>CM053577.1:4279301-4410773 GCA_028646485.1 Cryptoprocta ferox | reverse complement strand
TTTTTTTTTTTTTTTTTTTTTTTTTTGCAATTTGTACTCAGGTATCACTATTAGTCTATGTGTTACCGGGCTCTGTGCTGACAGCTCAGAGCCTGGAGCCTGCTTCAGATTCTGTGTCTTCCTCTCTCTCTGCCCCTCCCCTGCTCGTGCTCTGTCTCTCTCTGTCTCTCAAAAATGAATACATGTTAAAAAAAATTTAAAAATCATATTTTCGAAGAAATAAAAATGCCATAAATGTCTCGGCCGACTTGATACTCAAAGACTTGATCCAATGTGGTTTTTGGAGGAAAAACCATTCGTGCTCTTGCTTCTAGCTGTAAATGCTGTAAAGGGTGTTTCTGGGCGCTGGGAGGTGGAACCAGCCAAGGGCCAGATGCTTGCACCCAGGTACCATTGCCACCTTGGACGCGCAGATGTACTCCCTCTGGTTGTCACACAGCCAGAGAAACACTGCCAGCGTGCGGTGACAGGGGCCAGGAATGCTAACTGTCCCCGAGTGCTCAGGACAGGGCTCACTCGGTACCTCACAGTGCAAACGTATCTAGCCCCAAATGCCAATAATGCTCTCGGTGAGGCTACAATTTTGTTTCTCCTGTGTGGCCCTACCTCCTGTCCCCTTGCCCCTCGGTAGCCCGCATGGGGCAACCTCATCCAGAAGACCCATTACACAGACTTGTTTCACTCGCTATAGTATGAGACGTAGGCTGAACCAATTTTGGCGGCACAAATAACAGCACAGGCGAGCAGGATGAACTGGTTGAGAAAAAAATGGTTTCCTCATAGCCAACAGGGTCTTTACTGTTTCCAAAGCTTGTGTTAAGTCAAAAGGGCAGAGTGAAGCCTGTTGATGCCATTCCATGCAATATACTGTGTGCACAGAGCACCAAAAATATGTTGCATTAACCTAAGACCCAGAGCAGCCACGCTACGCTAAAACATACGCTTTATAAATGTTAGTGTTGCTGGCACACAATTCTTTTTATGCAGTCAGCTGCTTCGTCTTTATTCTTGAAGACAGTTTATTATTCCGCTATTGCAATTTCAGTGGACAAAGCTGGTACCTATATACACCATTATCTATAAAGCTGGGATTAGCCAGATAAGGCAGTGGAATCCGACAAAACTATCTAATGCTACGAGGGGGCATAGACTTCTACGATTATGACATTCCCTCTTTGTAAACATTTCCTTTAGAATTATACAGATTGTTCCAATGTTCAAACAGATGAACAAAGAAAACAAATTGAAAGGCAAACATGAAAAATCAGGAGTCTTTTCTCCCAGTATGGGAAATTACTCTAGATTGTTAAACTTACCATCAATTTGCAATTTATTATAAAGACTTCTTCCTTGGCTCTTCTCTCCAATAAGATGCATCTTATGGTGGTTTTTTGTTCCTCCCAATAAATTCAATGCATTTGGAAAAAATACCCAGATGGTTTAATTTCTTCAGGGAAGTATATGTATCCAAGATAACATTCACAGCTGCCAGAAAATGCGTTTCTCTATTGTGGCTACCACCTGATGTTCATAACATAAAACTGGAACAAAAAATAGAAAGGCAAAGAATAAAAAAAACTTGAAAAGAAGTACAGAAAAACTAAAATTATCACTACGTTCTCTTAGAAAAAATGTAGGATAATCTAGCTTTAAGACTGAAGCACATCATTAGGGCCAAATCAATGCAACAGAATAGGTTCTGAATCCAATGGACAGAAGAGAGGGTAATTACACATTTACATTTAAAGTACTGTTTGAAGCTCTGTTTTTTGGTTTTAAATAGTACTGAGTACTGTCTTACCATCTAGTGGAGTTGGAAGATCTTTGAAAAATCAATGTACATCAAAGTCATTTATATTAAATTCTAACTTAAAGTTTCAATGGGCATGATAATTATTTAAAGGTCTTCATTTTCTAGTTAGTCAACAACAGTATTGAGCACTCACTGTGTGCTTTGAATTGAACTAGAAATGAAGGAGGGCAGAAAAGGCCCAGTAGCTATAAGCTACCATTGTTGTGTCTGCTTGCTTCAAACATCTCTTGTATCTGTGCTGGAGTATTTTCTAGAATGCAAATACTTCTTCTCTATACATATCTGAATTTTATCAATGATTCATTGGGCAATGCAAACATCCAGTCCTCTAGATAAGTATTTGTGGCCAGAAGTGACCTCTTTATTTTCTGAACCAATGCTATCTTTCTACGTATGCATGTCTCATTTATCTATCTATCTATCATTTATCAATCAATAAACATGTCTATCTATCTTCTATCATCTTTTATGTGTCTGTCTGTATGTCTTTAATCTACCATTTACTGCAAATGAGCTAGATGCAAATTTCTTTGTTCAATGCTATAGCAAACACTAATGCAGTTCATAGTCTGTGCCAGGAAATATTCTCAGGACATTTAATACAGACATACCTTGGACAAATTGTGAGTTCATTTCCAGATCACTCAGTAAAGCAAATATCACAATAAGGCAAGTGTAATGAATTTTGTGATTTCTCAATACATACGAAAGTTGTATTTATACTGTAGTCTACTAAGAGTTTAATAGCATTATGCCTTTAAAAAACAATGCACATCGCTTAATTTAAATACACTTGGTTGCAAAAAATGCTATCATTTGAACTTTCAGCACATCGTAATCACTGATCACAAATCACCATAACAAATGCAGTAATAATGAAAACTTTGAAATACTTGTGAGAATTACCAAAATGTAACACAGAGACATGAAGTGAAAAACTAGTTTTTGAACAAATGCTTTATGCAGGGTTGCCACAAACCTTTAATTTGTAAACAACAATATTGGTGAAGTCCAATAAAACAAGGTATGTCCCAGGGCACCAGGTGACTCGGTCAGTTAAGCGTCCAGCTCTTGATTTTGGCTCAGGTCGTGGTGTCATGGTTCGTGGGATGGAGCCTCACATTGGGCTCTGCACTGACAGTGTGGAGCCTACTTGGGGTTCTCTTTCTCCCTTTCTCTCTGTCCCCCACCCCTGCCCTGCTTGTACACACACACACTCTCTCTCTCCAAATAAATAAATAAACTTAAAAAATAGTACTTCAAATCTCTTTAAAATAAAAATAAACAAGGTATGTCTGTATTCAAAAACCCAGAAGGTTAGTAATATTATTACTGATCTACATTTTACTTATTAATGGGATGCACAGGGACATAAAGTAACTTATCTAAAGTCATTTAGTTGGTAAATGGTAGAGATAGAACTTAAACCCAGCCTACCAGAGTCCAGGGTCCAAGCTCTTGAGCAGTATGCTGTGTTGTTTTTATACTATCTTCCTTCATTACTACAACAATCCTGTGAAGTAAGTACAGTCTTTATTCAACAAGTGAAAAAACTCAGGCTCAGGGTCGTGCGTACTACAAATTAACTTGCTCATGTTTCACAGACACTGACACAAAACACGAGACTCCTATTCTGACAATGCTGCAGCCAGAATATCAGTATATTTTATTTGTGTGCCAGTATGTCTGCCTGTATTTTAACAGATTGTAGCCCCAGTTCTAACAGATTGAAATGCAGAGAGACAGGGGACTATTTCACATGCAGTGGAGAGCATTATAGGAGGGAGACCTTGAGCTTAGAGAACTGAAATCTTTTATAAAGGGGAAAAAGCATGCCTGTTATTTGCCCCAGAGGAAGACATTACCTCTAGCTCTCAAGGATGTTGACTCTACGAACATCCTTGAAAAGAAAGTCCAGAACAGAGAAAGGAGTGTCTCTTCTTAAAAGATGAGCAAAAATTTAAGAGATCCATACAGAATTTATTCTCAACAAAAGTCACTCAGCTAGTGAATGGAAGACTTAAAATTTGAACCTGGATTGCCTAACTCCTGTATTTTTCTCCAATTATTCAAAACCATTGGCCTATGTTTTCCAGAGATGAGTTCTTCCATAAGAAGATAGAATCTAAAACATACTATAACTGATGTAAAATTTACAGTCATAATTAATGAATGAATAAATCTAATTTATTTGTTTAGAAGTGAATTCATCACAGTTCATGAGCTCCTATTCCATATGGTAGTTGCAAAATGCAAAAAGCCAGGGTAACTCATTTCCACTCTTAAAATTGGGCTCTTTTGGGTGAATAACCAAATTCAGGATTTTTTTCTTTCCAGCTTTTCACTCCTCCTTCGTTTGATGTAAGTTTCCAGTAGAATCTATATCATCCTTACATCTGAGAAGGTACACTCTTATCGAACGGCCGTCTTCTTTCCTTACTGATCTTCTTGTACTGAAGCTCATTCCAACTATCCTTATGGGCTTCATAAGCTGGCAGCCAAGGTCTTCCTTGGAAAGAACAGGAAGCTGCTGCTGCTGTCCATGGTTCTGGCCTGTCATCCAAGACTTAATTTCAGTTTACCAGCATTGTCAATCTAGCTTCCTACCTATCATGGCTTACATGACATGTACTACTTAGTGGTTTTCTACAAGACGTGTTGTCTTCTCATATACACACTTGCAAGTGTTGGAAATCCATTAAGCTATCTGTATTTCTATTAGTGTATTTATAACACTCTCCCTCCAACTTGCTCTGTAGTTGGGACCTAGAATGTGAAGAACTGGATCTTTGTTCTGGAATCCACATAGTGCCCAGATCGTAGGTGTGCCTTCTCCAATCTTTCTCTTTTTGTTGTGGGTGAAACTGTTATTTCTCTTTTGGTAAGATGATTGTTACATTTTTTCTTACTCTATGGTTTATAATATAAATGTGCTGTGCAGTTTTGTAAGGCTTTTCTTCTTCAAACCCACATTTTTTTCTATCTCAGCAAAGCTTGGCTTTTCCAAATAAAAACTTTAATTTAACATTATTTATTTGTCATTTATTATTCATTCATTCATTCATGTATCTAATTATTTGCTATAGATTTACTGAAAGCATATTCAATACTTCAATCATCTTTGTTCAATGTTTTATCTGCTAATAAGGTGCTAAGAGAGGAGTAAATAGTGTAAAAGGAATGAAAAAAATTAATATTAAGTGTTAACCTTATGCAATATTAAAAAAATGCAAATTAAAGAACAAAAGTTAAATATAAAAATTTGAAGAAAGCATAAAATAAAGCATTCAGTATAATCAGGTATGAATGCATAGCAATCAAATCTTCTCCAGTCCAGAAAAGGTCTCTCTTCTTTGCAAACATACTTTTCTTTTTATTTACCCTCCCTGCACCAGGCACCAGAGGAGTTCTCCTCCTTCTATGATTTAAAAAGCTAAATAAGAAAACTATTTCAAGGACATTCATATCCTACTTCAATGACTATCCAAGATGAAAGAGAATTATTCTCTTGAGGTCTCCTGCACCACAGCTTTCCAAACAGTATAGAGAAGTGTAGAAGTGTGCCATGAGTAATTATAGATATGCTTGAGATACTGATCTCTTCAACCTTTAGATAGCCAGAAACAGAGTGGATTGTTGGAACTCCCAGACTAATCACCTCTGGCAGTGTACTGACTTTTTTGTTTATACCCAGGTGCCCTATAAATATTATTTTCCGCATGTACCATAATGTCAGAAGGTTGGGAAAGACTTCTATATACAAGACCTTGCTAATATCACATGATATAATTGTATAGTTATATTTTTAATAAAAATATTTATTAGTGCCCCAAGTATATTCTATATGGTAATGGTTTCATCAGTATCTTGGGCATGACAGATTCCCAACAATGTTTTTAGTGGAAAAAAGTCTATTTGTAGACAAAAGTAAGCCTTAAATTTGTTTTCAACAACAGTCAAATATGTTAGATTGAAGAGATATAAGACAGTCTATTTTCAAGAGAGGTATCTTGAAACATATACATCCCTAGGCTAGAGGTAAGGCATTTCCATAAAGTTTTGTAGAGAATGTCTTGGTTGATGTACTGGATCTCTGTTAAAAAAATGTTGCTAAACTTTGGGAATGTGTTATTGAAAGACAGTAGATACCGGAGAGATTAATTTTATTTTTCAATAAACTGTAAGAAACCACTTCTTGTGGTTAGAACTATCCTAGTGGATGACTATAAAATATCTGAGAAGAAGCAGAGACTGGCAGCAGTTTGGAGATTTGTGCAATGTACTGCCAGTGTTTGATGGAAGAAACTATGCCATATTCGACTTTTTGTGACCAGAACTCCACACAAATGTAGCTGGTTACTATAAAAATGGGAACGAGGCAAAATGTATGAAATATATGATGGAGAAGAATTCATGATGAATAAGTAAAGTGTATGAGAGATCTAGCAACAGTTTAGGTTGGAGACTGGGAAAGGGATGATTAAAACAGGAGTGGATAACAAATTGCTGGGATTCAGTCTTGAGAGATGGATGCTTTTGGTTGGTGAGCAGGAAGAAGGCAAGTCAGAGAGGCACAGGAGGATAAAGAAGAAAAGCTTGAGTAATCCAGGTGTATGTCTGTGTAAGAGCATCAAATAGAAGAAAGTTACAAGAAACTTGTTATAGACTAGTAGCCATTTTGGAAAGCAGTCCAGTACTAGGGTAAGAAAATACCATTATACTTCATCTTTAAGAGTGTATTAATTATCTAACAGAGACCAGTGAGAAAGCAGAATCATTATTCTCTTTGGCATTTCCAGGAGATGAATGACATTAGATGGTAAGGTTGAAGAAGCATGAAGGCCAAGTAAAGTTATTTCAGAAGAAATGTTACTTAATCCTGCAAAACAGCTAAAAGGAAATAGTGACTTAATTTTAAAACAAGGAGAAAATGATAGAAACATCAATGGGCCTTCTGAGTAGGAAGTTAATTAAAATTACTCCATTTTGATCAGGGGCAAATATGGAAGATAACTATTACACTTTTCTGGTTGGGTCTCACTATAGTGTTTAGCTCTTCTGTCTTCTTCCCATTTGACATGGTAGAAGGATGTAAGAACTCGGAGATTTTTTTATGAGTGTAGGTTATACCCAATAGTGTTAAAAAAAAAAACGCTATTAAAATATATAGTGACTGACCCATTGATACTAGAAGAAACAAGTCTCTAGCTAAATCAACAAAACCATCTAGTAATTATAGAGACGACTATATTAAAACTGTAAACTTCATTTGAATGAGCTACTATGGCATTTCGCAGCAAGACAACATATTTACACATACTTTTGGGAATTAGACCAAAAAGGCCAAAAATATTTATTTCAGGAGAGGAAACTAAAGAACACATTTTCTCAGTGACTCACACTGAATATTTTTTATTTATAGTTTTTAAAAAAGAGTTCTAAGTCATGTGGGTTACAACCTTACTATTGAATGTGGATTTTTGGTGTCTCAGGGTCAATACTTTCTCTGTTGATGTTCCTTCATTCAGCTCTGTCTGTACTGAAGTCATTTACAAGAACAAAGAATCTTTTTTGATATGTCAAATATTCTTGTTTTGAAATCAAATATGAGACTGGAGGCTAAGTAGCTATCCCAAATCCTAATGCATGAGAGACCACCTGTTCCTTAAAAGATAGAGCCTCATTTTTGTAGTTGGAGTGATGCAATGACTCATCTTTTATTCCAGTTAATCATGGTACAAAGGTATTCAAAAGAATTGTGGATCAATGTGAATAGTATTATAATTTCGGGCAGAAGTTCAAAGGTTTCTACAAGAGATATCTGTAATTGTTGCTTAGACTGCAGACGCACAATAAAAGAAACTACAAGTCTGAATAGCAGACATCAAATTCATATTAGCCTTATGGAATATACACAGATAAAATTCTAAAATTCAATTAATTCAAGGTTAAAGCAACATCCACATTTGAAGAAATTGTGAAGCGAGGCTCTTCATTATTTTGAACATTATTGAGCACTATACTGAATGGTTAAAATACTATACTCCCTATAATACACTATAGCTTTTGAAAGGTACACAGGAGAGACTATTGTTAAATTTTTATTAGTTTTGAAAATAAGAATGTTAAGTGTAAAATACTGAGTCATTTGAGAATGCACAAAGAAGAAAATGAAAAATTCTTTCAAATCCCACTACCAGGGGGAAAATAAACATCATTAGTTCTACAGCAAGAGCATTTCAATGGCTGTATACTATTCCATTTTGTATCTGTACTGTACTTCCCTTAACCCAGTCCCCTGTTGATGGAATAACTACATGTAAACTCTTCACTATTGTGAAAGTGGTCAGGGATGGCCTTCTGTTTATGTCAATTCCCACTTGTGATATCTCCTCCATAAGATGTCCCAGAATTGTGATTGCTGAACATTTTACATCTTGTTACATTTTTTTGAGATTTCTCACCAGAAAGATTATAGGAATTTACACCCTCTTCACTATAACATGAACATACTCATTTCCATGAAAGTCTTGACAATACCAGTTTGCCAATTTTTAATCTTTTCAACATACAAGGGAAAAAAGGCATGTAATTTTATTGTTATTTACTTTTTTTCATTTTTAAATTTGGATGTATTTTCAAATACTTGCTGCAGTTTGCTTCTTAACAAACTACCTTTACCTTAAGTTCTTAGCTGGGCTCAATACTCACTCACTTATGATCATTACCAGTCAGCATATTTATTTGAACCCATGCAACTCTAGTGCTGATTAATTCATTTGACAGATAGTTCTCAAGCAACTGGTATGGGGCAAACACAGTATATATATGAGAGAATTACTGTAAAGCAGGAAAAAGCCCAAGTCCCTGTCCCGCAAGGGCATGAAAGAGGCATGAGGAATAAAAGCAACAATAACCATGTAGTTCACAAATTATTGATAAAGTAATTATAGGTAGTGATGGGATATGAAGAGAATAGAGAACAGTATGATTGAGAGAAAATGTCATAAAATCTGCTTTGAGGATATAACATTTCAGATGAAACACGAATCATGTAAAAAATTCAGCCATTGGGGGCACCTGGGGGGTTCAGTAGGTTAAGTGTCCGACTTTGGCTCAGGTCATGATCTCCTGGCTCATGGGTTCAAGCCCCGCGTCGGGCTCTGTGCTGACAGCTAGCTCAGAGCCTGGAGCCTGTCTTTGGATTCTGTGTCTCCCTCTCTCTCTAACCCACCCCTACTTGTGCTGTCTCTCTCTCACTCTCTCTCTGTCTCTCTCTCAAAAAAAAAAAAAATTCAGCCATTGAAGATCTGAGACAAGACCATGCCAGGTAGAGTGAGGGCAGAACTTTGTAAGTCAGAGTAAATATGAATCTTATTCTTGTAATGGGAAAAATAGATTTTGTTTGTTTGTTTGTTTGAAGTGGAGGGCAGGGCACTCATCTGTTTCATGTTGTCTGTTGACATTGTTATTGTGGTCCACTTCAGAGCCCTGGATGGCTATATTCTCCAGCTCTACCTAAGCAACGATGCTTTAGCAAAGGGCAGGATAGATCAAAGATTATACCGATGTGGGTCTGTGTGATCTAAATGAGTGCTCTGAGTGGTTCAAGCCTAAAGCACTAATTATTTTTGTTGTCCACTGAATGAGCGGTGTATGTAATGGGATGTTAAAATGGGAATATGTTTGCCTTGGTTTTGGCAAACAAAGGAAGCAAAGACACAAAGGTACGAGGTGGGACTCCATTCCAACGTGATCCAACATGAGGAATAGGTCAAAGAGACTTGGGCAAAGAGGAAACCCGCCAGTCTTTCTTATTTTAAACTTTTGACTCTAACTTACCATAAGTGGATATTTATCAAGTTGGAGAAAGCAGAAAAGAGTCTTCTTACACAGAATTGAATTCCATCTTACATAAATTATTGCACTATAGAAGCTATTCATATCCCTTCTTGAGAATTAGAAAATAAGGATGAGCAAAAATGACAAAATATATTCCCACTATACAGAAATTACTGCTGTGAATACATTAATATATATTATATACATACATATTTTTTCTTCTTTATTTTTATGCAATTTTTAACTGATGTGAGATCATACTGCAAATTGTATTTTGTACCTCCCTTCAGTCACTCTCCGACTTTCCATTTCAATCAGTTTTATCTCATTTAAAATCTACACCATGTTCAAAAATCCAATGATCTCAAAAAAGGCCCTTTATATCTGCTTTGTTCAAACCCTGTCCACTGGAGCCCACATTTCATTGAGGTGTTAAATCTGTGTCAATAGCTCCATCCCATTTTTAAGTTACTGACTTAATAAAAAGACTGGGCCTTCTGTATGATCTGGTAAAAATAATTTTTTGGGTGGGTTATCTCAGTGCCGTGAGATGATCCCTCCCTTTCTGTGATGAAGGGAAAGGGAGTGATTTCCCCCTTCCTCTCTCATCTCAATTCTGGGGAAGGAACCTTGAACAGGGCCAGTCAGCTGTCAATATATATTTCCTAGAGTTTGTGGACTCAGTGAAATGATACCTGAATTATGCTCGGGGAAATTCCAAAGTAAGAGACTGACTTACTTTGGTGTAAAGTAAAGTGAAGATGACACAATCAGGGGTGGTGTCCACTTCCACCAATGGCAGGTCCAAGGATCCAGCAGGTCTAGTGCCAATTGCAGACCCTAAGGAAGAGAACAGCAGGCATCAAGACACCCAAGGAGAGTCTGCCAGAGGAAATGCAACGTGCACAGTACAGGAAGTGCAGGTGAACATTTCCAGTAGCAAATTTCTAGGAAGGATACCGCTTTAAATATTCAGTTATAATACATCAGAGTACAATCAGGTAAAGGGGCGTGTGTGTGTGTGTGTGCACGCGCACACGTGCGTGTGCACGCTTAACCTCTCCTTTCCATCCTCATCCTGGAAAAACTAACCACTGTCTAGCAGGCAAAAGGCAGGAACAACCAAGGTGTGGAGGAGAGAGGGAGGGAGCTGGCATTCTCCATTCTTGCTCCTGTAGGGTTACAGTAGTGAGCCAGCCCGACAGGGGCAAGAAAGAAGCTTTGGTGAGTAATGAAATCTGGAGTTTTTATTATTAGAGTTTAATTAGAGAAATGATACACCTTTTGTGACTTCAATTCGGAGAACTATTTGTTATCTAGGAGTGAACAGAAATGCAAATGCACCTACCAGAGATTACGCCATCCAGAAGGTTGAAAAGGACCAGTGAGAGTAATTTAAAAATTGCTTTGTGATTGTTCCTTATCATGTCCCACTTGTTCAAAGCACTAATTAGAGGCAAATAGTTGCTTCACTCTCATGGAAAAATAATGAGAAAATAGGATGTGTTTCTTTAGAATTCCTTTCATTTTATATGCATATATCCCCTTGTGGTAAATCTGTCCTTTGAGAGTGAGCTTCTTAACTGAAACTATTAATTTTTATTGTCAACATAGAAGCGATATTTGTATAGCACTCGATAGTTTATAAGGCACTTTCATGTTCATTACATTTATTACCACATTTTTACTGAGTGCATCTTTTCCAATATTCCTGAGTTACATCTCCATTATAATGGAATTGTCCGTGTCTTCAACATATCTTATTATGTTGCCTTCTAGCGTCATGATTGCATAGATAGTGTTTCCAAAATTAGAACTGAGTCATTTTCAGGAAAAAAAAAAAGAGCTCATCAGATACCAGAATGTTTCACCTATGTATTTAGAAAGCAGTCTATCCCATAGGATGAGGGTCATTTGGTCATTACTCAGAGGAGAAAAATATCAGAATAATGAAGAACAAATGAAGAAAAAAGTGAAACAATCGAATGTCAAAAAGCCACATAGACCATAAGACATTTCATTAGACAAATAATCAGCTTCTTTGTTTCAGCTCAGCACATTACATGACCAATGCCCTTAAAACGAAGAGAAATGAAATGAAAAGACAAGGGAAATTGACAGGCAGCAGATTCCCATAGAAAATATATAATATTCATAGAACTGTAGTTCTCATTAGACATGTAAAAATTATGACACGGTAAGAATTCTGTAAGAAGTAAAGCAACACTCAATAATTGTCTCTCTCTCTTTCGTGGAGATAAATGACTGCGCAGTCCATTGTCAGTGTTAGCAGCAGTTTAAGAAAAGGATTCCCTTCTCTCTCTTGACAACGATACTGAGGAGAGTGTGAAGAGTGTGGAGGAACAGTAGAGGGTCATAATGTTAGATATTTCAGAAGAGGGAGTGTAATTTTTTCATTGTGAGGAAAAAAATTCACTTCAGAGAAGTATCATTTCCTTAGCAACTCAATTGGGAGGAGCATAAGGCAAGAGCTATTGAAAAATACCATGTCTTTATTTAAAGACAGTCTGTTTAGAAGCTAATAGATACAACTAGGGTATCTAGCTAGATGCTTTTGAAAAATGTCGCTATTCACGATCTGTCAGGAGAGTGGCTGGTGCTTCAACTAACAATGGCTTGTTTGAAGGGGTCAGGAATAAGAGGCCATTCCAGAGGTTGGGTGCTTATTCAAGCTGAGACATCACATAAGTACTAGGCTCTTCCTCAGTATAAAAGACATGCCTTACCATTGACCAGAAATTCTTGTCCTCGTAATCTCAACCCTTTGTCGCAGGAGTCAAAATGATTAAAAAAAAAAAAAAAAAAAAAGCTCTCCCATAAACCTCTCCCTGATGAAGAATTCCGTGTTAATTTCTGTGTAGGTAATTAAACTAGGGGAAAACACTCACAGTTCTTATCATTGCTGCACATGCATTATAAGAGAACACTTGGTCAGCGACAGAACTGATTCAGACACTTAAAAGTATTGACACTCCACTGGGTATCTATCAACGTGTGCCATTCAACTAGGCACTGAGGCAAAAGATTGAAAAACAATGCCCCATCTTCTCTTGAAGTCTATACAAAGCTAAGAGCTACAAAATTAAAAAAAAAAAAATCCAGGTTCCCTTTAACTTTTGCTTTTAAATTTCAAAGAACGATTTAATTCTTTCATAATGAAAACCTTTTTCCACACAAAAAGAAAAAAAATTAGCAATACTTTAGGAAATAATTAACATCTCATTTCTGGCCTCCTCGATGCAATAGAGAAACTATGAAAAACTATGAAGTTCTTATCTATTTTTCAGCGTTGAAAAGACAACCCTTCATTAAATCTCTACACAATGAGAAGATGTATTTGACAGATCATTTGCAAAAATATGCTAGCACTTACCCAGCATGAAGTGAAATCTATTACCTTCCCTTGAAACTAGGTTAGACTTTGTGACTGCGTCGAACATAGAGAACTTTAGAACTGATGTGGCAAGGCTTCTGGGGCTAGGTTGTAAAAATTTCATGCACTTCACTCTCCCAGAATGCTTGCTCTTGGAATCCAGACAGACATCATGCTTTGAGGAAGTCTCAGCAACCCTCGATGGGACTCTGGTGAAATAAACAAATTAAATGTCCCCAAGTTGGTATTTAGAGCATATATGCAGATGGATATATAGATAAAGATAGGAGATGAAAGATTAGATACATAGATAGATAGATAGAGTGAATTAAAACAACATAAAATGGAGAGGCGCCTGGGGGGCTCAGTCGGTTGGGCGTCCGACTTGGGCACAGGTCATGATCTCACGGTTCATGGGTTCCAGCCCCGCGTCGGGCTCTGTGCTGACAGCTCAGAGCCTGGAGCTGCTTCAGATTCTGTGTCTCCCTCTCTCTCTGTCCCTCCCCCACTCGCTCTCTGCCTCTCTCTCTCAAAATAAAATAAAGACATAAAAAAAAATTTTAAAAAATAACATAAAATGGAAACCAGGCTTGAAAATCCCTCAAGCAAACAAAACCATTTAAGACAAGTAAGCAAACCTAAACTTAGCTTGCTTCGTGAATAACAGCACAACTTAATTCAGGTTCTTTCTTATAAATGTTTCTGGTCACCACAAAAGAAACTTAAGTCATCTTTCTAAAATAGTATGAGGTAACTGCTTTTAGCCAAGCCCCTGCCATCTCTTAACGTACACTGGTAAAAACCAGTCATTATAAAGGTTGGACAACCTCCTCATTTTTACTTAAGCCATCCTGTAACGCCAAGCCACTGAGAATCTTATCAGTTTGGGGCTTGAACGCTCCCAGAGCTATTCTTGTATACAAAAAACTCTTACTAATTACTATTTCATTGGTCTGTTGATTTTAATATTGCTATTTATGGATATTGATAATAGATACAGAGATATGTTATATAGATATTTCCGTGTATAAAACTTCAAATTCTGCAAAGAAAAAAATTGGTTCCAAAAACCAAATGCTTTTCTCTTCTGACTTTTAACTAGTTTAACTTTAATGTAAAAGCTTTGCTGCGTAAATTGAAATATTTGTAATGAGAAGCCTTTTTAATGATATTCTAACTTTGTTTAACATAAAATAATATTTTTTCCTTAAAATAATATCTATTTCCTGGTTTACTGCCTGACCTTACCTCTATGTTAAATACAAGTTACTATTAAATATAAAAAACAATATATATCTAATATGTCCATCTACATAATCTCTCTCTCAGTATGTAGATACCATAAAATGGAACAACATATAGTGATTTCATATAATGAGGAAGTTATAAATTTATTCCAAGAAAACAGTGGCTGTGTGTTTTATATATATTATATATACTATATATAATATATATTTTAATTTTTTAAATGTTTATTTCTGAGAGAGAGAGAGAGAGAGAGAGCACAACCAGGGGAGGGGCAGAGAGAGAGGGAGACACAATATCCGAAGCAGGCTCCAGTCTCTGAGCTGTCAGTACAGAGCCGGACACGGGGCTCCAACTCGTGATTGCCAGGTCATGACCTGAACTGAAGTTGGACGCTCAACTGACTGAGCCACCCAGGCGCCCCTGTGTGTTAATATATTTATAAGCTGAAACAAAAAAGCAGGCTATAAAACAAGATATCTAATACATTCTTGTTTTTGTGATAGGTGAAAGATAGATGTTAGATGTTACATAGATAGATAGAGATATATCTAGATATTTAAGTATTTGGTCAATGAATATAAATGTCTAAAAGAAGACACTTCAAAAGATCAACAGTGATTATACCTAAGTGGTAGAATAGCAAATGATCTTGATGTTTTCATATTTCACTTATCTGTATATTCTCATTTTTCTTTCAATTAGCATGTATGATTTAAAAATATATTATAAAGTGGGGCACCCGGGGGGCTCAGTTGGTTGAGCGTCTGACTCTGGCTCAGGTTATATTCTCACCATTCATGAGTTCAAGTCCCAAGTCAGGTTCTCTGCTGTCAGGGTGGAGCCTGCTTTGGGTCTTCTGTCCCCCTCTCTCTCTGTACCTCCCCCACTCACTCTCTCTCTCTCTCTCTCTCTCTCTCAAATAAATAAACATTAAGAAATAAGTTATAAAGTTATACAACCCAAACCTCATCTCAACTGCTTTAGGCATTTTATTTGTGATTCTTTGCCTAATTATGTATACATGAGGCTTAAGGGTCAAGGGGTCGCTGTGCTTTGATGTGCCTGGATTTTGGCAATGCCCTTTAAAAATGTGTTGCTCCCCCCAAAAAAAAATGCGCTGCTCTCAAATGTCCATAAGTGCTTTTTGCATTTGGCAGGGTGGGGGATATTGAAACCTCTACCTTACTAAACTGAAAAAGAACTATAGATTACTTCCTGTCTTGGAAAATGTTCTCCTCCTGCCCTTACTCAGAAGATATTTATTCTTGTTTCCTGTGTGATGTTATCAGTGATCTTTCAATGGCAACTGCTGTAGTTCAATCCATAAACTTTTGACTTTATGGGGACTTAAGAAAAAAAGATCATGCTTACATACAGGATTGTTATATAACCACTAAGGTTATTGATTTTGAAGTATTGATATGTGATTTATGTATTTTCTCAAGTAGATACTTTTTAGTATTTTATTTTATAAAGAAAATCACAGGAGGAATACAAAATAAACTGTGCAAAACCTTTTCCTTTTGCCCAGACTATCCTCTAATATGGAAAGATTTTCATTAACATTTCCCAACCCAAAGTGGAAAATAAAACTTCTGTTCTACCCTTCCCCTCAATGTCTTCTCCTACTGTAGCCAAAAGTTGTACAAATAGGAAAAACATACTTTTTCCTAGAAAAATCTCCATGGTTGATGCCATTATAAGGAACAGATTTCTAAAGGGCATGGATTTAATTAAATGGATTCTGGAACAAAATGGAACAACTCTTTCTGTTTTGTTGGACTTATGGGGGCTGTAGAGAGTCAAACAGCAGCTGTCTCAGGAAGCCAGTGGGTCCTACATTCTCATTGTATGCAGTTTCTATAACTTTCTAGAAGATCTTTATGGATAAGAGCACAGCTACCCATTAGCTACTAGAACACATTATTTGCATCAGCTTGGAGAAGACAAGCTGTACCAATACAGAATGCAAGGGTTTTTGTTTTGTTTTGTTTGAGAAAGAGAGAGAAAGCATGCAGGAGGAGGGGAGGGGCAGAGAGAGAGGGAGAGAGAATCTTAAGCACACTCCACGCCCAGAGTGGAGCCCCACTCAGGGCTCCATCTTATGGACTCTGAGATCATGACTTAAGCCAAAATCAAGAGTCAGATGCTTGACTGACTGAGTCACCTGGGCAAATACAGAATCCAAGTTTTTAAACGGACAAGCTGTAACTGGAAAATTTTCTTATTCACAGAAAGATTTCTATGATTAAAACTCATAATGCAAGTCATACTTAGTTTGCATTTTGTTAACATTTTATTTGTTCGGCTCAGCAAAACCATAAAAATGGGTGTATTTTATCTAAAATGTATACACATGTTTTTCCTATATGATTAGTGAAAAATCATTAACAGAATTCATGGTGTTTGAAAATTATTGGTACAATATTTAAATTTTGTAATGGATGTTCCGAGAACATTCAGGGCTTCTGGCCAAGAAATTCTAATTTAAAGAGGAAAGGAAATACTTTACTTTCTAGGAAACTTTTATAACTTAGGCCTGGCTCTTTTTAATGAAGGATTTGTGACTCGTTAGTTTACACCAGGGTGTCCTCCAATGTGGCTGTTGGAAGAAGACACCACCCTTGTCCTGATGGTGCCACTACCGTGTTTCTGCTGGAATTTATCTCTGTGATTATTTTCTGGAATGCAGAAATAGCCACATTTTTCTTGACAGTTTGGCCAAAGAAGGATATAAGATTTGGCTATTTAATGCATACCTTGAACTAAAATCAAAATTTCTTCGTCCTTTAGATGCTACTAAATGTGAGTTAAAAACTGCTTTTCTACCAGCTCATAACTATATTTCAAATTTTAGTGAACTATTTTCATCTCTGTGTGTAATTGTGGGGTCTCTGAATAAGAAATCTGTTTCCGAGATTTTTTCTTTTTTTTTTTTTACATTTATTTATTTTTTTTTTTTTTTTGAGAGACAGAGAGATGGAGCACGAGCAGGGGAGGGGTAGAAAGAGAGGTAGACACAGAATCTGAAGCCGGCTCCAGGTTCCAAGCTTGTCAGCCCAGAGCCCGACGCGGGGCTTGAACTCACGAACCATGAGATCATGTCCTGAGCCGAAGTCGGCCACTCAACTGACTGACCCACCCAGGCGCCCCTTTTTCCAAGATTTTCTAAACTTTGCTTCACACTGGGACCCTGAGAACTCTTTTCTTTAAAGACAGATTTCCAAATGTATCCCAGATTTACTCAATTAGTATCTCTAGATCCAGACTCATTGCAATCATGAATCCCAATAAATAAATAAAGTGACAAAAACTAAAAGGGATTGTTTTCTAAAATTTATATGGGGCCTTTGGTACTTGATGCTTCAGAAGCAGTAAGAAGTATCTGTGTTATTTTTATTTATCACTGTTTCATTAGCATTTCTTCATGTCACATACAGTACTTATTTTGAGATCAAATACTTAAATATTTTAAGAAAATTAATCGAGGCAAGAAAAATATATCTCTTATGGGTTAGATTATACTCCTAAGCATTTTATAAAGTTTATGTTATCAAATCAATATTTTATTAATTTCTTTAAATGTAATTGCAAAGAATTTGCTTCTAGAAATATGGTAAAAAAAAAACATACTGGTTTGTAACAAGTAAACATACTGGATAAAATAAAGAAACCAGTTTTCAAACATAGATCAGAGCGAAGAATAAACAGAAACAACAAATTCCAGAATGAAACTTGTTGCAGATATTGGCATTAGCCAATAGAAAATATATAATAAGTGTTTAAATATTAGTAAGAAATATAGAAGAGGATTAAAATAACAGGATAAGAGGAAAAAACAAGATAAACAATAAAGGGTTACCATAAATGAGCAGGTATATTTGATAAAGAACCAAATATAAATTCTCAAAGTAAGTTTCACATATGCATGCTACTTGAATCAGAAATTCAATGGATGATTAAATACCATATTAGACAAAACAGAACAAAGATTTCGTGTACTAAACTGAAGAAAAAAAATCAGAAAAAGTCTGATGTGAGAAAGAAAAAGGAAATATAAAAAGAAGATTTTAGTGACATACATGATAGAAAAATATGATCAAATATATGTCTTACTGAAGATCTAGAAAGAAAAATATATAGATAAGAGGGGGAAAGCTGAGCAAAACAATGAAAAACTTGCTGATTATTTTTTAATACAATAAAAGGCAAAAATTCAACATGATGTGCACCTAAATGTATCACAAGCAGCTGAAAACTGAACACAAATTAAGGATCCTAGAAGTAGTCAGAGAAAAAGATAAATGATCTACCCCAAACTGGCCATACAAATGACAGCAGTAGGAGCCAAAAACAGAAGGTTTGCCTGTCTTCGGTATAATGACTCTAAACAGATCTGAACTTAGAATTCTAGATTCAGTAATTCCATCTCTCAAGAGTGGAAGGAAAATAAAGATACTTTCAAACAAAATTTAAAATAAATTTATACTGGTCCCTCATTGAAGGACTTCTAAAGGATATGCTTCAAGAATAGAAAACTCAATCTCAAAAGGAAGGTCAGAGGCATAGTAAAGAATTTTGAGCAAAGAAAATAGCAAACATGTGAATAAGTATAAACCAATAGCCATGTTGTAAAACAATAAGGATGCGCTCTGTGTGTGTGTGTGTGTGTGTGTGTGTGTGTGTGTGTGATCCAGGAAACATCATTTAAAAAATCAGGCTAAAGTCACATGTGAACATGAATACCAAAATCTTCTAAATATTTTAGCAAATAAAAACCAATACCATATTTTAAAAATAATATATGTTGACCAAGTTGAGAGTATTTCAGGAAGAATAGATGAATTTAAGATTAGAAAACAAATTCATAAAATAGATCACATTGATGCAGAAAAAGCATTAGATAGATTTCAATAGCCATTAATAATTAAAACGAAACAAGCAAAAACTCTTGGAATAGAAGAGAAATTTTATCCCTATGACAAAGGGTACATAAAACTATATTGCAGCTACATCTTATTTAATGGTGAAATATTAAACATCTTCCCATATAATCAGGAACATAACTAGTTTTCTGCTATTACTACATCTATCCAACATGGGCATTGGGCTCCCAGTCAGCTCCATAAACAAAGAAAAGAAATCAACGGTATATGGTTTGGAAAGAAAGAGGCAGTTACTATGCCTATCTGCGTCGACACTGTAAAATAGAAATATAATGGAGGCCACATATGTAATTTTAAATTTTTTAGTAGCTACACTTTTTAAATTTTGTGATAGTTATGCACAGATAGAAACGAAGCAGAAATAGATCAGAAACAGATCCATCCATAAGTGAAAGCTTGCTGCATATCGGAGGCACTAGTGTAGTTCTGTACAGAGAGGGGAGATAATTACTTAATAATGCTGGAAAATTAGTTACCTATATGGGAAAAATGAAATTATGTTCTTACCTTATGTCATAAGCAAAAATCAATTCCTTATGTATCAACAAGGAAAGCTATATCAGGGGATACATGTGCCCTGAACGATACCATGGAGAGAGAGAGCAAGCCACAAGCTAGTAGAAAATATTTACCAAACTATCACTGAAAAGAATTAATATCCAGAATATTAAATGGGATATTTATTAATCAGGAAAAAGAAACCACTCAGGTAATAAAGGGCAAATAACTTGTAAGTCTCATAGGAGAAAAACAAATAAAAAGTAAAAATACGGATACTTGTTCAACCTTTTTAGTAATCAGAGAAATGCAAATTTAAACCACAAGATGATGGCTTTTCCTCCTCCTACTTCCCATTTCCCTTTTTCTTTTCCAGAAATATCTTGCTAATTTTGACCATTTGTTCAGCTTATTAAATTACACAACCTGCTCCACTGAAATTTTTATTGGAACAATGGATCAAGTCGGGGAGAACTGGATTTTTTATGATACTTTGTATCATGCAATGAAATGCTATGTCTCTCTATTTAATTAGGAGTTTTTAAATGAATTTCAATTAAGTATTAAAATTTGCTTAAAACAAAAGACTTGCATTAAAAAAACTATTTCAGGTTACCTTAAAAATTTTATAGCCATTATGAATGGTACATTGCTAATTATTAATTTTTCCGTTGGACTACAGGAGACAAATCTGAATGTCTCCTTTCTGAGAATTACAAATATGGCAACAGCCAGCTGCATGTGTGACAGTCCCCCAATCTCTAGATGTCTGAGTCTCTATTCGCTCATGCTTGAAACCCAGTCCTTTCTAAATACCCTCAGGAGGCTTCCACACATCTCTTTAGCTTCCGTGTTTTGGGGATCCTAAGTTAAGGGCCTATCTCTTCAGATGGGTGTCTATGTCCGCCACCTGTGGCTGTGGGCATCTCAGCTCTTGCTGACCCACCTCTGACATCACTCATATCTGTAGATTGACTGAGGCCACCAACCATACGCTAACTCTCTTCTTGAGCAGTTTTCCATGAGCTTCTGTCCAGCAAACATCTGACATCCGTGCTGTCCACGAGAGGCTACCACGGTTCCTGCCTTCTGATTGCTGATGTTTCTTCCCTCTCTGTACAATAAAAAAAGATCTGTCTTTACACGATGGTTCTGACAAAGCTCTTGGGTCCCTTGTGTCTCTTCCTGCCCGGACTCATTCCATGGTTTTTTCCTCCTGACAGCTGATGGGAACTCCAGAAGGCAGAGAATGGGGTTGGCCCAGAGCCTCACGCCACTGGGGGTGGGAACGGCCTCTGTCAGTTCTACCCACTCTTTCTGGTGTTTTCTCACACACCCTAATGGCCCCCTTCTTCTTCCTGCCTTCGTTACCCAGCCCCTTGTCATCCTGATCTGTTGAACATGGTGTAGGTTCTTCCCCATACGGCTTCTTGGCTCCTTGCAGATCAGGAGATGTCTGGAAACCCAGTGTAAATGTCCCAGCAAGTTTCTGTCAGTTACAGAAACCTGGGAACAGTCTATGTCAGTTTGGAGCTGCCCAGCTCGGGCATTGCCCACGTCCGCACGCTGGCCTTTCTCGCATCAGCAGGTTCAGAAGCCGGCCTCGGGTTTTCACAGCCCAGCAGAGGAGTTGGATCTTTCCCATGGGGCTTAGTCTTGGCAGCCATTGAAATGTAAATGACACTACACTGATGTTTCCCAAACTGAGTGGCACAGACTGCACATGTCCAATGAGATGCTAAAAAATGTTCTGAAAAGAGAAAAGAATTTTGGAGTTAAATTAGTTTGGAAAACACCACATACCCTTAGAGAATTATCATGGTTATTAGCACATTAAAAATCTGTGAAGTCCTTTTGTGAAAAAAAAATTCATTATTTCGGGGGCCCCTGGGTGGCTCTGTCAGTTGAGGGTTTGACTTCGGCTCAGGTCATGATCTCAGTTTGTGGGTTTGAGCCCCACGTTGGGCTCTGTGCTGACAGCTCAGAGCCTGGAGCCTGCTTTAGATTCTGTGTCTCCCTCTCTCTCTCTGCCCCTCCCTTGCTCACTTTCTCTCTCTCTCTCTCTCTTTCAAAAATAAACATTTAAAAAATATTTAATCATTTTTTTAGCCAGAACTTCCCAAACTTATTGGATCAAGACCCTACTTTTCTAGTAAATACTAAGCAGTCTTTATTAACACTTTTTAGGACCCTAGCATTCTGCTTACCTCAGTTTGAGAGACACCACAATACTCTTTCTCATAGTCCTTTTCCTAAACCCCTACTTACATAATCAAAACACTTATTTTTTTGCCATTGTTTCATTATTATTTACATGGGTACACATATCCTGACTTTAAAGCTGCCATTTATAAATTCAGGAAACACTACACATTACGCATTTCCAAATGAAAAGTAACATATATAATTTCTACCATGATATTATTGCCAGACAAAATCAACAAGAACATTGAATGCCTGGTTCACATGGAATGTCCTTCACTTGGCTTCACACTGTATTTTTAGAGTTTGAGTCAGAATCTAAACCGGGTTTACATAGAAAACCTGGTTGTTAAAATCCCTTAAGGTTTCTGTTTGTTTGTTTTGTTTTTTAATGTTTCCTTTTTTTTTTTTTTAGTTTAAAAAATTGTGTTTTGTGTTGTTAGGGAAACCAAATCATGTGTCCTGTTGACCTGTGCAATGACCTTGCGGCATTTCTCAAAATATATTTCAAATACTTAGGCAAGACTACTTCAGAGGTACTTCTTATTACATCTCATGGAGTCCATGATATCTGCTTGATCCACTCTGAGATTCTTAGGTTGAGGCGAGGTCAGTTTGACTTATGCATATTACAGTTCCTCTACTGACTTTAGCTAATTATTTTCATATTTAATGAAGTATCTGCTTAGGGATATTTTGCCATTCGAAATTGCAACATGGTGACTTTCTAAAACTATTACTCCTTCTGTGTTTATCACCTGTAATTTTTCCATAAAAGAAAAATTTGTTCTTATATACAATTTGGTTATCCAGAAAATAGTTTATACTGTTTATACTTTATACTGAAAAGAACAAGTTAAATGCTTAATTCTTTCCCTCTATAAATTTTCTTTTTGAATAAGCTACTGCCCTCACAACCAGCAATGGGGGGGCATTTTTAATGTTCATATTGTGTCAGCTTTGGACACTTGGAGTCAGAGTCTCTATGTTTTCTCCCTTTGTTCTTTGACATGAGTCCATTAATCATTCATTGCTTCCTTGTTTTTGAAAGAACAATGTCCAGTCTCATCTTGCATTTGCCTCTGACAAGAAATCAGACATTCCTTTGAACATGCCTCACTCCTTCTAATGGAAAATGCCATTTAGAGATCATGATCTCTAAGTGTTAAGAAGTGTTTACTGGGTTGTCATTACTTTTATGCCTTTTGGTACGCATTTTAACAGCAAACAATTTATGATGAGTTCATATTAACTTTTACATTTCTAAGAACTTGCTTACTTCTTTGATTTTATATTACCTGGAAAATCTTTGTTTTTACTAATATTAGCAAATTGCATATTTGCTTTCTCATAAAAATTATAATTTCAAAATAACTATACTACTATTACTACAAAATTAACACAACTGAATGGAATTTAAGATTAACATATACTGAATCTCTTTACCCCTCAATAGTTCAGTGTGTATTTTATTAAGACTAAGAATATTTTTATATGGCTATAATTTCATCATCAAAAGGTTTTTTTTAAATTTTTTTAATGTTTTATTTATTTTTGAGACAGAGAGATACAGTGCATGAGCGGGGAGGGGCAGAGAGGGAGGGAGACACAGCATCCGAAGCAGGTTCCAGACTCTGAGTTGTCAGCACAGAGCCTGATGCGGGGCTCAAACCCACCAATGTGAGATCATAACCTGAGCTGAAGTCAGAGGCCCAACCGACTGAGCCACCCAGGTGCCCCTCAGCATCAAAAGTTTTAACTAGGTCTTTAGCAAGTTGTGAGCTCACACTAAAGTTTTCACGATACCCTTTTAGAGCTATTTTTCTTAATGGGGGCATAGAAAACTCTTGATAAAATTGAACATTCATTTTTGGTAAAAATTCTCAACAAATTAGGAGAAGCTAGAACCCCTTCCACCTGATCAATGTCATCTATGAAAAAGCTATTGTTGACACTGTGCTTAATGGTGATTCATTAAATAATTTCCCGTAAAGAGTCTCTGATAAAATCTCAAATGATATATGCACAAAACTATTTACTACAGTATTTTTGATGTTATAGCAAAAGACAGAAGAAAAAAATAAAACAATTGCTTATAGAGAGGAGACTGAGGAAGTAAACAGCAGTGAGCACAATGGGGTGCTCAGCATGTATAAAAGATAATAAGAAAAATCTCTATATGATGTCCAATGTCTCACCACTTCTAGTCACCCTCTTATTCTTCCAAATAAACTATTTTTTTGATCCAGTGTTCATATTTGCTACCTTGCTGGAATACTGGTTCAACCAGAAGATAGAAGGCGGAAGTTCAGGCTATTGCTGATCTATTTTGGGGATAAATTCCTGAGACTTTTGTGTTAAAAGCAAAGGCATAGGTAATTTTGACAGATATATTTTTAGTTCTCACACCTATCTGTTTGATGCTTTGATTAATTTTGTCTCTTCCATAAACTGTAAGCTCCATACGAACAAAGACTTTGCTTATTTTTCCCAGTATCTGGGACAAAACTGGCACTGACTAAATAATTGCTATGGAGGTGTTATTAGAGAGTGAAGGGTTTTTGTTGCCGTTGTTGTTGTCATTGTAGTAGAAAGTATAAAAAAATAGTTGCCATAACTTTGTATCCAACTTATCACAAATAATTTTATATTATCTATAGAGAAGCCATAGATTTATGTTTTACATCTTAGCCTATGATTAACTTCAATTTTTAATTTTGTGCAAGCTGTATGGTAAAGACTGAGTTCTTTATTTTATTTTTTTTTATTTTTTCAGATAAATGTCCATTTGTGGCAACATCAACTGTTGGAAAGTTTCTCTTTTCCTCATTTAGGTGTTCAGCACAGTAGAATTTCTGGAAGAAGACATAGAAACAAATTTTAATGACCTTGGGTAATACAAATATTTTTAAAGGAAGACATAGAAAGAAAAAAATGGACCAATTGAATGTATACCTAAAATGTTGCTCTTCAAAAGACATTGACAGCTGAAATAAAGATGCAAGCCACAGACTGGGAGGAAATATTTGCAAAACACATATCTGAGAGAGAACTTGTATCCAGAACTGATAAAGAAAGAATAGGAAGGCAACCTATGATAAAAAGGACAATTAAATGCCCCTATAGTGTCCCCGCCACCCTGTGCTACACATGCCCCGTATAATCCCCCCTCTGAGTGTAGAAAGACCCTGTGCATCAGGCAGATTTCACTTCTGTGATCAGGTTTCTAATCAGTTGACTTTGAGTGAATCCAAAAGGGAGATTATCATGAGTGATCTAATCTGCAGGGAGGAGGAGGTTCCTGACAGCCTGGGAGAAAGCCAACAGATGTATTGTGAGTGGCCATGGATGGGCCATGAATCTGGGGTGTAAGGGAGGCCTCTAAGTGCTCAGAGAATCCTTGAATGGCAGCCAGCAAGAACATGGGGATCTCAGTCCCACAGCAACAATAACCTTAACTGTGCCAACTACTGAATGGTCTTGGAAGAGGCTCTGAGCCCCAGGTAAGATCACAGCACTGGAAACACCGTGATATCAGTCTTATTCATCCATTAGGAACAGACACTGAACCATGTAGTTTCCTGAGCCATGAAAACTGTGAGGTAGTAAATGGGTGTGGTTTTAAGCCATTAAAGGTGTGGTCATTTATTATGTATCAGAAAATACCATTATACAACCTAAGTTAAGAATAAGCAAAATCCTCTTGGATTGTGAGCTGGACTCATTGCATTACTTTCAAGCAACAGAGTATGAAAAAGGGAAAAATAGATATATACAAAATATATATATCAAGGAGAAATCTGGCTTGATAATTACCTTAGACGATAAGGTTAACACCACCAGTAAAAACTCATGTTGGTATCATGAAACCCTGATGGGGATTTAATTAGAAGGGCGTTTCAGTGGTGGTTTCCCTAAAACTCGTAACCCCAGTCTAGTCACGAGGGAACACAGAGAAACCCGTAACTGATGGACATTTTACAAAATACCGGCAGAGGATTCCTCCAGACTGCCCAGGTCATGAAAGAAAAGAAAACAATGAAAAACTACTTCAGACAAGAAGAAATGAAGAAAAAATGATATTTAAATGCAACGTGATATCCTGGATTCAGTACTAAAATAGAAAAAAAGGACAACAATGGAAAATCTGATACAATTCAAAAGGTATCAATGTTGGTTGTTTTTTCTGTTTTTTGTTTGTTTATGTTTGAGCAGTCATGTAAGTAGTTAATATTAGGGGAAACTGGGTGACGAGTATATCGGGACTCTCTGTATTATCTTTGTAACTTTTCTGTAAATCTAAAATTGTTCCAAAATAAAAAGTTATTTGAAAAGAGACACTAGTAATACAATAAAATTTATGAAATACGTAAGTCCAATAAAGAACTTCTGTCAGTAGCTCTAAGAAAATAGAGGGCAGGGATTTGAGTTGGACCAGAAAGGCAAGTTAGAGGAAGGGGAAAGGAATGAAATATTAGAAAGTGAGCTAAGGGGTGCCTGGGGGGCTCAGTTGGTTAAGCATCCAACTCTTGATCTCAGCTCAGGTCATGATCTCACGGATTATGAGATCAAGCCCCATGTCAGGTTCTGTGCTGACAATGTGGAGTGGAGTCTGCTTGGAATTCTCTCTCTTCCTTTCTCTGGCTCTTCCTCTCTCTGCTCATTCTCACTCTCTCACTCTCTCACTCACTCTCTCACTCTCTCTCTCAAATAATAAAAGCAGAGATCTTTTTTTTTTTAAAGAAAGCTAATTGTTTTACGAACTTACTTGACATCCTTTTATCTCCATTGAAATTTTGCCAATTTCAAAGATTATTCAGTGTGACACTGATGAAATTTTCTGTAGTCCATTGATTTTTAAATGAGGTCATGCTTGTACTCTGTGACTTCTGATTACAGGAGCCATTACTATGTCATTTAGAGACATATTTATATTTGTCATAGTATTTTCAATGGAGTTATATATATATATTTTTTGGAAAAAACATCCTTACAGTTAGGCACAAAAAAAAATTGGTAAAATTTTGAGCAGATACTTTCTAAAAGAACATATGTAGTGGACATATCAGCACACAAAAAGTTTCTCAATATCACTGACCTTTAGGTAAATACAAATAAAAAATAATTAGATATAATTGCATGCCCACGAAAATGGTTAAAACCAAAAGACCATACCAAGTGTTAAAAAATATGTAGAGCCCTTAATATCCTCATATATTGCTAGGAAGAATAAAAATGGATACAGCCATTTTGAGACAGTTTGGCAGTTTCTAAAACAGTTCACCATACACCTATCATGCAATCCAACAACTTGATCCTGAATTTTTACCCAAGAGAAACAGAAAACTATGTCCATAAAGATTTGTGCAAGAATGTTCATCCTACCTTTGTTCATAATCGCCAAAAATAGAAACAACACAAATATCCATACACAGGAAAATGGATAAGCAATTTTGGTGTGTCCACACAATGAAATAACTACTCAGCAATACAAAAGTATTGATTTGTGTAAGAACCTAGATGTAACTGAAATAGCTATGCTCAGTGAAAGAATCCAGGCTAATAAAACTAATGTGTTCTGTGTGATTCCACTTATACGACCCTCTAGAAAATGCAAACCAATCTGTAGGACAGAAAGTGGATCAGTGGTTACGTGGATATGGAGCAAGGAGGATTAGATGGGAAAGATTACACAGGGGCAAGAGAAAATTTTTGGTGGTGATGAAAATGTTAATTATTTTAACTGTGATTATTTCACAAGTGTATACATGTGTCAAAACTCATCAAATTGTTCACTTAAATATGTGCCATTTATTGTATATTTATTACATAAAGCTATAAAAGGGAGGAGTCATAAAAAAGAAAGTCATGGCCAAGCACCCATCACAACTGTTTAATACTCTTGCATGGGGGCTCTGGGAGATGTCTGGTGCTATGCTCAAGGGTGAGAGCAATGGTAACAGCAATTTTGCCAAATTTGTGTAAGTTGTTATTTTTCTTGTATGCACAGTCAAATTCTAAGAAAGTCAATCAGTAAAATTTATGCGTATGTGCCTATTTTTGAAAACAATTCCTCTTTTTTTTAAGTTTATTTATTTATTTTGAGAGAGAGAGAGAGAGAGAGAGAGAGCGCCAGAGGGGCAGGGGCAGAGAGAAAGAGAGAGAGAATCCCAAGATCCCAAACAGGCTTCATGCTGTCAACGCAGAGCCCGATGTGGGGCTCCAGCCCACGAACCATGAGATCATGACCTGAGCTGAAATCAAGACTTGGATGCTGAACCAACTGAGTCACTCAGGTGTCCCAAAACAATTCCTCTCATTAAAAAAAAAAAAAGGAAAAATTCCTCAACTGTAAGATGTTGTGGCAAGATGTCAGTTCCTTCTCTACCATCTAATTTCACCAATCATAAGTCACACTCCCCACTAACCTGTTAAACTGCTAATAGGTTTCTCCAGACACTGCTGTTAATAACAAATTAACATGAGCCACACTTCAGGAGGTGGAGGGGGAAAGCTAATATGAGGAACTCTACTCTCATGTGTGTTTTTCTGATGCACATTTTGAAGAGAAGATGTCGGTCCTTTTGAAATGTTAATTTAACATCTCCCCCTCCTACTCACCAGCATCAAAGTTATTAATAAAATGCTCAAGAATGAGGAAATAGGGGCTGTGGGTGAGATTCGCTGTGATATCTGAACGGAAGAAAGGGGAGCAAATAGCCAGATGGCTTTGCAGGGAACAAACAATGAGCAGGAGGTTTAACAAGGGTGGCTGATGTAGCAAGACAGGAACAGAAAGAATACAAACAGAACCAATCATGTGCACATTAGTAGAAGAGATTCTATATGTTGAATTTAAAGGGAAAACTATGATCTTGTACTAGATTACACAGAGAGTAATCAAAAGAAGAGATAAATTTGGTCCAGTCAACAAAATTAGAAATGTTCCTGGCAGTGTTGGGGGAAGGGAGATGATGATATGCTATCTCCCAGGTGTGCCATTTTCCAGGTGTCTTACACATGTTAGGTTCTCCATAAATCTCCACAATTCAGCCAGACGGATATTCCTTTACAAATAAGAATCAATACTTAGAGATTTAAACAAATTTCCCAAGCTCAAAGGATTGTTAAATATCTGAATCAAGATCCAAACTAAACATTGTACTGTATAATTATATCATCCTTATTTATAAATCGTACAGTTGATGGACACGAGTTAGTTCCACTGTTTTGATATTACGACTGTGTTGCTATGAACACATAGATTCATTGGGAGCAGGACACATACCATAGAAACAGAATCGATGATAATAAGCGAATGTCACTTTTGTAAATATCATGAAACAGTGATCCAAAGCAGTTACGGTATTTCCATCCCTGCCGTCAGTGCATGAGAGTTTGAGTTATTCCAAATCCTAGACGATGCCTGATATTTTCTCTGTTTGTGTTTCACGATTCTGTTCTTTTTAAATTGTTATCTCATGCACTTTTATTTTTATGATCCTGGTGACTAATAAGGTCTACTCTATTGGCTATTTGATACTCAAATAAATACACTGAAGTATTTAAATATTCTGCAAACTTTTTTGCTATTGGCTTGGCTAACATTTTCTTAATGAGGGATAGGAGTCTTTATATATTCTGGGTACAAGTTCTTTGTTGGATGTATGTACTGTGGATTTCTTCTCACACTTTGTGTCTTACCATTTTGCTCTCTTATGGAAGTCATTTCATGAGCAGTCATTCTTAAGTTTAATACAGTCTGTTATTCAATTTCCCCATTTTGTGCTGGGAATGCTTGTGTCCTGTTTAAGAAAAATTTGACAGGGGTGTTTGAGTGGCTCGGTTGGTTGAGCATCCAACTCTTGATTTCAGATCAGGTCATGAATCCAGGGCAATGGGATCAAGCCCCCGAGTCAGGCTCTGTGCTAGGCATGGAGACTTTTTGGGATTCTCTGTCTCCCTCCCCTCTCTGCCCCCTCCCCTGCTTGTACTCCCTCTCTCTCTCTCTCTCTCTCTCTCTCTCAAAATTAAAAATTAAAAAAATTGCCTCTCCCTCACACTCATATAAATGTACTCTCTTTCTAGGAGAATATTATAGAGCTTTAACGCTTTCCTTTTCATGTTTAAATGTACGACCATTCTGGAGTTAACTTGGGTTAACTTGGTTTAATGGGTATAATGTGGGGTAGACATTAAGATTCACTTTCCCCATATGGCTGCGCAAGCGTTCTAGAAAACGTATTGAAAAGCAGCGCCTTCTATACATCACTCTATTTAACCTCGGTCAAATTTCAGGAACATGAGTTGTTTCTGGATTTCCTCTTATCTTGGTCTATTTATCTACCTATCTACCATCGCATCAATAAAAATCTGTCTAAGATAGCAGATACCATGTTCTGTTTCAAGATACCATCTTTGCTCTCCTGTTTCAAGTTTATCTGGTACGTTATTAATGCTTTGCGTTTCATTTGAGTTTCGAATCAGGGAAGAGAAGTCTCATAATACTAACCTCATGCAGACTCTGTTTTTCTGGCAGAAAATTTCTCTCGAAATTTTTTCACTTCAAAGTTGTTCTTATCTGGCTTTCTGGGGCTTCACGTTAGAGTTTCCCAGATTGATACTCAGCCAAAGATTCAATTGAGCCATTCTATAGATTTCTAGACATCCTCCTATGCATAATCCTTTCCTTTCTGAAATTTGCCTCATAAATTCTAGATTCCTTGGTCTCTTCAAACTCCTGTGTCTGCGTCTTCACATTTATAAGATTGTCATGCCCTGTTTGCTGTCCCTTTTCTTCTGCTGCAGTTTGGAAATTGTTTTGTGGCAGAAAGCCTGAGTTATGGTAGGACTTACCACACTCTCATGGATCACAGTCAGAGTTACCTATTTTTTTAATGTCTAATAATAGTTGTTTCTAATTTTGCCCAGTTTCTGGATGCTAATGATGAGAGATAAATTCTAGATCGTCTTACTGTCTCTGCACCAAAAGTAGGATTCTAAATGTATTTCTTTTGAGCAGGCATGATCTATATATTTGGTGTCTGTTGTCTAAGATGATTTATTTTAAAACTATTTCATGTGCTTGGAAGTACACTAACAGCGAACAGAGAATCATTCCCTTCTGGAGCTTTAGTAAATGTGTTCCAGAGCAGAGTGGGTTGAACATGGAAATGGCAAAATTTCAATGTTTACATTTCCCAAGCACCAATATGAATAAGTCCTTCCTGGTCATTGTACAACTGACAACAACTTAACGCATCAATTTTTAGTTGCCTCGAAGGTAAAAGACAATTTTTCCTCTTCTAAAAAAAAGTTTCCAAAGCAACTTGTAGCTTTCAATGCAGAGTAGCAAATTAGGTAGATTAAGTTGTAACTATTAAGTCTAGAAAGTATTCTTGGAAATAAAACCAACAGGTGAACCTGGGTGGCTCAGTTGGCTGAGCCTCCAACTTCAGCTCAGGTCTCATAATCTCATGGTTCATGGGTTCGAGCTCTCACAACTCTACAATGTGTGTGTTTTGTTTCATAATCAGTTCATCTACATTGGATTTCACTAGAATATTGAGATGGGCTCTGTGTATTCCTTGTCTGTACTTGGTAAATTTTTGCATTTATAACAAATTCAAAAGTAATCTTTGAGATACTGGCTTACTGTCACTCCATTAGATTAGCATTTTATACATCCTTAAATGCAAAGACCCAATATTAAAGAAAAACTGTTTTTTGAACTTAATTGTTACTACTCTTTTCAATGAACATAATCATTATTATAAAGAGATTGGTAGCTCTGAATACATCATAACTATACCTACGAAAGATTTTCTTTTTGAAAGAGATCCTTTTAAATGTGTAAGCTCTAGGGGTGCCCGGGTGGCTCAGTCAGTTGAGCATATGACTCTTGATTGCAACTCAGGTAATGATTCCAGGGTCATGGAATCAAGCCCCGCATTGGCTCTGCACTGAGCTTGGAGCCTGCTAAAGATTCTCTCTCTCTCTCTCTTTCTCTCTCCCTCTCCCTCTGTCTTTCTCCCCCATTCTCGCTCACTCTCTCTTTCTTTCTCTCTAAAATAAAAACTGTGTCAGCCCTAGTTAATTTCACATGTGAATACTAATGTTAGAAGTATTGTTTGAAGGTGCAGGTATGTGGTAAGACTAGTATATGTTGAAACAAACCAAGAAGTTTTATGTTCATGTTTTCTTCCAAGTGATAGGGACATTTAACCACATCACAACCTGGATTTTAAGAAAAATCCCGACTTTTCAATAATGTTGTTAAAGAGCTTAGGTAAAGAATGACTGGTATTCCACCAGTCCCCTAAATATATCTTGCACCTATGTTGTGCTCCAAGGTGGCAAGAGCATTGCACTATTTCACAGAGATCACAAAATGGGGCATAGGTTTATTTTCTTTTTTATCCAGAATAAAGATGAAGAATTCTTCTAGATTACTGACACTTTGATCTTTTATTCTGACTTTATTCTCCAATCAGCGGTATGCCTACATTACAGTATTAGAGAAATTATAATACGCAATTAATTAGACCACTATCAAAGGATTAAAGTATTCAAGCAATGTGAACAGACATGTTTTTAGTATCTTTTAGATTTCTATAATCATTTGGGAAATTTTACTTGTCACTATTAAATAACTAATTGTAGAGAAAATAATCATCCAGAGACTGTTCAGTAAAAAAAGGAGGTTTGACTAAATTATGTGACTTGTATGCAGACACTATTCATACTTCTCATATTTTCTTAGTTTACAGTCTCACTATATATTGACATTACATATAGCAACAAAACACTAAGTCTGATTCTGAATATATATATATGTGTATATATATATATATATATATACATACAGACAGACATACATACATATGTTCTTATAATCTGGTAGAAGTCAGTAGCACACGGAGGTATCTTATGCAACATACGCTTTTAACATAGAGGCTTACAGCTCAAAATGTGCACTGTGCAAACATTAATACAGCCTGCCATTTGCCAAGGGAAATACTTTTGTGAGGCTCATTAATTTAATTGGTCCCTGTCATCTAGTTAAAAAGGAGAAAAGAAGAGAGCATTTTCTGACAAAACCAAAGATGGTTAAAAGTCCTATTAGGTTGTGCAGCACTTGAGAAATTTTCAAGTTAGGAAGGAAATTGAATTGAGGAAATTGATTTCAGCACTTTATACCACCTGCCTCCCCCCACCCCCACCGCTAATATGGTGAATCATAAAATTTCTAACTAGAACAGAGCTGAGACTCTTAAATATTAAGAGCTTGGACTAATTAATCTCCCCCTTTAATTGCATGTAAATGTATTTTATCTCTTGAGGAATTATTGGAGTTTGTGTCAATTCTATTGTAACGTTCCCCTAAAGTGTCTCTACACTCCTGGCCCAAGAATCACTCTGGACATCTCTCTGCCTCCAACACCTGACCTTTTTTGCAGATTCAAAGGTTTCCTCCTCCATTCTTTCTCTGTTCTCATTGGACACTGTGCCCCTCCCCACTTTGCCATGGAAGAAACACGGAGACCTATTAGCCTGCTTTGCCCTCTCCTCCCGCCCCACGATTCATTAATGTCAGATGCACTTGGAGAACAGTCATCTGAGTATTTCAAGGAACGCTCTCCTGGAATTGGCTTCTGGGGGGGAAAAACTACAAGAGTTGCTCTGGGCAATATTTGCCACCCTGTAGGCAGGACGCGAAAATCCTTTCGAAGGAGTCCAGGACTCCTAGAGACCTCGCAACCTGCCAGGGACTCACATCCAACTTCTGTGCCCTATAGTGGTTTTTTTTGGAAGCCCATTTCCACGTGTTTTCTGAATCATGACCTTCCTTGGGTTTTTTTTTTTTTTTTTTTTTTTTTTATAGCCTGACAATCACTACTTCCTAGAATAGGAGTCAGCAAACTACAGCTGTGGCCCAATCCTGACATCATCTACTTCGTAGAGCCCAAAAGCTAAGAATGGTTTTTACATTTGCAAATGGCTAGAAGAATAAACCCAAAAAAAGAACAATTCATTACACATGAAATGACATAAAGTTCAAAATTCAATGTCTGTAAATAAAGTTCTACTGAGACACAGCCATGCTGATTTGTTGATGTGCTGTTTGTGGTTCCTCTTCTATTGTAAAGACAGAGTCGAGTAATTATGAGAGAGACTCTGTGGCCCACCAGGACTTAAAATCACTCCTTCGGGTTCTTTTCAGAAAGTTTTCCAGACCTTGTCCTGGAATATTATTAGAACACAGAAATGGGGATTTGAGAGCATGTTATATCAGGCAAGTCCCTCGGGACATCGGAGGTTTGGTTTGAAGATCTGAGATTTCCCCCATGGACCCATTGGGATTAAAATGGATGAAATAAAGAGCCTGCACAAAAAGCTACAATTCCAAATTTTCCTAATAGATGTACCTCAACTATCATGTACTCACCTATACTTGCTTCTCTCACTTTACCCTCATTGGGTGGGTAGTTATGTTTTAATGGCAAAAACATAGATTGGGCACCGAATATGTGTGTCTTACTGTTGTGATACATTATTAAACTTTGAGTGTTTTGATTTCTTTATCCGTAAAATAAAACCTTTGAGACAAATAGTGCTTTTGATTTTCTTCTTGTCCCCCTATTCGTATTTTATGGTTGCGCGATTGTACAAGAATACAACCTTCAAAATTTAAAGTTTCGAATCAGTTGTTGAATTCGAGTTGCAAACATTTGGCCAAGAAGAGTTTTGTCTCTGTTAAGCATTTCATACTGTGAGAATTTTGTTTTAGCTCTAAAATGCCTTTTCTATCCCAAAGCACCTGGCACAGTTCAACCTAAAGCATCCATCTCTGGGAAAAAATCCATCACCCAAAGATTCAGCTTAGCTTAGACCAGATCCTCACAAGCCTGCCCTTGAAGTACGTACGTTGCATCTCTCTCGATGATTTCTCCTGTAGAGGGTAAGTAATGCCACTGAACTTGTCCACATACACAATCAGCTCCCTAATTCTCTTAAGCTGAAGTTTGTATTTTATTTTCTAAATTAATTAAGATCTGGAGCAAAATTAGATTTTGTTGTTGTTGGTGGTGGTGGTGGCTGCCTTCTTAAGGAAATACTGGCAGCTGCCCTGGGTCACTCCTAGAGCAGTTTTCTTTGGATTGTAAATGCTTTATCCCCTTCGGGAAAATGCATGCTGTTTCATTGAGTCACTCAAGCCGTACTCTATTCCAAGCCACCTGTGGATTTTTTAAATGTGAAGAACAACTGGGGTACTTGAAAGGATGGTATTGAGTCCTCTTTTCATAGATTGTCATCTGCAAGTTGTTCCTTTGCTTTGTTTAGGGGGCCCTGTTGCAAACAGAACTTGCAAGGTTATGAGGGGCTTTGGCTTTGCAAATGGTCTGTCTACTGTAAATGATGCTTTCCTAGAGACTAGCTGTGCCCTATTTTTGCTCTTGTTCTCAATCAAATGTTCAACTCCTCCTTTATTGATTAGCGGTAGACTTACAAGCTTGTCTTAAATTATTCAAATGGATTTTCCTTTTTCTTATAAAACTGCCCAGTGGTAAGAAAGCTCAATCCAACATCAAGGACTAACTGCTGCCCCTTTAAGGATGTGCTCTTTAGGCTTCTTGCATTCACACTTCTCTGCAGGTGTCACTGCACCTGCGCCTTAACTGTTCTGAACACTTGGGTGACTGGTGTATTTTAAATGTTCTCTCTAGGAAAAGCAATTGCACCACCAGCCTGGATAATTCCTCCAGTGATTTTACAATTCTAACAACCAGGGAAAGTTTCGCTTTTTCTACTCATTTAGTAAAAGGCAACCATTTTTCTTTCCTTACTCTATCCAAATGTTGTCTAGAAAACTGGGTAACATCATGATTTTTATAACATGACTTGAACGGCTCCGAATAGAAATTCTTCATTCAGTTAAATATCAGATGTGGAATAAATGTTGATTGTGTCTGTGTTTTTCTGTTAGGTCTTACTTGAGGAATGGTTATGCTTCATAGCCACTGGAAAGAAGTGGAAAAAACAGCACAACATTTCTCTCTCCCTCCCAAAAACTAAGAGAGAATGGCTTTGAATGGCCATATATCTGCTTGGTGCTGTTGTTACTTTTTTTTTCATTTTTCTGGAAATATTTTTACAGTACCTCTGTCCAATCCTTAAAAAATCCTTTCTTGGTCGTAAATAGACTTCTCGGCAAATTTAAAAAAACAGGTGAAATTGATGAAGAATTCTTGCTTTCTCATCTGTTGCGTACATTTAAGATTTTAAAAAGTTGATATGAAGACTCCAGAGTTTCCTATGCCACTTGGAATTAAAATGGTGTGATAAAAAGCCTGGTCAAAGAGGTAAGCATTCAAATCTCTCCCTGGTAAATAGTAAAAGTACTTCAACTGAAATCTACTTGTCTACCCTCACTCCCTTCCTCAAATTCATTGTGTGGGTGCTTATAGACTTGGAATGAAAAATTAATATGAAAATAGTGGAGGAAATTGACTTGAAACTGTCCCTGAAATCCTATCATCCAATCAGACCAGGACCAGGAATTCTCTGTAGCCAACAAAATTACGTAAAATGTTACTCCAGGAACCTCTATAATTGTCTCCAGATTTCTGCCTTGAGAGAGTTTCCAGAGCATGACGGGGGGGGAGGGATATATATGTAAAATATATGTGAAAAATAGTATTAAGGCTGGGAAGGGACAAATGAAAATATACTGTTGTAAGTTTTATGGTATATGGATATACTATAATACCACTTAAAGTAGAATACAATATGTTAATATACATTAAACTTTGAAGTTACAATTAAGAAACAAAGAGCTGGGGCGCCTGGGTGGCTCAGTCAGTTGGGCGTCCAACTTTGGCTCAGGTCATGATCTCACGGTTCGTGGGTTCGAGCCCCACCCCACGTTGGGCTCTGTGCTGACAGCTCAGAGCCTGGAGGTGCTTCTGATTCTGTGTCTCCCTCTCTCTCTGCCCCTCCCTGACTCACACTTTCTCACTTTTTCAAAATAAAATAAAATACATTAAAAAAAAAAAGAAGCAAAGAGCTATAGCTACCAAGCCAGCAACAGGAATAATGTAGAATCATAACATAACCCCTTAGTAAGAAATAAAATGCAAAAAAACCCCAAAGTGAAATAAAAAGCAAATGTGACAAATAGAAAACAAATGGCATGACAATAGGCATTAGCCCCACCATGTCAATAATCACACCAAATGCAAATGGTCTGAACACCCTGTGAAAGGCAGAGATTATAGGATTCTATAAAAAAGTAATCGCCAATGATAGTCTGATTAAAATACTTTGAAAATAAGGCCACAGCCAATTCAAATGTAAAGTGGGGGGGAAATAAACATCATGATGACACTATCATTTATCCAATCGGAGCTTGAGAGGTGATATTAGCATCAGAAAAGTAGATTTAAGGGGCACCTGGGGGGGCTCAGTCAGTTGAGCTTCTGACTTCAGCTCAGGTCACCATCTCACGGCTCATGAGTTCAAGCCCTGCATTGGGCTCTGTGCTGACAGCTCAGAGCCTGGAGCCTGCTTTGAATTCTGTGTCTCCCTCTCTCTCTGCTCCTCCCATGCTCACGCTCTGCCTGTTTCTCTCTCAAAATAAATAAGCATTAAAAAATTTTTTAAAAAAGATTAAAAAAAGAAAAAAAGAAAAGGAGATTTAAGAACAGAATGCTACCCATGATAAAAAAGTCATTTCATAATGAGAAAGGAGTCAAGGAAATACTAATTCTAAACATTTTTGCATCTAATGACAGAGTTTCAAAATGCATGGAGAGCAATCTGATAAGACTGCAAGGAAAATCTTCAAGCGAGCAATTATATTCAGAAACTTCACTATACCTTGATAGAACAAAGAGACAGAAAATCAGAAATACAGAAGAACTGAACAGTGCTGTCAACCTAATTGATATTTCTAGAACTCCACTCAAAGACAGTAGAATAGCATTTTCCCCCAGCACCTATTTACCAAGATAGATGGTATTCTGAGCCATAATGAGAGGAAAAGCTAGTAAAAACAAGACAAAAGGGGTCAGCCAGATGTCCGAGGCTGGATACGCCCCCTGGATACTTTTGGCTTCTGTAATCTTGCTTGCCTCCTGTCTCCACCAACTACCCGTGTAGTGCCACTGATAAGTGCCCCCTCCCCTTTTTCTTTTGTCTCTCAACCCCCTACCATCCCTACCATAAAAGGAGCACCATGCCAAAGTTCAAGGCTCAGCCTTTGGAGGTGATTCTGTTGGGCGGGCACCGGTGCGCAATTAACAGTCTTTTTCTGATTCCCCAAGCTTGTGTGACTTGTCTCTTCCTGGACCCCGAGTATTTGCTGTAATAATAAAACAATTCTCAATACATTTAAAAGGATTTCAAGGGGCACCTGGGTAGCTCAGTCAGATGAGCATCCGACTTCGACTCAGGTCATGATCTCACGGTTTGTGGGTTTGAGCCCCAAGTCGGGCTCTGTGCTGACCGCTAGCTCAGAGCCTGGAGCCTGCTTCAGATTCTGTGTCTCTTTCTCTCTCTGCCCCTCCCCTGTTCATGCTCTGTCTCTCTCTGTCTCTCAAAAGTAAATAAATGTAAAAAAAAGTTTTTTAATAAAGGATTTCAATAATACAGAGTATTTTCCCTGACCATGAAAGAATTAAATTAAAAATTGATAACAGAAAGATCTTTAGAAAATATTTAGAAACTAAAAATCATACTTCTAAGTGATCCATGATCAGAAGGAGAAATAAAAAATATAATTAAAAATATTTTGAGTTGAATGAAAATAAAAACAGAGTATATAATACGGGTGACATTTCATTAAAGCAGGGCTTATGCTAAAGGTTACAGCACTAAATTTCTGTGTTAGAAAAGAAAGCAAAGTGTCAAATCGATAACCTCAGCTTTGACTTTCATAAACTACAAAAAAGAGTAGATTATAACATAAAGAGAGAAAAGGACATAACAAAAATTAGAACAACAATACATAAAATATAAAACAGAAAAACAATAGAGAAAATCAATGAAACCAAAAGTGGCTCTTTGAGGAAATCAATAAAATTGATAAACTTTTAGCTAGAGAGATCAGGAAGGAAAAAGATAGAAGATACAAGTTGCCAATATCAGGAATGCAAGAAGTCATGTCGACAGATTCTAAAACTATCAAAAGAACAATAAGAAAGCATTGGAAACACTTTATGCCAATAAATTTGAAAATTTGGAAGAACTGGGCAAATTCCTTAGAGTCCACGCAGCCTGGATACAACCTCACTCACAAAGAAGTAGATTATTTACGTAGCTGTACATCTATTAAAGACATTTGTAGCTAAAAATCCTTCTCACAAGAAAACTCGTTATGACATGTTTTTCTTCGGTCTTTTGCTAAGTCACCTCACATTAGTGATTTTTTTCATACTCAGTTGCATTAAAATCCATTGGTCTCACATTTTTGAAGAATGCTTTATCCATGTGTAATTCTGCAACATCATACAATGGTCGTTTGGAAATGATCAGCTGGCTCAAGTTGTACAGATCTTGTACGCATTGCCAAATTTTATTATCCAGCATGAAAGAGCTCAGATGCGCTCACATCACCAACAATCGCATCAGAAAAAGTCTTAAATATTGGGAAACTGTTGAGCTCACAATGTTGGCATCATTTTTCCCAAGTTTGGAATTTTGCGTGAACGCTTGAATTTCATCCGTAGCCACAAATGCCGTCAGTTGTTTTCCTGTCTGTAACAGATTCACTTTTCTCATTTTTTGACAAAATGCCTGTCAAACACCCATGTCTGAATAGCATAGCTGGTCAGTCTCCTACATAAAAATGATACTGAATGAAAAGACCAAGTAGATCACTTTGCAGATAAAACGATGAGGTTAGACAGCCTTCCTACCTCAACACACACCGGAAGGGCTGCAGTTTTTCTACTTCATCAAGCACAATACTCAAGAAGACTTGTATTCAGGAGTTGCAATTGAATAAAATTAATAATTTTTACTGCTCCAGCAAGGATATTCTTAAGTGAAATCGGCTTTTTTCCCCCACCACAATTGCCATGAAAAAATACAGTGACTATTGGTTCCCTTTGACACCACTGTCTTGATTCATTCCAAATCACTAGAGGTTTGACCCCCCATTGCTTTTGCATCATTATTGCAAATATCAACATGACAAGAAGGCAACCAGCATCTCAATATGGTCTTAAAAACATTCTTGACTTTGTGTACCATTGAGATGTGTTCTGGGAACCCCAGAGTTCCTTGAGCCTCTTGGAAAAATGTTGGCTTGGGCAAAGCTGTGGAAGAAGTAAATCAAACTGTTTTCAATGGTTACCTTGTGGTGATGGCATTAGTAGTAAAAAGGAATCAACCTATTGCTCTGTCTCTTTCTGGGTTTAATTATTTCAATTTCTATATTGCTTTTATCGATCATTTTTAAAACTCAATAAAGGGAAATAATGAGTAAAATAATTATCATCATAATTATCTCCAGCAATTTGGTCCAGGCCAAAATATAATTATATCCCAACCATTCTGAGTCCTGCCTTAAAGTAACGTCTATATTTAAAATCAATCAATTCTAGAAAAATGCGAAGAAATTCATGATTATGCTTTCAAAATATATATTTTGAACTTTGGATAAATGCTTCATTGACTTATATAACGTAAAATTTAACAAATGACCAAATTCAACTTGTTGGCAAAATCAAAATATAATTTGAGTGGAGTCTTTATTATCATCAGTATGTAAGTTAATATACAGGTGAAATCTTAATTTAATCCTTTAGAAAGTCACATATTTAAAATTGCTTGCTCCGTAGATAAGTTAATGACTTTCAACAAAGCATGCAATAAGGTGAAAAAATGTAAATCCCCTTAGAGTGCCAAATATATGTCATTATTCAACAGCCACTTCCATTTATAATGATTTCCCTGAGCTACACAGGCTAGTTGAATTGAATGATTTAATCAGCACACTATTTCCTATTTTCTCATTTATGCACATTAAACTGAGGATATAATCGCCCACATTATATGGAAACCCTTTCATGTCCTGAGCAGGTCAATGGTATTTTTTTGAGCTTATTTGGCTGGAAGAACCTGGTTTCTATCTGCTTTACATAAACTGATTAAATTTTAATTGCATTTACCATATTCCTTATAGATTTTGTTCAGCGTAATTAAACCAATTAAACTTAAACACACTTATTCACAGCAGGTGCCCAGAAAAAAAAAGAATTAAGAAAAACTATATTTTTCACTCACTTGATAGCATCTTGAGCTTTTTAGTATGAGATTAGACATCATTGCAATTAATTGAGTGTAATTAAAAAATAAAGAGAAGCTCGTACTGTGGTCACTCACTGAGCGGTGTGATACTAAGTGCTGAAGCCATGTTGACGGAAAAGCAATTAATAGGATATTTTATGTCATTTATCTCAACAGATACTCATCGGACTTACAGTTCCATGAACCAAGTTTTGGAAGGACTGAGTGTTCAAATGCTAACTGAAAAGTCTAGTAATATTATAAAGATGTGCAATGTAAAACGATTTTTTTTTTTTAAATCCATCTCTGCTGTGAAGGGGTTGACAACCTTTTTCTTATAGGGCCATACAGTCCCTGGTGCAAGGGTTCAACTTTGCTGTTGCGGTGTGGACGCCGCCACAGGTGATCCATAAACGGCAGTGTTCCTCTAAAACGTCACTTAAAAAAAGCAGGCAGATATCCATGGTTTACCCAACAGTCGTCCTCAAAACATAACCTCGTAGAGTAGTGACTATTATGGACTGCATTCTTACAAAGAAACATGTCAAAAGCCACAAAACAAAATCAAAACCCAACCAAAACAGGTTTACTCTTTAGATTGACACATGTGTGGTATGTGGGCATCACTGATAGTCCTTGAGGTACAGAAGCAATCAAAGATCGGATTTATTGGGGGAACACAACAATATAAAAATCACTGTTATACTTGGGTCTACCTTTGTATTTGTCTATACTGAACAGTTTCATTCAAAATATGAGGCAGAAGGTAAAGAATAGAGGATTGTTTTTCCTAATTTTAGAAATCCATATAAATCAAGGGGCGCCTGGGTGGCTCAGTCGGTTAAGCAGCCGACTTCGGCTCAGGTCATGATCCCGCGGTTCGTGGGTTGGAGCCCCGAGTCGGGCTCTGTGCTGGTAGTTCAGAGCCTGAAGCCTGTTTCAGATTCTGTGTGTGTGTGTGTGTGTGTGTGTGTGTGTGTGTGTGTCTGCCCCTCTCCCGCTCATGCTCTGTCTCTCTTTCTCTCTCTCTATCAAAAATAAATAAACTTGAAAAAAAATCAAGTGTCCATCAAGACCATTCAAAAAGTCTCTGATTATAAGTCAGTGCTCTCTTCATTCATTATTTTTTGAGCAATTAGTGTAATGCGCACAAATAAATTACTCATATCATTTTATTTCATTTTATTTTTATTTTGAAGGATTGATGTGAGAAGCTCCTGAAAGGTCACGGTAAACTGGCAAAAATGACACTATTTTATAACTAGGATATAGGAGCTGGGAACGAGAAGCTAAGATGGGGAATGCATTTACCATATTAATAGTTTAAACCCCTTCCAGATCTGTTTTGGAATCTGGGAGAAAATTGTCCACGCAAAACTCCCATCTCCAATGACCTTCCATCCTCAGAACTGAAGAAAAGCTGTTCTAATTCAGATTCTAAGACCTTTGCCTTTCTCCACTGAAAGTCATTTGCACATCATTGATATGTTAATGTCGCCTGTGCTGGTGGCCTCACAGCCCTGAGTCTTGATCTCTTCACATAAAACCTTGGAATCACTTTCTTCCTATCTATGAAATGTGGTTTCTAGGGCAATGGTTTGTTTTGTTTTTTTTTTTTTAAACCTGAGAGGGGTAACATTAACTATTGATACAGATACTGTCTGAATTGTTTTCTCAGTATAGAAAATTTGGCTTTCATGCTCGGAGCTAGAAGGATATCCTTCTGTGTTTTGAGAAGACCCCTGTTTAATGAAATCTCAGAAAAACCAAAACAAACATGATTTGCACATCACACAATAGTACTCACCAAACACCCATGCCCTCACCCTACAAGTCATTAAAAATGTAATAACTAAGCTTCTATAGCTATTATTCCCTGAACGGGGAAGGGCATGCTGACAAGAATAAGGGTGTATTGAGCTTTGAGGACATAAGTGCACTTACTAGCTGTTTAAACATCTCCATTTGTTAGCGTAGATGAACAAAATAATTGTAGAGGCCTTGATTCTTTTATGCCGGTTCACACAATTTACTAATTCACATCACAGGTCATCCAAAATGGGTCATTCGGCTATGGGCATAATTGTCCAGGTTCAGTTGTTAATATAATTAGGAGTAATGTAAATTTGAGCAATTTTCCAAACCATAATTAGCAGGGCACAAACAATATACAGAGAAAAGCCACAATTCTCTTGAATCTGTAGTCCAGTCCTCTCTAGAGTAAGCTGCAGGGAAGTATCTCCCACAGGGTAGAGGGCTCGAAACAGATCATATCGCTTAGTCACAGATGGGCCCCATTTCTCAGAGCGGACACTGAGGCTGACAGAGGTCGAATCCTGTCCTTGTTCACGTAACAGGCTAGGGGGAAATTCAGAATTTGTACTTGGGTCTGTCTGATCCCCAGCACCGTGTCACGTTACATAGACCTAGATTAAAGTTTGAAGTGGAATAAACAGTTTAGATATCTAGAGGTATCTTTTCCGGGAATATTTCCATGGATTCTCTTCCTGGGGGAAAAGAGAAGAGGGGAGGTGGAAGGAAAAGGTCCCTTCCTCCCTGGCAGTGCTCCTTCAATCTTCTCTCTGTGGGCTTTCCCACCCTCTCCTTCTACAGACCTGGCCAAGCCCACGTTCACAGGTGAGGAGCGGCCCTGTGTGTTAAAAGGTGTTCTTAATGGAGACCTCCTTACCTCATCCTTTCCCTTAACATGGTAGATCCGGAGCCACTTTGTAACATGGGACTCAGAACATCAACCCTTCTTTCCCCAGGGCAGGTCTTCTGATGAAGGGGTGCAACCAGTAAAAGCTAAGTTGGACTCCACTTTTGGATCCTGCATTGCACCTAAGGAAGTCTTTCTTCCTTCCTTCCTTTCTTCCTTCCTTTCTTCCTTCGTTCCTTCCTTCGTTCCTTCCTTCCCTCCTTCCTTTCTTCCTTCCTTCCTTTGTTTCTTTCTTTCTTCAATTTAGCACATTTTTATCTATTTATTTTTTTAAGTTCTAATTTCATTGTCTTAACTTTCATTTATTGTTTTATTTTTTAATTTTATTTAAATCCAACTTAGTTTACATACAGTGTAATCATGATTTCAGGAATAGAATTTAAGGATTCATCACTTACATATAAAACCCAGTGCTCATCCCAGCAAGTGCCCTCCTTAATGCCCATCACCCATGTAGCCCATCCCCCACCCAACACCCCACCAGCAACCCTCAGTCGTTCTCTGTATTTAAGAGTCTATTATGGCTTGCCTCCCACTCTGTTTTTATCCTATTTTTCCTTCCCTTCCCTTATGTTCATCTGCTGTGTTTCTTAAATTCCACATATGAGCAAAATCATGTGCCGTTTATCTTTCTCTGACTGACTGAATTTACTTAGCACAATAGACTCTAGTTCCATCCACATTCTTGCGAATGACAAGATTTCATTCTTTTTGATCACTGAGTAATATTCCATTGCCTATATATACCATATCTTCTTCATCCATTCATCAGTTGATGGACATTTAGGCCCTGTCCATAATTTGGCTGTTGTTAATAGTGCTGCTATAAACATCAGCGTGCATATGCCCCTTCAAATCAGCATTTTTGTATCCTTTGAATAAATATCTAGTAGTGCAATTGCTGGATTGTAGGATAGTCTTTTCTGTGACTCTGTTGGAATAAGCAAACTTCGGGGCTATGAATGGCCACGAAGATTGGGGAACGGTGACAGGAGCATGGAGTGGAGGCAAGGGGGAAGGACACTGAAGCCTTGAGGTCCCAGTGCCAGGTTTTCCTCAACAGCTTCCTGTCTTCTTCCTTGGTTTCTGAGAGAAACACAGCATAGTGTCACAATAAAATCCCCGTGTGGGCTTAAGTTAACTTCAACAGGTTTCTATTTGTTTCAACAAAGGAGTTCTAGCTAATATGCTAACCAGTGCACAAAAGGTCCCAACTGAGAAAACGATGCAGTGGACTCCAACTTCTGCAAAGTCCTTCACATTGACCCCAAACTGTCCACCATCTCTTGGTTAGCCTCCTCAGCCATCTTCCTCCAGGGTTATTCCACAGCTCCCTACTCTGCTCAAGAACTCTTGAGACAGACAAGCAAAGTCTGGGAAATATTCTTCAAATATTTAGAAACTTATGAGAGGGGTGCCTAGGTGGCTCAATCGGGTAAGTGTCCGACTTCAGCTCAGGTCACGATCTCATGGTTCGTGAGTTCGAGCCCCGCGTTGGGCTCTATGCTGACAGCTCGGAGCCTGGAGCCTGCTTTGGATTCTGTGTCTCCCTCTCTCTCTGCCCCTTCCCACCTCAAGCTCTGTCTCTCTCTGTCTCAAAAATAAGTAAACATAAAAAAAGATAAAAAAAAGAAACTGATGAGAATTCTGATTCATGTGCGTTCCTGGCAAGAATTATGTTTCTAAGATATAGTAACACCAATATATTTTTTCCTATAATAAGATTCCCAAAACGGTGGGTATACAAATCTAGCTACTCTGTTAGAGTAAATAATGATCTAGAATTTGCATGTAAATGTTTATTCAATATATCACCTTTGGTGATGGATATTTTCAATGCTGCTATTATTGGTTCTAATGCAAAATTTAAACACTTCACTTTTGTATGGTTTTCTAGAGTTTATGAATCCTCTGAAAGGATGTTTTGTTGATTATTCCACTATGGTTTATTCTCTTTTATTCTTGGACAAATAAATCAAATTTTATCTGCATTAGTAACCTCTGTCTCAGAAATATTTAATAATGAGTAATGGCACAGTATAACTCAATGAACCAAGCTATAACTGATGACTCTCCAATCTGGAGAAAACATGCAAGCATCTAATAAAATGTGAGGGACAGGAAGGAGTGTGTCATGTGATAGAATAAGGAGAAAGGCCTGAAAATGCTCAATTTTGGAGCGTCACAGCTCATTACTTTATCAGGTATGTTCTATGAGCCAGAAAGGATTCTCGGTGCTGAGAAGACACATTATTAAGCGAGCAAGAGCTTGCAGTCTCTGTGAGAAGGCTCAACACAGAGGGCAAGCTGGTCTTAAGAAGCCCCAGAGATTCGCTATTTGCTGCTTCTGCGGCCACCTCCAGGAGATAAACTCTATTCTTACCTCCTCGTGTTCTCTTTTGTGTCACCATTTTATCAAGTAAGAGGTTTTCCAGCTAAAGGAGCCAGGGATTCGCTTCAAATAATCCACTTCTTCTCCACTATTGGCTTATGTTTATAGCTGTTTGAAAATCTACTGTCATCACTGTTGTTTTAGTGCTTGCAGTAGGGTTATAATATCAAGGTTGCAGTAACTACAGTCTGTGCTCAAGTAGCCATAAATGGCTACCCTGGGCATGTAAACACTTTACAACTGCAGACTATTATTTCTCCCTCTCGCCTTTTTTGTTTTTGTCCTAATTGTACTATCATTCATTTTATTTAAGACCAACAATGCATTGCTACCAGTTTCGTGTGGGATAGTCCATAATTATTTCTGGGATTCATGTCTTTTTTCCTGTAGCTCAAATTTATGTTGGCATTATATTCCTTCTACCTCAAGAATTTCTTTAATGTGTCTTGTAATGAAGCTTGAATATATGAACTCTCTTTGGTTTGACTTGTCTGAAAAAGTCTTTATTTATCCTTTACTTTGGAAATGCAGCTGGCCGGGTATGGAATCCTGGACTGACAATCATTTTTTCTCTTTTAGCACTTTGTAGATACCATATCACTTTTTCCTGCAATTTATGATGGAAAGTTTGATTGAATTCTTATCTTTAGTCCTCTATAATGTGTTTTTCACTTTGGCAAACAACAATTTGAACATGGAGTCCTCAGATAGTTTGCTTTCTCACGATTATCTGGCTTGATGTTTTCTAAATTTCTTGTATTTGTGGTTTTATATTTTCATTATATTTGGACAATTCTCACGTATTGTCTCTTCAAATATTTTTGCTGGCCCATTCAGTATTTCCTCTGTGTCTGGGATTGCAATGAACATAAGTTACACCCTTTAATGTTGTTCCATTTCATAGACGGTCTACTGACCTACCAACCAGACACACATAAACATATTCTTTTTTTTTTTTCCATTTGACTTTCAATTTGGGTAATTTCTCTTGAATACCGTGCTTAGGTTCTGGATACATTTTCAGAGGTTTTTACCTCAGTGTTCCTCTCCAGTCAGAACTTTAGGTCTTACCTTTGCACTTATACCTCAAAGAGGGTCTAGCTCCTTGCTCCTCCCCCTCCTTCAGCAATAGAAATTTCCGGTTGCTTGGTGCTTGGTAACCATGGCAATGGCTAGGGGGATTTTGTTTTTCTGGTTCAGTCTCTATCTTGGGTCCCATGTCCTTGAGTCTCCAGGCTACAGCTTTGTAAGTGATCCTGATTCTTCGCCAGTGATGGGAGATCTCTAGTTGCCTGGGCCCAGGATGATTTTCTCTACCTCCTCAGGCAAAGAAGACATTTGCTTCTACCCTTCCACTGGTTACTATGAGTCTTCATATCTGGGTACCCTGAGGATGATGGTGCTTGCTGCCTTTTCCCCAGAAGCAGAAGCTTTTGTTTCCTAGGGGAGAAGTTTCTGAGCGGTAGTTCATGCCTATCCTGCAATAGCACTTGCATCATTGTCTGAGTCAGCTTGGGCTGCCAGAACAAATTACCGTAGACTGGGGCTTAACCAAGAGACATTTCTGTCTCATGGCTCTGGAGGCTGGGAAGTTCATGATCAAGCAACTGGCAGATCTGCTATCTGATAACATTCCTGGTTTACAGATTGTCATCTTCTCATTGTATCCTCAGGTGGCAGAGAGAGGAAGAAACTTTCTCTCTCCTCCCTCTCTTTTTAAATTTAAATTCAAGTTAGTTAACATACAGTGTAGTCTTGGCTTCAGGAGTAGAACCCAGTGATTCATCTGTTACATATGACACTCAGTGCTCAGGGCATTAATCCCATTGATGAAGGCTTCACCCTTGTGACCAAATTACTTCCAGAGGTTTTTCAACACATGGATTTTGCACAAACTTATAGTCCATAACAACCATCCTCTAGAACTGCAAAATCATGGATTATTCTCTTTTTCACACCAATCCCAGTCTTTCCCATGGGCACATGGTAGGTCCATAGAAAAAAGCCTACAATTGAATATCAACTATCCTTGGATCTATAGCTTAAAAGTGTCCCAGACTCTCACTTGATCGCACTCTTACTCTTTAAGCAATTTGGCAAGCATTTTAGCTGAATTATAACTATCTGCCCGTTTGGGGGCCTTGCAGTCCACCTGCTTCCACAAGTGAGTACACGACTCCCATTTCTCCTTGGAGGTATCTCTTCCCTTAGTTGTTGGTGGCTGTCCAGTGACCTCAGCTTTATGATAAGTTGAAGAAAATGTGTGATTATACAGCTTCTTCTTTTCGATGGTGTGGGTGCAGTGTTCTTTCTTTTTGCGTATCAGCCAAAATCCAGGAGTCTTCTTGATTTATAATAGTCAGAAGTGGCTGTTCACAGTCTTTATTCTAATGGTACATTTTGGCTGGATATCTTGTGGAAAGTGGTGCACTTTCACCTGTCACTGAGTGTTGGTTTGGTGTGTTCTGATGCCAGACTGATTGGCTTACCCTTTTAAGTGCCTTGCACATTTGTCTGGATGCCAATTTTTCCCTCTATTTTTAAAGTCTAAATGACTCTACAAGTATATGCCTGTATACTATCATTCTAGTATATACTAGTGACTATATTGTATCTTCTACTCTCCTATACTATATAGGCATATATTGGAGACATTGCAGGATCAGTCCTAGACTACTACAATAAAGTGAATATCACAATTAAGTGAGTCTGATGAATTTGGTTGTTTCCCAGTGCATATATGAGTTATGTTTACACTATGCCGTAGTCTGTCCAGTGTGCAATTAGCGCTTTGTCTGAAAAATGTACATATCTTTTAACCATCATCTGAACTTTCAGCAAGTCATAATCACTGATCACAGATCACTATAATAAATATAATAATAATAAAGTTTGAAATATTGTGAGAATCACTGAAATGTGACACAGAGATACAAAATGAGTCAACGCCATTGGGAAAATGCCACCAATTGACTTGTTCAACATGAGGTTGCCACAAACCTTCAATTTGTAAAAAAAATAATAATAACACAATGTTTGCAAGTGCAATAAAGCAAAACACAATACAACAAGATATGCCTGTAATATGTATATAATATGTAATATAATATATAATATAGTATAATATAGGATATGTATTATATAGTATATAATACATATGCACATATCCAGTACACAATACATAAATAGTATGTAATATGGTACTCTATAGAATTTGTGGTCATTTTTTTCTGGTACATTGATGTGCCCTTTTAATATTGGCGTGTATTTATTCTGCTTGATTGTCTTGGTTTTCCTCTGTGAAATATCTCTTCTAGCTACGTTCTCACTAATTCCTTTGGTTTCTCTTATTTCCATTCTAATTTTTACTCCACGGCCCTTTCCAGAAAAGTTTGTTGCACTCCATATCCATAGGAAAGATTTATTCCTCTTTTTAAACATGTTTTCTTCTATCTTTGTATGGATGTAAGGCTTAACCCTTTTTGTTTTTTATTTTAGGATAAATAAGAGGTAGATATTAGTAAGCAATTCTGCAGGTCCAGTTTGCCCTTGTAGATTTTGTGGTTCAAAATCTCTCCCCTTCACTGTTATAGAGATGAATTATTGTTTCTAAAACTGTGGAAACCCTGTGTATCATTGCCTACACTATCTCTCAGAACCTGCCCTGTGTGATGGTTCTTTTACTGGCCACTGTCACCAAGTGGTCCCTGCCTTCCTGGGTGATCTGCCGGAAGCTGTGATTGCATCCATCTTTTGAGTTCTCACCTGTGAGGCTCTGAACATTCTCACTGCCTTTTAGGCTCCCCAAATACTCGTCCTTTGCTCAATCTGAGCCCAACACAGAGCAGCTCAACGCGAAGGCAGAGTTCTCTTAATTTAAGGGTGTACATTTTCTAGAAACATCTGCCACCTTCTAACGCTAAGTTCCCTTTCTTCTTCCTATTCTTCTCTGTCCCAGTATCCTGGGTTTTGCTTATGGTCTGATAATCTTTGCTGCTTTAATGGCATTTTTATATCATTGGTAATTTCTATTTTCTCTGTCCCCTGATTTGACTGAACATGCATTTTCTGTTTTGCTTGTGTCACCTTCTCTCCTTGTCTTACATGGTTTTCCTCTGAAAAGGCAGGAAAATTCTGAAGTAAGTCCTCTCAAGTTTTTCCTGCTGAAAGCTGCTAATATTTTCCTAATTGTTTTTATAGTTACTGAATTAAGAGTTGTATATGATGATTGATGGTTCAGTGACTCTCAAAACTGATATCATCAAGCAAACTTTTAATTAATATTCTCTCCTGGACCTTATGGTATAAGATATGCTGATTACTAAACAGACTGCATTTATGAAATAATTGTTCATTGTCAAAGAGACATTTATAATTTCCAATTAAAGTTGCTAATTAGCATGAACATCATGAGTTTCTCTAACTGAATTGATATAGTACTAGACAAAACAAAAATGAAGAAATTTTAATTAGTCTGTGCAATCTTAATGCTGATAAATTTGCAGTCTCTTTTTGGCTCTTTAAAAGATTGAAAACATATTTAAGACACCAATTACAATCAACATGGAAGGATTCTAAGAGGTCCAGGCACCCACTGCGAACAACAGAGAAATTACCTTTGAACTTTCTTTTTTTTAAATGGAATTATAATTGCTTTGTAATTCATTTAAAAACTTTTACCCAACTTTATATAATACAAATACAACTGCCTGAATTTCTATATGGTGATTTTATGATTATGAAGCTAAAATGGCCCATACGAATGTTTAAATATCTTATGGATTAAATAAAACTTCTGACAGGCTGGTATTTAGGATTTTGATGCTACCAGAAATGTCCAGCCTTCTGGAAACTAGAAGTTTGCTTTCCTTTGGCAAAATTTCTCTTGAATGTAAGGAAGCCATGATTAAATAATTGAGTTTCGTGTTTGTAATTTATTATCCAATAATTAAAATGTACGTTGGTGTACAGGAAAACAACAAAATGAAACTGATATAGTCACATCCACATTAAGTAATAAAATATTATCAAATATTGTCAATACTGTTGAAAGCACTATGTACTTTTCCAGAGGTGAATCTTTCTCCTTTATTTGGGTGAATCAGTACCCTAAATTTAGATCTTATTTATTTTATTTTTATTTATTTCTGTTTTTACTATGTGTATATATATGTATATATAATATTGAAGAATATGAAATTTTGAGAAATCTTGAGGAATATGAACACTGTTTTTAATGTTTCAATTGTATGCAAATGAAGCATGTATAATCTTTTTGAGTCTTGTTTTTTTTAATGTTTATTTATTTATTTTGGGAGAAAGAGGGAGAGAGAATGTGCACAAGCAAGGAAAGGGTAGAGAGAGAGGAAGAATGAGAATCCCAAGCAGGCTCCGCATGGGTTTAGATCCCATGAATCGTGAGATCATGACCTGAGCCAAAACCAAGAGTCGGACACTGACTGAGCCACCCAGGTGCCCCTTGAATCTTGATTTTCTATCAATACTAGAAATATGAGATTCATCCGTATTAAAAACCAAGCAGCTTTTGTTTCTTAATTATCAATGTCACATACTAACCTAGTTTATGAAAAGATCAAAATTTACTCTTCCACTCACCTCGTGATGAGTATTTGTGTAGTTTCCACTTCTTTGTCATTACAAACAATGCTACTGTGAACATTCTTGTCAATATACCCTTGGGTTCATTTAGTGGCCTGTCTACCTCTTACTGGAATCTTTAAAAAAAAAATCCTTTACCTATTTTGGAAAGTATCTGTTGTCTCTTTTATGTGTTGTAAATATCTTTTTCCAGTTTATGTCTTAGTTTTGTATTTTCTTGAGGTGTTTCTTGGTGAATACATACTGTTAATTTTGATTAGTCAGACTCTTCCCTATACTGTTTATGTTCAGTGCATTTCTTGTCTTGTTAAAGTGCTTCTTCCCTATGTGGATGTCATAAAGATATAGTTCCATATTTTTGTTTTAAAGCTAATTTTTATCCACGTTGTTAATATACATAGAATTAATTTTTATGTACAATTTAATGGATCAATACAGTTTTACTTCCTTCCATATTGATAACAATGACACCAATATCACTTGTTAAATAGTCCAACCTTACACCACTGATTTGTAACACTATGTCAGTCATCTATATATTTTATATCCATGTATCAACCTTTCTGGGCTCTTAATTTTGTTCTACTGTTCTGTTTTCCAATACTATAGTGTTGTACTTTCTACCGTTTTACATTAAACATAGATATTTGGTATTTAAGTCAATAATATTCCATCTTTTACCATTTAGTATAATGTTAGCCATAGATTCCCTCATAGAAGACTTTCATTAGCATGGAGATGTCTATTCCTAGTTTGCTGAGACTTTTTGTCATGAATGGTTGTAGAATTCCGTCAAATGCTTTTATTGCTTCCATTAAGATTGTTTATTTTTTAAATTCTTGTTTACACTGTTATAATGTATTACAATTGCTGGGGTTTTTTTGTTGTTGTTGTTTTGTTTTGTTTTTGTTTTTGTCTGTCTTGTTTTTCGACCCTGGTGGGACTCGAAACAATTACTGGTTTTTAATATTGAAGTAATCTTTCAATCTTGGGATAGATTCAACATGGTCATGGTATATTATCCATTTTAAAATGTTGCTTCACTTTATGTCCTAAAATTGTGTTAAGGTGCTTTTTTAAAAAAGTTCATGAGGCATATTAGTCAATACTTTCCTTTTTTTGCAAACATTTTATTTTGTTTTGGTGTCAGAGTAATGAAGACCCCATAAAATGTCTAAGAAATATTTATTTCTTTTTTTTTTTTATTTTTTGAAAGAGTTTTTGTGTAGAATTAGTATTATTCCTTAAATATTCAGTAGAATATTTTGGTGAAGTAATTTTTCCAGGATATTTGTCAGAAAGATTTTAACTAAGAAGTCAATTTCTGAGCAAGATAGAAAGTGTTCCATTTCTTTTTGAGTACGGTTTGGCAATTCATGTTTTTCAAGGAATCTATCCATTTAATCAAAATTATCAAATTCATTGGCCAAAAAATGTTCATAAGAGCTTTTTATTTTCCTTTTAACTTCTATAATACATAGAGTATGCCCATTCCTTCCTCCCTCTCTCAGTTACTGAGAAAAAACTACATTTTTCAACTATAATTGTGGATTTTTCTATTTCTTCCTTTAATTCCACCAGCTTTTGCTTGAATGGTTAGTATTTATTGCATTCATAGTTAGGATCATTGTGTCTACTTGATGGATTTTTTCCATATCATTATAGGATGTCCCTCTTCGTCCCTGGTAATATTACTTGTTCTGACATTTGTCTCGTCTGATACTAATAGAGCCTCTCACATTTTCTTTTGCTTAAGATTTGGACGATACAATTGCTTCTGTTTTATTACTTTTAATTTATGTGTGTCTTTCTATTTTAAGTGGATTTCATATAGAAAAATATAGTTGGATATCGCTTCTATATCCTATATATTATATTGTCTTTTAATTGGAGGCTTTAGACTTTTATATTAATATAGTGCTTGATGATGGCTGGAAATTTAAATCAATCATCTTATTACTTATTTTCTATGTATTCTAAATGTCTTTTGCATATTTCTAAATATTTCTTTTGCACTCTTTTTCTGCCCTTTTTGAATTAATTGAATATATTTCTATGATTCATTTTTATCTAACTATTGGCTTAGTCATACACTGTTTTGTTTCATTAATATCTTTTGGTTGTTGCTCTTTATGGTTTACAATATACATCTTTAACTTACTATATACAGAGAGTAATATACCTTTTCATATAAATCCTTCCTTTTTCCATTTCCTTGGTTTTATTTTTCAGTCATACATCTTATTTCTAAATTTCATAACACTGCAATGCCTTGCAGCTATTAATTTTCTAGACACTCCTTTTTATTTTAGAGATTATTAATAGGAAAAAGTCTTTCATGTTTATCCAGATGTATTATTTCTGCAGCTCTTCATTTCTTTCTATTTTCCAAATCTCTATCTGGTACCATATTTTTTCTTTCTGAAGAACTGTATTAACATTTTCTCATAGTTTAGATCTACTGACAATGATATTACTCAAGTTTGGGTTTTCTGAAAAAGTCTTGCCCTTACTTTTGTGATATTTTCACAAAATGTGGTTAAAAATTGTATGTTTTCATATTTTTCACTCAAAACTGTAAAATGCATAGCCCTTTTTCTTCTGATTTGCATAGTCTTTGGTGACAAGTCTGCTATTATTTTCTCTTCAGTCCTTTGTGTCTACATTTTTTTCTTCTTATATCTCTGGATGTCTTCAACATTTCTCTGATCATCTTTAATTTCTAGTAGTTTACTTTTGGTAGGCTTGATATATATATTTTTTAAATCCTGCTAGGTGTTCTTTGAGAGTTTTGGTTTTGTGGTTTGTTTCCTTTCATTAATTTTGTGAATTTCTTGGTCTTTGTATCTTCAAATATTTCTCTTCTCATTCTCTCTCTCTTCTTGTTTTGAAATTCCAACTAAATGTGCATTAGACCTTTGGACAGAGATTATAGGTTGTTTATCTTCTCTTTTCTTTCTCTCGCTGTGTCAATCTGGAAAACATGTATTGGCCTGTCCTTAACTTGATCATTTTTTCCTCTGCTGTGTCGAGTTTTTGGCATGCCTATCAAAGGAATTTTTTTTATCTCTGGCATTATTTTCTAACATATTTGACACCTGTTATATCTCCTCTCTCTCGCTGTTCTCTCAAAGTCCCCATCTGTTCATGAATATTTTTCTGCAGAAGACCACTGTTACTTATGACTCATTGCAAGGTTTCTGATGAGGAAGATGTTTGCTGTTTATGTTTTAGTCTTTTTTTGTTTTTACGGAGGTATGCTGCCCATCTTTGGTCATTGTCAGTCCTTGAGCTCTGAGCTTTAGAAAGAGGGCTTTCTCGGGGTGCCTAGGTGGCTCAGTCAGTTAAGCATCTGACTCTTGATTTTGGCTCAGGTCATGATCTCACAGTTGGTGAATTCGACCCCTGCATCAGGTTCTGTGCTGAGAGCGTGGAGCCTGCTTGGAATTCTTTCTCTCTCCTTTTCTCTGTGCCCCTCCTCACTCTGTCTCTCTCCGAAAAATAAACAAACATTAAAAAAAAAAAAAGCAATAGGGCTTTCTCACCATCCCACCCCCTGCTCACTAGGTCATGAAACTCTGCTTTGTGTCAGTGGGGCTTCTCGAGCACATGTGAGTTTCTTGTCCCTCTGCAATTTCAGCCAAACTCTGCTTTGTGTTGATGCAGAGATGCATCCCTGCAGGGCTTGGCTTTACTTCCCTTGGAAGCAGGTAGATTTTACTTTGGGTAACAGCAGGGAGGAGGCGCACAGGGTTTCCGTTCTCCCCCAGCAGCTGATGACCTTTCCCTGGGACAGTGAGGCAGGAGCGCCCCTGGCTTGCCCAGCAGCACCTTGCATTTGCTTCCCAGGAGAGAAAGGTTCACCTGTGTGCCATTTCATGCCTGTCCTCAGCGGCGCCTGGTCACCATCCCTGTGTGTACACACTTGAAGATCGCTGGTCTTCAAGGAGCCAGCGGTGGCTATAGACAACAGCTGGCAAATAGTCGCCACCTTCTTTGGTGTCAGGGATTCCCACTGTCACACAGGCACACACACTGCTTTTAAAACTTGTGAAAGTGGAAGAATGTTTTTTTGCCTGGTATTACGTTTGTCACCCCTTCCTCCCATGCTCCACCAGAGACAAAGGAATTCACATGTCCCTCTGTGCTCTGAGGACCTGATGGCTTTGTGACTTGAGCTCTCTGACAGGCTACAAAAAGTTATACATTTATGGCTGGTCTGGTTGCTACCCATTGTTTGCATAGGAACAATGTGTTACTGCTGGCTTCTACATCCTAAGTAAAAGCGGAAATCGTGCCACATGACCGTCACAGAGATAAGTACAAGAATGCCTAAATGGCAACCATTCTAAGGAAATCATCTCGTATCAACAGTGATGGCTTTTGACACACTTCCCCCTTTTAGTCTCTTCCAAGTAAATCTGGCATAAGAGTTGGTCTGTCAGACATGCCTCAAGTTAAATGCCTTTTGAGTTGGATATTATCAATTTTTTTGAACTTCTTTAGATTTTGTTATTTCAGACTTGGGGTTATGAGTCTTTAAATCTGTTCTCTTGGGGTGCCTGGGTGGCTCAGTTGGTTAAGTGTCCGACAGGTTTGTTGAATTCGAGCCCCGCATCAGGCTCTGTGCTGACAGCTCAGGGCCTGGATCCTGCTTCAGACTGTCTCCTTCTCTCTCGGCTCCTCCCCAATTTGTGCTTTGTGTCTCTCTCTCTTTCTCTCAAAAATAAATAAATGTAAAAAAAAAGTTTAAAAAAATAAATCTGTTCTCTTGACCTTTCTCCTGTTCTTGTTTGTTTGTTTATTTGTTTAAATATTAACTATTCATTCACATCAGTATAGTAGGGGCAGAGAGAGAGGGAGAGAGAAAGAGAATCCCAAGCAGGCTCCACAATGTCAGGACACCAAGCCCGACCTAGGTCTCGATCTCACAAGCCATGAGATCATGACCTGAGTGCCCTGGTGCTCTATAGCATGTGTATCTGGTGCCCTGGTGCTCTATAGCATGTGTATCCTGTATTAGTGCTACAACTTCTCATGAAAACAAAGCTCAGAGTAAATATAGAAACATGATACATTATGTTCCATCTAAGCTACCTCATTAATTCTGAAAAGCCATGGGCATGAGATCCAATGACGATTTTTATTGGTACTGTCATATGTAAAAAAAAAGAAATAAAAATAAAAATGCTTATTTCTGAAAGATTCTACAAACACCCATGGCATTTCTATAATGGAAAGATTTTTTTGGAAACTAAAATTAAACACACACACACACACACAAAATTTCTGCATATTTTAAAAAGGGTAAATGGGGGCATCTGAGTGGCTCAGTTGATTAAACATTCGACTCTTGACTTCAGCTCAGGTCATGATCTCATGGCTTGTGAGATCAAGACCTAGGTCGGGCTTGGTGTCCTGACATTGTGGAACCTGCTTGGGATTCTTTTTCTCTCTCCCTCTCTCTCTGCCCCGACTTCACTCATGCTGCTCTCTAAATAAATAAATAAATAAATAAATAAACTTAAAAAAATAAAAATATACGGAGTCCTGGATGACTCATTCGGTTAAGCATCCCACTTCAGCTCAGGTAATGATCTTGCAGTCTATAAGTTTGAGCCCCGAGTCAGGTTCCATGCTGACAGCTCAGAGCGTGGAGCCTGCTTTGGATTTTTTGTCTCCCTCTCTCTCTGCCCCTGCCCTACTCATTCTCTGTCTCTCTCTCTCTTGCTTTCTCAAAAATAAACATTAAATTTTTAAAAAAATCATTACAAAAAATAAAAATATAAAAAGAGGAAATGAAGTGAACAGACTTTAGTTTCAAAGGAAGTGTAGACATTTTCTTGAATGACATGTGAAAGATAAATGGGATTTTATGATGAAATTTATACTATTATAAGAACAAATTATCAAAACACATTTACCACTAGATTTGCCATTTCTTTTTTTCTCTCTCTCTTTATTTTGAAATAATTTTACCTTACACAAAAATTGCAAGACTAATGCAAAGAAGTGTTTTGCCTTGAGCCATGTGAGAGTATGTTGCCAGCAATATGCCCTCCAAGCGTGCAAATACTTCTGTGTGTGCGTTTCTTACAAACAACAACAAACTCCTACACGAATACCCACAACCATGAAATGAAGACATTGGCAATGATGCTTCACTGCCTGCTAATCCGCAGCCCTCCTTCAGGTGTTAACCAGTTGTCCCAGCAATGTCCTTGCAAAGAACCCAACCCAGGGTCACACCTTGCGTTGGGTTTTCATCCTTCCCTGGTTGGGAACATCTCAGTCTTTTCTGGATCCACATGATCACTTTTGATGGTGACGGCACAGTTTTTCTGTAGAATGCCCCTCATCTGGGTTTGTCTGATGCATCTTCATGGTAAGCATGTCCTTCAAGGTAAGCATTGTGGCAGAAAGTCACAGAAGTGATTCTGTGTTCTTCCCTTTGCATCCTACCAAGCCATTGAATTTGGTGCCTTACTTGTGGTGTTCATTTTGATTACGTGATCTATTTCAGACGGCCTCTGCCAGGTTTTCTAGGACTCGGAATCTAAGATTTGGGTGCGAGGTGGGCTCCCTGCTTCAGGAGGCCACTGCTCGCAGTCCCCCGCACTTTCGTTGCTCCTCATTCTCTCCTGATGATTCACGTTTCTGTTGGATGAAAGTCGTCCTCATCATTGGAGAAAGGGCTGGAAAGCCCTAGAGATGCAGGTTGGCTCTCAGGTGGCCTTGCCGGTCCGGGCCTCTGTGGCAGCTCAGGTGGCTCAACTCTGCTGGGCACAGGAGGCTGAGCGCAGGTGGCGAGACTCTGAGCCCCGAGCACCTGAGTGGGATAGCCATGCGGGGACCGCAGCCGGTCACCTGCAGCTGACAACCCAGGTTTGCCATTTCTTAATAATAAGAAACACTGGGATCTGGAACTTGCTAGACCAACTTGTATTTTGTCCTGATTTTGAAGAAGGAGGTGACGATCTTCAAAAAATGGCTTGCTGTCATCAGGACACTAACTTTGAAAGCATTCATACTTAACTTGATGTCAGCTAAAGGTGATTTGTGATCACACAATTCCTTAATTACTGTCTTCCTCATTTTGTTCCTTCAGCATGCTATTAGAAACATAATTTGTAACAGCATTCACTAGTACTTTAAGAAGATGCATGAAGATTCAATAATATTACTTGAATTTTCAGGAGTTAAGCTAATTTTTTCAGCTTTTTAGTTTAACTTCTGTTATACTGCTTTCCTCTACCTTCCCCATGTGTTTCCAAACTATGTAAAAGGAAAGATAACCCTGGATTTTAGGACTTAACTTCAAAGAGTTCTTGTTTGTAAAACCAATCATTTAATGTTTCAGCTTTCTAAAATTGTTATTTACTTTTACTTTTAGGGGTCTGTGGATGTGAGAAGCAATGAGGATGGGTTAGTTAAAACTATCTGTAAACACTGCACATTTAAAGCAAAATAATTGGAATTTAATTTCCTTTGTATATCTGCATGGAAACATTTCATTTCTGGAAATAGTCTTTGCTCTTTTAGATGGTAAAGTAAATTTTTGTGAAATAGGCGCATTAAAGCAGGTTCATGAATTCAACATTTTATGATATTTAATTAAACACAAAGGTCTTGGGGCACCTGGGTTTCTCAGTTGGTTAAGTGGCTGACTTTGGCTCAGGTCATGACCTCACGGTTCATGGTTTCCAGCCCCACATCGGGCTCTGTGCTGACAGCTCAGAGCCTGTTACCTGCTTCAGATTCTGTGTCTTCCTCTCTCACTGCCCCTCCCCGGCTCAAGGTCTGTCTCTCTCTGTCTCTCAAAAAATGAATAAAAACGTTAAAAATTTAAAAAAAATAAACATAAAGGTCTTACAATAATTTCTCATTGGGTCAAGATGACTTCTAATAACTAGTTATCTAATGATTGGAAAATCACATGACCTTGTATTATTTTAGTGATGCAGGTCTCTTATAAAAAGATTTGGCTCATAGAGTTAAGGAAAACATGTAAATTGTTGTTACTGAAAGAGATGTACAGTTTTTATTTGGTTTTCAAAACAGATACTTTATTTTAATTGCATGTATATAAAAACATGAATACTTATCAGTCCTTGGTCTGCAATCTGATGTACGCCCTTAACCTAAGTGAACGTTTGCATATATGACAGATCTAGAATAGGAGAAATGTCCTGCCCTTGAGCGTCCGAAGACATTTTCCTGACCTCTCTTCCTACATTAGAGCGGTTGTTATTTTGAAGCCCTTGATCTGATTTTTTTTGCTTTTTAAAATCATTAGCTTTGACCTTACTCCTTCAATCTTATATAAGATAACCCTTTGCCTATCAGCTATTAGCAAAGCAAAATTTTCTTCCCTTAAAAAAAAGTTTATATTAAGTTGCATTTAAGTTTACATGCATTTACAAAAAATCATACAGTGATTTTTCATATGTCGTGAGCCACAGTCATGTTTCATTCTGCACCAATTTGGTATTGGGAAGGACTTTATGTGTGTGTGTGTGTGTGTGTGTGTATAAAATTAAAATAAGACACAACTAAACATCTAGTAGAATTATAATTAACAATATAAACATAATACATATATTATTATGTATAAATATACTTACATATTGTAAATATATTATATTTAAATTATAGATTTAAATATATTGTATTTATATTATAGATTAAATTATAGATTTAAATAATTACATATATTTATATATAATTTCTTTACATATGTAAATTATAGATTTAAATATATTTCATACATAAATATATTATAATTATATATGTTATTATATATAAATAGACTATTACATATATTTATATTATATATTATTAAATTTATATAATATAAATATGCATATATTTATATTAATATACAAAATATATGAAATATATTTAAGTCTATAATTTATATCTGTAAGAAATTATATATAAATATATGTAATTATATATTATTATACATAATTATAATTATATATATTTCTAATAGATGTTTAGTGGTATCTTATTTTAATTTTAATTTATATTTCTTTAGTGTTAATGATGTAAATTACGTTTTTATATGAATTCCATCAATATACCTTTTGTGGTGAATTATCTATTTAGTGTTTCAATTTAGTTCTTTTTTTCTCTATTGTTGAGTTTTGTGAGAGTTCTTCTGTCAGAAATGTGATTTGCAAATATGTTTTCTCAGAGGCTTGTCTATTCATTCTCTTAATGATCCCTTTTATAAGACAAAAAATTTTTATTTTGATAAAGAACAATTAATATTTTTTAATATGGTTTGTGCTTATGGAGTCATGTTTAGAATTTCTTTCTGTTATATAAGTTCAAAAAGTATTTTCCTGTGATTCTTCTGGAAGTTTTTTAGTTTTAGGTTTTGAATTAATTTTCCCTTTAAACTGTATTATCCTTTAAATGGCCATCTGAACTTTGCTTATGTAAATTAAACACTTTTTAAGCATAGGAAATAAATGAAAGGGCAGATTTTCTCAAATGTGGAGACAATCTAAATTTGAAAAACATTTAAAAATGATTTTAGTTTAATAATAAAAAGGATTATCTTATTGTCCTTTTTATTATTAAAAGAAACTACAGTTGTGTTAAACCATGCTGTGGGTCCTATGACGCTAATCATCGTCTCACCTAAATAAACAGTTTTGCTGTGTAGACTTTGGGCAGTTGCTGTGTTCACCATGCCGACTGAAATACTTACAAGAAACAGATCAAAATCCAGGTTTCTACAACTGTATATAAATGATTCTACCTTGAAATGAAATGAGGAAGTATTTCCAAACTGTCTGACAATGGTCCATTCAAAGGCACGGAGAACCAGGCCTCAAGTCCAGGCTGTAGAAGGAAAGATACCACCTGCCGACGGCAAAAAGTTTGAGAAACGTTGGGTCACCCTCCTATCTCCTCAGAAGGAATCCAGACTCCAATGAGAAAATTCGGATAGCTCACTCTTTATCATAGCTTCACTATCTAGTTTTTTCTGTATCTTTCCGGCAAAGAACAATTGCAAGAAAATAATAGTTTCAGACAGTTCGAAAGGCTTTCGTTAATTAACATAGTCTTCCTCATTTAGAATTCAGTTGATGTCACTATAACTGGTGCCCACATGTCATTGAAAAACAGATGGATTGGAAGATGCACTACCTGCTGTCATATAAAGATCTAATCATTTTTTTCATTCCTTTTGAACTACCAATATTGCCAGAACATCTTAATCAAGGACCCTTCTAATATCATCTTGGCATCTTCATTTTCTTCTTTGCCGTCACATGGTTATGCTGGAGAAAAGTCATCTTCTTGAACAGAAATGCCACATCCAGAGAAGACTTTTCATAAGATCATGAACAAACAGCTGGAAGAGAATACCAGCGCTTGAGCTATGCTTTTCAAGGTCTCCCTCTGCTTGACTCTGTGAATGCTGGAAGGACGGATTGCAAGAGATGGGACCAAAGATATTCAGATCTACTTTTCCTTTTATGAAAGAGGGAATGCAGACCCCAGGAATGACCTACGTTTTCTGAAGTCAATCAGCTAAGACTGTACACATGCATCTCAAATCACTATCTGGTTTTGTTTCATCCCCCAATACAGGTCTTCTGAAATCATCTTCTATGATCCCCAACAGATTACACATTGTTGGCACGACTCATCATTAGTGAACCCAGGAGATATAAATATGCTAAAATGTAACAGTGTCAATAGAGACTGGACCTTCAGATTTTTGAAGCTCGAAAATTGCCAGTTGGAAACTTTCCAGGAGTTTCTGCTTCTTGGGCATGGACTGGCATTTTACTGTGAGGAAGATGCCTCTTTGTTCTGGGAAGATAGAGCCGAATGGCCCTTTTCACTGTGAACATTTAAGGGTATTTTAAACTTGTCAGGGACCTGGGGCTTATGAACTGTCAGTGCATAAATAGACCTCCAGCACCATGTTTCAGTGTCCTCTCATATATTTACCTGAGAACAATCGACTTGGTGGGAGCAGAGTAAATGTGACGCTCATCTTGTCCTGGTGATTAAAATGCCCTGGGACTTGTCTAAGGGCACGTAGCAGCAATCATGGCCATGTGACAGGAAAGGAGTAGCGGAGAGCGTGCAGAAAGGACACCAGAAGGGAAAGAGGACACCAGATCTATGATGTCGTCTTAACACCGGGAGGAGGTCGAGGAGAGAGACCCCTGGCTCTTCACACTTGGTGCCCTGCGGACGCTGAGCCACCATCTATAAGCGTATGTGACATGTCCTGCATGCAAGCCTACTACTGCAAGTGCCTGTGCAGCACTGAAGCTGTGGAGCTGACCCCCATACATTGAACGTAATTTCTACTGAATGTGAACTTGAAAGGAAAATGCTCTCCCCCTGAGCTGGGTGAGCTGGCAGCATTGCCAAGGTGGCAGCTAAAGAGTAGGACGTACGGTCAGCAAGAGCCGATGTCTGGTCAGACCCTGCATGAGGAAGATGCCACACCGAGCGTGGAGGAGGCCGGCCATGGGGTGCACAGAGCTCAGCCGTCGAGGGAGCCCTCGGTACTTCCTGTTTCCCTCACTGATGTCCGTGGTATTCAAACATTATTTCGTGAATAGGTCTAAGTAATCCCTGGGATTTAGCGGAGGAGGAGTCTTGGGAAACAAATGGACTTCCAGGCTATTTGTAAGATTGGAACTATTATCATAATAGTTTAGATCTTAACAGGAAGGGGGCTTTATTATCTTTTCACCTTGGGCGGTTGAAGCCTGGGGTGTGTGTTACCCACCACAATGAAACTTCCCACTAGATAATCTTTCCTATGGCATCTTTGCCACAGACGAATGAGAGCCCTGCAAACACGCTGCCCCCTGAGTGCAGGAAAGATCTTTGCTTTGGCACAGGTGGTTGTAGAAATTAGCAGTTTGGAAACAGATAGAAACAAATGGTTTCTGAGCCCCCATCTCATGCTACTTACACGTTTTCGGGATAAATGAGTGCAGGAGAGATAGCAACCCCACTAGGTTAGGGGGAGACTGTAGGAATGGTCGTACTCCCGCCCCTCTGGGTGTACCACACTTCTCGCCCCACTGTCCTGGGTGAGTGTTTTATCGTGATCCGGAATCATGGTGGTGTGTGGGTCAGGGTTGGGTCTCCATGACCCAAGATCTCTGAGTGACTTGAGAGCCAGACCTCACTGTTTGGTCCCGCAAGAAAAGGAACATAAGTTGAAAGCTGCTGAAGTGTTTGAAGGACTTGTTTCCAAGCCCCTTGTAGCTGATAATGCTTTCAAAGTGGAGATGGCTTTATAGCGGGAATAGGACCATAGGGAAATGGCAAGTAGGTAGTTGGGGATGGTGGGGGTTGGGAACAACGCAGGAGGAAGGAGGGAGATTATGATTTCAAATAAGGAGGTAGTCAGGGTGGGTCTCATAAGAGGATCATTTTGAGTGAAACTGTATCTTCTAGAGTTTAAATAGAACTGGTTTTTTATGTTTATTTTTGAGAAAGAGAGAGTGGGTGGGGAGGGGCAGAAAGAGAGGGAGAGAGAGAATCCCAAGCAGGTTCCTTGCTGTCAGCACAGAGCCCAAAGCGGGGCTCAATCTCACCAACGTTGAGATTGTCACTTGACCAAGATCAAGAGTCAGACGCTTAACCAACTGAGCCACCCAGGAAGCCATAAATAGAATTTTTGTTTCTTCCATTCCCATCCCCAATTTTTGATTAATAGCATCACATTTAATATACTAAATAGTCCCTTTTTTTTCTCGTATTTGGCTATTCTTTCTGTCCAGATCCAATATATACTGGACATCTACCAAGTGTCCTGCATGTATTGGGCATCAGGGATGGTAGACAAGACAGACTAAAGTTCTGTGGTCCCAGCTCAGCGTCAGAAGCTGGCATAGCTGTCCTCACGTGGACTCCCTCTCATGGGCCAGCTGGGTCCTGTTCCCTACCTCTGTTGACTTGGGGACCTTGGCAGCTGCTAGCAGATCTGTGCCCTCTTCAGCATCTGGTGCTCAAGAATTAATTTTTAATTGAATAAAACAACCCTACGGTGACAAGACAGTATCTGCCTTGGGCTCACTGTAAGGAGTGGGGGTACAGGACCGGCCCAGTCTTTCAGTCCCATGTCAATCAGCCAAATCATTAAAAATAGGCCTTTGAGGTCTGGTCTGCAATTAGTTACTAGATTGTTTGTTTGTGTGTTTATTTGTTTGTTTGCTTTTTACTCCCAGCCCACTCAGCCTACCCCAGCCTACATGGTAAAGGTGTGATAAGGGGTTGTGTTGTTCTAGAATAAAACTTTACTTCATTTCCAGTGTGCATTCTGCTTGGTGGTTCAGTCCCTTCCTATGGGGTTTCAAGTAAGTTTTGGAGACCAGGGGAATCATTTCTGTGTCCCTCAGGCAGGCTGGGCCCCTGGGCATGCCCCATGGCTTCTTCAGGTCTGTCTTCTCAGCCATTGGTCACAGGCCCATGCGATCTTCAGGAGCAAGAAAGGCCCGGAGAGTGTGTGAGAAAGTAGGGGTGCATGGTGGTGATGGGGAGGGAAGGGGGCAGAGTGAACTGGGCACTAAGAACCTGAAGAGTCCAAAGTCAAAATTTCTTTATTTTTAGTTTATTTATTTATTTATTTATTTATTTTGACAGAGAGTGTGGACGGGGCAGAAAGAGGGAAACAGAGAATCCCAAGCAGGCTCCACACTGTCAGCTCAGAGCCTGACGGTGGGGCTTGCACTCACGAACCAGAAGCTCATAACCTGAGCTGAAGTTGGATCCTTAACTGAGCCACCCAGATGCTTCCAAAGTCAAAATTTCTAAAAATCCTGCTGCTAAAACAAAAAAATACACCTTCAGACCAGAGGCTGAATCCGAGAATGCTGCCCCCCCCCCATAACCCCCAACGCAAAGCCATTCGTGCTCAGGTATCTTGCCTGTGCTCAGATCGCCTACGAAGGGGCCCTGAATTCATGAGCTGGTCTGGTGTTTCCTCGCCACCCTCCCTTCCCTCAGGCTTAGATTGGGCAGGGCCCCCAGGATGCCGGGCCCATTTCTCAGGGGTCCGTGCATCTACATCTTTGCATCCCCTTTGAAATTTCTTTCTCCCACCCCTGGGATGCTGTACCCTTGTCTTGTGCGCGTGTCTAATGAGGGGAGGGGGATGCACACCATGGGCAGCTTTGCCCCTGATCTGTCCCACCCACCTCCTAGAACTCATGCCTGTGGTCCCACCTGATGTGGGAACAGGTGTTACCTGTCACTGTGTTATTCTCTGCCCTTCCTCTGTGTCTCTCCTTCCGGGAAGAAATGTCGCAGCACTCCCCAGCTCTGATTTACAAATTGCGGGACAAGCGTCACGTGTGTGGCTCGCCAGCTTTAGCGGGGTTCAGACTCAATGCATTCAATAGCATCCAATCACGTAGAAAACATCATTCGCTTTTGAATTCTCTAGGATCCTGATTCTATCAAAGAGAAAACGCCCCTACCGGTGCCCTTAATTCACAGAATCACCCGGAGAACACACACGATCACTCTTTCCAAGCCCAGCGCAGGGGCACCGATTCAGGCGTTCACTGGGAGGAGATATTAGAAAGAATTTAATAGTTTCCGTTTTAATTTGGTGTATTGTACGCCCACCTTGTGCTTATAGCAACATGGGCTGTGCTTGCCATTTCAGTTTGTCACGTGAAATTTCCTTTTGAAATAATTTTTCCATTAAATGAATGAATACATTTAGGGGGAAAAAAGATACCCGTCTATAAGAGTCCAGGTTGTTCACTGCGATGGTAAAAAAAATCATGCATACGGTGGGGGGCGATGACTGCAGTTTTGGGAAATTCTGTCCTAACCGTGTGTCTGGGAAAGGGCACGTGACACAGGCAAATTCGGAAGACCACCTTGATGAATACTGCCAAATGCCATCTGTCCACAAGCATGAAAGTAAATTTTTTGTCTTTGGAGAAGAAGATGTTTTAAACTGCTTGTTAAGACTTTCAAGAAATCTCTTCCTACCATTCAAAAGCCCTTTTAGCTGGGGCGCCTGGGGGGCTCAGGTCATGATCTCACAGTCCATGAGTTTGACCCCTGCGTTGGGCTCTGTGCTCACAGCTCAGAGCCTGAAGCCTGCTTCAGATTCTGTGTCTCCTTCTCTCTCTGTCCCTGCCCCCACTCGCACTCTCTCTCTCTCTCTCTCTCTCTCAAAAATAAATAAAAATTTAAAAAAAATTAAAAAAAGAACACTTTTAGCTAACCTTTGGTCCAAATCCTCTCCATTTGCTGCAAACTCACCCTGCAGCCCACTGGTAACCCCTCCCCCACCGTGGAGAGACAGAGTTGGCCAGAGTGGGCTTCCCCCACATTCCACTGCTGGGCCCAGGGCAGCGACATCAGCCCACATCTCCCACCAACCTGAAGTGACGCTTCTTCCTCCTCCCTTCTGCCAGGGTTTGGTTCCGCCCTTTCTGGGACAGCGGCTCATCACTTGTTCTCTCCTTTAGATCTCCATCCTTTCTCATGGCTGTTTTCCAGCTATATTTCACCCCAAATGACTATCTTAGTGGGGCCTTCCTGTGACTGCACATCCTCTCAGAATAGTGACCAGCTTCCCTCTGTTTCATCTCAGCCTAACTTCCTGAAGACTGGTATGGAGCCACTGTCTCCCCTTCCCAAATCCTAGCCTCCCTCCCCTGAAACTGCTTGTGCTGAGGCTGCCTCCCATCTCCCGACTGCCCATTGAATGGACATGCTCATGTTTCCCTTCCCGATCCCACTTACTTCCTCCTCCTCAGACTCTGCTTCCTCTTCCTCTTCTGGCTGGGCGACGCAAGGCTCTGCTGTTCATTGCTTTCTAGCGTTCTCTTCCCCATTGTGCTCATGGATTCCTTCAGCTGTCCAGAAACGTATTTCTCACTAGGGTGTTTATTGGCTTCCCCTCTGTGTTGCCCTTCACCAGCCCCTCCATGGCTGAGTCGGTTATTGCCTCTCAGGTAATTAATTTTAAATCAGTATCTGTGCCACACCTCTGAGTTTCAGACCACACATTCAAATGCCTGCTGAGCTCACTCACTGAAATATACTTGTAAGCATGTCAGACTTTGGATATTTAAAACGGGGAGTCTACCTTTTTACCAGATTCCTCTAACCTCCTCCTGATTGATTTGATAGCATTAATATCCTCGACATCCACATCAAAAAACATGAAGATGATCATTCTCCTTCACACTTACTCGGCACCATTTATATTCAATCAGACATAATATTCTGTGATTATTTCTCCAATTCACTCCTCTTTCCCGGTGCCTACTGTCATCCTCCCCAGTTCAATCTCAAATTATCATTCTCGTAACTATATGCATAATGTCCTAATCGGTGTTCTTCTCTTCTTTCCTTCTTCATATATACCCTTCATGTACAACCAAATGAAAATACGATTGTGTGTTCTTCGGCTTTTTATTTGCTAGGAGCATCATTGACTTGCATGGTAAACTCTAAGCACCACATGTGACATAGAAGACGCCATGACGCACCTCGGCCTTCTGTCGCAGCCTCACCATTTGAGACTCCCTTGCTCTCCTATATGTCCCTCCAATACCAAACTGATGGTTGATCCTGCATCCATCATGCTGCCCTGCCCTGAGCCTCTGGTCCATCACTGTTTCCTTTGTCTGACTTGATAATCTTTTCTTCTTCTTAAAGAATATATTTGGCCATTACCTCATCTGAGAAGTCTTCCCTGATGCCACCACCACACTCCCAGCCAGTGGGAGTCCTAATCTTTGTGATCCCACTTGACCTTGTATCCAGTTTAGTTTAATCAGAGCATATTCCCACGTGGTGCTGAAATGATCTGTTTATTTTCCTGTTTCCTCTTCAGGCCATGCACTCCCTAGGGAAGGTACTCATTCATCCTGAGTCCTTGGCAAGGGGCTTTATATATAGTAGACACTCAAAAACAGTTTCTTCTTTATAGCTGTTCTCTCCTACAATCATATCATTCGAAGACAATGAGGCATTGTTACAAAATTAGCGATGGTAAGAGTGATTGATTTCAATCTACAAGAAGATATACATGCAGAAGGAGGAGTCGATGGGTAAAACATTGGAAAGAAAACTACATACATTTTATTTACACCCACACTGGAAACAAGAAAACATGTACAATTTATTTTAAACTGCACACTAATAGTTTCTGTAGGCAGAATAAAGGTTAAAATAAGAGGCTACTGGGGCACCTGGGTGGCTCTGTCGGTTAAGGGTTCGAATTCGGCTCAGGTCACGATCTCACTGTGCCTGAGTTCAGGCCCCATGTCAGGCTCTGTGCTGACAGCTCGGAGCCGGGAGCCTGCTTCACATTCTGTGTCTCCCTCTTTCTCTGTCCCTCCCCCACTCGCACTCTGCATCTCTCTAAAAAATAAACATTGAAAAAAAATTTTTTTTAAACAACCTTTAAAATAGGAGGCTACCGTCCATCTAAAAATAGATGCAATATTCAAAATGAATAGTATTCACAGTAATGTTCTGATGAAGACATCTAAGCAAAACAAAGAAAAATGAGAGACAAACCTGTATGTAAAGAACTTGACTTTTGATAGGCAATTCTCCTATGAGCTGACGATTGATTCCCTGAAAATACCAGAATATATTTGGAAAATGTTCCTTCTCTGCTATTAGCTGTGTGACAGGAAAATCTTCCTAAATTATCTGAGTCTATTTTATCTTAAATAAAGTGAGGATTAAAAATATCTCCCTCACAGAAAAGAGTCGAGACGTACATAGGAATGTATGTATCATGTCCTGGCAGAGAACTTCACCCAAAATAAGTCCTCACTGCTGTTTCATGATGGAATTACAGAGTGAAAAGAAAAATCAGAAATTCCATACCTTTTAAATCAATCTGCCATAAAATCTTTGTATTTAGTACAGAGGGCAGCAAGCATTTTCTCTAAAGAGCCAGGTATTTCCATTTTTGGTTTTGAAGGCCATGCATCTACTGTCATAACTATTCAACTCTGCCACTGTAGGGCAAAAGCAGCCAATGTGTATACAAATGGGCACGGCTGTGTTGCGATAAAACTTTGTTTGCAAATGCAGGCCAGGGGCCAGCTTTGGACCACAGGCCTCAGGTTTTGCAAACCCCCCATTTAGTAGATTTGAAGGTTTAAATGTGAGTTAGACATTTTGGATGATACATTTTTACATTCCTTTTTCTTTGGGTTTAATAAAACCTAGCATCCTATTTGCAATTTTGTTCAAATTGGTTACCTTGTGTATTTTGAAAATAGTGTTACATGCTTTGTTAGTATACTTCTAGAGAGAATTATGAATTCAAGATACACTTATGAAGATTGGTTGTCTTTTGTTCCAAAGGAAGAAGCTACATCAATTCATTCAAAATGAATGAAAATATAAGTCATATATGTTAGGAAAATAGAATTCTGGTGCTGACTGATAATCACGTTTTTTTCTCTAGGAAACTAATGGCTAGAAAGTTAAAAGAAAGATAAGCAAATTTTCAGTAATTTTCAGTAATTTTATGGCTTGGAAAGGTAAATACTTCATGTTGATCAATTGTTTCAACATTTAATAAGAAATATCTAGTATGCCTCCAAACTATCAACTTAATTCTACATCACTAAAAGTTCTAAGACTGATCTGTGTTTTTTCCTGTTTGTTTTGCTACCATCAGGAGAAAAAGAAACAATAACAGTTTAAAAAATTTAATCCCCCCCCCCTTTTTTTTTGAGAAAGGGAGCATGCGCTGGGCGAGGCAGAGGGAGAGAGAGAGAATTAATGTGGGGCTCAATCCCAAGACCCTGGGATCATACCCTGAGCTGAAATCAAGAGTGGGAGGCTCAACTGACTGAGCCACCCAGGTGCCCCTAAGAAATTTAATTTTTAAATGTACCACCTTTCACATGTATGTATCATTTTTTATTTAACATATCTTTTGTTTTCCTTTTATTCTGAGAAAATATTGCTACCTGCCAAACTCTGGAATTGGAGTCCCATGCCTCTAAAACTATTTTACCCATCGCTGTGTGAGAAGACACGTCATTCTTCCAGATCAAAAGCAGCCTGTAAGGGCTCTTTTGTACGAGAAGGCTTTTCATAATGCCTGTTGGAACAATTCTCATACATTTCCCTCATACAGTTCCCTTTTCCTAACTCTGCTTTTCCAAGAAAACACTATCTACATTCTTTTTCCATCTAAATGTCTGGAGGCACTAGGCATTTTGTGCTCTATGAAGGACCTTTCTATTAGAATTTGTCGCTATGGTTCCCCCGAAATCTATCCTATTAAAATTTTCTTCTTTCTCAGAGTGTGAGTCCCAGGCTGATGGAACCCATCCAACACACATTCGGTTCCTCTTTGAGCTTGGACATTTAAGTCATCTCTTTTTTCTGATGTCTGGAGTTCTTTGTCCTGACCTCTTAACAATAACTGTATTCATCCTTCCTCCAGTATGTGCTGTAGCATTTTCTTCCTTGAAGTTTCAAGACCTTGAGCAAAGATTCATGGATTGAAGAAATCCACATGAGAAAAGGAGGCCAGGAAACACCACATCACTCCTATCACTAAATATTAAAAAAGTCGATCTTCTGTCTGAGGGGATGGGACACAGGGAAAGACTGGACAATCCTCAGGGTCTTTCTCTGATGAAGACGCCAAACTCCTCCTTCTCATAGTTCTTGCTTTTAAAGAAGTTGAAGGTGTTTGCTCTCTTTACAGTTATGTTTTCGCCTAAGGACTGAGGCAAAGAAGACTCGTTCCCATAAATAACACGCTAGTGAACATTTTCCATAGATCTTAATATTTTTCTGTTGGGTCATCTTTTAGGGGTCATTGTTTTTCAAAGCATAGAGTTGTTCACTGAATTTTCACAAAGTAAGGTAGGAAATCAACCTAGAATATAGTTTTATAAGCATACGTCACATTTTTGCTTTTTTTTCATATTTCTTCTGTCGTTTGTGATTCTCATCTTTGATTTTTCTTTCATTGACTTCTCTAATCAAACTAACAAGTAACATTTTACATATCTGTCTGACCCGAATGTTTCTGAAAGTTTTTCTTGTTTTTCCCTGGTTCAAGCAAGATACAAATGCTGAAAGTTAAAGCGAGTAGCTCTCATGATGATCATTATTCCACTTAACTTTTTAACAAGGTCTTTACAAAGAAAAATAATTTGAAATCACATGCAAATTTTAGTGTTATATTACCAAGTTAGGTGGCCACACACAGCTTAAGGATGAACTATAAAATGACATTACAAGACCCTTGGACATTAAACTCTTGGAAATTCTAGGGACAAAATAAGAAGATGTAAGACTGAGTGAATATTCAAATGTCTCTGAGGCAATGATCAAAAGCACATTTGCTGATGAAGATACAAATAGGTTAGTTTGCTTACATTGGTAAAATGCTTACTCTCAGAGGGAATGGTGAATTTCAGAAAGTTTCCCCACTTCTTTGTCATACTACTCTGAGCTTAATATATGGAGAATATCACTCTAGATGTGAGAAATTGTGCACATTTTTATAGAGGAGCTGAACAAGTGTCATTCATTTTTCATAAATGAAGATCACAGGTCATAAAAAAAATTTTTTTTTAATGTTTATTCACTTTTGAGACAAAGAGAGAACACGAGCAGAGGAGGGGCAGAGAGAGGGAGACACAGAATCCAAAGCAGCTCCAGGCTCTGCACTGTCAGCACAGAGCCTGACCCGGGGCTCGAACCCATCAACCATGAGATCATGACCTGAGCAAAAGTCTGATGCTCAACAGACTGAGCCACCCAGGTGCCTCTGATTCATTTTGATTACAGAATTATTAGACCCAGATGTCAGAGCTTGCATTGTGTTTTAGGAAATATCTGACTTAATTTTAAGTTGAAATTTTAAGGTAAAAATCTCAGACATTAGCAGAACATTCTAATCCATAGCTCTTGTTGAATATACAGGTATTCCCTTCAAACTGGGAAAACACATAATGAAGATAAGCTATGATACACCTATTATTTTAAATGGAAAACTGACATCTTCATAATTTGAAAAAGAGCCACACACTCATCCGGAAAATACATGATCCAGGTCACATAAAGTGGGCCAAACACAGTGCTCGGCGAAGAGCAAGCCGGTACTAAATACATGTGGACGGAATGCACAGAAAACTTTGTGGGTTTATGTCTGCAACCCCCTCCCCATCAAACCAAACGTCAGCTAACAATTCCGTCCCCCCATCATTTGTGATGAATGGCATCAACGAGTAAACCAAAGGCATCTCAGAATTGCAGGATGAGAGCCAGAACACCATCCAAGGCAAAGAATAACAAACCTTTGGCGTTCACCTTCCAGAAGGTGCCATTCTATAGCCAAAGCCGCGCTGCTCTCCTGGTGTTAATTTTCCAGATCTCTAGTCTTCCATATTATAGCTGATCAAATATAAATACATTTCTATAACTAGATTGCTTGGAACTTGCTCAAGATTGACCTGTGACCTTCATTTATGAAAAATGGATATGCTTGATTGCTCCACACTGACACTGAGCATGTTCAATTAATGCTTACATTATAAAGAATGTGCAAACAACACAAACGGAAATTAAACCCTTTTCACTATCTGTCTGCGTCTGAGCATTCATAAATTGAAATAAGTGTGAAAGAGCTGTCCTCAATCAATTTCAGCTCCGGTCCCTGACCTGATTATGCTATTCGTATCAATATACATTTCCTTAATTAAATGTGGTTCAGTGAGCATTAATGGTATTAAAGAGAGAGAGAGAGAGAATGGGGCCTCATATTACTACCCATCATGTTGTTGGGGAAAACAATAGAGAGATTGATGAAAAGGAACGTTGACAGAGGAAAAAGCCACTGGGTGCATTACCATAATTATCTCCTGTGCCGAGTGACTTCAAAGGGAGACAGGGAGAGCGTCCCTTGTTTTCCTCAGCAATCCCCTGTAAGGTCTGAGGATTATAGGAACAGGCACAGCCACTACATCATTTTGAGAAATTTGGTCCTGTTTTTGGTGTGTTCGTGATTCATTCACTGCTTATTCTGACTCTGCTACAAACATTTTCAAACCTTTCCTGACACCCCATTTAAGCAATACAAGAAAGTTACTTTATGAGAGTCAGCTTTCTTCCTGAAGCATAAAAAAATTTTCTCTCACTGGGTTTCAATGAGCATCCTTCCTCTGGGTGCTATGACACTCCCTCTTTCCTGTCTTCTTTGTCCTCTGCAGGGCCAGTAGAATGTCCTCCACTGAAGACGCTGTGGTCTGTGAGGCCGTTGTCTGCAGGAGATCTGTGTTTCCTGGGTGGCTTTGCCTCTCCAGACCCCTGAGAGAGGGGGCCCTACACTGAGGGTTGCTTTCATTCTGTGATGTGCTGGGAATGATGCTAATCAGGGATAGCGTCTCACTTACTTTACTTTGGAGCTTAGATCAAGATCTGACAGGAAGAGTCACAGATCGACTCAGAAGGAGGTAGGAGGAGACAAGCAGAATATAACTTCCCGGGCTGGGTTATAGTCATTCTACAAAATATATTACTGCAGAACCAACCGATATAGCTGCCTGTGGATTGTGTTGCCTTTGATAACTGTATGCAATAAAGATCTGCTCTGTGTAACAAGGTAAGTCTTGAAGAGCAGGCAGGACTCATAGAGAAGTGCGAACCGACTACACGTTAAAGAATTGGCGTCGGAAAACCAGCCAGACTATCTGTGAATACAAGAGAAATGACAGACGCATGCTTTTCCTAACCCCTGGGGGTTAAGCCCTGAGGTAGAGAATTAGATCCTAATGAAACTTTAAATCTACATCAGGAATCTGCTGGTCTTGGTTGGTTCTGAACGTGTCCTGACCAAAAAGATATGTGGGAGGGACAGCAAAACACCAGGTCACTCCCAGTAGGCATCTTTTAAGAAGAAAGGCTTCATGCTACCAGAAAGTCCGGAACTGGGCACTTCCTTTCCCTTGGGGAAACTGAATTACAGAAAACCCAGATTTTTGGTGAATCGAACAACTGACTTTGATCGGTTAGTTTCAGTTGGCCATGGAGGGCAGTGTGGATGGTTTGTACCCTCTTATTTTCTCCGTTTCTGATATCCAACAGTGTGCCAGCTCAGGTGAAGGTCATGGGGATGCAGACTTTTGCCATGGTCTCTGCCATCCTTGAATCAACTGATTTCTCTCCAGTATTTCTAATGTTCAAGTTCTCTCTCTCTCTCTGATGTAGCGGTGAGTCACTCATAGGGAGTCGGGACACTGAGGTTTTCCTTTCCAAGAAGCAGCTTCATTCATGCCAGCACGGACTCAGCATGCGACGATCCAAAAGGCTGAGCCCCAAGTGCAACAGGGGGTTGCCTTTTGTATAACTTTTGCTTTTGCCCCTGTGTCTCCCATATATGGTAACATACCATCTGAATGGGCGGTCTATGCTACAGAGCCGTGAGGAATGCCCTGCACAGGCACATAGGCACATAGCCAGGTTGCCTTCCCTTGTCTTGAGGTTTTCATCACATTCCTTAGGGAGGGGCTCTACCACACTAATAGTTCCTACCTATAGACTCCTAAATGTGTTCAAGTCCCTCCAAACTTAAAAAAATATCAACCAAAAACAATGTATTGAAAAGGAAAAGAAAAGGAGGAAGAGAAAGAAAACAACTTGAATTGGTCTGATGCTGGTAGCCCTCTCTCCTCTCCACAGCCAAGCTTCTCCAGAGATTTGTCTACGGTGGTTCTCTCCATGTCTTCCAAACCCACTCTCACTGATATTTCTCCTCTGCGCCCACAATTCCACCCAAAATGTACTCACCAAATCACCAATGACAAAGGACAGCTTTCAGTCCTGGTCTGACTGGTCCTCAGCAGCCTCTGGTACTGCCAGTCTCTCTCTAGTCTTCTCAGTTCCCATGATGCCTCATTGTCCTTGTCGGTGTCACTCATCTTAGGCCACACCTTCCATTTTCCCTGCAGGCTTCTTGCCCTGGGTGGGCGTCTAAACCTAGCCCAGATCTCTTTCCTGAGATCCCAACTCATTTGTCAGAATCCTTACTGAGTTTTGGATATTGGATATCTCACAGGTACCATGAGATATACATGGCAGACAATAAATGTATAATCCTTCCCTGAAAAAATGACTCTGTCTCCCAGTGATTGATATAATCTTCAACCTAGTTTTTGCAAACCAGACACCTGGGACTCAGTTTTGACTTCTTTGGTTCTCAACTGTCCATCCACTCATCACCAAGTTCTAGGATTGTACTCACTGAATCTGTCTGCTCTGCTATATCCCCAAGGTTGATGTTATTTTCCATTACCATTACTGCAAATGCCTCCTTTTTCATTTTTCGGATTGCAGTGTTGCCCAATTTCTACTGTGTGCAATCAGTTACTCCTCTAAATGCTCTTGTGTTTCTGTCACTTCAGGCTTCCTCTTGCATCCTACCCTGCAGTCTCATCTGTAGCTCATCTCTACCTTCCAACCATAAATAATAATTCTGTCACATTTAGGCCTTTGGATGTTGCCTAAAGGATAGTCTTCCCATAAATTGCCAAGTTTATTCTTGCTCGTTCTTCAGAATTTTGTTTCAATAACATTTTTTTCCTAAGAAAATCTTAACATCACTCAATCCCCACCCCAAACTATTATAGTAGTCCTTGCTATATATACTGCTATGATTCATTGACTATTTCCTACATTTCATCATAAATGTTTTCTTAATTGCCTATCAACTCTTACAAAAGGAAGCAAGATTGTGATTATTAACAGGCAGAAACATGATTAGAGTGGAGGAGAGCATCCACTCAAAGGAAGAAAGGTGTAAATATATTATCTGGATGTATGTTTACAGCATGGGTAATAGTTTTAATAATTTACTATGATATCTTGTTAAGTAAAAAAAATAGACTTTAATATACCATTCATACTATGTTCCAATTAGTAGTAAATAAAGTTTCTTCAAAAATAGAAAGGAAAGTAGAGCTGATATGAGAAACAAAGGCAGAAAGAAATGTAGATAAAATTAAATTTCCTTATAACCTGAAGCCCATTAACAAATACTTCAGGCTGAGGATGTATAACATGTCTCTAAGAACTCCGTACTGTCTTAATGCGACTATTTTGCTAGAGGGAAAACAACCTTAGCTTGACAATAGCAAGGCCTCCCATAATCTGTGAATCCTCTTAACAGATGAAAGTTCTTTTGGAAACTTCCCCTAGCCTTTCCCTCCCCCAACTCCCAAGTATATAATCAGCCACCCCTCAGGACCCCAGTCAGTTCTTTCTGCCCATGGGTCCTGTTCCCATGCCTTAATAAAACCACCTTTTTTGTAGGGAAAATGTCTCAAGAATTATTTCTAGGCTGTCAGCTCCGAACTCCAACATTTCCACATCAGAACTTCCAGAATGGTGGCGAGAGGACCTCTACAAATATTTTCCTCCATAAAAGAAATAAGAACACTGGCAACAGTCTAAGCTAACATTTTTAGAACTCTGGGAATTGATTAAAGCTTTGCAACAAGATGAGGAAAGTTTATTCAAGAAAACGTGCTGAACTTTTGCAAGAAAATCAGTCTGTAGCATGTTATCTTGCTTTATTCTCATCCCTCTGTCTACCATCTTGCCAGGTAGCCTTGAAAACCAGCAACCTAGTCACCACTGAGGGCACAGACCAAGTTTGACACTCTTGAAAAAGTCCTATCTACTCCACATTTTTACAATTTGACCTATCTCAGAGTTTCTTGGAAAAACCCCTATTGTTGTTACTTAAATTGAGTCATAGTTCTTTTTCTTTTTTTTTCCCCCTCCAGGAAAAGACTCATCCTGAGAGCTTTGGAGAAAACAATCAACAGCAATTATTTACCATTGCAGTGGCCTGAGGCTGCAAAATCAGTTAGGGCAAACAGGAGCCTGGCAAAAAATTTAAAAGAAAGATCAATGGATTGAGATGTCCACAGAGAACTTTGAAAAGTCATGACTATTGGTATTAATAAATGGCTTCAGTGGTGTTACAGGATATAATATATATTTACCAAAATCAGTTGTATTTCTGTACATTAGCAATGAACAACATGAAAGTAAAATTAGCAAAACAATTCAATTTACAATAAAATTAAAAAGAATAAAATATTTGGATAAATTTAACCAAAAAAGTGCCGACTTGTGCACTGAAGATGACAAAACATGGTTGAAAGAAATTAAAGACAATCTAAATAAACCAAACGGCACTCAAGTCCATGGATCAGATGACATAATATTGTTAAATGACAATTTTCCCCTAAATTTATCTACTAGTCAGTACATTTCCTACTGAAATCCCTATTTTCATTTTCATAAATTGATAAACTAATCCTATAAAGAAACGCAGTGACCTAGAATAAACAAATCTCAAAAAAACACAAAGTTATGGGTGCCTGGGTGGCGCAGTTGGTTAAACATCTGACTCTTGATCTCGGCTCAGGGCATGATCTAATGGTTCAGCCCACTTCGGGCTCTGCGCTGACGGCACGGAGTCTGCTTGAGATTCTCTCCAACCCTCTCTCTCTTGTGCTTACTCTCTCTCTCTCAAAATAAATAAATAAAATTTAAAAATCAATCCATCAATAAAAAGCAATTTTCTAGACCAATCAAAATATGTCTTATTTACAAAGAGTTTTGCTTCAACTATAGTGGATTCTGCCTCCAGTAGCTGAGATTCCTATTTATGAGTATTTTTGAGCAGTAGAATTAAAGTAAGATTACTTTATGTTTTTAATCTTTATTTCCTAGTTTATTTTATAATTAATGTAGGCTCGTTATGTAAGACAGATAGTAAGATTTAAAATGGGCTTTGATGACCGAGACTGTCAAATAAGTCATAATTTCCTGGATCCTGCTCCCCCTGTTGAGGGGACATTAACTCTTGAGGTGATGTTGTTCCTCCCCTCTCTTACAGAGAAAGTCAACAAGGAAGATCTCAAGTGCTGTTACGACAGTTGTGGTCAGTGGATTGAGTTGGGGCCCAAGGTAATCGTGTATTTATTATATAGTTGATTAAGGCCTAGCACTGCTCTCTGGGATTGATTCTCTGGTCTTTGCTTTCTCCTTCTGAATCTTTCCTTCTCTATGGAGGTAACTGAGTAGTCACCTCAACTTGCTTTCTATCCATGGTGATACGGGGTGTTTTATGTGGTTACAGCCAGACAGTAGAAGGAAGCTGGTTAGCATCCTCTCTCTCTCTGTCTTCAGAATGTGTCAGGACTTTTCCAAATGGTGTGTTACCATGTCCGGGGTTGTCTGTTGCTGGGTGGTTCCAGAAAAGTCAGACTACCTACCATTTGATTCAAGGCAGCAAAGCAAGAATTCTGAACATCACGGAAGGTATTGCATCACCTTTTCTGACATAGCCTCGGGAATCACACATCATCACTTCTACCATATTCTACCAGTTTAAGGACGTCATAAGCCCGGATTCAAAGAAGTATATTGACCCCACCTGGGGTCACATTATCGAACAGCCTATTTTTGGAAAAGACAATGTGCCACACACAGTGGTATCATAACATTGATTCGTTTTTTTTAATATATGGTCCAACAAGCACCATTTCTGGTGGCTAAAAATTTACCCTTTGGGAGCTTGAAAATGATGCTCACAGTTAAACTGAAGCCAGCAGATGTGTAACTGTTAGGTTTAGTGGAACATTGACATGGCTGGCTCTCAGTGTACACTACAGTTTCCACTTCCATATTTGAGAGGGCAAACCCTCTGAACTGGGACCACTTGTAAAAAGACAAGGACATTTATGCAAATGATCCAGGTCAAACTGCTTGAAAAAAACATGTTAGAATCTTTAAAAGCAGGGTTAAGGATGACGAATTCCAGGACATTTAGAGGTGGAGGTACAGGGAAGCATGGCTTGTCAGGTAATTTGCCTAAATTATAATTTAATAACTGATCCTGTCTCAGGAAACGATAGTCAATTCTATATATCATATCAGTTATTGTCATCGATGATTTAGAATGTCAAAACCTAATTTGGAGAATCCTTGAAGATAAAGAAAATAGTGAACCTAAAAATACTGAGGAGAGGAAAAAAAGCTGTAGGAAATCTTTAAACACAGAAAATTCTTTTTTTTAATTAAAAAATTTTTTAATGTTGATTTACTTTTTAAGAGAGAGAGAGAGAGAGAGAGAGAGAGAGACAGAGAGCACAAGTGGGTGAAGGGCAGAGAGAGAGAGGGAGACATAATCTGAAGCAGGCTCCAAACTCTGAGCTGTCAGCACAGAACCCGATGCAGGGCTTGAACTCAAGAACCATGAGATCATGACCTGAGCTGAAGTTGGACGCTCAACCAACTGAAGCGCCCAGGTGCCCCTAAGCACAGAAAATTCTTAAGAAGAAACTCACCAAATGAGATTAGGAACCTAGCAGTTCCCCTGTAATGGGTCAGACTACAGGTTCTAGGGAACATAAGTGGTGTGTGAATAATAGTGATATTATTACTTTACTGCAAACTCAGATTTCCTTTAGTTTACTAATGAAACAATTGCTAGATGATGAATTAGTACATATTCTAACTTACTGTTATTTTGGGGTCACAAATAAACTGTCTTCGTAATGGAAAGTACCAGTAATTGATTTTGAAATATCCTTATTTGCAGTATGATCATTCTCCAAAGGTGTGGAGCGAGGTTCATATTGATTAAACAATTCAGGTTTGACCTTTCAGACTGGGATTTGGGGGTTGGTGCTCAGAGGATCTTGCAGTAGCCCCAGGATATACATAGTTTGCTCCATTTGGAACCTCCTTGCATTGTGCTGAGGGAAGTACCAGCCTATAATGAAATGTAAATTAATTCCACATTCTTTGAAGTTCAAATAAAGTTCAGCAAGACAAGTCTTCTCAGTACTTGTTAGACTGGAATGAACCCCATTCCATAGGATAGCCTCATAAATTTTCTATGTTTCTTTTCCATTATATAAAAGAAATAACACTCCTAGTCTCTCCCATGTGATCATGGGTTTAAGACACATTTCCCAAAATAAACTAAGATGACAAACAAAATCAATAATCCAATAAGGCTGGAGAAGTGCCATCGTATTCTGGTTTCTTTTCCCACCCATTTCCCATTTGGTTTCTGTCATCATTCAAGGTGGTTCCTTTACATTGTGAGGTCCCATCTGTTGATAAATTGGTTGATTCAGCCCCAGTCTTCCTCCTTGAGTGCCTTTTCCACTCTAATTGAGAGCAGATCAGAGCATCCCAGCTGAATTTCAAGGCTATATCTAGGCCTTGTCTTACCACTCATATGTATAACACTGATGCTGGTGGGCAATGTGGCAGAGAAAACACTTTAAATACCAACCCGTCAGGTAGAAAACAGATGGAAGGTAAAGAAAATCATGCAGTCTCTAGCTATTAAAATGATCGTTCTTCAAAGATCAAATGCTTTAAATTATTTTATTATTCTTTTTCCTTCCTTCTATCACGTTATCTACCTCTACACTGAAAACCAACAGACATCTTCAGAAAATTGACTCAGAGCTGTCTTAGAGATATATTCTTACCTTATTTAATTTTGATGACATCATTTTCTCTTGTGATTTTCAGTTATTTATACCTATGGATTCTTTCCTCTGAAGAACATAGAGTACAAGGTACTGGATAATTTGTACAGGCTATAAAAACTACACGTGCCTATGAATCTAATGTTTTAATTTAAGTATTATATGTCAACAGTGTGATTTTAAGAATACAGCTACTGGGCACATATCTGCTTTCATAAACATCATGCTCAGACCTTCACTTCTAAAGCTCAAGGGAATTTGGAAAAATTTAATGGAGCACCAATAAAACAAGTGTTACACATTGTAAGAGAAGGGTACAAAATCAGCATCTTCTAGATGGATTCTGAATTTCGTGAATGGGTTCTTTTCAGGGATCCAGATGTACCAAAATGGCAATCTCTTATGACTTGAGCACATTTCCCTGATGCCTTTCCTAACAGAAACAGACATACAGACAGTAACTCTTTAGACTTTCATTTGAATTCTCATAAAATGCATATTTGAGTCTGCTTATCTTTGGTTTGCATTTAATGCTTTGCTTCTGAAATGTGAGCAAACAGTCTTTGAATAAAATGTGTGATTTGCTGTCCAGCTATCTAACCAGCACCCATAATCTGGTTTCGATGCTTTGTGTGTGTGTGTGTTTTAATACCACTTCTAACATTGTTTCTGTATTACTCAAGGTTCTCCAGAGAAACAGAGCCAAGGGGATATATAACCTATTGGTTGAGAGAGAGAGAGAAGAGAGAAGGAGAGAGAGAGAGAGAGAGAGAAAGCAATTTGTTATGAGAGGTTGGCTGAGAAGTCCCACTATCTGCAGACTGCAAGCTGGAGGCCCAGGCAAGTGGATGGCGTAGTTCTAGATCAAGCCCAAAGGACTGAGACCAAGGGAGCCAAGGATAAGTTCTAGGCTGAGTCCAAAGGCACCGATGTCCCACAGCATAAGATAATGTTTCAACTGAAGCAGAGAGAACAAATTTGCCATTTCTCTGCCCCACTCTCCCTCTCTTTAAATTCAGTCCCTAAGTGGATCTAATGGTGTCCACCCACTTGGTGAGGGTGATCTTCTCAACCATCTACCAATTTAATGCTAATCTCTTCTTGAAACACCATCTCAGACAGACCCAGAAATTATATTTTACCAGCCATCTGGGCATCCCTTAACTCAGCTAAGTTGACACATGAACGTAACCATATAGTAGCCATTGTCTCTCTATTTATTCTGCTGTGCTTAACACAGGAATAGACAAACTCTAGACCTTGAACGGCACGCAGATGGGACCCATGTAATCCACCTTTCATGTATCCTATTGTTCTGAGAACCATGATAGAACATTCTGGACATAAAACCATAAAAGACACTTGGGTGAGTCAAAAGTCATTGAGTCACTGAAATGAGTGTGTTTACAAAAAGCCTTTTTCTCAAGGCAATCTGTTTTTTCTCTTGTATTCTTTCCAGAATTAAAATGTTTTGCTTATATATCTATCAAGGTGACTTTCTGTTCTCCAAATCTCTCTCTTCCAGTCCATCAATCATATGCTGTAATAATTGGCCCAATAATGACTATTTATTTTTTTGCTCAAAGACATACAGTGACTCACTACTGTCCCTAATAGTAGTGTAGAAACACCCAGCCTGACTTTGAGATGTTCTGCTACGTGTATCTCTGAATTTTAACTTTTTATTGTCCATTTATTTTAATGTATCATTTACTTACCCTGCATTTGGAGCACAATTATATCCTGTGGAAAAATAACCAATCCAATTAGTGTACACAAGAGCTTACATTCAATAGGTGATAGAGATGTGCAAATAAACACTTGTAACATAGTGAAATGGGCACTCTCGTAGAGGAAAACTTACATGGGGGCAGTAAGACAGAGAAAGCCTAAATGAGTTATGGAGAGCTTCCCAGAGGATACACATTAGTTGAGCTGTTAATGAGTGGGAGTTTACCAAAAAGGTAAGGAGCAAAATGTATTGAAGAAGGACAGCAAAGAGAGAACAAAATATGGAGGCATTAATTTTTATGCCAAGTTCAGGGAATGATCCAGAGCATGGCATAGATTAGAGTGTATCCAGGGAAGGAGTGCTTAGAAAGAAGTCTGTAGAAAAAAATAACAGCTAGATAGTGAAGCATCTCATGCTGGGGACCATCAAATGTATTTAAGTTGGGGGATTTCATGGAAAGATTTGTGTTTTACAAAATGAAGCAGTGAGTAGCATAGAATATTGGCCAGAAAAAACAATAACTAAAAACAGATATTCTTTTTTTTTATGTTTATTTTTCAGAGAGAGAGAGAAGGGGAGGGGACAGGGAGACAGGATCGCAAGCAGGTTCCATGCTGGCAGCACAGAGCCCAATCAATACAGGGCTCGAACCCATGAGATTATGACCTGAGCAGAAACCAAGAATTGGACACTTAACCAACTGAGCCACCCAGGCGCCCCCTAAAAGCAGACATTCTAGTTAAAAGTGATGGAAATCATCCAGGTAAGGTGTGAGACAGTTAATAAACTGAAATTGCTAATTGATTAGAGAAGAAGGACATATTCTGAGATAATTCCACAATATTTTTATAAGGCTTGCTGACTACTCAAACAGGACAGGTGAGAGAGAAGATGGAATGATTGATGCTGGCAATCACCTTTCCAGATGGGGGGACAGGGCTAAAGATAATGCCAGTTATACAGGATAAATGCAGCAGGAAAAAGAATTGGCTTGGGGTTGCAAGATAATAAAATAATTTATATTCTTTGGGGTATTATGAGTTTGGCATAATTGTTTCTATTAGAGAGTTCATTCAGCAAGAAGTTGAAATGATGGGTTAATGCTCTTGCACTTAAAGATAGAAATTTGAGACAATGACAATGTTGGCAGTGGAAGTAAAAGGAGGGAATAATATTTCAGCAGAAGCAATGGAGAATTAGAAAAAGAAAGGAGCCATAATTGCCAAATCTTGGAAGCAACCAAGCTGTCCTTCAGCAGGTGGATGGATAAATGCACTGTACTCTTCCTGATCTGACTATGGACATCGATTCCGGTGTCATCATTGTGTAGATTTTATTTAAAGTTGTTGAAACAGGTAACATCGCTCAGTGAAAAGATGCATAGAGGAGAACTAAGTTGACTGAATTCAGAGGAACTCCAACATCAGGGGGACAAAAACATAAGAGACTATGAAATATGGAGAACAAACAGGGTTACTGGAGGGGTTGTGGCAGGGAGGATGGGCTAAGTGGGTGAGGGGCATTAAGGAATCTACTGAAATCATTGTTGCACTATATGCTAACTAAATTGGATGTAAATTTAAAAAATAAATTAAAAAATATAAAAAGGAAAATAAAAATAAATAAATAAACAAATATATATATATATACACACACACACACACACACATATATATATATGAAGCACTCCAACATTAGAGGTCAGATGAAGAAGAATAATCCAGGAAAGAAAGATAATGGGATAAAATGGGATAAAAGGACAATAATGAGAATAGACCATCACGAAAACCCAAAGCGAAGAGGACTTCAGTGAGGCAATGGTTAACTAAATTTAAGATGTTGGTATGTTGAAATAATGAAGAGACAAAGTACCCATTTCACTTGGTAACATAAAGGACAAATGATGACCTTCACAAAGGCAATCATGATGAAAATTTAAACCTTCCACATAGCTAACTGCGTATGTTAACATGACTTTAATATTCTACTGCCTACAACATAGCTTTACTATTCCAGGAAATTTTTCCCAGAAAGATCAATATTGCAAATAATCCCACTCGTTATTCTGTAAATTTCTTGAAAGATCCATGAATTCTTCAACAAAACATGGAATGAATTATACCTTAGCATTCTTTGGACTCCCTACCCTCACACGTGGCCTTGCTGGGCACACCCTTCTCTTATATCATGATGCTTGCATGGTCCCAACAAACCCTCCATGTTAAAAGATCCATCCACACCACACTGCCAAGTGTCAGTGGACATCGCAGCATTGATCGTCACCCTCTGAGAGGCTAGTAAGGCTGTGCAGCCTGTTTTCTTCTCCACCATGGTTCGAAACAGAGCTTGATTCCATCAGCAGGCTGTTTGGGTAACCAGCATTTGACAATGGTAAACATAACAGGGAGAAAATACCTATGTGGATGTGCTACTGAATAACGCATACAGAAAAGTATTTTCAAAAATTTTGAATTGTGTAGTAGTTGTAAAAAGGAGGTAGGCACATTGACAGATGTAAGGTCAAAAAAGACATTTTTTAAGTTTATTTATTCATTTTGAGAGAGACAGAGAGAGAGCAAGTGGTGAGGGGGCAGAGAGAGGAAGATAGAGAATCCCAAGCAGGCTCAGTGCTGTCAGCACAGAGCCTGACATGGGGCTTGAACTCATGAACCAGGAGATCATGACCTGAGCTGAGATCAAGATACAGATGCTTAACTGACTGAGCCACCCAGGTGCCCCCAAAAGTCATTGTTTTATTTAATTTTGTATGATGGGAAAACTGGAGCGTATATGTTTACTGGAAGGAATAATGTTGAGAAGAGATAGAAATTGATGAAGCCCAGGGAAGGCAGGTGAAGGGGACGGGATCTGGGACACACACGCCAAGATCACCTTTAAGGAGGGAAGAAAGACTTCCTTCCTTACTCCAAAAACAGGGTGACAGATACAGATAAATGATAGCTTTGTGGGCTTAAAGATGAAGAGATCTTTTGTTTGCTATTTCTTTAAATGAGTTTAAGTCTAGGACTGCATGAGGAGAGGGTGTGGTGGAAATTTGAGAAACCAAGAAGTACACAACAGTTGCTTTTAAATGCAGAAAAGGAAGCTAACCCTACTGAGAACATGTATGAACTCTGCAATCAAGATTAAACAACAAATGTAGCCTGATACGTCTGTTAAGTATTTTTGCAAAATACAGAACATTGACCTTGCTGACAGGGATAGAAAGACCGCCGAGAGGCATGGAGTCGTTGGGCCATGATGTCAGGGAGGACCCGACCAGAGGGAAGTCACAGACATCTTGGACAGCAAAGGCAGCACCATGTCCACACGGCATTTCTTTTAATGGGTTTCACAGCAAAATTGAGAGGAAGGCACAGAGATTTCTACCTTCACGCATGCACAGCCTCCCCCGTGATCAACACCTCCCACCAGTGGGTTACGATTGGTTATGAAGGAAGACATCATTATCACCCAAAGTACATAGTTTACACTAGGGTTCACTCTAGGTGTTGCACATTCTGTGGGCTTGGACAAATATAAAATAACATATATCCACCATTACCGTATCATGTTCTGCACTTGCCTTTCACCTCTCCAGCCCCCACCACCGCTGGCAACCACTGATCTTTTCACGGTGTCTGTAGTTTCATTTTTTCCAGAGGGTCACAGAGTTGGAACGGTATAGTATGTAGCCTTTTCAGATTGGCTGCGTTTTCTTACCCCTGATGAACTCAGAAGCAGATAAACCCGAATAAGTTTTTTCCATCTTGATAGCTTTACAATCAATTATTAGCAATACATCTAGAAGGTGGGTTTTTTTGAGGACTCACTTAAAAAATCTTCACGTATGTGTTTATGTTGGTTGTGACGCTAGCATTCTCCGTTCCATCCAGATAATGACCTATACCTTCCACTGATGGTCAGGAATAGTTCATCTCTGAGAACTACGGGGGAAACACTGGACAGCAAATATTTTAGGAACACACATTTATATGTTCCATGGACTGCTTGAGTCAGAAGCGCCAGCTATAAAATGGAATTTAATCTAAATTTGTCCAAATTGATGGAGGTACTCTTTCATGGTACACTTTGATTCCTACTTCCACATGCAACGCTTATTTTCAGGGGAAACAACACACAGTAAAACAATAACTTGCTTTTTTGCTTTACTCTTGTTCCAGACATTCTGCAATTTAGGGAAAGGACTTCAAGACTACAGGGCAATGTTGATGCTTCCTTCATTCATTAGATGTGGAGCAGAAACACTGACTTAAAGCAATGATTTGAAGAACATGATAAATTTACATTTTTCAGCCATCCTTTCTGACATCCTTTTTCTATAATTTACTACCAATTAGATGAGTCATTTCCATCTGCACCACACCCCTTCCCTTTAGAACTTTCTATAAAGAGTTTGATGCTTCCTAAATGTGTTATACAAGCCATCTTATATTAGTGAGGCCTCTTCTGGCGTGTTTCTAATCTGTGAGGCTATGATCGTTTGAATTCTACACTTGAAATATTTAGTTTGGTTTGAGCCAATTACGAGTGGATGTTAAATATTTCAAATCTCCTCTTTTCTTCTCCTAGTTATTTTAAAGACTCTACTCCAAAACTACAGTTTTGGATATCTTTTGCTTGCAGTCATTCAGGAAGTCCTATTTTCATTCTCTGCCATATCTTCTATAAAAAAGAAGTTTGGCATTTCACACATATATATGCCATCAGTCAGCCAAACTGACACAGTCAAGAAACTTGTGTGAGATGCAGATCTGTAGACAATTAACACGTCCCCATAGAATGTCAACGAGCAGAGAAGGAATTATTAGAATGATATCATCTTAAAATTACAGTGCCTAGGAAAAATAAAAGGAAATAGAATTTTTAGTTATTTAGTATCATAAATATTAATTACAGCAAACTCCGTACTTAGCTGTGGAAAGAATATTGCCAACGTTTATTAATACACTGCCTGAGGTTTTTGTTTCACCCTCTTGTGCATAAGATTTAGTTCACTAAGATTTTAACATTCCATAAATTAAGACTATGTGCATAACATTTCAACTGTAATATTATGCAGGGTATTTATTTGCTTCTAGTGTGGTACAATTAAGACTCGTGGATATAGTAATTTTCATCACTCTCACAGCGAGACATTCCATTAACTTGGGAAAACTGAGTTCTGCTAAACATTCTGATTGTTAACATGGAACAGAAGGCCCAAAATGATTGTATTCATCCTATCAATTTTCTAACTTTTATTCTTCCTTTTATTCTTTGTGTGGTGCCTGCTAAACTTTTTGCAAACTTTGCGAGGTTTCTCTTAATAGCATACGCTGTTTTGAGCTCACAGTGCTGGTTTGGGGAGTTCTTAAAATTCTTTTTTTTTTTTAAGTTTATTTATTTTGAGAGACAGACAAAGAGGGGGGAGGGGCAGAGAGAGCGGGAGAGAGAAAATCCCAAGCATGCTCTGAACTGTCAGTGCTGAATCCGACGCGGGGTTCCATCTCACAAACCTGAGATTATGACCTGAGCCGAAATCAAGAGTCATAGGTGACTGAGCCTCCCAGGCGCCTTTTTTTTCATTCTTTTTTTTGTTTTTAAGTTGGTTTGGGGAGTTCTGGTGAACTTATTCTTATAATGTTTATGAGAAAACATAAAACCCCAGTCAGATTTATTTATATAAGGTATTTTTTTCAAATATACCAGAGAAAAACCAAATGATCTTACTCTCTCATATTATACGTGGAAAGGGTAAATCTATAAAGCAAGATGTCAACATCAAGAAACAAATGACTTTACATGTGGGAACCTCATTCAAGGTCTTACAATGGTTTTCTCTAAAGTCTCTTGCTACAGGTGATGGTTTTTTTTTTTGTTATTATCTTTCACTGAGATTTAAACTTAGGTCCCAATTATATATTACAAAGGGCAGGTACCTTTGCCTATCAAAGTATGAACACATGTTTTAAGCACTTATTTTGTCTAAGTTCTGTAGAACTTAAAAGAGGCAGTCATTAACATTAGGAAGGGAGTAAAAAGATATGGTGGAAACCAGTATGGAGGTTCCTCAAAAAGTTAAAAATAGAATTACCCTATGACCCAGCAATTCCACTACTAGGCGTATAACCAAGGGATGCAGGTGTGCTGTTTCAAAGGGGCACATGCACCCCAATGTTTATAGCAGCGCTATTGACAATAGCCAAAGTATGGAAAGAGCCTAAATGTCCATTGACAGACAGATGAATGGATGAAGATGTGGTGTGTACACACACACACACACACACTGGAGTATTACTCGGCAATAAAAAAGAATGAAATCTAGCCATTTGCAACACGTGGATGAAAATAGAGGGTATTATGCTGAGCAAATAAGTCAGTCAGAGGAAGACAAATAGCATATGCCTTCATTAATATGTGGCATTTAAGATGCAAAACAGATGAACATACGAGAAGGGAAGAAAAAATAATATAAAAACAAGGATGGGGACAAAACATAAGAGACCCTTAAATACAAAGAACAAACTGAGGGTTAATGGAGGGATTGTGGGTGGAGGGATGGGCTAAATGAGTGAGGGGCATTAAGGAAGAATCTTGCAGGGATGAGCACTGGATTTATACATAGGGAATGAATCATTGAATCTACTTCTGAAATCATTACTGGAATATATGCTAACATGGATGCAAATCAAAAATAAGTAAATAAAAAGAAAATGTCCTCCAAAAAAAAAGGAGGCAGTCATTAATATTATGAAGGGGGTAAAAAAATACGGTGAAAATTAAAGTATCGATTGAGGAAATGTCTTATAAAAGAAATATGCCTTATTTGCTACAAGACGTCAGATGCAGAACAGACCATACTGACTGGCGAATTCAAAACCTGGTTTCATGTAGCTGTTGGCATGTGACCCAGCCTAGTGTGTTGGGTGACATCTGATTCAAGGGGAAGGTTGGGAGAGGTCCTTCCTCTGGTGGAAAGGCAGGGACATGGGGGTTCGATAGGAAAGCAGGTCTGAATGGATCTGAGGCTTCCTTTTTTTTGGAACTAGTGGGGTGTCAGTTTGGAAATGGAAGAGGAAGAGCCCTGGTATTCTTGTTCGAGAAGATTTGACCTTCCCTTACGGATGGTTGGGGCAATCCTGAAGGTTTTGGAAAAACAGGAGGAGTATGATGAAATCTGAGTTTGAGAAAAATAATAGCAGCATTGGCATGCAGGACAGCATGGGAAAACCTGGGTCATTAGAAGACGTGGATAAAGATTTGACAACAAGCATGAGAGAGAAGCAGTATCTGTAAAAGAGAGAAGACACGGAAGGCATCAATGCATTGTGGGACTGATCTACTGGCCAGTGGTGCTGGATAGAACGGTTGGCATCCGAAAGTCAGGCACTTGGGAGGCTTGGAGAGAGGTGTCCTTGATGACAATGAGTGTGCCATCAGGAAATAGCACCTCCAAGTAGGAGGCATAGAGGAGACGTGTCATTTGGTTGTAAATTCATTCTTGAGATGAGAGCAAGGCACTTCAGTGGAAAGGACCATTTGGCATCAGTAAGGTCCGCGCAGAGTAGATTCAACTTCTGCACCCCCTGAAGGATTTCTGCTTAGTTCACAGCACAGTACACATAATTACTCAACCCATTTCCTGCTGATTAGTCAGTGGGTCAAATATGACACTGTAACCATTCCTCATCAGTTACCTTTAAGTCTCATATCTAAAAGCCACAGACTTGCTCTCCCTTCTCTTCAAGTATAATTTAGAAGCATAAAAAGCTGGGCAGACCTCAGCTCCAGACATCACTTAGAATAAACATGGCACATCAAATCTCTAGGCATCTCTTCTGTTCATCCAGTGGAAAGAAACTATCAAACTGTGCACCCCACTGCTATTCTAGCTCTTGCTATTTCAGCTCAATTTACAAGGAGGAAGATGAATTTACATGAGACCTGTCAGGAGAAAAAAAATCAAACTTTCAGCTAAGTGCTAGTTGAGTCTATAAGGAGGACCCTTTGCTTGCCCTTCCTATACTTCAATCACATTAGGACATCATCTTTTTGACCTGTTCATTGTTTTATGAGAAAATGAGAAAAAGTTTTCCATTTTTCCCCTCTCTGTGTCTCCATCCAATTTTTTTAATGTTTATTTATTGAGAGAGAGAGAGAGTGCACACAAGCAGGGGAGGTGCAGAGAGTGGGGGGTGGGACACAGGGAGAATCCCAAGCAGGCTCTGCATTGTCAGCACAGAGCCCAATGTGGGGCTCGATCTCGTGAACCGCGAGACCCTGACCTGAGCCGAAACCATCAAGAGTCGGATGCTTAACTGACTGAGCCCCCCCAGGCACCTCTCCATCCAACTTTTAATGTTTCTTTTCTATCAACAACTTCGTTGAAAGGATATTCTATTCCTGTCTCCCTCACACTTGCAGATAAGACTTTTACAAATAAGACCTTCCCGCCCCATCCTTTAATGAGCAGGATTACCAGCAGATTCCAGCTTCACCTCTGCCACTCGCTAGATGCACTCTCCTCAACAAGATCTTGTGAAATCTCTCTTGTATTCCTCATCTGCAAAGTGTGAACTTTGATTTTTCGTTAATCACGAGATTTCCATCACGACTCCTTTCTATTAAAGATTCTCTACTCTTGGTAAGACCCATCTTTGACGTTGCAGAGAAAATTACACACTTATGTAAATTAATGGGGCTGTAATTCATGACTCGCCATCTTAAATGGCAACTCAACTTTACTTAGCAAACTTTCTGTTTCGATTATTTTGTGCTCCCACACGTTTCAAGGGCTCCCGTGCACCATATCCTCAAGCTGCAAAGCTTAAACTCAACACAACCCAACATGCCCAGGCCAGAGACAAGGTCCTCATATTTCTACCCCGAAACTGACACCCCCCACATGCATGTACAGCAAGCTGTCCCTTTCTGCCACTTACTACATGGAACATCACTCCTCCTAGGAAAGATCAAACCATTCACCTGTACCCTCTCTTCACCTCCCTGACTTCTTGTCCCCTTCAATTAGCCCCTGAATTTCTGACATCATCAGTTTCTACATCTCTGGGATCATCCTTGTCAACATGCCAGAATGTTACCATATATCCTATCTTAAATAAAAATTTTTCCTGGGGCGCCTAGGTGGCTCAGTTGGTTAAGCATCCAACTCCTGATTTTGGATCAGGTCATGACCTCACGGCCATGAGATTGAGCCCTGCTCAGCGATGAACCTTCTTGGGATTCTCTCTCTCTCTCTCTCTCTCTCTCAAAATAAACAAACGTTCAAAATGTTTTTCCTTCTGTCTGAATCCATCTACTACTCTCACCCATTTTTCTGTTTACTTTAACAGCCAAATATCCACCAATGGGTTCCTTTACCTACTTCATCCACTCCACCATCACTCCCCCATCCCCAACCACACACACAGCACGCACATGCTCACACACATGCACGCAACACACGACGCACACATATGCACACACACCCACACACATGCGCACGCACTAAACACACGCACACCTTTGCCAGGCTCACCACATCATCCATGGGACCAAATCCAGTGGGTGCTTCCTGACTGGCCTTACTCTGTCCTCCCCACAGGACTCAGCTGAGCTCTCCTTTCCCCCGCCCGCTAAATCGTGCCCCGGTGCCCACGAAATCACAATCCTCTGCTTTTCCTCTTACCTCTCTGGGTGTTCTTTTCTCCTCCTTGGCTGCTGATTCCTACTCCTCTATGGGAATCCTTTACATGAAGGTATTTCTTCGAGTTTAACCCTGGATCCCTTCCTCCGCTGTTTTTATGCTTCATCTCTTGGTGGTTCCATTGGCCCACATGACTTTCCATTATCATTTATGTGTTGATTATTCCAGATCTGTGTCTTCAGTTGTCTACTCAACATCTCCCCTGAGGAGGCGCCCCCTCCCAGAATGCTGCCCAAAGCGCTCAGTAAAGTGTATATTCTCCAGTCTCCAGGCCCCTTTATTACACGTATCGGAAGTCTTACAAATATGCTGTTTGGGCTCTTTTGTTTGTTTTTATTGCCATTGTTGTTTGTTTATGTTGGTCTGCATTACAAAACAGAAGTGACGCAAGTAGTCAAGGATCATTTCTTTGACAAAAAATTATATATATCCAGTGCCTAGCAGATTGGACAACACACACCAGACACTCAGTAAATATTGGTGTGTCCTGTGGATGTCACCAATGAGAGACTTCCCTTCAGGGACCCTGCATGTGCCCTAGCTTTCTATTACAGGGGGAGATATGCATGTGTCCCATTGCAGAGAGTCCCCATACTGTCCCTGCAGAGAAGCACAGTGACAATAATTGGAAAAGAATTGGTATTCAGGTGAACTGATCAAGGGCAGAAACAGCTTCTAATCTTCCAACAGCTGTACTCCGAGGAGGCCCCCCAAACGCAGGCCACCACCCTCCTGGCAACTCCCGGCCACCATGGCTACCCAACCCCACCCGTTTGCTCCTGTTCCAGGAAGCTTTCCAGAATGTTTGTGAGATCATTTGAAAACCTGAATCTGCTCCAGTGTAAGACTGCATATCAATCTTTCCCAAACGTCTGTGTTTATAAGGACACATTACTCATGACACATTTCCCAGAAGATCCACACACACGGATATTCTGTGTCAGAGGCCAAAAAGCTCTTTTGAAACGCCCGGCAAAGTTATCAATATCTTAACTTATGAATATTAACTTAAAAGTCTGCATCCTTAACGCCACAATTATCAGCTGGTAAGTGTTGTGACAATTGTTTTCATCTACCTCTTAAGCTGTCTCTGTCATAGCAACTGCTGGGGGAAATGACCCTTTCTTCTTTCTTCTTCCTTTAGTCTTTATTTTTCCCCGTGTCCAGCCAAGCGTCGTCGAAACGGCCCCACTTTTAATCTAAGAAATCTTATTTTTAGGGAATATAATAATGAATGTGGCATCCGACTGAATTTTCTCAGAAATTCTCTCACTGACTTAACTGGCCCATGCATAATGAAAACTGTCAGGAACCCGGCGCTCCCTGATTATATTAATTAACTCTCTCTTACCCGGCACACTTCAGGTAGAACCAGAATTTTAGTCAAACTGGAAAAATGTAGGAGAGGTTAGAAAGTTACATAATATTAATAAGATGAGTAACCAAATTAGCCTTCCTTATTCCTTATCAAGCTTCATTTGACAACCTTCTCCCAGGCTTATTTCCACGGTCAGGCCAAGGCTGGTTTCCTCCACTCCACCTTTTTTTTTTTTTTTTTTTTTTTTTTTTTGCCTGTGAGAGACTCGGAGGAGGGGAGGAGGCAGAGGAAGAGAGGGTGTGCGCGCAGGCGAGCGGAGAGTCTCCTTGCTGCTCAACACTTGCCCACGCTGCACTATTTTGTAATGAAAAGCGACTTTCCATTAGGAGTAGACCTCCTTATCCTCACAATCAGTTCCCTCCATTTGAAACCTGCCACAGGCTTGGCAGGGGCAATCAAACGGGCTAAACGTTCCGGCAGCCGGGGGGGGGGGGGCTCCGAACCCCTTCTCTGCGAGGCCCCCAACCTGCACCCTCAGCAGCCGCGCAGGGTCTGGGTGGGGGGAGCGAGCTCGTCGTGGGTGGGCACCTGAGAAGGGCCCCCCAGCCCAGCTCCTGCAAAGGAAGGTTAACCTAACGGACTCTGTAGATCTAGCAGTCAGTTAACTCCCTTGCCTGATGCGATCGGATTACCAGGCAAGGCAGAAACTTCTAACCTAAGAGGGAAAGGGTTAGAAGATAACAGAGAGAGAGAGAGAGAGAGGAAGGAGAAGCAGGAATTACATTTGAAGACTTTCGGGAGAGAACACATTTAAAAGCAAGTGCACAGGGGTGCCTGGGTGGCTTAGTCTGTTAAGAGTCCCTGATCTTGCAGTTCATAAGTTCCAGCCCCACCTAGGGCTCTGTGCTGACAGCTCAGAGCCTGGAGCTGCTTCGGATTCTGTGTCTCCCTCTCTCTCTGCCCCTCCTCCGCTTATGCTCTGTCTCTCAAAAATAAATGAACATTAAGCAAAAAATTAAAGCAAGCGCACAGAATCGGGGCCTTGCTGCATTTGTAACAGTGTCCTTGCTATTTGGAGGTGGATCGCACTGGGCCTGTGCACAGGTTGACTACAAAGGTTACCTCTATAGGGAGGAATGCTAAGTGAGCGTAGCATTTAAATGTGTTCTGATTGCTTTTTAGATTTCATTTTTATCGCCCTCGATCAGAGGAAATGTTGGGTTTCCCTCTTGTCACTACCGTCCCTACAGGGCTCCTAATTCAGCCCTGGTGCCCGGGGCACGTCTCTGCGAGCCGTTCATCACGCGTCCATCTCTGACGGCCTCCAAGCCCTCTGCCTGCGGGGGTCACCCCACCCCGTGCAAAGGCAGGCAAAGCCCAGCCTGCTCTCCCACTGGGGGCTCCGAGGGGCGAGGGGAGTCTACCTGGCATCCCCCTGCCTCCAGGCAGAGGTGGAGGTCTGCGCAGGGGTGGAGGTCTGCGCCAGGAGGGGCAGCCCCCTTTCTCCCTCTGTAACTGTCTGCTGCTGGTGCTGAGTATTTTCCAGAGTGTGTCCGGGGGTGGGTTCGCGTGCCCTGCAGCGGGCCACGTGGAGCCCAAGTCAGGGGTCACGGGCACTGCAGGGGCCCCTTCTAGCTTCCCGCCTGCAAGGCGGGGCTCCCCGCTCCCGCCGGCCCTACAGCCGGCTCAGTCCTGCCAGGCCCCCATTTCCCCCTTCTGGGATCTCCTGGTTTCTTCCTTCGAGACTGAACCCCCAGATCCCCACAGGCTGATCTCCCCTCTCACCCCCGGCCCCTCCAGAGCCTGGCCGGTGGCTCTGTTTTACTGAAGACACAAATTCCTTTCTCAGTTCAAGTGCCCTGGGGCCGGCTCATACGCATACATTATTTTTCTTCTTCTGCATTTTATTAACTACAAGTTATAGGAAAAGGCCATAAAAGCACGTCACTGACTGTAAACAAATCCAAATTCACTAAAGAAAATTAGAGAAAATACAGACGAGAAAGAATGGGAAGGTCAAGCGTTCCCACACTGTATCACCCACCCTTAGCCTCTGTCAATATTTTGATGTGTTAGCTCCCAGATACATTGTTTGCAATGTGTATGTATCTTTATTTTAGAAAGTACACACCATAGTATATACATAGTTTTATTTGGATTTTTCACTTCATATTATGCTGAACACTTGTCTATGTTATTACTTTTCAAAAATAAAGATCTCAACTTTTTAATATTTTAGTCTGTGGAAACAATGTAATTTTAACATATTCTCTTATTATGTGACTCCGTTTTCCTCAAAACTTTTGCTATCATACTAATGCTGTTTGTCAATATTTTTTATTTTAATTTGTAAAAAGTAGAACTGTTTTCTCCTTACAGAATAATCTGTAATGTTGTATCAGGGTATTGACTAAGCTCATGTGTTTAAGACCCCAAACTACCCAGGCACAAATGACACGCAAGTTTATTTCTCAGGTAAGAGTGTAGACATTGGAGGGGTGCCTGGGTGGCTCAGTCAGTTGAGCGTCCGACTTTGGCTCAGGTCATGATCTTACTGTTCATGAGTTCAAGCCCCGTGTCGGGCTCTGTGCTGACAGCTGGGAGCCTGGAGCCTGCTTCAGATTCCGTGTCTCCCTCTCTCTGCCCCTCCCCTGCTCATGCTCTGTCTCTCTCTGTCTCGCAAAAATAAACATTAAAAAAATTAAACAAAAAAGAGTGTAGACACTGGGGAGGCTCTGAGGTGATGGGGCAGATCTGTCCGCCCAGGCTTTTTTCTCGGTGTCCACACTGGCTGCCGCATTTGTCAATCACACGGCATGGAAAGAGGAAAGGGAAGACACAGATCTTCCTTTCTTAAGAATGTGCCTGGGAACTCTCATATGGCGTTTCCACGTCCATTTCCACATCCAGCCAGTAAGCCCAGTGTCCTCGGAAGCTGGGAAATGCAGTCCCCACGTGTGCCCTGTTTGAACTGGGGCCTCCTGGGGTGGTCTAGTAGGAAAAAAAGAGAAGAGAGGATGGATCTGAGAACAAGTAGCAGACCCTCATGTGACAGGGAGACTGCAGCCGAGGACAGATTTCTAATCCTTGAAACGAATTTCCCAATTATACTCCTCCAATATCGCACATTTCCCTGGACCCTTACTATTTCATTTTACATATTCATTAAGAAGTAAGACTGAACCTAGTTCACATTTACCTATATTTCTTCTTTTTTCAAAAAAATATTGTTTATTTTTGAGAGAGTGAGAGAGATGGAGAGAGAAAGAGGCAGAGAATCCCGAACAGGCTTCCTGCTGTCAGCGCAAAGCCCGAGGCAGGGCTCGAACTCATAAACAGTGAGATCAAGACTTGAGCTGAAATCAAGAGTTGGAGGCTTAGCCAACTGAGCCACCCGGGCACCTCAACCTGTATTTTTCCTGTGTTGTGTCATTTGTTTGTTTACCCATGTGACTTTTCCTTAGTCCTGTGTAATTTCCGTATACATATTAAGAAATTGATCATTTCTTGAAAATACTTTTCAGTTATTTGTGTTTGAAGTTGGCAAACGCATTTTAACATTCAGAATAATAAAACGATTATATATGGTGTATTCATTTTTTAATAGATTATTCCATAATTTTTATTATTAGAAAGCCTTTCATTCTCTAATCCAAATTACCTAAACCTTATGTTTTAGATGTTTTGAAAAAAATACTTTCTCTTGCTTTACTGATTGAGAATCACCTTAATGATAATAATCCAAATACCCTGAATTTGAGCTCAAGGAAGAGACACAGTGGTTGACTAGAAGCCAACTAAATTTCTCAGGGGTTTTGTTATTATTGTAAGTTTGTTTCCTTTACTGCTGTATCCACAGCTAATAAAATGACAAAAATAATAGGAGGAAATAGGTACAAAATACATATTTGTTAAATTACTTGTTTAAAGAATGAATCGCTGAACATTGCCCTGAAAAGTTTCAATCATGATAGTAGTTCACGTACACACAAAAAATGTCTATTATCCTAAATAAGTATGTCTCAAGGCATGTGCTAAGATCTTTGTAATAAAAGAGGATTTGGGGTTCAAAAATATTTGGAAAGCATTATAGATCTTCTCTTTTTAGGGAGATATGCACAAAGCATATTAGCATATTATAGACCTTAAAAAATGTTGTTATATCTTTATTTAGAAATCTAAAACATTTTTGACTGAGATTATACATATAATATACCTGTTTGGGTGTGAATGCAAAAATTTACAAATACAGTAATAATTCTTGGAAATTATTTTAGGAAAAAAATTCCCCTAGGGACTTTTCTTTGATTGAACAAAAGGGAATTTCTGGATAATGATTGCGAATATATTTGAATGCCTTTTTTATGTGGCCCACTCCGCAGTTTTACACTAATGAACAAAATGTAGTGTCATTTCAACTATTTGCTGTTCAATATTTTAAAATGTATTCCCCTCTGGTTTAAGTCTGCTAAAGCCAGTCTCTCTTACCTCACTGTTGTAAGCCCGTTCTGTCTCCTCCCATTGGCACTATGCTAACGTAAGCCGACAATGACTTTGATCTGAGCTGCTTTAATATCATCCCATTGGAGCTTACAAATTCCAGTCCCTTCCCCACATTCATACGGGTACCTTTCTTAAACTATAGGTTTCTTTTTGTAATGTGTTTTCTTAAAAATCTTTCACGGCACCCCCACTGCTTTCGGAAAGAAGTCTAAGCTTCCAGACATAGTATGAAGTGTTCTTCTAACACCAATAGTGACTTACCTTCCTATTTCCTTTATTCACCGTGGTTGCCACATCACCGATGCATTCTAGATCAAGATTTCTCCATTACCCATAAGAATCAGATACGTTGTTATCCGATAAAAATGCAGATTTCCAAATTGTCTCACCTGCCTGGATGTAGGTTGTAGGTCGATTTTTGAAAACCTGCTTAGCCTCAGTGACGCCAAAGCTTACTGCATCTAAACAAATCCCAGAATTTGCCAGAAGGTCTCCCACACCAGGCCTTTCTCATGGCTCTTCCCTCTGCGTTCTTCCAGTGAACTTCATACTCAGATTACTCCAATATTTCTTCCAATGTTATGAATTACTCATTTGTTAGCAATAACTATAAATATATTCTGTTCTTGACTAAAGAAAAAGAAATGTGAACATTATGGGATATTTATGCATCTGCATTTTAATGTGCTGAAGAAAAATGATAGTTATAGGTAATATGTTCTTTGTCCATGAGAACGTTGAGATTTTTTGCCTCTCCTTTTTTTTTCTGTACCCATGCAAAATCTTATTGGTAAAGCAGAAAACTTATCAAAAATGAAGAGTTGAAGAAAAGCTTGTAAAGGAGCAACCAAAGAAAAAAATAATTCAACATGACCCTGCATTATAATCTGTTTGGAAAAAATGTTCTTGCCTGTCTTGTTTGTGTGTTTGTTTCTGTGGTAAAATTTATCAAGATAGAATATAATTGCTTTTGACTGAAAGAGCCCACACATTCCACAGATCGGCAATAGTCTTATTTTCCTTGAGAAAATGTAAGCTGCGTGAGTGTATGTCTTCTGTCTGTTTAGTTAACAAGATATAGTCAGTGTCTCCCACAATGCCATGCACACGGTAAATGCTCAACAGATGAAGGAATGAAGAGATAATCCTGTATTTTACAGTGGAAATGAAGTCCACGGAACCAAACCATATACTCATTTAAACATTTTCAATCTAGCTCATAATTCTTCACAATTCTATAGTACAGGAACTTCATTATCGTCCTCACTGTTCAGCCAAGTGAATTGAGTCCCTGAAAGAAAAGAAAACTCATCTGAAGTACAGTCAGGAAGTATCCCGAGCTGGGAGTCACATCTGGACATTGACACTGCTCTGGGCTCTGGATGTCTGCTGTTTTCCAGCGCTCACCAAGGCGACGGAGCTCCTCAGATTATATATTTGGGTTAAAGTTTAAGATACAATGTCAAGGATCAGTCTACCTCTTTAGAGTGTTTCTCTGGGTACACATAATATCATTGTCAGCTCATGCTTTCCCCAATCTATCGACAGAAATTTGCTCTCCTTATTCTCTTATATCTTAAGCCCAGCCTTGCTTTTGAGCAAGCTGACCAAACCTGGCAAGATTTTACTGGGGCCAGACACACAGTGGGCAGGGCATGAACCCATTTTGCAGTTTGAGAACAACGATGTGATGAGCCTGAGTAGCGTTTGGAACTACATGGCTCCAGAACTGTAGTCTCCAGTCCTACCACCTTTATTTGTGGTTTGTACATTAGTGTGCTTGGTCTTCTAACTGATACATGCTGTATAACCAGGCCTGCCCTGAGCCGTCCACTTGGCCATGGCTCCAACACTCTGCTTGTGATGGTTCTCCTTGTATTTAGGTAGGGCTTGGGATCTACTTCCAACTGATGAATCGCTTAAGGTCACCATGCCATATTTCTTCTGTTTGGAGATAACTGTTCAGTGAAAAAGATCAGATATCTTGGGGATCAAATTCTGTAACAAATCAAGAAGAGATTGCAGATTCCATTTGGGAGGTGATATTGTACTTGTGAATAACTGCCCCGGGGAGTCAATACTCCAGCTAGCCCTGTAGATGTGAGTCATGTCTACCTGTTTCTAACTTTATCTTCCTTATCACTGGTCTTTATTACTTAGGACTCAGCATACTTGAGGGATCCTGATATTAGTTTCAAGTGTATAATATAGTGATTCAACATTTCCATACAACACTCTGTGCTCATCACAAGTGCACTCCTTAAATCCCCATCACCTATTTACCCATCCCCCCATCCACCTCCCCTCTGGTGACCAACTGTGTGTTCTCTATAGTTAAGAGTCTGTTTTTTGGTTTGCTTCTCTCTCTTTTTCTTTTTCCTTTGCTCCTTTGCTTTGTTTCTGAAATTTCACATATGATGAAAATCATATGGTATTTGTCTTCCTCTGACTGACTTATTTCACTCATAATAATACTCTCTAGTTCCATCCATGCCATTGCAAATAGCAAGGTTTCATTCTTTGGGGGTTTCATTCCCCCCAAATCAGACATAGTACTCAAGAATATGCAGAACAATTTACTTGAAGCAAGGGACATTGGATTACTATTAAAAATGAACTTGACCCCAAAGTATAAAATTGTATATATACAAAACTTTCTGGGAATACATACAGTTGTTCATGCAGTGGTAGGAACCAGTATCAATATGACATGATGTCAACCCTCTAGGCTGGTGAGATCTATCACTCTTAGTTACTCTACTTGCAGAGTATCAGAGAATGATTCAATCTGACACGGCATAAGAGGAGAAAAAAGTCAAATACCAACTGCCAATATCACATTCTATTGTATGTGCTTCACTCTGAGGCAGGGCTATTTTTCAACAATAGTAGAATCTAGGGCGACTGCCAGTCATGTCATACATTATCTGATGACACAATGGAGAGTCCATGGAGAGAGAGGACACTGTCTCCTCAGGGACCGTATTTCAGCTTTAATTCCTTGAGTGGCTTCCATACTCAGCCCATGGGTGTTCTCTTCTTGCCAGCTCTGTTCCTGGCTTCAGCTGTGACTGTGACACTGATTTTTCCAGAAAGCCAACTGGCTGATAATCTCTGGGGAACCCTAGGAATGACTGCTTGAGACCCAGACTCAATCTGAAATAATAGAGCAAGATTATAGAGCAAGAGGCAAAGCAAAGGTAAAACCAGTTAAAAGGTTTATCACCTAGCAAAGAACACCTCCAGGGCAGTGTTAGAAATGGCTATTTAAATTTCATAACAAAATTAAAACCAAAGGAAGATCCCTCTGAATTTATCTAAAATGCATATAACTGAACACAGATGAATCTCAGCACATTCCAAGCTGTATCATTAGAAAATTTTAGTATCTTTGGAATGTTTCATAACAAGTGATGGAAAACTACCCACATTTTTCAGAACCCAGGCAAGAAGAAACACTGTTATTATTTGTAACATAAAATTCACTATGGAAATCCCACAGTAACTATTACAAGATTCAGTGTTTGGGGCATGAATCATTTATATGACTTCTACAGTTCCCTACTGTGGCTGATGTGGTTTATCTTAATTTTACTAAACCATTCAGAATCATGCCTTATAATGTTCTATATACCAAATTGAAATACGCCAAATGTTATATATGTATAATGTTCCGTACACCAAGTTGAAATGCGTGTGTGTCTACACACACACACACACACACACACACACAGTTTTGTACCTATGTACTATGTATCTATCTGTCATCTATCTATCTATCTACCTATAGTTACAATAGCCGGTTGAAAACCTATATCCAAAGAGTGCAGATTTTTAACTTAGAGGGAAAATTTTTGATTGTGGAGATCTTGCCTTTAAAACGAAAACCTGAAAAGTAATATTGAATGATGAAAACAAAAGGCTTCTTAAAAGGCCAATGCAAGCTTACCAAGGACATGAATACCATGTGTGGAGAGTACTCCTATGTTCTTGTTACTCTTCAGTCCATACCAAAATTATGGTGTTCAGCCCATGTCCAGAAAGAGGTGGCTAAGATCAGGGAGGCTCTAGAAATGAAGGCTTTTGAGTCGTAGTTTACCTCCCCTCAACAGCCTACAAGTGTGGAAGTGTCGTAGAAAGACAATACCAATGGCTGAAATAGTCACGGTTGAGGGGAAATTCAGTTCAGAAAGTTCACCAAAATTCCATCTTCTAATCCACAGTGTTTTGCCAAATAGAAATTAGATTTGAGAGCAAGACTTTGAAGTGGAATATTTAGTTTTAATGCAAGAAGTAAATTTTAGTGCTCTGTTAAACGTCCTTTGAGGTATCCAGGATAGAGTTGAGATTTTAGGTGGCTTTTGTTTTATTTCAACTTCATCCCGATTTATCCTACTCCTCAAACAACTCTGCAATATAGATTCTACAATCTTTATATTTAGAGCTCTGTGGGTTACCTAAGATTACCAATGAAATAGAGTTTATTTTTTTCCCGTAAAGATTTCCAGATGATACAGCACTGCTTCTTGAAAAGACTACACTTATCCATTGACTTAGTTTGACACTTTGTTCAAAAATCTGTTAAGGTGAATGGATAAATAAGATGTGGTACATTCTGACAATGCAATATTATTCAGAGCTAAAACTAAGTGGGCTATCTAGCCATGAAAAGACATGGAGGTGGGGCGCCTGGGTGGCTCAGTCAGTTGGGCGTCCAACTTTGGCTCTAGTCATGATCTCGCGGTTTGTGGGTTCAAGCCCCTTGTTGGGTTCTCTGCTGACAGTTCAGAGCCTGGAGCCTGCTTCAGATTCTGTGTCTCCCTCTCTTTCTGCCTCTCCCCTGCTCATGCGCTGTTTCTCTCTGTCTCAATAATAAATAAAAACATAAATTAAAAAAAATTTTTTAATTAAAAAAAATAAAAGACATGGAAGAAGTTTAAATGCATATGACTTAGTGAAAGAAGCCAATTTGTAAAGGATACATACTGTATTAGTTCAACTACATGACATTCTGAAAAAGTCAAACAAACTATGGAGACAGTAAAAAGATCGGTGGCTATCAGTTGGGGGGGAGGGGTGTGGGTGGGAGGAAGGATGAATAAACAGGGCACAGATGATTTGTAGGTCAGTGAAAATACTTTATGCCGCCATAATGGTGAATGTATGTTATACACCCATAAACTGCACAGCACTAAGCAGGACAGCTAATTTAAACTATGGACTTTGGGCAATAATGATGTCTCAATGTAGGTTCATCAGTTATAACAAATGTATCATTCTGAGGGGGACGTTGATAATGGGAGGGCTGCCTGGGGGTAGGAGTATATATGGGAAATCTCTATGCATTTCTCTCCATTTTTCTGTGAACTTAAAGGTATTCTAGGGGTGTCTGGTTGGCCTGGTTGGTTAAGTGTCTGACTTTTGATTTGGGTTCAGGTCATGATCTCACAGTTTGTGGGTTCCAGCGCCACATTAGTCTCCATGCTGGCAGTGTGGAGCTTGCTTGGGATTCTCTCTCTCTCTCTCTCTCTCTCTCTCTTTCTGCCCCTCCCATGCTCACTCTCTCTTTCTATCTCAATAAATAAATACATAACTTTAAAAAAAGTACTCTAGAAAAGTTTTCAAAAAGTCTATTGAGCATGTATACGTGGATATATTGCTAGACACTCTTTTTCATCATCCCATATGTATTTACAAGGTCCTGATTACACAAGTTTTACAGTAGGTCTAAAATTTCAATAATATAAATGCTTCAATTTTGTTAGTTCTTTTAAATGCTTTATATATTCTAGACTATTTTCCTTTCCAAATAACTTTTAGAAAGGTTTTGAAACTTTCCACAAATGAATTATGGAGTTGTGATTAAAATTTCATTAAATAAAAAAAGTTAAAACTTTTAAAATATTAAAAGTTCTGGATCATAAACATGGTATATATTTACATTTATTCTGGGCTTTTACGTTTCTCCCAGCAGGTAGGTTCAATTTTCAGTGTAGAGACAGACCATTTATATCATTATTAAAAATTTCCCTGAATATTTTATGTTTTTGTAGCTCTTTTAAATGGTATTTTTACATTTTTATTTTTCAAGTGTTTATTGCTAATTTATGCAAATACCTTTGATTATTGAATTATTCCTTGAATCTAGCAATTCTGCTGTTTACTTATTCTAATTATTTTTTTTTTTTAGATTTTGAAAATTACATGCAAGATTACATCATCTGTAAATAAACACATTTTTCTTCTTTACAATTACAAAACCCTGCTCCTAAAATTTCTGGAGCACTGTTGAATAGAAGTGATGAAAGTCATTGCTATCTTCTTCCTGATGGGTAGCATTCAGACTATAATTTCAAGTGGAGGGAGTTTTGTTTGTTTGCTTTGTTGTTTATTGGCAGCAACCCTTTTCCATGTTGTAAATGTTCCTTCCTACTCCTAGTTTACTAAAACTTTAAAATATGAATAGGTACTAAATTAATCAAAAATTTATTCACAAAACTTGAGAGGATTACATGATTTTTCTTTTAGTATAATAAATTATATTGATTTCTTTTCTTGTAAGTTTATTTATTTATTTTGAGGAGGAGAGGGGCAGAGAGAGAGAGAAAGAGAGAGAGAGAGAGAGAGAGAGAGAGAGAGAGAGGGAGAGAATCCCAATTAGGTTCCGCACTGTCAGAACAGAATGCAGCGCCAGACTCGATCACATGAATCAGGAGATCACAACCTGAGCCAATCCACTGAGCCCCAGGCACCCCATATTGATTTCTGAATGTTAATCCACCATTACATTTCTTGTTTCAATTGAACTTGATCATCATATACCACCATTTTAATATGTAGCCAAAATCAATTTGCTTATATCTTATTAAGGATTTTAATGTGTATATTAAATAAATATAAAGATATTTAATTTAAAAATGTGTATATTTTTAAATAAATATAAAGCTATTTAATTTAAAATTTTTTAATGTTTATTCATTTGTTCAGAGAGAAAGAGACAGAGCATAAGCGGGGGAGGGGCAGAGAGAGAGGGAAACACAGAATTCAAAGCAGCTCCAGGCTCTGAGCTCAGCACAGTGCCCCATGTGGGCCTTGAACCCAGGAACTGTAAGATCATGACCTGAGCTGGTCAGATGCTTAACTGACAGAGTCACCCAGGTGCCCCTAAAGATAGTTAATTTTTGTCTTTCTTTTTGAGCTTTCTCATAAACTGTTTTTAAGAATTTTGTCTATTTCTGTTGAGTCTTCAGCTTTATTGCATGAGGTTTTTTATAATAATCTTTTATTATTCCATTAATAGCTGTAATATTCTCTGGCTATTCTATTAATTAATCCTTCTTATTCTTTTATTATTCTATGAATGAATAAATTATTCTATTTATTTCTTATCCCTAATATTGGTAATATTTTTCCACATTTTACTATTGATCATTCTTTCTAGAGTTTTATTTCTGTGCTAGTATTGTAGAAGAATCCATTTTTGGTTTCATTGATTTACTCTGTTAATGGTCCATGTACTGTTTCAATATTTTCTGTTGTTATTTTTGTTCTATCTAAACCTCTACTTTAGGTTTGATTTGCTGTTCTTTCCTAGTTCCTGAATGTGGAAGATTAGATTAGTGCTTTTAAATATCTTTTTTTCATTCTTACATAAGCATGTAAATCAGTAAATTAACCTGAAAGCATATCTTCAGCTCTATTCCAAGTTTTTGGTATGGTAGGTTTTATTTTCATTCATTTCTAAAATGTTATATTTCTCCTTATCATTTCTTTTTGACTCATGAATTATTTGGAGGGGTTGCTATTTTTAAATAAAATTTTCAAATATTTGTGGATTTTTAAAATGTGTTTATGTTATTGATAACCTAATTCAATTCTGTGGTGATCAACTCTGTTCTGAGAATATTTTTTTTTTGGTAAAATGTCAATACTTTCAGGTGTCTTGATATGTGTTTTATTACATAGTATATGGTCTACTTTGGTGAATGTTCCATGAGCCCTTAAAAAATGGCTACACTGTTATATATGTTATTTGGGAAATTTTACAGATATAAATTAAGTGAGGTCTGTTGATAATTATCTCCACACTTTGTATACATTTCCTGATTTATTTACTACTTGTTTTATTAACTATGACCACATGTTGAAAGCCTCAAATTTATTGTGAATTTATTTTTCTTATCAGTTCTATTAGATTTTGGCTCATGTATTATGAAACATTTTGTTAGGCTTATATACTTTAGGATTTTTATATCTTTTACGTAAAATGACCACCTTATAACTGGAAACAGCCTCTGTTCCTTGTTCAGAAGTCTACTTAGTTTGATATTAATACAGACACTTTAGCAAGCATATGATTATAATTGACATGATCTGTCTTTTTGAAGTTAGATATATTATTCCTTTTTTAGATGCTCAGTTTAAGGAGTATCCACAAGTGTTTTCCATCATGTTATCCCATCCATATAGATCGGGCTCTACTCAAAGCGCCCTGACGGCTGCTTGTACTAGTTTCCTATTGCTGTTGTGACAAATTACCGTAAACTCCATGACTTCAGATGACCCACATTTATTCTCTTATGGTCCTGGAGCTAGAAAGTCAGAAATGAGTATTCAGAGGCTAAAATCAAAGTGTCAGCAGACACTCCTACTCCAGGAAAGAATACCTTCCTTACTTCTTCAAGCTTCTAGAGACTTCTGGCATCTCTTTGCTCCTTGGCTCCTGGCTGCGTCACTCTAGTCTCTGCTTCCTTCATTGCACTGCCCTTTCCCTCTGACTTTGGCTACTTCTGCATCCCTCTTAAAAGCACCGTTGTGATTCTTTGGAGCCCATCCTGATGATTCTGGATAATCTCCCCAACTCAATGTTAGCTTAATCCCATTTGCAAAGTCCCTTTTGCTCCACAAGGTATCATTCACAGGGGATTAGGAAGGGGGACATATTTGGTGACATTATTCACCCTACCACACTGCTTGAAGTCCATCTCCCTTTCCAACACCTACCTCCTGAACAACCACAGATCTGACTTCCATTCTCTAGCTTGGTTTCCTCTGAATATCATGTAGGTGAAATCGCATACTCTGTAGGTTTTCTGTGTCTGTAAAATGCTGTGGAGACTCATTCTTGCTGTGTGTGTTTGTTTCCATAATTTGCTGCTTTTCTGTGTTATTTTATTCCATTGCATAGATATACCATGGTTTGTTTATTCATAGATTCACAGACATTTGTGTTGTTTTCAGCAATTATGAATGTAGTGTCTAGAAACATTTGTGTTCAGCTTTTTCTGTAGACAAGTATTTCTATTTCTCTTGGGTAAATATCTAAGAATAAGAATACTGGTTACATGTTTTCCAAACAGCGATGCCATTTTGCATTTCCATGAGAAATACACAAGAATTCTAGTCATTTTGCAACCTTCCCATCACTAGGCATTATAACAAAAGTAAACTTGGTTTATTTTAATTTTTTAAATGTAATTTAGCCCTTCCAGTGAGTAGTAATAACTCATTGTGATTTCTGACTTATACGTCCTTAAGGACTAATTGGTTATTAAAAAAATTTTTTTAATGTTTGATTATTTTTGAGAGAGGGAAAGAGAGAGATAGAACGCAAGTGGGGGAAAGGCAGAGAGAGGGAGACACAGCTTCTGAAGTAGGCTTCAGGCTCTGAGCTGTCAGCACAGAGCCCAACACGGGGCTAGAACCCACGAGCTGTAAGATCATGACCTGAGCTGAAGCCAGACGCTCAACTGACTGAGCCACCCAGGGGCCCCTCCTTAAGGACTAATTGTGCTGAACACATTTTTATGTGTCCATTTCTGCTCTTTATAGAAGCGTCTGGGCAAACAATGTAAAGGATATTCTCACTGGGTGAAGAATTACTGGTTGCTAGTTTTATCCCTTAAGTGTTTTAAAGATTTTAACCGCACTGGTCTGATTGCAGTCTCAGATGTACAATGTGCCAGACTCTTTCATTATTTTTACTTTTTGTTCCTCTGTATGTCAGGTTCCCTTTTCTCTGGATGTATTTATGATTATTTTTTCCTTTATCTTCGGTTTCCAAAGTTTGCTTATGATGCCTAGATTTTTCTTTGTCTATTATTTCTCCCATAAGGATTGGCTTGGGGATTTCTGAGGTTCTTAGATTTATGGTCTGTTGTATTTCATTAATTTTAGAAAATTCTCTCCTGTTACCCATTCATTTATCACACATGCCATATTCTATCTTTCTTCCTTTTATGTGAGGGGGTCTAATTATACATATTTTAGACCCTCATATTTTTTCATAATTCTTTGATGTGGCTGTATTCTGTTCCCCTCCTCCTCCTCCTTTTCCTCCTCCTCCTCCCCCTTCTTGTTCTTCTTTTAAATTTCACCTTATCTTTCTTTGTTTTCACTTTGGGAAATACTTATTGACCTGTCTCTGAATTGACTGAATTATTATTTAGCTGTATCTAGTCTTCTACTGAGTTGACAGGTGGGGCTGGGCACCTGGGTGGCTCAGTCAGTTAACCATCTGACTTTGGCTCAGGTCATGATCTCACAGTTTGTGAGTTCAAGCCCTGCATCAGGCTGTGTGCTGACAGCTCAGAGCCTAGAGCTACTTCAGATTCTGTGTCTCCCTCTGTCTCTGCCCCTCCCCTGCTCATGCTCTGTCTCTCTCTGTCTCTCTCAAAAATGAATAAAGGTTAGAAAAAATAAGTTGACAGAAGGATCTGTCATCTCTGATATTGTTTTATTAAGTATTTATTTATGACGTTTCCGTTTTATTTGTATATTTTTAAAAATCTCTTTTTCATGAATGCTGTTCAGTTTTTCGACTAGGTTATTATTATTATTATTATTATTATTAATGTTTATTTATTTTTGAGAGAGAGAGAGAAGAGAAAGAGAGAGAGAAAGCATAACCAAATGAGGGGCAGAGAGAGAGGGAGACACAGAATCCAAAGCAGGCTCCAGGCTCCGAGCTGTCAGCACAGAGCCCAACGTGGGGCTCAAACTTACAGACTGTGAGATCATGACCTTAGTGGAAGTTGGACGCTTAACTGACTGAGCCACCCAGGTGCCTCTCTACTAGGTTTTAAAAAAATTTTTTTTTAAACATAAGCATTTTATCTGTCTGATGGTTCCACCATCTTTTTTTTTTTTTAATTTCTGGGTCTTGTACTATTGGCGGTTTTATCCTTTGACAACGTTGATTTTTATCTTTTCCCCTTTTTTGTTCTATAAACCTCATTGCATTTAATAATTGAGACAACTAAATATAAACAATCCCAAGTTATCATTTATTTTCTCAGTTTGAGGAATGCAGTGCAACTAGAATTGATAATTTTCTAGGCAGAAGTGGTTCCCCAATACCTTTGTTCAGTTTACTGATGTTCAAAGACAGTATCTATACTGATTTCATGCTGTCGAAGATATAGCAACAAATAGATTATAACTTACACACTGGGGGTGTTGAAGTTTCTCCTTCACTACGGATTATTTGAAACATATCTAATGCTTTCCTCCATAATATGCTAAATTATAAGCATCTGATACGATGTGACATCCAAAGGCTTTACCTCTTCTGTTACGAGGTATTTCCATTAGTGCCTTTTATGTAGAATTAGAAAATACTCTCTCATATTTCTGTGTGTACAAAATTTTTTCATCCTACTTGACTATAATCTTTTTTGTGTCAGGGTAATGTTCTATTCAATTTTTTTTCCCCAACCATACTGCTTACTAAGGGGTCTAGTGCACAGGACAAATTTGATTTGAATTAGCTAGATTGAATTATTTTTATTTAAATATTAATACTCTTCTGATCAAAGCAGCTCCAACACTTTTCATAAGCTGTTGTGTTTGTAAATTTTTTACACATTTCCTGGCTAATATATCATGCATTCCATTCAGGGCAGCTGGCGGGATATCTGGAATAGATGTAGAGCATTGATTGTTGACGGCCGGGAATTACCAGCTGGTAAAGCAGATAACTGGGTAAGAAATAACAACAGCAGATAAAGTTGTCTCTGCTCTGTTCCAAAGGAGACCCTCAAAGACACCCAAAACTCATAATTTTCCTTTTTAAATTTAGACAGATTCTGGCATACCTTAAAGGGAGGCCTAGAAAGTCTTTCTGTGACTAATGAAACAATTGAGAATTTCTCCTTTTGTATCTCACTGCTTAAATTGTTAAAAAAAATATCTGTGGTATCGAGATGAATAATGATTGTATAATCCTTGCTGATTTAAGATCCACTTATATAATTAGCATCTTTCCAAATCAGGAAGGTAAGTACGATGTATGAAGTGGATTCTGATGTTACAGAAAGTAACCGAACACAGACGGTAAAAAAAAAAAAAAAAACAACAGTCCCAGCCATCACTCCGAAGGGTGAAGGTAGTGGGGCAAGCTTTTGAGTTTGGCGAGATTAAATGCTATTTTTGTTAAGCTTTGCTAACATTACTTCCGGGAAGAGTGAGGTTTAGAGAGTATACGCCAGTAAGTCAAACATCTTAGGTTGCTATAAAAACGGAACATTCTGCATTTAAAGATAATGAAACCGAATCTCTCCTCTAAGTGTCTTTTTGAAGAAGTTTATCTATTTGAATACATAATATTATAACCTTGTTCAGTAATCAGAGTGCCTTAGTATGGAAAATTACATGCAATCTGGCACTGCAGAAACCCATCTGCAAAAAGAGAGAGAGAGAGAGAGAGAACGAAAATTAACGATCAGCTATATGAAACACAATCATAGAATAATGTAATTTTAGGGCTCATCTAGTCCAATACCCTCAATTTACACATGTAATAATCAAGGCCTAAGCTCACAAAGAGAATTTAGTGACAGGGCTCAGAACCTGAGTCCTGTACATTTCAGACCAGAGGTCTTTTCTTTCGGATCATCTTGGGAAAGCTGCAGAAGCTGATATTCACATAATCCTCCTGTAATGATTACACTAAAAACCAAGAGTAGGAATATATGTGGCTTTGAAATTGTAGGTATTGACACTGTTGTGGGCTTAACGCTACTGAAGTCGAATTTAAAGACGTTCTCTACCGATACTGCATGGCGAACAACAACTTATAAAAGGGACCAAAGCCCAGATGTCAAGGGGAAAGGAAGGACGGCTCAATGAAATGTACGTCAAAATGTGTGGTGATGATCAGTTCTGTGTGAACAGACATGTGTCCAAAAGAGGTTTTGAAATGAAACAAAAAACCAAACACTGTGTTCTACCAACCCTCCCTCCAAAAACAGCAACAATGGAAAACAGGCTGCGGTACAAGAGCTGTCACATGTATGCACAAAATGTTGAAAAGAGAGGATGACATGAAGTTCAGAAAGACAGACAGGAAGTATTTGCTTGTAATTACCATTGTGAAGTGGGATTAATGGGGTGAATGACACTTTTCTGTGTTTTTTTTTCCTACTTCACATTTCTGGTTTCTTTTAATACTATAAATGCCCATACACTACTTTTCTAATAATGTTTTATTCTAAATGGTGCTGCAATGGAAATCTGTCAATTCCGTAAATCACTGACTAAGGATATTTATCTGTATACATCCATTTCAAACATTGTCTACAAATTTTTTAAATGTTACATCCTTTTCAAACATTATCTACAAAATTTTTTAATGTTTTTATTTATTTTTGAGAGACAGAGCATGAGTGGGGGAGGGGCAGAGAGAGAAGGAGACACAGAATCCGAAGCAGGCTCCAGGCTCCGAGCTGTCAGCACAGAGCCCGAAATGACGCTCGAACTCACGAACCGCGAGATCATAACCTGAGCCGAAGTTGAACATTTAACCCACTGGGCCACCCAGGCGCCCCTCAAACATTATCTAAATGGCATAAAGTATGTCAGAGAGATCAGAGAAAGTGAGAGGCTTCTAATAAGAAGCTAGATACCAATAGTTTTCCCAAAAGGAGCACAGGTTCAGAGAAAACTATTTTGGAATGAAAGAAAATTGTCATCCTGAGTAACTGGCAAATATCTTCAAAATCCTTCATGTTAAACAAATGGTTCTGGGTTACTGCTTGTCTGTGAAAACTTTGTTAAACTGTCTGTGCTGGAAAACTGTAAATTCCCCCCAAATATATGTCACTAAATAGCTAAGGGGGCGTTGTCTTCTTTACAGGTATACTGTGAAAATCCTAACTTAAACACACTTCTCCAATCTCCCTGCTGACAAACGCATTGTCTCAACGTCTCCCTGGGTCTCAAGTAGGCACAGAATTGTGAGATTAGGGTAAACTCATTCTCTTAGCTGAAAATGTTACTGTCTTCTTCTTATCTAGTTCTTCTTAAAATATAACTTGTAACCACACTATAGATTTCAGGGACTTCCAGAGGCGCTGACTTCCACGGGTCTAGTCTAATCATTAAGAGCAGCGGTAACTGTTATTGGTTCTAATAGACTCTCTCTTCAATTAGATAAGACATCCCCAGGAAGTGAGTTTGAAAAGCAGTAGGTCAGGAATCAACTGATCTAAATTCCATTTCCATCCTGGTCTTTATTAAATGTGTGGACTTGAATCAGTCACTTAGCATTTCTCTGTCTTCGTGATTGCTTCTTCAGAAACTGTAAGAATCCTGAAATTAAATGAATGCATTCAATTGTATTTCCCACCGAACTGTTACTGAATTCCATACATTCAAAGATCGTTTTTGAAAAATTAAGCTGAATGGTTGTTGAAGTGATTTTATGTTATTAAGAAGGGATCTAATGAGATCACTTATCTGAATCCAGTCTTTGCCCAAATATCTGTTGTGTGGTGACTCTTAGATAGTAGAAGGCTATAAAAGGTTAATTTCAATGAGAAAAACAATTTATTCTTTTCCCATACAAAAAGCCCAACCATTTTTCATAATATGAACAAAATTCCCTACATCTATATAATCGCTAATCCAAAAATTTCTCTTAAAAAGTAAAATATAAAAAGGAATAATTACCCGGTGAATATTTGTGATCCTTCTTTTTCCCATCTTTGGAACAATGATAAGACACCAAGTTGAAAGAACTATTCGAGTGAATTCTTTGCTATATAATGCTAAAAACTGTTTCAGATTTTCGCTGCCCACTTTAAGAAAACCAGCCTTACAAGACTTTGCTTTTGCTGGTGGGGTTGTGGGTTGGGGGATGGGCTAAATGGGGAAGGGCCATTAAGGAAGACACTTGTAGGGAGGAGCACTGGGTGTCATATGTAGGGGTGAATCACTGAGATCTACTCCTGAGATCATTATTGCACTATGCTAACATGGATGTAAATTAAAAAAAGAACAAATAAATAAGTAAAATTAAAAAAAAAAAAACAGAGCAAAATAAAATAAGACTGTTTGCTCTTTGTCCTTTGCTTCTTCCGAAATTTGGAAGGAAAAATTGGGGAGCCAGTTAATTCCACATTCTACAAACTGATATAAAAACTTTTTTTTCAAAATTGATAAATTTATTTTCTTCATGTCAAATATTTTCTTTTTAAATCTTTTTTAATGTTTATTTATTTTTGAGAGACAGAGACAGAGCATGAGAGGGGGAGGGGCAGAGAGAGAGGAAGACACAGAATCCGAGGCAGGCTCCAGGCTCTGAGCTGTGAGCGCAGAGCCTGACACTGGGCTCGAACCCACAAGCCATGAGATCCTGACCTGAGCCGAAATCCGACGCTTAACTGACTGAGGCACCCCGGAACCCCAAGACTATTTCACTATTTTAAAAAGATATTTTCTTTTACTAGTGTGAGGAGGACGTTACTGAGCATGCCCAGCATGGCTAACACATTGGGAGAAAAGCTGTATTTTTATGAAAACAAAAGCAGAGACGTGACTGTGATTCCCTGTTTGTCTTCCCACCAAGGCCTTCCCTCACCTGAAAGCTCCCCCCATCGGTGCATGCACGTGTATAATGGTGGCTCTTCAATCCAGGTAGTGAATTCCGGAGACAAACGTGCATTAGTACAGTGAAATGCAGATTGTGAGTTCAAATAGTGCGGGAATGCTATCCTATATGTTCTGTTAACGCGCCCTCCAGCGTCTGCATGCTGGCAATGACTTTGACTCACCTACTCCACATGTGTCTTTGTAATAATACTTAAATGGAAACTGTAAACATAATTAGAACAGAATTTACTCTACCTCTCGAAGATTGCCTACATTTTAATAAACCGTTAAGCTAGAGATAGAAACATATGTACGTGCATATAAAATTGGAATCATGTATTATGCATAATCAGAATGTGTGACGAACGAGGCAGTTGAAAAGAGGGCCACGTTTTCGATAGGAATAGGCAGTGTCATGGATAGACAGCTCCACCGGTCATGAGTCTACAAGACAGATTGGCACTCTTTGAACCAGAAGCGACCGAGAGAATACAGAAGTGACTTCGTCCATGTCACCTGTGTGCTGTTTGTTCTCTTATGTGTCGTGGAGACATAACTCTTACTCTCCTTCCTGTCCCGGGAACCCACACCCCCACTTTAGAGGTAATAAACACTGACATTTCAGTCCGCAAATTATGGAGTCTTCACTACCATTTACATAGCCAACGTTATTTGTTCTTCTGTAAGGAGCGATATAAGGTAGAGATTAAAAGCAAAGATTTGAGGGGTTCCTGGATGGCTCAGTCAGCTGAGCATCCGACTTCGGCTCAGGTCATGATCTCGCGGTTCATGGGTTCGAGGCCCGCATCGGGCTCTGCGCTGACAGCCCCAGAGCCTGGAGCCTGCTTCGGATTCTGTGTCTCCCTCTCTCTCTGCCCCTCCCCCACTCATGCTCAGTTTCTCTCTGTCTCAATAATAAATAAACATAAAAAAATTAAAAAAAAAATAAAACCAAAGATTCTCAATCCACGACTTATGCTGGTGTGCCTTCGGGTAAATGCGTTCACCTCATTCTGTTCCAAGGCAACCAGCTGTACAATGGGCTTCCCACCTACCTTCAGATCAAATGAGATACAGTTCATGTCTGAGGGGTTTTGCACAAATCCTGGCTCTCAGAAAGCACCAGAGGAGCAGGAGTTCTGGTAAGGGCTGTTATAGCCCGTGACAAGGAGATTTGCCCATCATGTCACTGGAGCCGCAATCATTTCAAAATCCAGTGATGCCTCTGGCTGCTGCCATGGCCACTCTTCCCTGTTCCCTGTGGGAGGCGATACTTTATAGAAAGCCCTGACTGCTGAGGCAGAGACTTCAAAGTGTCTTTCCAGTATGCCGAAGCTGCATCTGCTGTCACCCTGTGAAAAATGATTTTGCTTTTTTTTTTTTAAGTTTATGGCCAATTTAATGCATCTAAGATAAGGTGCTTAGGTTAGTAGATTAATAGGAGGCCTATCTGAAGTAGACACAGGATATTAAGATCACACAGGTAAAACAATGAGTTTCTTTTAATTATTATATAGAAAGTATGAGAAAACTGATAAAAAGGAAGGCCAGCTTTGCACAAAATTTTAAAGGGTCTTTGAAATAAGACTTTTGCAGTCTAGGGACACGCACAAGAAAACATACATTACAAACCGTTTGTACTTGGCTGATTATTAAGATGATGTGATTCATAATCATGTGTTATGACAATACTTGATCATATTTTCAATGTAATATAGCTACGCATATTTGTGTGGGATCTGAAAGTATACGGTTCATATTGAAAACATGGACTTAAAACGCAGTCGGACGGCAACTCACCCAGAGCCTACTCTCAGGAGAAATCTGAAGCCGAGCTGGCACAAGGCGGTGGAGGCCACTTCCCGGCATCTCGGTGCCTCCGGGCAATAATTGGACTTCTGAAGAATGCGTGGTTGTAGATGTTTATATCAGTTGCTGCGGAAACTAGAAATTTCAAACTATTTCCGGAGCGCGTGGTGACAGGACTCTGCCATCTGAGCAGGGCGTGTGTGCTGGGGGTCTGCAGGAAGGAGGAGGGGTGAAGGGAAGGGGGAGGCTCTCCCAAGGGACAGGTGGAGACGTGTGCTTGCTCTCCCACCAGCCCTGCTAGACCCTTCTATTCTCATGGATTTAAAGAAGCAATTTGAAATGCTAAGCAAATTCCAGAAATCCGTGTGCAAATGCTCAGCCCTACACCTCTGAAGGTCCTAACACACGGATGGTGCCAGAGTCCAGCCCCAGCAGGTCCAGGGCTCCCGAAGGATGGATGGTGTCGGCGAAAGGGAGTGAGAGAGCCTCGGCTTCTTTCTGATTACCAGGCAGGCATCTCTGCACTGACCGGAGAGTCCGCTTTATTTATTGGAAAAATGTATGGGGTACAAAACAGAAGTGGCAATTGCCTTAGACAATGATTTCTGATGACAAATTCTTTGGTCTGTAAACATTTCCCAGAACATAGATTGGTAGAAGACTCATGCATAACCTTTATCAATAGTGATTGGTGTAGGTGACTAGATGCTTCTCACATGGGGAAGGAAGGGATCTTCGGCATTCAAATACAAGGCCATGTTTTTAGCAGAGCAAAGGCAAGAGTTAGTTCTTTTGTGAGCAGGGGGCAGTAGCCTGTTTTGGAGGGGAAGAAAAACAGGTTTCTCAGGAAAGGTAGTATTTGCTTCTATAATCACAAAAGAAGAAACTCCTATAGTAAGTTTTTTTCATAAGGTACAATTCACATATTTTTAGCATAAGAAGGCAAGTCACTCCTGATATCAGTCAGTCAAGCGCCTTGGGGGTCGGTGCTCAAGCAGAAATCGCGTGGGGGTTGAGTGGGTGTAGACGTCAGTCGGCAGCCGGTCGCCATCTGACGGTGGGAGGCCTTGCAAACCTGCCTTACTCCAGAAATGGCTCCCAGCAGGGCAGAAACATTTCCACCTGGAAAAAGTCTTAACGGATTCCATATCGACGATTTCAGCTGTTTGCTGTTTCATTAACATATCGTGTTAAGGCTAGCTGTAACTTAATTATAAATTGATTAGGAAAAATATTCACACTATGCTCTTGTTTTCTCTGCGTTAAAACATGTCAACAATTTAGGGGCGAATTCTCTCTAAGGCAATTCCCTTGCTTAAATTAGGCCATAAAATCGGATTACTTGATAGCAATGCAATAAACCTGTGAAAGAGAAGGCAGTTAGGCTCTAACAGGATGCCTGGAGGCCAGCAAAGAGGAAGTCAGAGGAGGCTGGTTCTGACAGCATTCCAAAACAAAACCACACCAAACCGGATCAAACCAGACAGGCCCAAGATGGCCGACAAAGTAGACCAAAGTTCACATTATTCACATTATTCCTTCATTATAGTAGGTTAGCATCCTAAAGTCTCCCCCTAAGAGTGCCATGATGGGAACCCCCTGACCACCTAAGCGAGAAAAAGGGCATAGCCTTGCTCCCATGGAATCCCTGCCTCAAGTAAGGAACCTTCAGCCTCTGTGTTAACAACTGTCAAAGATAGAAACCCAAACCCCAGTGGGCGCGGCTCTCCCTTGAGTTCACCTGCTCTCCCATCTTCAGAGGTTACTCTCCCTTCAATAAAGCTCCTTCTGCTATACTTGACTGTGACTTGTCCTTGATTGTTTCTTGTCGTCAAGAACTTGGCACTTGCGGTGGTTGGGATGTCAGGGCCTGAGAACTCCCTCCGCATCCGCTGGACGGCTTCGTAATCTCCCAAGTACTTATATGTGATATTGCATCCGATTCCCACATTAGCTTTGTCAGACAAGTTACTGTTACACCAGATCTACAAAATTAGACACTAAGAGAAATCGAGTGATTTCAATTGTAAGTCAGCAGAATACCAAAGGATAGAACCCACGTTTTGAAATTCTTAGTAAAGAGGGACCCAGTTTATACCAGGGCTTACACTTGAGGACAAATGTTCTGCTGGTGTTGCTTAAACCCGATTGCATATTGAAGTCATTGAAGTCACCAGGGCAGCTTTTAAATCATACTTAGGCAACACACACACACACACACACACACACACACAATGCAAATAAGAAAGGGAATTTTTCAATACTGGTACTTCATCATAAATAAATATTTACATAAATTGGTATGAAAAATCAAAAGACCCAATTGACAAAGCATCTAAACATTGCTTGATTTTTGTCAAAAGCCCTATGTACGTATGGATGCATGCTTTGTGTGAATATATGAATACATACATATATTCTTTCCAGATTTTGTCGTTAAATTTTAAAATGTGTGCTTGTCATAACAAGTGAAGCTTAAAAAAATTAAAACATTATTTTTATGTACTATATTACAAAGTAATAGCCATATAGATATTTCTACCCTTTATCTTACAACTATTTGTATAAACAGGTTTCTCAATTATAACATTCATGTCTTCTGCATTTGTGTCTTTTTCCCTTGCATGATCTGCTAATTTCTGAAAGATCTGTGCTCTAAATTTATATCATAACTAAAAAATTCATTTTATCCTTGATCTCTATCAGTTTTTGTTTTACATTAATCAAATCTTTACTTCACGTACATAAAATTCATGACTGTTAAATAAATCATCTTGAAGAATTTTTCCTTTCAGCAAAGTAAATTTCCCTCATTTTGAAACAATTTTCGGGGCACCTGGGTGGCTCGGTCAGTTAAGTGTCTGACTTCAACTCAGGTCATGATCTCACAGTTCCTGGGTTTGAGTCCCATGTCGGGCTCTGTGCTGACAGCTCAGAGCCTGGAACCTGCTTCAGATTCTGTGTCTCCCTCTCTCTCTGCCCATCCCCCCATCTCAAAAATGAATAAATGTTAAAAAAATTTAAAAAAATTTTCACTTTGAATTATATTTTACTGTTTTTTACTATTGTTGATCTGCTAGCATTTGCCTATAATCTTATACATTCTTTTATTTATAGATTCTATGTCACTGAGATTTTGATGTGCTTCACTTGAGAAGATTTTCTGGGAATCTGCCTTTAACAAAGACTTCAATTTATTCACATTTATTGTTATTACTAACATAGTTGCAGTTATTCCTGCCATGTTTTCATATGTTCTATCATTCTTTGTAGTTGTTTACTTTTTCTTCCCATACCTGATATTTGTTGGAATTGTCAAGCTTTCTATGGTCCAATTTTTTGTTAAATATTTATTATTATTCAATTTACTTAAATTTTTTGGTAGTTACTTTGAAAACTTTAGCATTTGCTTAAATTTTTAAATTTCTAGCATTGTCTAGAATTAATCAATAGACATACCTTAACATATTTTCACTTTTTTAGGGTCTTCCTTGTCTCTTCTAAGATGATCATGATGGACAAGATTATAATTTGTTAATTTTAACTTTCAACTTTTTTTAAAAACTTTTAAAGTGACTTATTGAAATTCAGGTTGGTTAACATACAATGTGGTATTGATTTCCGGAGCAGAAACCAGTGATTCATCACTCACACACAGCACCAGTACTCATCCCAACAAGTGCCTTCCTTAATTCTCATCAACTTTTAGATTTAATAATTTGTTTTATTCTTTTCTCTCCCATCACTGGTGCTTCCTTTATTCTTCCTGATTTGGTTATTTTCTCCAGAGATATTGTTTTAAAGAATCAACAGAAAGCAAGATTTTTTTATTCTTACATGTCTGAAAGTGTTATATTGCTGTCACAATTGAATGAGACTTTGACATAGATAGGAACACAGAGGCAGGGTTATTTTCTTGTATATTTTAAAGATATTTCTCTCTTCTATATTTATATTCATTCTTAATAACAAGAAGTCTGATGGCAATCTGACTTATTGATAGGTAATCTCTAATTTTTTCTTTGGGGAATTTAAAGTATTTTAAAAATCCCAAATGCTCAAAGGCTTTTAGTGTGATATGTCCTGGACTTTCCTGTATAAATGTGCATGTGTGGGGGGGGGGGCACGCATGTTTATATATTTGTATTATGTACACGCGTGTACATGTGTTTGTGTGTGCATGCACGTGTGCCCATACGTGCACATATATGTGTTTGTATGTGCATGTATGTGCACGTACACCTGTGTTTGTGTGTGGGTGTGCATGTGTGTTGTGTATGTGTGTGTATGTGAATTTGAAGAGCTCCTTTGCTTGTTTTTACTCTGCTTATTCAGTGAACCCTTTCAATCTTACCTTTATATTATCTTTAATTTCCAATTTTTTCTATGAATCTTTCTTCTCCTTAGTTGGGACAATGATCAATTTAATAACTCTCAACTCCAAATGCATTCTTCATTGCCTGCTTTGCCAAACAGAACTGAATTCTCTAACGATCTCTTATTTGCCGCCTTACAGATATTAGGCTTTGTCAGTAGACGTGCTGCAGGCCCACGGCAGGGAGCAGGGCTTTCCTCTTTCTGGTTCTGGCCGCTTCTCTTGTCAGGCTTCTGCGAGACAAGGGGAGTTTTCCCGAACACTAGGAAGTCAGCAATGCCTGGCCTCTGCTTGTGGCAGCTTCTCCTGGCATCCTCCTGGGCAGCTTTATAGCAGCAGTGACTCGCCCTCTGTGTCTGAAAGTCCTGGGAAAACGTCCCCAGCACAGATGCCTTAGGAAGATATTAGCCATTAGCATGACCCTAGAAAGACATTCAAATTCTATGATAATTATATCAAGAAGGGAGGAATATAACACCAGACATGGCTGAATTCATCAATATGGGCACACGTACAAGTTCTGGCTTCAGCACATTACGTATTTCAGCTGAATATAGATCCTCATTGGTTGACTGAAATGTGAACTGCGCCATGATCTCCACTTCCAGAGCTTTCCTGGTGTAATGTAGAAGAGAGAATCCAAAGAGAGACAGGTTGTCCTGGATTTACAAAATTAGAACTCATATATACTGCCTTAAGAGATAAATCCTTTTACTGGCCAAGCTCAACGGTTAAACAAACAAACAAAAAGAGAGATAAATCTTAAACATAAGGACACAGACAGATTGAAGTTAAAAAAAATAGAAAATAACAGACACACGATGCAAAAACTAATACTTTGAATACTTTGTCTTTCAAAGTAGACTTTAAGGCAAGAAGCATCATGATGAATAAAAAGGCATCTTGCAAAATGATAAATTGGTTAATTTACTAGGAAAATATAATTACTCTTAATTTATATGATTCTAATATAATTTTAAAATACATAGAGCCAGAAAATGGCTGAATTAAAAGAAGTACACAATTACTAGGGAAGATTTTTAATGTATTTGTGTTAGTAATTGGTGAAATTAGCATATAGATTTAGTAAGAGTCATTTAACAAATATGTCCTACTAGACATATTAATACTGCACCCCAAAACCGCAGAATACAAAAGTCTTGTCAAGTAGACTTAGAACACTTTGTAAAACTGGCTACATGCTATACTATAAAGCTAATTTCAACAAATTCCAAAAATTTTCAAAGGATTGAAATAACTTAAAAAGTGATTATCAGAAAGGCAACTATTATAAGAAAAACTAAAGGAAATTAGTAACTCTAGGGGAAAATAAAGAAACAAAAATATTTATTCAAACAACACATCTAAAAATATGAATTCAAAAAATTGACCTTTCCACTAGGAATATTTTTCAATGAGAAGTATAGGAGATGGAATGTAATTCTAGCATAATATGTGTCCTGGAATTCAGAAAACTTTACATAAGCATTTTTATGTAAATCCTGGTTTCTGGGCTTTCAATTTCAAGATTTAAGCTATGGACAGAGCATAAGACTTAGCTATGATTCCAAGACTAATTCTAAGTCTCAACTTTCACAACATGAAAACAAATTATGACTAATAAAAGATAGAATAATGAAAGGAGGAGGAAAGGCCAGAGAAAAGTTAGGGATACCGATGCTTCCTCAATATCAATATTGGAAAATATGAAATTTTTTAACAAAATTTAAAATATTAAAGACAAGAATAGAAGAAGTGAAGTGATAGAATAACATTGGTAAGAGAGGGTGAATAGTAATGTAGTTAGTAAACTCATTGTTTGTATTTTGAAACAATGAATGCTAATTCAACCAAAGATTTAATAAAAGCTGCTTATTACAGTTATGAAAGGAACCACTACAAAAACTCAAACAGGAGCTGTAAAATGAGTAACATTCTAGGGAGTGGGGCTAGAACTTTAAAGGAAAGTGGGAAAAGATGTCTTCTTAATGTCCAAAGTACTGCAGCTGTATAATCTGTTCTTGTGTGTGACATTTTGACTAGTATAGCAATTCTAAAATGCATTTTTAAAAGTTTGTTTATTTATTTTGAAAGAGAAGAAGATAAAATGCGGGAGAGGGGTAGAGAGAGAGGGAGAGAATACCAAGCAGGCTCTTCACTGTCAGTGCAGAGCCCAATGCAGGGCTCAAACCCATGAACCATGAGATCATGACCTGAGCCAAAACCAAGAGTTGGACGTTTAACAGACGGAGCCACCCAGGTGCCCCCTAGAATACATTTTTTAAAATCATTGATGGAAGTCATATAAATAATTACTTCAGAGGTGGACGGGTTTTTGAAAAGCAACATAATAGTATGAGAAGACTTTCTGGAGCAATAGAAAAATTCTATATATTGATGAAGAAAGTGGGTATACGAATGTGTACATATATAATATCTCATTAAGCTGACCATATGATTTGCACATTTTACTTCACATAAATTATGCTTTAATAAATAAAATAATGAAAAATAGGGAAACTATCTTGTACTCATTGTACTCTTGTACTTGGCACTGACTTGATTGCTTGTGTATAGGGCACCCCACAAAAATTTAATTTTATTAACACAAATGATCCTTCGCAGAGTCGAGCAAACCAGAAGAATTTCATTTGATCAGTACGTGTGTCCGAGAGGGCGTGTGCTGCTGAAGGTAACAGAAAACCTACAAACAGTGGCTTTATGTCCATCTTCTAGTGTGATGGCAGTATCAAGAGTCTGAGGTCACATTTTGGTTACTTTCCCTACTCCCCCCTCTCCCATCCCCCATTTCATGGTCACAAAATGGATGCCTCATCTCTAAACATTGCTTCTGTATTCAAATCAAGAATAGGAGAAAAGACTCATGAAGTTCAGTTTATTTTATTAGAAAATTGAAAGCATTTCCTGAATCCCCAGAATGGATTTCCCTTTACAAAGGATGGTAAGCAAGCATGACTTTGGAGCCCCGATAATAGGGGGCAGCAAGGGAGGTGGGTGAGGAATGTCTATTCTGTTAGCAAATTCATAGTACTGGATGCAGAGTATAATGCTTCTTTATGTGCCATTGTCTTTTCTACCAAATGGATGGTTCCCAAGTTACCTACTCACGGAACTTCACATCCATGGCAGATAGGGGCTGAACCATGCACTTTTGTTTTTTCTAGTACATGTAAAAGGACCAAAAGCTTTTCCACATGCTCGATCAATTAATTAATCCTCATCAAGGTATATTCATATGTAAGACTGAGATCCTAATTAAAGATCTATCGGCCACCCTCCAATCCCAGGTGAATTTCCAAAGTCCTAATAACACCTCTACCTTGTGCAGTGATGTGCTCTGGGAGTTGCTGGTACCCAGCCCTGGAGGGCTTAGGCACAGGCTAAATGGCTATTATCAAAGAATATTTCAACACAAATTTTACAATTAGATGATATCTGAGTTTCTCCCAACTCTGAGATCTCATGAAAAAAACTTTGAGTTTTCCCTTGAAAAAGAAAAATGTAATCTACAGTCTGACACTTTGACGTTCTCCTTTTTCAATTATGGAGACCTGACTTCGAGAAACATAATGTCTTCTGTCAAATAAAAAATGAATTCTGACCTTCCATTTTCCACGTTAGGAAATGAACTGACTGCAGAGAAAATTAAGTGTGACATACTTAGGAAGGGGAACAGGAACATTCCACTGAAATAAGAACGTGGGCTTGTCTCCAGCTTACATGGCGTTGAATGTAGAGTTATTTCCCTTGATTTCACTCTCCATGTGGTGCAGATTTTGATACTGATTATGTTTCTTCATTAAATGTGTCAAAAATTTAAGGTTTACCTCACTATTATTAGGGATGCATTCTAAAATATTTATTTAAAAATATTTAAATTCAATAAATTTAGAAGTAATTAATATAGCATTAAATTTAATTTAAAATATTCCTTGGCCGCCGATCTTTGCTGTCAGTAATTGCTTCAGAAGAGATCCAATACACGTCCACTCCTATTTCACACAGTTTTTAACATGCTGAAATGTCAAAGTATTATTTATGGTTAGCTAACCCCCTCGTGCATCTACTTAGGATATATTGGTAAAGTAGCCCCCCAGGTGGTCAGTCCATTTCAGTTTATAGTAGTTAATGCTACCATGGTGAGTAGAACTTTGAAGGTGATGCCCATTGATCCTGAAGATGATGACCGTAAAGAAGTCACTTCCACATTTCACGCGGGCAGACTTGGTCTCAAGTCTTAGCAATTTTCAGGAGATGGACCAAGAATGTTACATGGACTCAAACTGTCTTCCACTTATTTGTCCCGTCTTGAGGTATATGTTATTCTACTAGGGTTGTGAGTCTGAATGTAATACAACAGAGATTTTTTTTTTTCAATTAGTGAGTATCTCACTCTGACTGATCTACAATCGCTATGAATAAACTTAATTATTTTGCCTAAAGAATTTCAAAACCACTGAAGAACAAAATCTTGGATTATCAACCTAAAAATATTTCTTAACATATTAGAGGCCAAAAAATCAGAGAGATATTTGTAGCCATGTAATATTTAAGTATAATAAATTGCTACAGAAGGCAATTTTTTTTGTATTGGTTTGAGAAATACAATAATAACTTTCAAGTGAAGAATTTGATTTCTGACTTCAGACTTTCTAGCACGTTCAGACTGTCCTTTTATATTACAGGTAGAATACCCCTCTCCTTGTTGTTGAATTACTAATGGTTCCTGGTTCCAAAATTCTGTGTGCAAAAGCCATGCCTGAAGCTAATTAGAAGGTTCATTTCAGGTATTCATCATCTGAAGTATTCTAGAACTAAACCAGAGTCTACAATACTGGTAAAAATTAAAATCGCCTTAAGAAAAGGTTTTTAATAAACACTAAATATAATGCAATTTCAAGGCATGTAGCATACGGCTTGTAAAAAAAATGAAGGAAATATTATTAGAGAATAATTTTAAATCTATTTATTTGAGCAGAATCAATTACATTCATTCACTAGAAAATTATTTACTATTTTTGTTAAGGTATGATTAGGCATATAGCATATTGGTTTCTAGAAATATAATGATTCTATATTTGTATATATATGGAAATGACCATCGCAATAAGTATAGTTAACATCTGGCAGCCTAAATAGTTGTTATTTTTTTCTTGTGACGACAACATTTAAGATCTACTCTCTTAGCAACTTTCAAATATGTAATACAGTATTATTAATTATAGTCAGCATGGTGTACCTTACATCCCAATGACTTGATTTTTTTAGAACTGGAAGTTTGTACCTTTGACCCCCTTCACCAATCTGCCCGCTACCACCTCCCACCTGTGACGGCCTCCAATGTGTTTGTTCTCTGTATCTATAAGCTAGTTTTGTTATTGCTGTTGCTTTAAATTCTGCATATAAGTGAGATCGTATTGTGTTTTTCTTTCTTCGTGTGACCACTTCACTGTGCATAATGTTTACAAATGGCAAGAATCTTTTTAATAGCTGAATAATATTCCATTGTATACCACAATTTCTTTCCTAATTTATCCCTTGATGAACACTTAGGTTGTTTCCATGCCTTGACTATTGCAGTGAGCATGGGGGTGAATATATCACTTGGAGTTAGTGTTTTCACTTTCTTTGGATAAATACCCAGAAGTGAAACTGCTAGATCATATGGTAGTTCCAGGTTTAATTTTTTGAGGCACCTCCATACTGTTTTCCATAGTGGTCACACCAGTTTACACTCTGACCAATAGTGCACAAAGACTCCCTTTTTTCCACAACCTCACCAACACTTGTTATTTCTTGTCTTTTGAGGATAGCAATTCTAACATGTGTGAAGGGACTTCTCATCAGGGTTTGGTTTTGCATTTCTTTGATGATGAGTGATGTCAAGCATCTTTTCATGTGCCTAGTGGCCATCTGCATATCTTCTTTGGAAAAATGTCTATTCAGATCCTCTGCCCATTTTTTACTTGGATTGGTTTTCCTTTGCTATGGAGTGGTATAATTCTTTACATATTTTTGATATTAACCCTGTATGATTTAATGATATATGATTGTAAATATTTCTCCCATTCAGTAGTTGCCTTTCCATCTGCACAGCAGGTTTCCTCTGCTGTGCAGAAGCTTTTTTAGTTTGATATTTGTTTGATTATTTTTACAAAAGGCACCTCACTACCTTTCAAGTATTTGCCTTACGTTTGCTACTTTGGTTTACGCCATGAAGAAATCCCTTAACTTTAATGCTTCAATGTTTACACCTGAAAATGAATAATATTAAATAAGTGTCAACATTTCTGAAACTAAATAGTACTTAAAACTAAACTAATGGAAATCTTACAAATACACAAACTTTATATTTATGCAACGTAAAATATTTATTTTTGTAGATTTTTTATCATTGCAGAGGCATTCATAGCTTAAAATAGATAAAATCAGAATGCACAAGCAATTAGTTTAGGTTAGTTTTTCATTTAATTTCTATTATAAATGTTTCATTCAATGATGCATATCTTGATATTTATGCCTCCACTGCCTGCATAATAAATCACTAATTTGATACACTAAATTTTTCTCATTCATTTCTCTTTTGCAAAGACTTTTTGGTTTCGGTTATCAGTAAGAAAATGCCACACAACAAACGCTTGCTACAATTTTCTGAAACAGACAATCAGTTAAGTAACGTATGTGACACTTAAACAGGTTGAATATTAATGAGATATTGTGCTGTAAATAAAAAAGAGTGTTGACAAATGTGAAAATATTTACAATATATTACATGTTCAAAAAAGCCCACTGTCATCAGTCCTGAACAATCCTCACTTGCAAGGAAAAATACACAAACACTCACACACATGTCCCTATACAAAAATATCTGGAAGTATGTAAACAGTAGATGGTTGTCTCTAAATAGCAAGATTATTTATTTTCTTTCTTCCTTGTCGTTTTCTAATATTGCAAATTTTTAGATGTTATTTTTATTCCATATACATATTTATTTTTTAAGGTAAGTTGATCTGTAAACAGAAAATTGACAACTAATGTTGTTAATGTTGAGGTAAATGCCCTAAAACTCATGGAAAACAACATGGTGATGTATAGCAAGAGATGTAGTATACTGAACTTTTTACCCAGTATTTTTACTCCTGAATGTTCATCATAAGAAAACAATTCAAGAGAAGCAAAATGATATTGGAACAAAGGTTTTAATTTATGTTTTCAAGATATACATTTTCAAAATGAGAGTGTTGGCATAATAAATTATGACATGTCAGAAAATGTTACGTAGCTTTGCACCAATGCACAGTTGGTGGAAATATCATTAAGCAAATTTATGTCTGAAAAAAAATTTATCACATTGAATTAGTATTTTTTAATGATTATTTATTTTTGAAAGAGAGAGAGAGAGGAGACACAGGATCCGAAGCAGGCTGAGCTGTCAGCACAGAGCCCAAGGTGGAACTCGAACTCAGGAACTGTGAGATCATGACCTGAGCCGAGGTCGGGCGCTTAACCAACTGAGCCACCCAGGTGCCCCTGAATTAGTATTTTTAATATGTGTATAATCATTGACCTACCAAACTGATTTGCATGTATTTTTTCATATCAAAAATAAACCATAGGTACTAAAATGTTTTCATAAAAGTATTTACAATAAAGAAAAATTAATAACTTAAGTGGTGTTTCCATAATATTTTATAGAATAGATATGTCCTAACTTAAAAATATCTTTCTCGATAAGTATGTGCATTGTCTGTTATTTTTGCCCATTTTAAACACTGATATAATGCATAAATTTTGTGAATTTGGGGGAATGAAAACATTTGATTCAATCAGCATTGCCCAGATTACTGTATTGTCATCATTTTGTTTATATTTTAGGATGTTTCTGTCCATATTTTTGCCTTTTTAAAGTTTAGGTAGCTTTAATCATTGAAGCTATTAACATTTTCCCAGTCATATAATGTTATATATATATATATATATATATATATATATATATATATTCATATTCCCTAGTCATTCACTTACCTTTTATTTATATTGGCTCCTATGATATATTAGTTTTAATTCATATTCAAGCAAATCAATTACAATTTCTGCTTCTGAGATCTGGACTTCCAAACCCAAATGTCCAAATATCAGTGCCACAAAGATAGTGTCATAGTTTTCTAATACATGTATAAATAGGAAGAGCATTTATATATTTAAAGAAACAAGAACTGAATTTTTTATAGGATAAAAGGAAGCATCTAATTTTCTCTAATTGTAGAGATCCACCCTTCTGTGAATTTGAAATGTCACCTTTAAAATAAGTTAAATTCATATCTCTATCTATCTATCTATCATCTATCTATCTATCTATCTATCTATCTATCTATCTATCTATATCTGTTTCTGAACTCTTTTTTCTGTTACTGATCAATATTTTGAGTCAGTACTATCACTGTTGTAACTATTTACTGTATTTTGTGATATCCATGCACAAAAGTGTTCATAACAGGTGATATTGTTGGCTAAGATTCCTATTTTTTCTTGAATACTTTTTGATAATGTATGCTTTTCTACATTTTCAAATTTACTTTTTTGGTTATATGTAGTATTTCCTTATACTTCCCAATCATCTTCGTCTCTTCATGCAACTTGCATAGCTGTATTACAGCATTTATCTTAGGCTTGTTTTGTTTTCTTACTTGATTATTTTCAAAAGATCAGTTTTAATGCCCAGCAATTAAGTCTACTATTGTGTTTCGTGTTTTTAAAATTAATTCCTTCGTTCTGCTATTAGATTTATTGTAATGAGTATGGTTTTATCTTCATAATTTGAATACATAATTATTTTCAATCTTTTTATTATAATAAATGAACATCAAGATGCATATTTTCCTTTTAATTTCTAATCTTTTAAAAATAGTTTTTATCCATTTTTATTTTTTTAACTTTTATTTATATTTTGAGAGAGACCATGAGCAGGGGAGGGGCACAGAGAGGAAGAGAGAGAATCTCAAGCAGGCTCCATGCCGTCAGCAAGGACCCTGATGCATGGCTCAAGAACCATGAGATCATGACCTGAACCGAAATCAAGGGTAGGAGGCTTAACTGACTCAGCCCCCGGGCACCCCTTAATTTCTAATCTCAGAAAATATGTTGTTACTTATGATTGTCTGACTTCCTGAGCCTAATATGTAATTATTTATAAATAATAGACATATAATAATAAATATATATTTTTATAAATTCCATGTTTTTTGTAAAATATTTTTATTCTCTGTTTATTGAATATACTGTGCTGTGTGCGTGTGAATGTGTGTGTGCATGGGCATGTGCATAAGCTCGAGCATACTGACTATACTATACCCATACCCCACATTCGTGCTCATCTTTGCTTAATTTATTATTAAATTAGAGAGGAGTTTGTCATTGCCCCTAAGGAGGAATAATTAAACATTAAAATGCAGCTATATACTCTTCTCTTTCTTCTGTCTCTGCTTTTTTTTTTTTTTTTTTTTTTTGCTATTCAAACTACGTAAATCCTTGGATTGTGAGTAATTTGTCCTGCTCGTGTTCCACAAGGCATGCAAACATTTCTAATAAATTTTAACTTGGTAAACAAGTGATGTCTCTAATATGAGTCGTACGTCATGCCAAACATCACGTGGTCACAACCGAGCCAATGGTTCCTAAAATTTGCTTTGATATACGAGTGCTTTGGATGACAAGCCTATTTCCAGAGCGAATTATGCTCACAAACCAAGGTGTTACTATACTTCAAGCTCCACTCTGTCAATTTCTTTGTCAAGCTATAATCGCTCTGCAACCCAATCACCCAATTTGGTGAGGACAGCCGTGTGGGCAGTCTAATTGCAGGAAATGGCTGCTATCTGCTGTTCATTATAAGCATGGGCCACAGATAGACTGCTCCTGCTGAATGAAGTACAGTTTTAAGGGTAAGTAAGCTCTGGATAATCCCCCAAACACTTCCCTGTGCCCCTGGCTTTTTTTGTTGAGTTGCTCTCCACTTAGATCCTCTGGCCTTTTCTGTGGTGTCTTCCTGGGAGATTTTTGCATTGTAGTTCTTCAACTTCCGTTTCTCTTCCAGCCTGGTTGTTCAGCTTTCTATCTTTGAATCATCACTCAGAATTTCTAGTTTGTTGCTTACTCTCTTTCCTTTTTCCAGCTTTGCAATATTTTTTTTCAATTATTTCAAAGGCTTTGAGATAGAACAGTAGGTATAGATGATACCTATGTTATGGTACCTTGATACAATATATTCTCCACTGTAAAAGTCCAAAAGTTTTTTAAAAAATGTAACAGTTTGAATCTCTTTTCTTTGCTAGTAGGATTTAATTTTATATATATTGGTTAACAGTGGAGTATAATTTAAATTATTCGAATAAGATGCCCTAACACAAAGGAATTGAAATAGCAGACAATCCTTTCTGTGTGTAAAAAAGCAAGCTGAGAACATCTTGTCTTTCAGATGTTGGAACTACGGATGTGAAGGCATTCCAAGATGAGATTCAAAGATATCAATTTCTTAAGTTAGCAAAAATTATTTTATGTAACACTTTCTTCATTTTTTTGCTGCCTTTGGGAGTTTGATTTTACCTGGATTTGGGAAGGCAAAAG
>CM053577.1:4052557-4279201 GCA_028646485.1 Cryptoprocta ferox | reverse complement strand
ATTTTTTTGCTGCCTTTGGGAGTTTGATTTTACCTGGATTTGGGAAGGCAAAAGCTTAATCTTAGGGAATCCAACCACTAAAATTCACTAAAATTCCTAAATTTAAATTCACTAAATTTAAAAGTATAGAGTAATGTTAGTTACTCTTAGCAAAAAAGACTTTAAAATGATTAAAAGTGTTTGCTCTAAACAAAATATAAAGCCTTCCAATAAGAAAACATTCATTTGAACTCCAGAACATGTTACGAAAATAAATAATAAATATTAAGGACACCTACAAATTCTCCAATCCACACCATCGTCAGACTCTACAACTCCCTTCCCTGCATTGTCACCATTTAGTGGGACCTGGCGTCCACTCTATCACGCCCAATGCACGTCAACCAGCATACTTCTGCCCCTTTTCAAAATATTCCCCACATTGCACCCAGGATGGTCTTTTCACAGTACAAATCTGATTCGGTCGTTCATGCGCATATAACCCTTCAAAGGCTACCCAGAGCCCCCATGAAAGAGATCAGTGTCCTCGAATAGGCATAAAGCCCTGTGCATGAGGTCGGGGGAGGCATCGTTCAGCTATTATCTCTGTGCTCTGCCTCTCGCGATATCCTGTCCCACCTACACCGGCTCTGTTTCCTGGAGCTTAGTCTTCTGTTTTTGTTAATATATCAAGGTTTTTATCGGGACAAGTCTACGTCCTTAAAGCCAGATGGATAACTTTTTAAAACTTTTTAATGTTTATTTATTTTTGTTTGAGAAAGGAACAGAGCACTAAGCAGGGGAGGGTCAGAGAGAGAGAGGGAGACACAGGATCTGAAGCAGGCTCCAGGCTCTGAGCTGTCAGCACAGAGCGCAGCGTGGGGCTCGAACCCATGAACCGTGAGATCATGACCTGAGCTGACATCGGACGCTTAACCAACTGATCCACCCGGACACCCCGATGGATAAATATTTTAAAATAATCTTTCAAATAGCACAGAATCTAACAAAATAATGAGTCATAAAACCAAAATCTGAGTGAAGGTGGGAAGCCCACAGAGATGGGTGGCTTCGCCAAGAGGGCATCCGCTGACCTCAGTAGACCCTCAGGTTGCTTCTTAAGGTTTTACAGCCTTCACAGGGGGGTTCAGGCTCAGTCTCAAGGGCCAGGTCTCACTGTTTTGTTCTCTAATGACACCGTTTATTTCTCTTTTATGGCCCTAGTCCTATGCGTAATGAAATAATTCATTACACAATCACCGATTTCTATCCCCTTTATTCCTTACCTGCTTTGTTTACAACCCACTTCTCTTTCCCTACAATCGTTCCTTGCTCTTAGTAGGATCTTGGTAAGCGTTTGTTGAATGAGTGCACACATGTGTGTATTAATGAATTCACCTCTATGGTCAGTCAGTCGCAGTTGTCTTTCAATGACTTTCAAAACTACCCAAGGAAATTTAAATCCAGACTTTTATTTCTTTTCATGTTACCCTACGCAACTCGATATTTCAATCAAAGGTAATCTTTACCACAAATCAGACTGATGACAGGTTTGCATTGCTTACATTAGAAGAACAGCGCACCTAGACCCTTGATTCTTCGGTGCCTTCCAGAGTTTGCTCAGAACCCCGGGCACATGGGAGCACAGTGATCATTTCAGTCAGAGCGGCAGGCAGGCTGTGGTTGACCTTTACATGAAAAGAAAAGGAGAGTTAGCGTGACATTTTACTAGAGCAGCTCTGAGAAAGCCTTTATCTTGTGGCGATACAGTAATTAGGCACCAGGCACACGCACAGGGTGTTCCTTCCCCTTCAAGAACATTGCGGCTTCCATATTATATATGCAGAGATTGTCCCCACCCGTCGCTCTGGCACAGAGCTATTACTCCAACCTAAAACTGGTATCTAAAAATACAAGGAAACCCAGAAACTTGATAAAAACTTTGATTGTATCACGTTTCTACCCACATTTACTTTTGTGTCTGGTTATTTGTTATGTTTCTGGAGAGGGGATAGCTATGGTTAAATGGGAAATCTCTACCTAGGCATGATTGCGTTCAAGTTAGAGCAGGGTTAGATTTAATTTTTGTCTATTCCCTGGTGAAAAGTAATCATTCGTTAGCTAGAAAATAAAACTGGCCGTTGCAGGTGTTTTAAGAATCCACATACATTTTCTTTCCGTTTAGACAAACATTGACCCACATTTTGGCCAGATTCTGTGTATCAATGAAACCATGCCCCAAAGGGTTAATGAGGTTGAAACTAGCAGAAAGTTTCTGCTGAGCTGTCAGCATGGAGCCTGACGCCAGGCTCGAACTCAGGAACTGTGAGAGCATGACCTGAACCAAAGTCAGACGCTTAACCCACTGGGCTACCCAGGCGCCCCAAAACTAGCAGAAATTTCCAAAGCTTGATTTTCAGAGAAACATTTCCCCTTAATCGGCTACGGTGTCTTTTCAGAGCCCACTAACACTAACAAACCCACTAGCTGTGGCCACAGAAGCCTGGACTGTGGGTCAACTGATGTGGGTCAAACCTGAGTGAGATCCAGTCCTAGTCCTTAGGACGTTCCGAGAGTTGTTTCCTCCGCAGCTGGCAAATTCGTTTACTTATTCATTCATTTGATGATAATCAATCACAGCGTACTTAAGACACTCCACCTCTCTAGCATCTGGAGGTGACGTCCAAACTCCTTATGTCTTTGACGTACAGTTTTTCATAGGGATTTTGCTGCGGGCTAGTCTTTTCCTTTGCATCACTCTACATCCCCAGACGTCCCCGAGAATGTTGAGTTCTCAGAAGGGGCCTTAATCCAATGCTTCCTTAGGATCATAGTTTAAATCGCTGTGCCCACACCACACCTCTGGGAACTTGTCACCGTGACTCCACTTCATCGTGTATCAGGGATGCTTCTTTATTCACCAGGGTCCCACCAAGACTATGTTTTCTGTGTGTGCGGTTTGTGACGGCCTTTTGTCTTATTCCTTGTTTTGTCCCTGGAAGCCAGCGTGAGTCAGGTGTGTATTTAGCAGTGCTGACTGTATTTTAGCTGGGACCTGCTAATTTTTTTTTCCTTAGGCAATTTTACTTAGGTGTACTCAGGAGAGGAAGATGAGTTTCTGTCAGCTATATTAATAAGGGTGACAAATTTTAATATCCGCCAACTGATTTATCTGAGACCCATTTGGAACATGATATTAAATAACGTACTTGCTCAATGATGTTTCACAGCACTCTTGACTTTCCCACAATTCTTCTCCCGCCGGTTTCTTTTTTCCTCATAGATGTTACTCCCATTCACTCAGAATATGCCTCAGTTTTCAAACTTCCTGATTTAAGGAGTTCTTTATACTCTTATTTTTTTAATGCTTATTTTTGAAAGAGAAAGAGTGAGCAGGGGAAGAGTAAAGAGGGGAGGGGGCAGAGGATCTGAAGCAGGCTCTGAGCTGTCAGTGCAGACCCTGATGCGAGGCTTGAACTCATGAGCTGCAAGATCATGACCTGAGCTGAAGCTGGACGCTTAACTGACTGAACCACCCAGATGCCCCAAGAGTTCTTTATCTTCTTTTAAAAAAAAATACTGAGTACTTCAAAGAACTTTTGTGTATATAGGTTATGTCTCCAGCTCTTTCCACATGATAAATTTGCCACATTACAGATTATAACTAAAGACATGTAAAGCATAAGCATACATTCCATTGGCCATGGGGGTGAGGTTGTCCTCTCAGGGCAAATGGCCTCTGGAGACTCCTGCCGTAACTTCCTAGGAAATAGGAGTGAAGAAGTCAAGTCACCTCATGGTCTTCTACTGAAAACTGTGTTGACTCTGTTGGTCTGAGAAACTGGACCCCCTTGTTGGGAACCGCTGCTGTGAATTATACTTATTTCTTATTTTTCTGTACCTACCCCGGCATGTCCAATCCATCAATAATTCTTGATGGCCCCAAAATATATATCCCAAATCTCTCTAATCCCCTCAGTCCCTGTTGCTAGCACCCTTGTCAGGTCTTGAAGATCCTTACCTGGAGCCTGGTCTTATCTCAGAAGGTGAAGGATCTTCACGAACCTGCAGATGCTGCGTTGTAAGGCGAAAGGGACGTTGCAGGTTGATTAAATTAAGGGTCTGCATTGGGGAGATTATTATGGATTCTCGGGCATTCCGGATGTGATCGCGAAGGTCCTAATGAGAGGTAGGCGGGCCATCAGAGCGACAAGTCGCAGAAGGAACGTAGAAGTACAGGGAAAATAAGGGGCACGTGGCGTTGGCTCACAAGCCAAGGAATGAGAGGAGCGGCCATCCTGGAAAAGGCTAGATCCTCCCTGGAGCCTCCGGAAGGAAGGTGGTCCTGCCAACGCCTTGACTTTAGCCCAGGAGGGCTGATTTTGAACATCTGACGTCCAGAAGTCAGGTAATAAACCTGTGCTTGTTTTTTAAGCCGCTAAGCTTGGGTTAACTTTTCACAGCAGCAGCAGGGAACTAAGGCGTCTGACGGGGGTCACTCCTTTCTTCTACTTTAGTCCAGGTTCCACATCACAGCCAGAAGATTCTTCTCATAGTTTAATGAGATCTTCCGCTTCTCGACTCTGAACACTCCAATGTCCCTGCTGTCCTCCCAAAGGAAAACAACCGCCTTGCCTCAGTTTGGATTAGCCTTGGATTAACCCTGCGTTCTCTAGCCCACGCAGAGCAAGACTGCTTTTCCACAGCTGCCCCCTAAGTCACCCCGCACCGCTCCCTGCTCACCGACCTTTCCGTCTCTCAGACAAGGCAGCCCTGCTTCTGCCTCTGCGGTGGCTTTGCCCACACTGTTCTCTTTGCACAAAGTGCTCCATGCTCTTCCCCTTCCTTTGGGCATGGCCTGCTCCTCCTTCTCATTCAGGCCTCAGTGCTGCATCCCCTCTTCAGAGAAACCTTACCGGGAATGACCTGTATCAGTCATATTGATCCATTCTGTCCCTCCCTGACCCCTAGTCACAGCATCACATTTCTTGTTCAGTGGCAATTCGACAATCACCCCCTGAACTGTGTTTTGTTCCCCAGCCGCTGTTATTCAAAACCACCCGCCACTCAGAGAGGAGTTCCGGGAAGCAGGCTTTGTTCGCTGTCACGATCACAGAGCCGGAACAGCGCCGCACACCTAATAGAGGCTCAATAAATATCTGCTGAAAAAAATGACTCAGTGTTCTGGCACCGTCCTCTCTCTTTCTGTCAATGATTTAAACGGGCAGGTTCCTTAGAGGATTTTAGAGAGAAGCAGGTGCAAGCATTCCTGCCTGTCAGTCATCTCTACACCCCAAGAGTGCAGGGGCCCCAGGAACGCTGGCAAATCGGAGAGCTGTGACTTTGCTTTCTGCAGCCCCCTCTAGTGTGGCTCAGGGGACACAGGGAGATCGCCCCCCTCCTCCAGCAAGCGAAGAACCCCCCAGGACACAGCACTCAGTGTCGGACCTTTCTTATATCTGGAGCCCTTTCTTTCTAGGCACGGGTGGCAGATCTCTGTGCCCAGGGGAATGGGCAGGAGCCCCCTTCAGGTGTCAGCTTGTCAACCAAAACATTTCTCTTTCACTGTTGTCTTCCTTAAATGCACTGTAGGGAAAGCATGTAAGATCCGCTGCTAAAATCTCTCAGTTTGGAGTTCATGACCCTGGAACACACATCTGATCTGATAGTGTGTTTCTTTCTTTTCTTTTTTCTTTTCTTTTCTTTTCTTTTCTTTTTTCTTTTCTTTCTTTCTTTCTTTCTTTTTTTTTTTTTTTTGGCAGCTGGAGTGAAACACTGCTAATTCGTCTTCGGCTGGTATGAAATGTGAGATTATTCTGGGAGATCAGAAAACGTGACCATTCTTGGTGTCACCCGTATCTCTGTGCTCCCTTGCCTCCCCGCCCCACCCAGGGCTCGCCTTCCCCGTGATTAGAAACGGCTCCGATAAACTTTCACTCTTTCAGGAATTATAGCCCAAATAAAACACTTCCCGTCACCCACAGAACAGTAAAGGGCACTCTTCATGTCGAGGCAGAGCATTTTGTAAATTGGAAACATATCAGTGACAATTATCAAGGAAGAGTTTTCAAAATGCAGTCCTTTCCTCAGAGTCTAGCAATTCTTCTTTCAAAAAGACATTAACCAAAAGCAGTGCTCTGAAAATGTCATTTGGAGCATGCAATTGAATTAATTTATTTGTTTTATGGTACTTTACAGTTAGTCATGTAAGAGACGTTCACTTTATTTTTTTATTTTTTCGTCTGCTCATTTAGATAATGCTTTAAGTGCCATAAATCCCAGCTACAGTGATAAAGAAACTGCACGAGAATACCAATATCTTCTAAATACAGCATGGTGGTACAAAGCCGGGCTGGCTATTTATTTTATCTTTCATCTAGACATTCGGTTTCCACTCCAAAAATGAAGTCTCCTTGGCCCGGTAATGCTCATATTGTGGAATTAATTTTGCAGGTGGGAAAATAGTGAAAAAGCTACTATAAACTCAAAAGCATATAAAGTCCTTCTCAACAGAGGCACATGCAAAAGGTCTTCAGTGAAATGCCCCAAAGACGCACTAATATCTTAAATATCTCTACCTGTTGGAGATGAGGCGGGCAGAATTAGGCTGAGTGTTATTCACAGGGCCTTGATTCTTGGGGCAGGGAAATGAAATAAATACATGTTTTCCTAATATTGAAAGCTTGGGCTAGATATATGGATGCATTAAGGCTCCGCTGGACCACAAAATAATTGCACCGAGTCTAGGATGCACGACTACTCAGCATTTTCCACGGGCGGAAGGTTACCCACTTTCTCCTGGATATTACTTCCATCACTGTGAATAATAAAATTTTAAAAAGTATAGATTATTCTAGAGATTGTTAGCCAGGTGCCGGGAAGCCTGATGACTAGTCTTGTCCTCAAGGCTAGTGGGAGCACCCCTCAGGGAATCATTTGGCAAAGTTTTTCTATCTAGGAGAGACTGTGTCCTCAGACTTACAGGTTCTTTTAAAAATTTTTTTTAATTTACTTATTTATTTTGAGAGAGAGAGAGAGAGAGAGAGAGAGTATGTGTGAGCAGGGGAGGGGCAGAGAGAGAGAGAAAGAGAGAGGGAGGATCCTAAGCAAGTTCCACACTGTCAGTGCAGACCCTGATGCGGGGCTCAAACTCACAAACCTTGAGATCATGACCTGGGCCGAAATCAAGAGTCAGACACTTAACCGATTGAAGGAACCAGGTGTCCCAACCCAGGCTTAGAGATTTCATAATACATCTCCCCACAGGAATTTTTTTGAAGAAAATAAAAATAACTTCTGACTATGTTTTAACAGCAGAAAATAGATGTCTCTGTTTCTTCTTTTTTCCTCTCAAGGTCAATGTAAATTCTATTAACTGGAATCTCATCACAGATTTTTTTTTATGATTGGATCAATAGTTTTGAAAATATCAATTTGAATAGTGTCATGAAAGTGTCCTCTAGCAATATTTGAAACTATTTTATAAATTAGTGTCCATTGTAAAAATAGCAAAATGTGGTGAAAGTTACACATCTAGTATTCAAACATTTTTTGATATTAAGAAATACCTGCTCATTCATTACTCTAGATTATTATTTCTTTACATCTGCATCTTGAACCCTAGAAATGAAAGGTATCTATGGATATTCTTTGAAATCCCATTTAAATTTTTTGGATGTTTATTTGTTCTTGAGAGACAGAGAGACAGAGACAGAGGGTGAGCAGGGGAGGGACAGAGAGAGAGAGGAGACACAGCATCCGAAGCAGGCTCCAGGCTGCGAATTGGAGGTCGTGGGGCTCAAAATCCCTAACCGTGAGATCATCACCTCAGCTGAAGTCAGACGCTTAACCAACTGAGCCACCCAGGCGCCCCAGAATCACACTTAATTTTTCAAAGATCATATGTCAAGGAAGCAGTCTGATTTGTGGTTTAACTGGGAATACCATTTCCTTACCCAGAGCTGTTCGCTCAGTTGCATGCCCATCCAAGTTTTCCCCACACTGGAATGTGAAGGAAGACGGATTCGCAGTGCCCCGCCCACTGTTTGTTCAGTGCCCATCTCAGGGGACAGAGCAGGTTGATCTCCCCTCTTCTGAGAACGCATTTCACCTTGTACTTCCCTTTTGATAGAACTCACAGCGCTTATTCCATGGTTTACTTTTGTGTGAAGGCTGTGCATTCTTCTGGTCTGTAATCTCCATGTAGTCCGGTTTATCTATTTTTGCACGAGCCTCTTCTACTCATCCCACAAGTCTTCATGGAGCGTCTGTGATGTGCCAGGTATGATCTACATGACAGAGATTCCGCAGTGAGTAATACGGACACAAATCCCTGCTCTCCTGAAATTGTCATTCTAATCATGACAGCCATGCTTGATATTTTAACAATTCTCACATTTCTTAGCTATCTTTGGATCTTTATTTTCCCATATAAATTTTAATTTCTTTTGTTTCCTCAAAAAAAATCCACCCGAAGTTTTAAATAAGATAGCACTGCATGTATAATTTATAGGAAACCAATATTTCTATAACATGTTCCCTCATTGATTTATGTTGAGGTTCCTGATCCTTTATTCAGATCTCCCTTTTTGCCTTAGTAAATGTATTTGCTCATTATTACATATTTTATTGTGTGCTTCTCTCATTTTCTATCATTTCACTGTAAACAAATTATACTGCTTTTTTGTAATGTATTTATTAAATTTGTGGAACTCTCATTAATTACCATAGTTTATCTGATGATTATGTGTATTGTATTCATAGAAGACACTGTCATCACAAGATGGGTTCCTTTTTCTTTTCACTGAAAATTGTTACATTGTTTACTGTTGTTTTCCACATTGGCCAGGAACTCTGTTTGCTGTTGGACAGTCCAAGTGCAACACATATGCTTGTCTTATTCGCCTTTTAAAGCAAAAGAGTGAATAATTTATCCATTAAGTATAATGTTTTATGTAGATTTTTGAAACACAGCTTTTGCCTAGTTAAGAAAGTTGTGTTTTATTCCTAATGTGCTGAGGGCTTCTGAAAATTATAGATAGATATTGAACATTATCAAGTGCCTTTTCTGACTCTACTGAGGTAATTGTGTGACATTAAGTCTGGTAAGCTGCATTGATAGGTTATTTATTACTGAACTATTGTTCCATTCTTGGATAAATACTGCTTGATCATGATTTATTTATTTCGTGCACTGTTGGATTTGAACAGACAATATTGTATTTCTATCTGCAAGTGTATGTTAAACAGACCTACAATTTTTGGTGCCTATACTGTTTTTATCTGTTTTGAAATTAAGATTTTATGATTCTCATACAATAAGCTCATTAAAATTTTTGAGAAATTTTACAATGGTTCAACCAGTTTTCCAAGGGGCAAGTTGTTCAGTTGACCTATTTTTTGCTCTTAAAAATAAAAATTGCTTTCATTCACCTCATGGAAATTCATGTCAGTGACTACTGAGGAACAATTTCTTGGCAATAAAAACACTGGGGTAGAGTCACTTAAATTTTAAATATTTTATAAATGCGACCAAAATAGCCTCCAAAAAGCTTCACACTCCCACCAACATATTTTGAGAGTCTCTGCTTCTCAGCTGTGTGCAAGCATGTCATACCAGAAAGGGAGTTAATTTTTGCAGGGTATTTGTCTAGAACGGCCTCTGGGGCCAGCCCTGCTCTAAGTAGCTAAGACACTTACGCACTCATCTCATGGTGCTTTTGAGCGAGTCAACAGATTAATAATGGAGAATGCCCAGTGCCTGACACATAATTTTTGTTGTCCCTTTGCTAATATTTTTACAGTAAACTATTATCATTTTGGCTAACATATATTTTCTTTTTCAATGAGATAAGACTTTATTTTTGACATGTGTTTGTTTCCTATAGTCTATTCAGATAGTTAGCTCTTTCTACGGAGTCACTCATCACTTCATTGTGACATATGTGCACTTTCTATAAACTAAGAAATTCAGTGCTTGCTACATAATTTAATTAATGAACTTTATTCTCTGTTCGCCAGTGGACATTTAACTTAAGTTATCATAATCCCTTTTAATTCAGCAACTTTAAAGAGTCATAAAATTAAATGTATCAATTATTCTCTTACAACTTTTGATTTTATTTGTTTATACATTACAATTATAAAAAACATTCCTACATGTTTCTCTTAACCTGTTAAGGGTTTACGTTTTACTTTTAAACGCTTGATCAAACTGGAATTTTGTTTGACTAAGTAATAAAGTAGAAGTCTAGTTTTATTTTTCCGAGTGACGGTAATCCCAAACTAATTAATTTACGAAGCATAATTCCTCCTCACACAAAATGAGACGGCATCATCATCTGAATTTCTGCATTTCTTTGAGTCCCTGTGCTTTGTATCATCCAATGAACTCCTTGGTTTTTTTTGTACCAAATGGTGTTAACCTTTGTAGCTTTATACTAAACCAATCTGGGAAAGTGCTGGCCCACCGTTTCTCCATATTACCAAATATTTCCGGATGAGGTTTAGTACCATTTTGTCAATCTCCTCTCTAATATAAACATACATATGAAAAGGATTTGCATAATGTATTAAAACATTGTTTCCCATTTTATGATCATGAAACAAGGGCTGATTTGACGGTGTTTGTATAAATACCCTGGTTTGCAAAAGTTTCAGGGGTTATTGATTGTTCTGTGAGGGTCTCGCAGGTTTGTGTTTTATGCGGTGTGGGAATGGCCACAGACACCAGCACAAGGAACTTGAACATGTGTTTACAATGCTTTTTCACAGTAATTCCAAGGTCACAGTTATTTACCCCATTGTCCGCTCTCCTCATAATGTTAGCTGAGACCCTCACCTGACTTGCAGGGCTGTTCTGAGATGCCTCGTTAGGGCAACAGGATGTTGGACAAGCATCTCCAAACAATAGCAAACTATCCACAGTGGAAAAACTGTGGCCTTGGCACCATTTTGTTCACAAACATAATTTATGTTTTCAAGTATCCGATTTCACTTGTTCAGGTTATCTGATGAAAGTAAAGGTATCACTAATGTCCTAAATTTCCTCGTTCATTTTTTTAATGTTTATTTATCTTTGACAGACAGAGAGAGAGACGCGAGGGGGAGGGAAAGACACAGAACCCCAAGCAGAATCCAGGCTCTGAGCTGTCAGCACGTGAGATCATGACCTGAGCCGGAGTCGGATGCTTTACCCACTCAGCCACCCAGGTGCCCCATGAATTTCTTCATTCTTAACCTTGGCGAGGAGCGTTATAAGCCTGCTGCTTCTTTATTAGACATCACTTCCATGCAATCCACTTATAGTTCTGGTGACTTGACTGTGGTAATTCTGTTTCACTCTGTCTCCACGGCTGAGAAATTCGGAGTGCTACCCTCACCTCATCCAGTGACCCTGCACCGGCCTCTCTGCTACTCCACCCACTTGCATCAACTCTACACGAACATTAAGAGTTATCTTCCCCTAACTTGGATTAATCATCACTGCTTCCGTAAGGACCCTTGAGGGTTCCCGATAGCCACTTACATTAAATTGAAATCTCTTACAATAAGACCCTGAACAATTGTGTGCTTGGCTTTAGTCAACAGGTCCCTTTCCACTGTTTCTGCTAAACAAAATCACTTACACATATTAACCTTTATTCTGATTGTAAAGGAATTCTCTCTATCTGTCTTTGTCCTCTTCTTCAAGTCTCTCTTCAAGTCTCGTTTGACTCTTGGAATGTTTCTTATCTCCACTTTCCCTTGTCGTCCACTTCTGCAAATTCTCCAAGTGCACCTATTCCTCCTTTTTCATTTTTTTATTAAATACTACTTGACAATATTGGATCCCAGGGAAAATTCTGTCTTTAGACAGTCATAACACAGAGTAATATTAAAAATATTAACTAATCACGATGACCATTGAGTCATGTATAGAATCCCTGAATCACCATACTGTACATCTGAAACTAACATAACATTATATGTCACCTAGACTCCAATAATAAAATATTTTTTAAAAAAGTCGACTGAGCAAGTTACTTCTCTATCTCATCTTCTGCAAAAAGGAAATGGCAATGCCTACCTCTTATTGTTATTTCAGGATTATATGACTTATATATGTAAAGTGCTTAGAACATATCTGTCCAGCTCTATTTTTGATTGCTCTACATTCTCAGCATTCATTCATTTTGTTAGCTATTGCCACCATTACTTCTTCAAAACCTAACCCAAATCTTTGAAGATAGTGTGTGCTCAATTACCATTTGCCAAGTGATATTTACTCGTGAATAAATGGTAACACATCTATGTGATTCCTCTGGGAATCTTCTTTGGTAATCGTATATGATACAACTGCATATCTTTTTATTAAGATTTATCTTTATATATGCCCATTGCTACAAATTAAAATGTTTTGATTATGTCAGCTGCTCAGATTAGTTGGCTTGCAGCTCTAATAATAATGAGTACTTGTCTCCTTTAATAATTAATAAGACCATTAAAAACATTAAAATTTTTTTAAACGTTACAGAACCATTACAATTTAAAAAACAAGCTATTTGTTTCAGCTACTATTGTATCTTCCTTTTAATATACATATCCCTGATATTTTGAGAAATATAACCATTTGATAAATATAAATTTATCCATGATGCTCAAACATTAAATTAATCTCATAAAACGGCATTTACAATGACAATATTAGGGTTTTACTACAATATGTGTTCTATAATCCCATGCCAAGAGATGAAGGATTCTCCTTTTATTAATCCCATAATGAGATATAATAAAATGAAATTTAGGCAAAGATAAGACTTGTAGGTTGACTCTAGTACTAAAATAGTAAAGTATCAATTTTGTGTTGTTTTAAACTTTTATGAAACCTATTCTGTCTTTTTCCTTCCCTTCCCTTTACAGACAGGAAGAGAAAGTCGTTAAAGCTGAAATTGCCTAATGGACCCTCACGTTAGCAGTTGATAAATATTCAATGATTAGAAATTCATTACTTTTTTAAATTTTTTTTTAAATTCATTTTTGAGAGAGAGAGAGCGTGAGCAGGGGAGGGTCAGAGAGAGAGGGAAATACAGAATCTGTCTGTATCAGGCTCTGAGCTAGCTGTCAGCACAGAGCTTGACGCGGGGGTGGAACCCATGAACCGTGAGATCATGACCTGAGCCGAAGTCGGATGCTTAACCAACTGAGCCACCCGGGCGCCCCAGAAATTCATTATTTGATTAATTCTTCTGAAGGATAATTATATAGACTTGATTTCAAAATATTTCATTTTTTTACAGTTTTTTTGGAGATATAGTTGGCATAAAATACTGTATAAGTGTAAGATGTATGGTGTGTCAATTTGATACCCTTACATATTGCAAAATGATTACCACGATAGGTTAGCGAACACCACTATCTGGTCACATTATTATTATTATTATTATTTTTGTCTGTGTGTGGTAAGGACGTTTAAGATATACTTTTTAAAACATTTTTTAAATGTTTTTATTTATTATTGAGAGACAGAGAGAGACAGAGCATGAGCAGGGGAGGGGCAGAGAGAGAGGGAGACACAGAATCTGAAGGAGGCTCCAGGCTCTGCGCTGTCAGCACAGAGCCCGATCTGGGGCTCAAACTCATAAACCATGAGATCATGATCTGAGCTGAAGTCGAATGCTTAACCAGCTGAACCACCCAGGCGCCCCATTTAAGACATACTTTATGTGCAACTTTCAAGTATATAATACAGTATTGTTAATTGCAATCACTGTGTTGCACATTAGATCTTCTGAACTTATTTGTCTTATAACTGAGACTTGGTATCCTTTGCAAACATCTCCTCATCCCCTGTGTCCCCAGCCTCTGGCAATGACCCCTCTACGCTATCTATAAATGGATAAAGAAGCTATAGATAGAAATATGGATGAAGATTATTTAACTATGAAAAAGAAGGAAGTCTTATCATTTTCAACAACATGAATGAATGTCGAGGGCATTATGTTAAGTAAAATATTTTTAAATTAAACATTTTAAATCATTTTGATGTAAGGACAGGGATCTTTCCAAGTAGCAACACCTGGCTACTTCTATCAAAATTTTGAAGCTGCTTACACTTTTTTCCCCCAAATTAAAGCAATCTTCCAGATAACCTTAAAATAAAAATAGAAAAGGTATTTGTCAAACACACAAAAAATGCATTGATAACATTTAACTGGAGACTTGTTTTTGTTAATGCAGAGTTTCATGCTTTAGGTCCAGAGTGAGCTCTGAGATTATGCACTTCTTTTTTTTTTTTAATGTTAATTTATTTATTTTGAGAGAGTGAGTGAGAAAGAGCAGGGGAGGGGCAGAGAAAGGGAAAGAGATAATCCCAAGCAGACTCTGTAGTGTCCGTGCAGAGCCCAATTTGGGGCTTGAATTCACAGACTGTGAGATCAAGAGTTGGACGTTCAACCAACTGAGCCACCCAAGCACCCTGAACTGCAGACTCTTATGAGTACATTCAGTGAAAAGTGATGGTTTCATGTAGCTCTTCAATGGCCGAAATGTAACATGTCTGAAAAATATTAACACCCAGTATCTTCTCAGATCTCCTGTTTCAATGGAAAGCCTGCTCAGGTAGAATCACAATGTGAAATAATTCCTCTACTTCATTTCTTTAAGTTTTGTGGTGTATTTGTTGTTTTCTAAAGTAATTTTTATGCAACACTAATGAATTCTTTAATCACTAAGGAAAATTATGTTGGTAATCTTTTAACCTGAATTTACTCTTATAGTGAAGAAGTCTTTAAAAAGGACCAGAAATTGCTCATTCCTTCTGTACATTCAAGACGGTGAACTTTTATGATAAACTATAAAAATGCAGATAAATGATGTCATAATTACTTCTCAGATGAACCATCTATTACTTGCTTTATGTTCTTTTAGGAGTCATAGATATCACGATACTGCAAAGTAAACATCATTTGAAAACACACATTATTGCATTCTGGGTGGATATTTATTTATTTATTTATTTGTTTCATTAAGTGATACATTTCTTTTTTTAATTTTATAATGTTTATTTTATTTTTGTGTGAGAGAGAGAGAGCACAAGCGAGGGAGGAGCAAAGAGAGAGAGGGAGACACAGAATCTGAAGCAGGCTCCAGGCTCTGAGCGGTCAGCACAGAGCCCGACTCAGGGCTCAAACTCATGAACCGTGAGATCATGACCTGAGCTGAAGTCGGACGCTTACCTGACGAGCCACCCAGGCGCCCCTAAGTGATACATGTCAACATTTGAAAACATGAGAACATCCTGGTCCCAAGTATTGGTCATCTTTCATTGCTTTACATATTTTTCCTGATATGTTGAAGACAATCAACTCCGAAAGACAACCGTTAGCTGACCTTCACATTGTTTAACATAATTTTAGGAACACCTGGGTAGCTCAGTCAGTTAAGCATCTCTCTTTGGCTCATTAAAAATATTGTTTTAAATATACTTTATTTTATTTTATTTATTATTTTTAATGTTTATTCATTTAGTGAGAGAGAGAGAAAGAGAGAGAGAGAGAGAGACAGAACATGAGTGGGGGAGGGGCAGAGAGAGAGGGAGACACAGAATCTGAAGCAGGCTTCAGGCTCCGAGCTGTCAGCACAGAGTCCAACGTGGAGCTCGAACTCACGAACCACGAGACCATGACCTCAGCTGAAGTCGGACGCTTACCTGATGAGCCACCTAGGCGCCCCAAAATATACTTAATTTTAGACAGTGGTGTGACCACACTTTAACCAGCAATTGATGTAGGTGTTTGTCAAGTCTTCATGGGAGGCTCACCCAGTTGACAGTGAAGAAAATCCCCTAAAAATCACCTGGGATCTTTAGTGAAAACAAACCAAAGGGATACAAGGAAAAACAAAACAAAACAAAACAGAAAACAAAAGCCATCTAACATGTTCCATATCCAAAGATTCTGATTTTATGATTAGGGGAGGGGTCAATATACGCTTCTAACATACACTATAGATCATTCTAATACAGTTGATCTCTGGGCCACAGGTTTTCAGAAATGTGATTTAACCTCTTTAAAATTTTTATTTCAGAAACATGATTTAAGTTTATTTAAGAACGTTTCTCTCCAATCTCACCGTCAGTCTTTCTCACAAAGCAAATGTATATGCCTTATGATCATTTATACCCATTTCACTTAACTCATGACTTAGTATTGAGTATAGCAAGCTTTTTTTTTAATGTTAATTTTGTTCTTGAGAGAGACAGACAGAGCATGAACAGGGAGGGGCAGAGAGAGGGAGACACAGAATCCAAAGGAGGCTTCAGGCTCTGAGCTAGCTGTCAGCACAGAGCCCGATGAGGGGCTCGAACCCATGAACCGTAAGATCATGACCTGGGCCAAAGTCAGATGCTTAACCGACTGAGTCACCCAGGTGCCCCAAATATGGAAAACACTTTTAAAACCATGTGACATATTCCATATTATCAGGGATTCTTTTGAAAGACATTGCCCTTCTTTTTTGAAGTAAAATACTCCATATTTTTTTAAAGTTTATTTATTTACTTCGAAAGAGACAGAGAGAGAGAGAGAGAAAGGGAGAGAGAGAATCCCAAGCAGCCTCTACACTGCCAATGTGGAGCCCAATGCAGGGCCGGAACTCACAAACCATGAGATCATAACCTAAGCTGAAGTTGGACGCTTAACTGACTGAACCACTCAGGCGCCCCTAAAATTAAGCATATTTTAAACAAGGTGAAGGTCAGCCAATGGTTGCCTTTCGGAGTCGATTGTCTTCAAAATATCTGAAGCCAAAATCCAGAGTTGGACGCTTAACCGATTGAACCACCCAGGCGCCCCCTCTACTCCATGTTTTTAAAAACTTCCTTAATAACTGATGACAACTATTTTAGTACCTGTTTGAGTGGTGGTTTCATTGCTGTTCAGTATATTAAAAACTAAACTTAAAATTCAATCCATACAGAGATGGATCATGAAAATGTACTATGAATAAAGGGTTATGTGTAATCAAATTCTGAGGTTTGCCTGAGGTATAGTTTTCTAAAAGGACAAAAGTCTCAATCTTCATAGCTTAAGAAAATCAGTCTGTTTAAACTCTAAGTAGCTACATGTGAAGTAAACAGGTGCTTTTAGGTGTGTATTTTTTTAAGCAGCCAGCCACATTCTGCGCACTCTCTTCGGGATATGTGTCTGTAGGGGGAACGAGAATTTTCCCCAGCTGCTTATCCCCCCTTCCAGGAGGGGAAATGAAAGGTCAGAGCGGTGATTTGCCGACTACTTGCAGGGCAGTGTCTTGGTGGATCTCAGCTAATCTTAGCACCAGAGATTTGCAGTCAGGAGAAAGTTCATTTCTAAAAGAAGGGCAAAGTCCTTGGAGACCGGCCAGACTTGTAAAAAATAAGTCCATTGTTCCTGGGGTTTTTTCTTCATAAAATATTGAGTCTGCAGATTGCTGTAGTAACTTCAGATCCATTCATTGTAATTGTGCGAAATTTCAGAGTTTGGAAGCTGTCAGTGCAGGGGGTGGGGGAAAGAATATAATGACAAACAGGCAGGAGGAATCGAATACGTGGTACATATGAACACACACACACACACACACACACACACATGCTAAAAAAAATACCAAAGTGGTTTTCATTTACGGGAAATGAAGTATGTGTGGATTCTTTTGTACACGTTATTTAAACTAGCCTCAAAACTGGCCCTTGAGACATGTGGAATGACTCCATTTCATTGACCAGCAAACTGGAATGTAAACAGATCAAGTAACTTGCACCTGTTTGCGTGGACTGTACGTGTTCCCTCTGGCCCTTGTCCACCTCTGTGGCTCGCAAGCTGCCACGCGTCCCTCAGATCACCATGCATTGTGCTGCCTACGTTTTGCATTCTTTTTCTTGGTGATGGACATAGTGCCACTGCCCCCATTTTACAGGAGATACAACTGAAGTTTAGGGAAACGGGGTAACGTGTCTAAGGCCACTTGGTGGGAGGGATGGCCAGGAGCCCACTCCAGTGCTCGGCAAACCCTCTGTCGGATTCAGTGCTTGCTGACTTCTGGGCTGGGCTGGGCTTTGCAAAGACAATGGAAAAGGGGCAACGGATGACCCCCCCCCCCCACAAGCCTGTGTTTGAACTCCCTGGTCATTGATGTGGTTCATGTTCATGCCCCCAACCTGAGTCGCTGTGGCGGCTGGGGCCTTCCCATGATATAAAATGTTTTCCCATCATTAACTAATTAGGGAGCTTATTAAAGAAAAGATCCACTCTGGTAGAAATTCCACTGCAAACCGACTGGCTTAGAAAAGGAAGGCAACTTTAGGACAATAAGTTTCTGGACTCAAATCAGAATAAGCGAATAGCTGAGAAAGTGCTTCACAAGTCATATATTGCACGCAAAGAGGGAGGCCAATAATTAATTCAGATTTTTGTTGGCTGGCATTTTGAAGGCCCAGTAGTAATCTTTGCGTACTCATAGTGTGATCGTAAACTTGATTTTAATTACATGTGTTAATACGCTGGTTTAAAAAAAAACCAATCTGCTAAATTATTTACAAATGATAAATTATGGAGAGGCATGCTGCCGCGGCCGAATGGCGTGTTCCTGCCAGAGTCAGTAGGCAGAGGGTCATTAGTGAGAGGCAGACTCCAAAACCATGAACCTCGGTCTTCTGCACGGGCTAGTGCCTCTTCTAGGAGATAGGGATTTAGAGCTGGCTGTTGGGGGCACACATAGCCCACACATCTGTGTGTGATCTTCTGGGTGGACACCTGGGCTGGGAAGCCAGAGACTGGGTTTGGGGGTGACTTTAGCTAATGAGGGTGGTGATTTCTTACTCATTTAACCTAAAAATGATTTTCCACTTTTTTTTAAATGATAAACACTCGCTAGAGGGTAAATATGTGAAGCTGGAGAAGATACAGACTGTCCAGTGAAGTGTTCAGTCCTGGCAGTAAATGAGCAGTTAAAGTTGGCACACCCCAGTTGGCTGCCATCAGGTAGAGGGCAGGAGCTATAAGGGGGGACTCGTAAGGCAAATAACATGGGGGAGGGTAGGCAATACTTTAGACTTCACTACTAGATCTATTTTATTTTTATTCTACCTCTGTAACATTAGTCAAGCATAGTGTCTTAACTACCGAGCTGGGGCCCAGTGAACACATATTTGTGTGGAATTTACTTAAATTCATATCTGCTTACATGCTTTTTGTCTTCAAAAGTGAAAGATACAGCAGGAGTAAAATTAAAAGAAATCTCCGTGTTTTTCTGTTTGCATAATAATTTTGTTTCAAGTGAAAATTCAATGAATTTTGAGTTGAAACCAATTTTTTTTTACTGATTCCAGTTTATTTGATTTTGAGAGAGAGTATGAGCTGGGAGATGGGGTGGGGCAGAGAGGGGGTGGGGAGAGAGACAGAGAGAGAGAGAGAGAGAGAGAGAGAATCTCAAGCAGTCTCCTCGCTGCAACGCAGAGCTCAACTTAGGACTCGATCTCACAGTGAGATCATGACCTGAGCAGAAACCAAGAGTCAGACACTTAACAAACTGAGCCACGCAGGCGCCCCAAAACCATGTTTTTTTACCTCCGTAGTGAATTATTGAGGAGGTGGAAAGAAAATACTTTACACAGAGTGAGGCATGTCTATGCCATGTCCCTACTTTTTCTTCCTGAGTTTCCATAGGATATATGTGACTGCAAAAACAGAAACACGTCTCAAGAGGTTGAAGGAGACATTTGTTCTGTCTTGAGCCAAGAAGCTCAGAGATGGTGCAAGGTCTCAAAGACCCAAGTTCTTCCCAGAGCTCCGCTGTGCCATGCTGGGAGTGGGCTCCATGTTCAGGCTGGTAGCAGAAGGGCATCCACACCTGCGTCTCCTTTGGACATGGAATGTGCACAGGGAACTCCAAAGCCATCTCTTCTTGTGAACCGCTCCTTGGCATGAAGAATCTTTTTCAAGAATTTCCCAGCGGACCAATTCGAGCCATTTTTGGAGGTGGTAGGCCAGATTCTCCTGACGCACATGGAAAGGAAAAGGAGTGAGTACGTGAAGCAAAATCAAAGTTCTCTCAGAAAGGAAAAAGAGTTTCGGTAACCAACAAGCGTGTAATGCCAAGTGGTAGAAATATGGGATTATGTCTTGTTTTGGTAGAAATATGGGATTATGTCTTGTTTTGAGTTGGTCGTTAGAAAACGTAAGCAGTTCGCTCTGGGCTGCAATGGATGTGAAGCAAGAGATTAGCAAGTTCTTTGCTGGGACTGGTCGCTACTGTTTGGTGCAATGCTCCTTTCTGCTGTTCTGGTTACCATGCCTGGTGAAGGCAGCCATATGTGCTTCTGATGTGAAATCTTTAATTGACTTCCACACTAAGGATGCCCTCTCAATTTATGATCACTAATTCTTAGAAACTTCCCAATGCACATACTGCCCAAGTAATTTGCCCTTTTGCATTTCTATACTAGATTACGCACTTGTTAAGACTTTATGTGAACCACGTATCCATCCACGTCTTTGCTGGAATTAAAAGATTAGGCAGGCATATAGCACAATAAAAACTCACTTCAGTGTTTATATATGTCATTTCTTTCTTTTTTTTAATATTTTTTATTTATTTTTTTGATACAGAGAGAGACAGAGCATGAGAGGGGGAGGGGCAGAGAGAGAGGGAGACACAGAATCTGAAGGAGGCTCCAGGCTCTGAGCTGTCAGCACAGAGCCCGACGTGGGGCTCAAACCCACGAATGTTGAGGACATGACCTGAGCCAAAGTTGGAGGCTTAACCAACTGAGCCACCCAGGCGCCCCTTAACTATGTGATTTCTTGGTTTCATTTCTTTAGAATTTACTACCTCAGATTGGCCGTGAAGACCTGTGGTCTGCCATATTGTTTCCCCAGTGTCAACAGAGTTTTGATTTAGTTCAGCACTGCTCGCCAGAAGCCACACTTCTTGTCCTCAGTGAATTCCAGAATATTCCTATTTCCTGTGGGAAATTAGTAGATGTTCAGCCACAAGCAACAGAATAATGTTCTGGAAAAGCTCATGTTTTGGCTATTAAGTTCACACCAACAGCATTTATTGACTAAGGGGGGAAATGGCATATTATCTGACCCTATATTTATACGACTTCTTTTGAGATTAGTGGACTAACAGAGCAACTCGAATGAATATTTTCTCCTTTTTTCCACCCCCAAACTTCTGTTTCTTTTCTTTTTTCTTCTTTTGTTGGTTTTGTCTTGTTAATCTTGGGCGGTGGCAGTTACTTCTCTTTTTGTACAGGCTCATCATTGATTACTCAGCCAACTTCCAGTTGAGTATAAAGGCAAAAATAAATTTATTTGATAGGAGTTTCCTTTAGGTTTGTAGAAATATTCATGGATTTACAACTGCTCACATCTGTGCTCATTCTGACTACAAATTGTCACATATGAAAATCTGTCTCATTTCTTAGCCTGACTTTCTCAAGTTTCTGCACAATGTCACTTTCCCCTGCCATATTGAGAAGGAGAGAGCTCTGACTCTTGTCTCTGACAAAACGAAGCCCCTTGACCTGGTGTTTGAATGACTCTGGTGGCAGGGTTTCTTCCTCCCAGGTCCCATGAGTCTTGCTAATATCCTTCTCCATTTAGGAGATGGTCTGCCCAACCCAGACCCAGGAGGCTGGAGACTCGATGCAGATCCCTTTGCGGGGACTCTCTCCATGCTCACAGTGCTTCATCCTTAGGCTCAACGTTTTCTGAACAATGACCTTCAAGAAAATTAATAATCTCTCTTTTGGTTTGAGGAAAACCCATCCCCCAATTTTAGCTCCTATAATGATAAGGGACTTCTTGTTTGCTACTCTCAGCTACAGAACTTCAGAACCTCACGTGTCTTGACGGAAAATGATCCGGTCTTTTTCTTTTCACTGGAGTTTGAATTCTCTCAAGTCTGCCTTTAAAATAGCTGGGCCGTGTGCTGCATCTCCGTTATTCTCACTAAAGTGAAATATTATTCGGACTGCTCTGGCTGGTAAATGTTCTAGGAGCATGATGTAAATGTTCTTCCTGGAAACAACCAATCCATTTCTGCAAGACCTTAAATTACCCTTGCTATCCCTTCTCCTTGCTCATTTGATAATGTATCTTTTCTCACTTTCTTCTGCTCATTAATATTTTCCTCTCCTATTATTTGTCATTATGGTCTATAGCTGTTGTTTAACTCTCTAAGGCTATTTATACCATTTGCATGAATAATGCTACATAGAATAAAATAGTACCGCAGCAGAGATTAAGGAAACTCACTTTATAATATGTGATTAATTGTGCCTACTCTTTCCATAATAAATTAATACAAAATGTGCTTCATCATATGTTATGGAGATATGTAATGCATGAAAAATATTCTATGCTCTGCTTTAATCAGCATTTTATTCCAAATTCCATTATCATCTATAAAATACTTTTAAACTGCTCATAGACAACCCAGACAACATAATACTTACTTCAAGGAAAACAATTTAATATTTTAATCTTAAATATCATATCTATGTTAATCGCAAGATTTAGTTTCTTTCCAATTACTTTGATCACTTCTAGGCAAGCAAGTTTTACATAAATCAGAGCATACCGTTAATTGGAAAAGGTTATAAAATATTAAATCAAGAGACGAGGCTTGGACATTTTAGGATTTCAACCTAAGTCCCAGCTCAGGGTGTGAATGTCAAAAGTTTCTTCATAGCTCAGCATCTCAGGGGCATCACTGGTAGAAGGGAAAGAACGCTAATACCTCTCTACCCTCATCACAAGGCTGTTGTAAGCATCAAATGTAGAGTGACTGTCAGAGTACTCCATACATATTAAAGCACCACGTGCATGCAAGGTGCAATTATGACAGATTCCAACTCTCTGAAAAAAATGCACATTCATTAATATTTCTCTCCTCTCACCATGTCCATAGGAAACTCGTGCTGTTCTTTGCACAAAGGCCAAAGAAGTACATCCTTTTACAATGTAATTCATAAAGGTCCAGGCCTGTGGGGTTTGTTTTCTGCACCCCTTTCCTCCTCGTCTGAGATCCCTATGCTCTTGCCAAAGCCAGGAGGAGGTTCCGCACACTGTCCGTCTTGTCCGGCTGGTTTGGATTTGGGTTGGTTCCTAGAGGCCCTTTGCCCTCCTGACTTTCCGAGGCCCCAGCTGAGGATCTGGAAAGTCTGCCATGCTTTGGAACTCCCTCTCGGCTGGGGTGACCTCACCGGCTGCCACCCCAGCGTCTCAGTACCTCCCTGGTAAAACAAAGTCACCCTAAGTCATGAAGAGTTTAGCTCTGTTGCTACTGCATGAAAGTGTAGGTACCAACTTAACCTCCTGGTAAAAACTATTATAAGCCCCTCTCCTGGAATGAATTTGGCCGTTCACTTTAATGATGATTTCAAGGAATCATACTTGATTGGTGGAAACAGCCAGTGCCCCACAGGCTTCCCAGAGTTCAGCATATTTTCTGTGAAGGTTTGTACCCCGGGGTGCAGATCTCAACAAGAGGGAAGGCTTCATTTTTACGCAGCAGGAAAGGCTTTGTTTACACAATGGCAGCAAATTGCACACAGCCCAGTCTCTCTCTCTCCAGAGCACTCGATTGCTCACTCAGGTAATCTAGGTTGTGGGGGAGGGAAAGGGAGAGTTGTGTCCGCAAGAGCTGTTGTCCAGGTGGTCACTCAGGGCCTGGTGTGATGGAAACCCCATCACCCACAGCCTCACCACGTAGAGGAAGAAGGAGAGGACAGAGAATCGTGTTGGGCCTTTTCTTGCCTCAGTCAACACTGGCCAACATCACTTCTACTTATTCATCTTGGCAAGAATTAACCATGTGTGTGTGTTTCCTGCAAAGAACCTGGTTGTCTTTTCTTTGCCCGGTAAGAAAGGAGAACTGGATAAAGTCAATATTGATGAAGCTTACCCCTTCTCTTCTCATCAAATCCCACCCCATGAAGAGGCACAGGGACGGAGCTCTTAGAATGCTGGGTTGTGCCAGCTCAGAACAACTTCTGACCAGTAGAAGTCCCTGGTTTGTCTTCACATCCTCCCCACACACTGAACCTACCTGAAGGCCTTCCAGGGATAAGTGGGGCTATGAGCCGAAAGAGAAGCCAACAGCACCATGTTCCTTTGCACATGGTCTCTACCCACATATGGAGACCCATTCAGGAGATCAGAGAATTATCACTTATTCAACCAGGTTTGTGAAGGAAATAAAGACCGTTTCTTCCACTTTTGTTTCTTGTAACAATTGCTTTTTTGTTTGTTTCTTTTTTACAATTGCTTTTTTGCAGAGGTGGGGGGGTGAGCTGCAGAACAGAGTTGACCCAACTTTCTGCTGGAAACCCTCAAAAGGGCTTTGAGTAGCAGGCAGACCAATGAAAGGGGAACCGTGTAGATGGACTTCCCCAATCTTCAGGGCCATGGGGAATTTGGATGGCAACCCATCCATCTTGGACTCCTGGATGGCCTGAAGTTCCCCACCCACCATCTTGATGCAGAAGCTCAAGAGTGATTGTGGCACTCATAATTGTAATACATACCCATATCTGAGAATGAGGCCCTCTGGCTTTCACTTTTAAAACTGTGACTTTCAAACACCCTTTCATAAAGAAATTTTTATATAGTTCCATTTTAACTAGGAACAGTGTTTTTACCAAATGATTAAAAAAAGCAGGAATTTCAAGTAGGACTGTTTATGTTTTAGCCTAAGGACCTAAACCAATCCTGATGCATCGTATTTATGACATTATGAAGATATTCCCTTTAAATAATCAAAAAAATAGCAGGACTACAATTTGCTTGAAAACACAGACAGACCTTGGGCCCACAGACAGGCTGAATGAGGGACGATCCTTTGCTAGGATATGAAGAATTCTTATTTTCCTCCAGGCGAGCACTTCCTGCACGTGAGAAACTTTTTTTAAAAATTTTTGTCCCCCAAGAGGCGATTTTCTCAAATTTGAAACTTCATAAGGTTATGACTCTTGAACTGAACAAAAATTTTTCTTCACCATTTATGGTTTGGCTGGATTGGAAGGGAACAGGGAAATACAGAGGACATTCACAGTCATGCATTGCACGACCACGGATAAAACCCTTCTAGAACGTGTTCTCTCATTAACCATTTCCAAAGGCCTGCTGAGAACATACTTCACGGTCTCCCTTTTCCCATGTTTCATGTCTCAATGCCAAACCCGGAACTACTTGAGTCTTTCACCCAAGTAAAAAGTAGGTTTCTTTGTCATTCTAGATTTTTATTCATTACTGAGCAGGAATTGGTAGCAAAAAGTTTAATTCTGAGTGGGAATTATGCTTGTTGGAGAGCAGAGAGCCACAGGCCAAGGAAGGAGGAGACAATGGGAGCAAGGATGGTGCCCAATGGGTCAGCTTATTAGGAATTTGTGACTTGAGTCTTATGGATTTTATTTTCATTCTTATTTGGCCTCAAGGTTTTAAAAATAATGGATTTAATGTTCTTTTTAAATTGAAACTTTTCATGGCCATACAGAATAGTAAATATTGCAAAAAAAATAGGAAGACATCTTAACAGGAGCATTTTAAGGCATTTATATTTTTTCAAGAGAAAATCCCCTGTAACTAGGATCTTAGAGGGCTGCAACGTTGAAGAGGTAGCAGCACGTCAAGCTTATGTGATTCTTACTGACACACAAAGGCAAGGACATAGTGCACCGGTGGGGACACCCTCCCTGCCTGCAAGCCGCAGACTAATGTACTAGAGAGGCCATTTCTCAGGTTCATGCAAAAATCTAGTTTAAGTCAACAGGCATTAAAAAGATAATGTTACAGGGGCACCTGGGTGGCTCAGTCAGTTAGGCCTCTGACTTCAGCTCAGGTCATGATCTCATAGTTCATGGGTTTGAGCCCCGTGTCAGGCTCTGTGCTGACAGCTCAGAGCCCTGGAGCCTGCTTCAGATTCTGTGTGTGTCTCTCTCTCTGCCTCTCCCCTGCTTACACTGTTTCTGTATGTCTTTCAGAAAATAAATAAACGTTAAAAATTTAAAAAAATAAAAGATAATGTTACAGATAACCCCAAGATGATCTGCAAAATACTTTTATATCTACAATTTTTTTTCTTTGTTAGGATTTCAGACTCTTTTCCACAGTTTCCTGAAAGGAATTTAAACTTGTGTTTCTTAGTCAAGACTTCTCTAGCACTTGACCTCCAAGCCCGGCACTGTCACCATGGGAATCCACTCTGCATCGTTCTGTGGACTTGAGGTTCCCGGATGAGGATGAGGTCGGAGGGTGAAACCGGCCTGCCGAGCCCTGACTGTTGACCACAGATACAGATGTGATGTGAGCATCTGCTGATGACAAAGGACTATTCAGGCCCTCAAGGTGCTCTGCTGGCTTTCAGCATCAAAAAACCCCTGTGGTTTCCTTTCCTGCAGATGATGGTTCAATTAGCAGGGACTTCCTGAAATGGGGGGATGGAGAACTGTGATTGACAGAGCACAGTAAACAGCCGAACCCCTTTTCCATAGCTTCTTTATGGGTACTTACTATCCAAATGAATTACATTTCTAAATTAACATTCAGCTATCACTTGGAGAGTTCTACTCTACATGCCGGGCCCTGTTAAGTGCTTTGCATATCTTATTCTTTCTATGTCTTGCAACAATTATGAGGTAGATTCTGGTATTGTTCCCATTTTACTCAGGACAAAACCTAGGCACAGAGAAATCAAGGGTGTTGTCTAAGTCATGTTACTAGTAAGACATGGAGCCAGGATTCAAGCCAACATCTGGCTCCAAATCTATGCTTGCAATCGAAACACCACATTTAGTGCATGCCCTCAGAACTCAGTAGACTTGGTCTAGATTGATGTCTGGAGACACACTGAGTGGAGCCCCTCTCTGCAGGAAGGTGTCCAGTGAGGGCCCCTCTGCCTTCCTAACTCATCCCTTCAACATTGCCTTACTCAGCTGATGCCTAGCACCCTCAGCTGTCTTTCCCATGATTCCCCACCCCGTCAGATAACCCTGGCCCTTTTACACCCACAATGCTCTCTCTTTAGCTTCAAACCTTTCATCCCAAAGATGTCTCCTGTGTCATCATTGTGTTCTCATTTGGGTAATCTGCTACAGCGAGCCACGGTGGCACAGTCTGATCCCATCCCAAAGAGGTGGGAGGGGTCCCAGTACCACAGGGCTCTGGAAGTCAGTGGCAGGGATGCCTCTGTGCCCTTGAGCAACAGCCCACACTCAGTAAATAGAGCAGGATGCAGAGGACAAGCTCACAGGCTGGCGATGGAATTACAGGCCCAGACAATAGCTAGAAACCACGTGGGCTACATGGAAGTCCTAAATTTTGATTTAGACATCGCATTGCATGACCAGAGAAGTAGACTTATCTATGGCTTAAGGGCAAGAGACATGGCTTAAGAATCTGTGAATCCAACCATTCTCATTGGATGATGAGAATTACAAGTAGTTTTCTTTTCTTCTTTATTCATTTCTTCATGTTTCTCCAAGACAGTCTCCAATGAAAAAACATTAAGTTTTTACATCCAGAAAAACCAACAAATTTTACAAAAGCTCAGTGGCAGCTATAACAGTATATAGAGAGTTGTTAAAGGGCAATTTTGGGCTATGCTAATGCAGACAGCACCTATGCTAAGGGGATTAAGATCACAGAAGTTACATCATGAGGTCTCTGCTTACCTGGGACATATGTTAGCCAAGGAAAGCAGGATGAAAAAGGTACTGGAAATCTTACCTTCTGAGGTGAAAGAATAAAGGAATTTCTAGGCTGATGAAGCAATTATTTATATGAAAGAATAATTCTTTTAAAAAACGAGGACAGTAAATCTGTAGAGGTTTTAATAATCATATTTTATGTTATTCATCAGGGCAGTAGGAATCAAAATGTAAAACTTTTAGAAAGCGATATTTCAATTCAATCATAGGAAATATTTTTATTATTTAATACAGATATGCAAAAAATGAAATTGGATGATTCTTGGCAGTGTGAGTTCCCTACCACTTGAGGTGTTAAAGCAAGTGTCAGACACTGGTGTACTCTGGCTGTGATCCTGAAGATTCTTGCTTTCATCCACCTAGTCCTCAGCTCAGACATTGACGGAGCTCTGACTATCACAATGTGTTGTTCTATGTCATGGTGACATGAACACAATCGCTTAAGACAGTATATTGTCTTTTATCAGCTCCTACTCTATAGAAAAGATGAAACAACATGCCCTGTAATAGTGTGTAGAATGAGCTGTGGTGGCCCAAGGGAGAGGGATTTACAATGAACAGAGATTCTTCAAGCTTTGAGGTCCTATCATTCTTTCATTATAATTTGGGAAAGGATGAGATTGAGCCAGGCTCCATGGGACATTTTTAGAGTCAGGGATTGTCCCTTAACCACACAAAATGACTACCATTTTGTGAAAGTAGGAAGCAGACAGCATGGCAGAAGTAACCAATCACCTGTTGTTTGACCTTCTGTAACTTTTTGAGAACTTCCCAAATTGGGTTTTAAGATAATCTGGAACCACTTTCTTTAAGTTTATTTATTTATTTTGAGATATAGAGAGAGCACAGGGGAGAGGCAGAGAGAGGGAGACATAGAATCTTAAACAGGCTCCGTGATTTCAGGGCAGAGCCCAACACAGGGCTCCATCCCACCAACTGTGAGATCATGACCTAAGCCAAAATCAAGAGTCAGATGCTTAACTGACTGAGCCACCCAGGGACCCCTGAACCATTTTTTCATAAAAGATGTAGAATCAAAAACAATCAGGACCTTTGTAGAAGAAGAAACCTGGCTAGAAGTTAGAAACCTGAAGGTTCTCTGTAGAAACATTGAAGGGTTATCTTGTCACAGAATGTAGTTTGTGTATATGTTAAATACATTTCTATTGGTGTGCACACATACCAAAAAGTACATACATCACATGTGTACAGCTCAGCACATTTTCTAAACAGTAACACAAGGGCAAATTCAGGAATGAAAACATTATCAGCACTCCAAGGGCATTGTAGTGTTCCCTCCTGGCCACCATCCCTCCTTCTCTTAGAAGCAACAGTTTTCCTAAGTTCTACCATCACTGATGAGTTTTGCCTTCTTTGGGCCTTTATATACAAACGATTGCATGGTGTGCTTGTTGGTGTTTGGGCATTGTGTTCGGCATTACAGTTGTAAGTGCCATCTGTATCGTTGTATATGGTGTTGCCGTGCTCATGAGCACTGTCCAATGACATGGTGTTACATCGCATGGACATCCCATCATTGATTTTCTCATTCTTCCAGACTTGGTGGACTTTGGGTAATTTCTGGCTTGGGGATCTTATGGGTAGTGCTGTGATAATTTTTTTATTGCTGCCCACATATGGCCATTTATCTTGAGCATATAACTGAAGTATAAACGCTAAAGTATGTGGTACTAAAATATTCAGTTTAACTAGATGCTGAAAATGTTTTCTTAGAGTGATTTTACATATTTACACTCCTAACAGTATAACGTAATTCTACATGCTCCTCATGTTTCCAACATTTAGTTATTGACAGTCTTTTAACATTTTTAACCATGTGTAGAAATAATGTATTTGCTTATTTCTGGTAACTGGTGAGGTTGAGCCCTTTTGTCTTATTGGCCATTTGCATATTCTATTTTGAAAGGTGTTTATTTAATTATTTGGGTTCATTTTTCTACTGCGTTATCTGTCTCTTGTTATTGATTTGTAGAAACTCATCTTTGTACAGGATGGCATTCATTTTTGTATTACAAATATCTTCCAATTTGTGCCTGGCATTTTTATTTTGATAATACCGTCATTTGAGGAATGAAAGTTCGTAATTTTAATTTTGCACAATTGATCGACTCTTTTCTCAAAGGTAGGTGTTCTACGTGAGATATATGCCTGCCTAAAATCATAAAGGTACAATTCTATGTTACTTGCTAAAAGCTTTTTTTGTTGTTAACTTTTACCCTTGGATTAACAATCTGTCTAGACCTTCTGTTTCTTATAGTGTGAGGAATGAATCAATATTACTTTTTCCATATGAATAGCCAATTGGCCATGCACCATTTATTGCAAATGGCATCCTGTCCCTGTGGAATTACAGTGACACTGTTGTCACAAGTCAAGTACCTAATGTGTGTGGGTTTGTTTCTGGATGCAATCATGTTTCACTTATAAACACTGTCTTGATTATTAGAACTCTATTGATTACATAGACTCAAGGCTTTGGAGGGACTTTGAGACTCCACAGAGCACATTCATGTTCAGCTTTGATAAAGATCAATGGTGCGGAGCAGCAGGAGCAGGAAGGCACATGGAGAGATCAGAGAGGCCCAGAGATGCTAGGGACAGGAATGTAGTCCTTCTTCTGTTGTAGAGCATGTGTCTCATCTCCGCATCTTGTACCACAAACCTCCATGCTAGAAGCCTGGTCACCAGGAACCAAGGTGCAAGGTTACAGAACAGTCTTTTCACAGGTTAGCTGGATTCTTTGCTCAGTCTATAGGCTGAAACCAAGATGTCCTCATCTGAAGCACTCACTGTCATTTCCTTAATTGTGGACCCAAGGTCCTGTTTTCTTGCTGACTGTTGGCCAGGGGGCATTCTGACTCTGCTCCAGCCCACCAGCAGCTTGCTTTCTTCTAGAAGGCCAACAGGAGTCTGTCATCTGCCTTTTAAGAGGTTTGCAGGATAAAATCAGGCCCACCTGGATAATCTCTGTGTCTTAAGGACTTGGATTGTAATCACATCTGCAAAGACCCTTCACGGAAGTATCCCAATTGGTGTTTGATTGAATAGCCAGGAGAGAAGGCTATTGGAGGAGAGGTAGGGTACTAGGGGCATCTTCAGATCCCTGCCTACTGCACACAGCCTAGATGCCAGCCCCATTCACTGAGCGACCTCCATCTGCATCTGGAGGAACATACTTAATGGCCCCTCCTGGGTCAGTATGCATCCTCTTTTCCTCTTTTCCCCATACTATGCCATCTATCTCTATTTTGTTACACCTGTTTTTCTAAGTCTTTTTACTGAGCTAATCACCTTCCTTTCCCTTCCTTCTGGGATAATATCTCTTCCTCACAAACAATATGAGCCAACAGTCTTTTTCCTCAGCTTTCTCTTCTCATTAAAAAGAAACTCAGTTATGTTTAGCATTCCTAGATCTATGATAATGTTTCCCAAGACGTTTAGAACATTTCTGCCAATGCTGGTTTACCCAACAACTGAGTACTTACTGTTTAAAGACATGAAGACAACTTGAGTATATGTTTTGGGCCCTAAAAAAGATGAGTTCTCCAAGATAATGCCATATAGATGGTAGCCATCCCCAAATATACCTCAGTTGGAGTGTGCCGAAGAGCTTTGGCAGACACACTCAGCAAATATTTGTGCTCTCAATGTCAGATAGGTAAGCCCACCACGTCACCTGTACATTGATATTGGTTTCAGTCTTCCAAATACTCTTTACCATGATTATTACTTCACTTAAAAAACAGGGGAAACTGATCTCTAGACTTGAGGATAAAGATACTATGACAAGGTGGGCATGCAGAAGATATTTTACGTCCATTGTATCCAGGCAACTTTTCAACAGAGCATTACTCAGCATTGGCCAAATCAAATCACAGAATTTCAATCCTCTTTGCTCGTTGAGGGCATGAGTTTTAACACTGTAGTGGTCATGGCTACATTCTACTACTAAAGGTACCACTGTTTTCAGTTCTTGAGATTCTATGTGTAATTTCTAGGATCCATCAGCTTCTCTCCTAACTCATACTGGATTATTACACAAGAGATCTGCATGTGCTAATACACCTCCATCTAACATCTCCTTAATTAAAGCGCAGATTTCTTGATAATTCCAGGTATCCTAAATTGTTTTAAGTTAGCCTCTCAAGATGGTTTAGGCTACCCTCTAACATGGCCAGTCAAAGAGGGATCAAGAGATTTGCACAACATCCTCTTCCCCCAGTGGTTTTTGTAATGGGAAAGCCCTCCATTCAGAACTCGCATCTGTTCCTACGACATACACCCTGTTGAGAGGATGCAACTTCTTATATCATACATTCCTAACTCGATTAAATTCCCCTTTCCATGAGGTTTTAGTATGACATTGCATTCTTTACCACTCTTCAGAAATCTCAGGAATGTTTCGTTACTACCCCCAGACAATCTCTCCAAATTGAGGCAAATGGCCTCAGGACCTCTTTGGGGGTGCTTCCGGAAACGCCGACATTCTTTAACTCAGAATCATTGGCCTTTCCTTCACCTCACCTATAACTGAAAGGCTGCAGATTTCTTTTTTGTGTCATGACTAGATTTTCTTCATTCATCGAGGCTAGGATAAACGGAGCAATTCTGTCACAGGTGTTGTTTGCTTGCTTGTTTGTTTTACGTGTTGAGCTGTTTCTATAGCAGCCAGACTCCTCGGTTTTTATAGTGATGATTACAGTTGTGGTTGTGACTCCATCTATCTTCTCCCGTTTTGTACTGTGTTTAATGAAACATCTGAACACTTCCGCCCAGTATAACTGTGCTGAATTTTGGGGTTCTTTTATTCTTCCTGCTTCCATTTTGGTGGATAATCCTGATCTTTCTTTCTCATTTTTCCCACACTTCAACCCCACTTAAAAGTTCAGTAGCCTCAGGAGTATTACACTTAATGTTGAAGGGAATGTTTGCTTCGCAAGATCATTCTACACGCCCCACCTCTACCTAGCTCACCAGATGAGAAGTTGGTTCATCTACCACATTCTGAAAATAATGTAACTACTTAGGTGCCCTTTGCTATAACTAACACACTCTTCTTTTTAGCAATACCTAACATAAGGAAAATAGCTCTTTGGCTACCAACGTAAAACATCCATTTCTGCAGCGCTGGGTCAAGAAGCTATGGATACATCTCAAAAAGTCGTTTTATTCTCTGACTGCATATCCAGCGATTCAGGCACACATATATTCTTTCTGGGATTATTGGTCAGACAAGGGCCATATTCCAAATAATACCCAGCTCCCATCTTGTGTCTCACCCATTCCCTTTACAGATGGTGTCATGAGCCATAGTGTGCGAGACAAGACGTGGACACCTTGCGACCATTCGTAATTACCCTCATTTCCACCACATCAGCCAAAGCAGCCAAGGTTCTGAGTTCCTGACTGACTTCCTTTCTCTCTGAATTTCTTATTTATTTGTTTACTTATTTATTTAGAGGCAGTGTGTACGTGAGCTGGGGAGGGGCAGAGAGAGAGTGAGAGAGAGAATCCCAAGCAGCCTCTGTGCTGTCAGTGCAAAGCCAGACTCCAGGCTCAATATCACAAACCATGAGATTGTAACTTGAGCTGAAATCAAGAGTCAGATGCTCAATTGACTGAGCCACCCAGGTGCCCCTGAATTTCTTTTTTAATCACTTAGCTATTTTAGCCATATCTGAGGTTGGCCCCTACAAGTTCCATTGATATAAATTTTACCATTCAGTAATCTCAGCACTTGAGTGACCTCAACCTGGAGGTTGAGGTCTGGGAGATCTGGGAGATCCGGGAGAGATCTGGGAATTCCCCTGCTGCCCAAGGAATGCTCTCTGTACACCTTCCTGTATCATTCCTCTTCCCAAACAAGCTATGCCTGGGAGACCTCCCTCCACATACTGTTCTGTCCCAGTTGTACCCACAGTGAAGGTCAGCTGTGGCCCCAGAAGGATTTCCTTAATCTCTCCTACCCCACCCCACCTGCGAAGGGCTGCTGCAGCACACTCTATAAAGACCTAGGGCACCTCCCCGGGATTCCTGGCTGCCCATTGCCCTGCAGACGGCATTTGCCGTCTTGCTTCCTTGCACAGGTGGAAGCCCCAGGAAGCCTTGAGGTTTTCACTATGCTCTTTGCTTCCGTTTGCAGCCTTTGCAGACTGCTGACTTGCATCTGGTAAAGGCCCTGGGCAATCAGCAATCTCACCTCATCTCCAGCTGGGGAAGACCACATGCCGGAAGGGACTCCTCAGCTGCTTTCTTGTCCTTGTTCCTAGCACCTTTGGATCAGGGAAGACCCTGCCTCAGAGACATCTCTCCCACTCCTTTCTTTTCCAGTCCACAGTCATCTATGCTTCTGCTTTCGACTGAAGCAAAAGTTGTGTTTGCCTTAGAGGTGGAACGCCCTTCACTCTCCTACTCTGGGCTCAGGTTTCCATATAATCCCACCGTAAACTCAGTGTGGGCTCACAGAGATAAATGCCAGGAAGCGGCCAACCTGATTTGTGGCTGTGGCTTCTCAAAATCCCAGAATGCCATACCAGCCATGGGACATTCCTTAGCAGCTTGAGAGTTGATGCCCATGCCGCCACCTACCACTGCATCCTTTCGCCAAAAAAGGAAATTTGATATATACTTCACATCTTGTTAAAAAATTAATTCAAAAATAAATCATAGTATTAAATGCAAAATGCAAAATTATATGACTTCTGGAAGAAAACATAAATTATAAGAAAAATTCTGCATGACCTTGTGTTGGAGAACTTCTTAGATATGGCATCGAAAGCACAAACCTGAAGTGGAAAAAGTATAAATTGGACTAGATCAAAATTAAAAATGGCTGCTGTGTTTAAGATACTGTTAAGAGGATAAAAATACTTGGAGAAAATATTTATAAATCATGTTTATGGTAAAAGACTTGTATATAGATTACATAGAATAGTATCAAAACTCATCAATAATCAAAGAAACAATCCATTTTATTACAAAAAAGGGCTGCTTGCAAATGACTAATTTTAAATTTAAGAGCACAAAAGCATCCTTTCCTTGTTCGGGTGTAGAAAGTCGTTAATATTACCTTTGCAACAAGAATAATCTGAAAAAATTATAGGATCTTAGTTTAGGATAAGAGAAACAGGTTTTATATATAAACAGTTTATATAAATCTAAAATCCGGAAAGTGATGATCTTTCATAAAGGAGAAGCTGTTAGTATAAACACATTTGTACTGATTAAGTCTGCTGGGAAAATTGCCCCTTTTATCATTATGGAATATTCCTCTTCATATCTAATAATCCTTCTTGTCTTAAATTTCACTTTGTTTGAAATATCCTTCAGTTAAAGAGTTCACTGCAAATCTTACTCTAGTCTTTTACTTTTAATCCTCTTAAAGAAAGTAGGTTCCTTGTAGACTATATGTGGGTGTTACTTTTCTTTAGTCTGGCAATCTTTGTATTTTAAGTGGTATGTTTAGACCATTTATATATCAAGTTATGATTAATATGGTTGGATTATAATCCATTGTCTATTTAGCTACTTCCTATTTGTTCCATTTGTTCCTTGACCTTTTTTGTTTTCATTTGGTGTTTGTTTTTTTATGGTTTTTCTTTGTTGTTTTTTTTTTCTTTTGTTGTTGTTTTTTAAGAGGGAGAGTGAGAGCAGGGGAGAGAGGCAGAGGAAGAGAGAAAAAATCTTAAGTAGACCCCACATCCTGATGTGGGGCTCAATCTCGTCACGATGAGATCATGACCTGAGCCAAAATTAAGACTTGGATGCTTAACCGACTGAGCCACCTAGGCACCCAAACTTACTTGTGATTATTGAGCATTTTTTTGATACAGTTTATCTCTCCCATTGACTTATTATTTATAAATCATTTAAAGACATTTTAGCAGTTGCCCTAAGGTTTATATCATGCATCTCTTAATAAATGGTTCTACCATCAAATAATGTTAGATTGTTTTACGTATGATACAAAGACTTTATAATAATATATTCTTTAAGTCTCCCTCCCATCCTTACGTCATTTTCATTATACATTTCTGTTTTACACGGGGGGCAAACATGAAACACTTTGTTACTAACACTGCTTTAAATAGTTCATTATCTTTTAGAGCAATTAAAGTAAAAATTATTTTATCTCCATTTACTTGCTTTCTGATACTCTTCGTTATGAAGATCCAAGTTTCTGACATATATCATATTCCTTATACTTGAAAAAACTATTGCTCCCATTTCTTCTAGACAAAGTCTGTTGTCTTCAGTTTTTATTTGTCCAAGTATTTATTTCTTTTGAAGGGTATGTTCTCTGGGTACAAAACTCTGGTTGGCAATTGCTTTTGTTGTTGTTTTCTGCACTTTAAAAAATGTCCTTCCATTGTCTTCTTGCTTGGATAGTTTCTGACAAAAAGTCTGCTTATAATCCTCTGTGGATAATGTGGCCCTTTCTTGCTTTTCTACCCTTTGGCTACCTTGGAGATTTTCTTTTGCATTTTAGTTTTCAGCATTGTGAATATGATATGCCTAGTTGTCAGTATTTTGCCATTTATCCTGCTTTTTGTTCTCCTATTCTTTCAGATCTATGATTTGTTGTTTATCACTAACAGAAAATTCTGGCCATTACAGCTTCAAATATTTCTTCTCTTTTTCTTCTCCTATTACATGTGTATGAACTATCCCTGTCCCAACCCTGTATTTTTTTTTTCATCTTCTTTCTCTTTGAATTTCAGTTTAGCTAATTTCCATTTATATATGTTCAAGTTCACTCATTATTTTCATAGGCTATGTAGAATCAACCAAAGAGCTGGTTGAAGACATTCTTCATCTTCTCTCAAACTACTCTGTTTTTTATTTCCAGAATTTCAATCTGATTTTGTCTTCAGTTTCCATCTCTGCTGAAAGTACCCACTTGATAGTGTGTCTTGTCTACCTTTCCCATTATTCTTTAATGTGACAATCACAGTAATTTTAAAATCCCTATCTTACATTTCTAATTTTGTGTCATTTTTGAGTCTGCTTCTGAGAATTTTTATTCTTTTCTGATTGGGTTTTTATTACCTGTTCTAAATCTACATAATAACTTACAAAAACTGAATATGTTATACATGACAGAAGATAATGAAGTTAAATGTTTTTTAATGAATGAGTATGTCTTTACTTTTATTATTTTGAAAGTCACCAAATATTAATCCCTTTCCTATTATCCCCATAGTTCTATAATTCCAGGTACCATCCTTTTTATTTAGCCTAAAGGACTATCTCTGGTGTTTATTGTGGTATAATTCTGCTATCAATAACTTCTTCCAGCTTTTGTTTGTCTGATCATACTTTTACTTCTTTCAGCTTTGAAAAATACTCTTTCTGGATGTACAATATAGACATATATAGTTGTACCTCATTATTTATAGATTTTATATTTGCAAATTCACCTGCTTGCTAAAATGTATTTGTAACTCAAAATCAGTACTCAGAGTGCTTTCATGGTCATTCCCGGACATGTGTATGATGGCAAGAAATTTAAGTCACTGGTGTGCATGCTCCCAGCTGAGGTTGTACAAGGCAATGATCTGCCTTCTTTTTCTGGTTCACATACTGTGAAAACGTGGCCTTTCCTTGATCTGTTTAGTGCCATGGTGGTTTTTCTTTTTTCTTCTCTTTCTTTCTTTCTTTCTTTCTTTCTTTCTTTCTTTCTTTCTTTCTTTCTTCTTTCTTCCATCCATCCTTCCTTCCTTCCTTCTTTTCTTTCTTTCTTTCTTTCTTTCTTTCTTTCTTTCTTTCTTTCTTTCTTTCTTTTATTGCATTTCTGTGTTCTTTGTTGGTGATTTCATTTAAAATGTTAACATGCTGTCTAGTGTTTCTAAACACAAGAAGGCTGTGATGTGCCTTCCAGAGAAAACACATGTTAGATAAACTTCTTTTAGACATGAGTCATAGTTGTAATTATCATGCCATTGACCATGAGTTCAATGATAATAAATTTACAGTGTACATTAAATAGGGTGTATCTAAACACAAATATACAGAAAACAAAGTTATATATTGGTCAGTTGACAGAAATATTAAGACCATAAGTTTGAAGGAAACCAACCGTGTTTTCCCTATGGGAAGTGGCTTTCTTCATGAGCACAGTGTTCATGGTAACTTTCTAGAACTTAACTACCATTAATAAAGAGAATGAACTGTATATATATATATATATATATATATATATATACAGTACGTGTGTGTGTGCTCCAAGATTTTTTGTTACTCTTGAGTGGTTGTACTGATTTAGTTTTCTCTGCTTCATTATTATCAGAAGCAAGAGTTCTTTGTTTCATTTAATCCTGGTTTTTAGTTGTTTTAAAATGAAATAAGGTAGCATAGTATAAGTGGTAATAATGGAAAGTGACCAGCATTCATTAGCCACCAAATATTAATTAACGACATTAGCTACTTAATTTTTAAATTCCTTCTGCTGTTAGACAGTCTTACTTATGAATGAGTAAGTGGGGATTCAAAGAGATTAAATAACTTGCCAAAGCCTGGATTTGAACTTAAGCCTGTTGCTTTCAACGTCAGGACTCTTACTTTGATTGTCACTTCACTCATTGATTCAGTTTTCTCATCTAAAAAATAAATGCTAATAATCCTACATGCACAAGAATGTCACAAGTATGAATCAGAGGATTTCAGTGTCAGAGACACACAGTAATTGTAAAACAGTGCTTGTCACATCAGATCTGTCATAGCTTCTCTCTAAAATACACTTATCCTAGGAAAATGGCATGAGATTTTGGAAAAAGTGTCTACAATGTGTGTTAATGAAGATCCAGCAGTAGCTAGAAAATCAATATATGACACACTTTTTCATTATGATGTGTTGTGATGGTTCTATTTGCAATGTTTCACAGAGGACAGTTAGTTTAGTGCTTCTAAGAGTTGTTGGAAAGGCCCTTTGGGAGTGTTAAGGCCTAAGTTTCTTCATTAACTAGAAAGACGAAAATCTGCCACTGGGCACTAAACATATTTTAACAAATCATTCGAGAGGATAAGGTCACTTCTCCAAGTTTATTCGCTAACACTTGGGTGTTTCTATGTGATGACTTAGAGGGAAATGTCTACTTCACTCATCAAAACTCAGGACTCTCTTCTATGAGTTAGCCCAGCCCAGTAGTGCTTTAGAAAAAAATTATAAAAGCCCTATCATTTATCCACAGTCGAAATTTCAGTGGATCATTGCACATGCTCTTCAGATGCCTCAAGTCAACTTGGCAAAATAGCCTGTCATATTACTAAACTAATGACCTTCCCTCTAACCTGGGCCCTCTGCATTTTCTCTTGTAACTAGAACCACTAACTACCTAGCCACCCAAGCCAGAATCTTGGGTGCAATTTTTAATTTCTCTTTTGCCACACTTACATGACTAAACAATAAATCTGTGTTTTCATTTTCTCAGCTCCTCAAGTGCAGTTAACTCCACTAAACCCCTATTAAGGATGCTTCCAGATTGTAGGGCCATCATCACTTCCTTGGATTCCTATAAGAGTCCCTTAATAAACCTTCATGCCTTTGGCTAGGCCCTTAAATATGACCTCCACAAAGCTCTTGAGTGATCCTTCTGATGCACAAATGGCCATGGCACTCTTCTGCTAGGAAATTTTATTGCCCACAGCAGATTATCTGGCACATTGTACTTCATAGGAAAGATTCGTTCAATAGTGTATTGAACTGGTCGATGCAAATGGACTGCATTTCAGCCGTGCCGATTTTCACAACTTCATTTAGGGATCAGAGTCTATTCCTGAACTCGAATGAAAAAACTCAGGAATGGAGATCTAGATTTGATTGCTGTCAGTGTATAGGTGGAAGTTTAAACCGTGATGGCGAGTGTGATTGATTAAGCTGCTAGAAATATTCCTGTAAAAAGGAGACCTCCTTCACCAGACATCACATTGTTTCCTACTTGATTTGGGGATATTATATGATAGCTTGTAATTTCATAATGTTTTATAATTCACAGAGAAATAGCCTATATATTCATTCACTTGAACTTTTTAATAACTCTGTGAAGTAAGGTATATATTATAGTTAGTGCAAGGTAGGCCCAGAAAGATTTAGTAAAAATTTCAGGATATTATAGTTAGGAACTGGTAGAACCCATACTTGATTTCTAGGTTGAGGGAATCTTTCCAGTAGACTGTATTGCCTTTTTTCTATGAATGCTAATAGTGTTGCCTTTGCACTAGTTGACCACACTTGGAGACCCTACTATGTGCTCAGCATTGTGCTTCAGTGTTACTACAAAGACGAACAAGGCCCCACATTTCCAGAATTAATGTAGAGATGGAATATAAATCACTAAATACAAAATGATGCACCTAGCGCCATTATAAAGCTACAGATAGAAGATTGCTGAGCCCAGAGACGTATCCATGGCGACAAAGGAGGAGCAGCATAGAGGAAGGCAAAGCATTGTTCCTCCACTCAATGGACTAATAGTTACAATTTCCTTCTGCTTCCATATTCATCATTCACACAGCAAACACGGTCTAGCAAACATGTGAATCTGGTCCTGTTCTAGGTGCTAGCAAAAGGGCAATAACTCAATAGTACTTATGTTCTCATGGATACATCGATTCTAGTGGGATGGGGAGAAAGAGAATAAACAAAATGCCAGATGGTAATTAGTGGCGAGAGAAAAATAAACCATGGAAATAAGGCATGGAAGGTGGAAGAAGCATTTGTAATTTTAAGTGGAGAAGTCACAAAGGGTTTCATGGAAAATATGGCTTTTCAGCAAACAATTTGCATTAGTTTCCTATTGCTGCTGTAACAAGTTACCACAAAATTTTCAGCCTAAATCGTGCCAGTATATACTCTTAGAGTTCTAAAACTCAGAAGTCCAAAACCAGTTCCCCTGGATGAATACTTCAAGCTCTCAACAGGGTTGTGTTCTTTCTGGAAGCCCTAAGGAAGGATCCATTTCCCTGCCTTTTCCAGATTCCAGATGCTGCCTACATTCCTCGGCATGTAGGAATTCCTCTTCATCTTCAAAGCCAACAACATAGCATCTTCAGATCTTTCTCCGACATCTGTTACCATTGTCACATGTCCTTCTCTGACTCCAAAGGCCCCTCTCTCTAAGGATCCTTGTGATTGGATCAGGCCCATCTAGATAACACAAGATAATCTTCCTATCTCAAGAAGTCTAATTTAATCATACCTACAAAGTCCCTTTTGCCTTGTAAGGTAACACATTCACAAATTCCAGCAAGTAGGACATGAACATCTTTGAGAGACCATTATTTTGACTACCACTGACGTGAAGGAAGTGTTACAAAACTGCATGCAGGCCACCTGGGGAATGCATTCTAGGCAGATGGAATCACAACGTCAATGGACTGAGAACTGTGTCTGATCTTTACGGTACAGTAAGGAAGCAATGGTGGCTGGTACAGAGTGAGCAAAGGGAGAGGGGTAAAAGAGGAGGCCGCAGATGTACCATGGGGCCTGATGGCCTGGGCTGTTGTGGGTTGTTGTAAACATTTTAGCTTTAGTTCAAATACAGGAAGATAGGACAACTATAGCAGATTTTAAGTAGTTGAATGACACCATCAAATTTATATTTTTTAATTAAGAACTTATTTTTTTAAGAGCAGTTAAGATCCACAACAAAATTTTTAAAAAGTAGAGATTTCCCAAAAAATCTTGCCTCCAAACATGCATAGCCTCTTCCATTATCAACAGATATGGTACATTTATTACATTTCATGAATCTACACTGACACATCATACCCACTTAAAGTCTATCGTTTACTTTAAGGTTCCCTTTTGGTGTTGTATAGTCTCTGGATTTGGGCAAATATATAATGATATGTGCTCACAATTATGATATCATGCAAGGTACTTTCACTGCCCTAAATGTCATCTGTGCTCTGCCTATTTATCCCTCTTCCCACTCCCCGAACTCCTGGTACCAACTGATCGTTTTAATGTCCCCATAGTTTTGCCTTTTCCAGGACAACATATACTTATAGTCAGATAGTACGTAGCCTTTACAAATTGGCTTTCACTTGGTAATACACACTTAAGTTTCCTCCATGTCTATTTATGGTTTGATACCTCATTTCCTTTTAGTGCTGAATAATATTCCATTGTCTGCATATAGTACAGTTTATCCACTAATCTACGGAAGGACATCCGGTTTGCTTCAAGTTTGGGCAATTATGAATAAAGTTTATGTAAACATCCAAGTGTAGATTTTTGTGTCGACATAAGTATTCAACTTCTCTGGGTAAATACCAAGGAGCATGGCTGCTGGGTTGTATGTTTAATTTTGTAAGAAACAGCCAAACTGTCTTCTAACATGGCAGTATAATTTTGCATTCCTACCATCAATGGATGAGAGCACTTGTTGCTCCACATTCTCATCAGCTTTTGGTGTAGTCAGTATTCTAAATTTTGGCCATTCTGATAGGTGTTAATGGTATCTCATTTTTGCTTTAATTTGCATTTGCCTGGTGATGTGGAGCAGCTTTATCTGCTTATTTTCCATCTGCATATCTTCCTTGGTGAGGTGTCTGTTAAGGTCTTTGGCCCATATTTTATCAGAGTTATTTGTTTTCTTAATGTTGCATTTTAAGTGTTCTTTGTATATGTGGTATACTAATCTCTTATCAGATGTATCTTTTGCGATATTTTTTCCCAGCCTATGACTTGGCTTCTCATTCTCTTGAGATTGTCTTTTGTAGAGTATAAGCTTTTAATTTTAATGAAGTCCAGCATATCAATTATTTCTTTCATGGATCATGCCATTGGAATTACATCTAAAAAGTGATTGCCATCCCCACGGTCATCTAGGTTTTGTCCTATGTTATCTTTTAGGAGTTTTATAGCTTTGCCTTTACATTTAAGTTGATGATCCATTTTGAGTTAATTTTTCCAAAAGGTATAAGGTCTAAGTTCATTTGTGTGTGTGTGTGTGTGTGTGTGTGTGTAGATATCCCCTTATTCCAGCACCATTTGTTGCAAAGATTATTTTTGTTCTATTGTATTGTCTTTGCTCCTTTGTAAAAATCAGCTGACTACCTTTATGTGAGTCTTTGACAAATTGATTTTAAAGTTTATATGGATAAGGAAAGACCCAGAATAGCCAGCACAGTCTATTTCTGGCCTCTCCATTTTTTTTCACATTTACCTGTATGTATATTCTTTCACCAATACCACACTGACTTGTTTACTGTTGCTTTTATAGAAGGTCTCAAAGTCAGTTACTGTCAGCTCTCCAGCATCGTTCTTCTCCCTCAGTATTGTGCTGGCTATTCTGGGTCTTTCCTTATCCATATAAACTTTAAAATCAATTTGTCAATATCTGCAAAATAACTTGCTGAGATTTTGACTGGGATTGCACTAAATCTATAGATGAAATTGAACTGTAGTGAAGTATAGGGAATGGAAATCTTGACAATATTAATTATTTTTCTCCATGAAAATGGAATATCTCTTTATTTTTTTAGTTCTTTGCATTTGTTCCTTAGTTTATAAGATCCTCATATAGATCTTGTATATGTTTTGTTAGATTTATTAGTATTTCATTTCAGGGGGTGCTAATGTAAATCGTATTGTGTTTTTAATTTCAAATTTCACTTGTTCATTGCCTGCATATAGGAAAAGAGTTGGCTTTTCATTACCTTATATCCTGCAACCTTACTATAATGACTTATTAGATCCAGGATTTTTTTTGTCAGTTCTTTCAGATTTTTTTTCTTTTTTAATTTTTTTAATGTTTATTTATTTTTGAGAGAGAGAGACAGCGCCCAAGTGGGGGAGGGGCAGAGAAAGAGGAAGACAGAATCTGAAGCAAACTCTAAGCTCCGAGCTGTCAGCACAGAGCCTGATGCAGGGCTCAAACTCACAAACTGCAAGATCATGACCTGAGCCAAAATCGAATGCTTAAGGACTGAGCCACCCAGGCACCCCAGTTCTTTCAGATTTCCTACAAAGATGACCATGTAGTCTGTTAACAAAAACAATTTTATTTCCTCCCTCCCAAGCTGTCTATCTTTCATTTCTTTTACTTGCCTTATTCTGTTAGCTAGGATTTCCAGTATCATGTTGAAAAGGAGTAGGGTCAGGGTACATTTTTGCCTTGTACTTGATCTTAGCCAGAAAGCTTAGAGTTTCTCACCATTAAGGATGATGTTAACTATGGATTTTTTTGTAGATAGTCTTTATCAAGTTGAGGAAGTTCACCTTTTTTCCCTGTTTACTGAGAGTTTTCATCATAAATGAGTATTGGATTTTGGCTTTTTTCTGTATCTATTTACATGATCATGTCAATTTTCTTTTCTATTCTCTTGACGTGATTGATTACAGTATTTTATTTTTAAGTATTAAACTAGTTTTGCATATTTTAGATAAATCCCACTTAGTTGTGGAATATAATGTTTTTAAACATTCTTGAATTCAATTTCCTAATATACTGTTGAGAATTTTTGCATCTATGTTCATTGAGGATATTGTATTGCAGTTTTCTTTCTTGTAATGTCTTTGTCTGGTTTTGGTATTAGCATAATGCTGTCCTCAGGGATGACTTAGAAAGTATTTCCTCTTCTTCTAGCCCCTGAATGAGATTGCAGAGAACTGGTATAATTTCTTCCTTAAATATTTGGTAGAAATTACTACTGAATCCATCTGGGCATGCATTTTTTTTTAGGTTATTAATTGTTGACTCAGCTTCCTTAATAGGCCTAATGGGTTTGTTCAGATTATCTATTTCTTCTTGTATGAGTTTTAGCAAATTGCGTCTTTCAAGGAATAGATTCGTTTCATTTAGGTTATCAGATTTGTGGGCCTAGAGTTGTTCACAGCATTCCTTTATTATCCTTTCAATATCCACAGAGTCTTTACAAACGTATGTTTTAGGACACTAATCTGGATGATGTCATGAGAATAAACTATAGAGGGACAAGTGTGGAAGCCAAGAAGACAGCTAGGCAAAGTTTCCTAATCCAATTGAGAAATGATGGTTGCTCAAGTCAGTATGTTAATATTGGCGGTGGTAAGGGAAAGAGATCAGTCCATAATTACTAAGGGTTTTAGTCCAAAAAAAGAAATCTGTTATAATGTGGAGAACATTATAGGAGGAATGGATTTTGACAGAGGGCAGGTCAAGAGTTCAGTTTTTGGTATGCTGAATTTGAAAATCATATTCATATTTCAAATGGAAGTGTTGAAAAGGCAGTTGGATCTTTAAGTCTAGAGTTCACTAGAGAAATCCAGCTTGGAAATAGAAATTTGGGTTGTATTCAGAAATATGAGATTATGTTAAATCATCAAATTTTGGTTAAGAAGAGATTGTTATACCAAGCAAGCCCTGAATCACTCCAAATAAATGCTTAGGAAGATGAGGAGGCACTGGCTAAGTAGCCGAAAATGACTGGCCAATGAAGTAAGAATAAAACCAGGATAATTTGTTGTCCCACAAGTCAAGTACAGAAGGAGCTAAGAGAGATGAAGATTGAACAACAGATTCAAATAATGTCAAATTTTATTTGTAATATTAAGTTGTCAAATATTAATATACTAAAATGCCAATTACTTAATATATATTAAGTATAATATAATACTGTGGCTTCTAAAGATAGAAATAGATTTTTGGTAGAGTTATGCTATTTCCGTAAAAAAATACAAATGTGCAAGGCATCAATCGAGGCAATAGTTTGGCAAAAGCTGGATTGGACTAGGTTCAGGGATAGCGGGAGATGTAGAATCAGAAGTAGGACATCTATCTATGCAACATTTTGAGGGGTTTAACTGTAGAGTGAAATGGAGTATGTACGAAGGTAATGGGATCAAGTAAGGATTTTGTTGGTTACTTTTTTTTATTATACTTTATTGTCAAGTTGGTTTCCATATAACACCGAGTGTGTTGGTTAGTTTTTAACTGGAGAGAAAGAATGTCTAAGTGTTGATAGGAAACATCCAATGAACTTTGGGAAAATGACTATGCAGGAGAGGATGAGAATATTAACTTCAGTGATGATCTTGAGGAAGTGAGAGGGGAAGGGTCCTGACACATAATTAGAGCATCTGACTGCCGCTGAGCGCACAGAGAGTGCAGTCAGAGAGAGGGGAGAAGGCAGGATAGATGGGCAAAGATGGTCCCACATGGTGGGGGAGGTTATGGAAGTCCTCTTCTTCATTTCTTCCATTTTTTTTTTCAATGAATTTGGAAGTGAGATCATGACCTGAGCAAGGCTGAGTGGCCATGTTAGAGTTTTGAAGAGAACGCATGGGATATTGACCTGAGAGAACTGGAGAGTGAATGAACTAAAGAAATATATGTACTGTGAATAATAAGGACGATTAAGGATCAAGCTAGTTCATTGTTTCTTAATTTAAAGTGGCTCCAGTTCACAGGGCTGCTGGCTGCTCCCAGGCTCATCTTCACGTGTGCAGGCTCAGGAGAGCGGTTGCGTTTAAGGGGTTGGGGCTTGTCAAGCAAGTACAATATAAGCTCCCACTTGGGGCCATTCATTGCACATTTTCATCTGCCTAATCTTTAATAAAGTATGGAACTCCTCGACTTCTCCTATTGGTCACAATCTAGGGATAGTTTAAGGCAGAAAGATATGTCCCGACCATTCAAACATGGAAAAGTTGGTTCTTGAGTACCTTGGCATATTTTCAAAAATCCTTGTTAATCTTTAGAACTCTATATTGTAGGATGAATCTGCACAGATTTGGTGAGCCGTGCCTGATGTGATGAAGCAGTTATAAGAGAAAGGTCTCTGAATAGCAAGCAGAGGTAAGAGATGGATTCATTTTCTGGATTTTTTTAATCCATTGATTTAAAGTTATGGAAAGTACTATATAAGTCACTTACCAATAAAAGGGTACATCAACCATGCTGTGCTAAGAGACCACTTAATGTTTTACCAAAACAAGGTCAGCAGTAAGTAAAAATGTATATTAAGGAGAGGGGAGGGGAGGAGGAATTGATGATATACCTGAGTCAGTAGAGCCAAGACCTTCCTTTGACTGCACACACCTACATCTTCAGTCATAGTTATGCCTAAAATAGTAAGACATTGATTCATACCTTGCTATTGTAACACCTTACATAATGATCATCTCAATATTCAAACTGCACAATGAATTTTAATTATCAAGGGTGTTTTTTCATAACAGCATCCACTTTCTTTAAGTAGATGCTTTATAAGACATCATTATTGTTAAGCATTTTCCACTTTTATTGAAACAAAATAACTTATGGTAAAACTAACTCTAATTTTACAATGTGACCCTGAAAAAAAAGGAGATATTCAATGTAAAGTTTAGAGACTTATAAATTCTTTAGGCTCCAGTCAGTCCCGTATAGAGAAGTAGATGTGCCTTAGATTCTTCTGTGGCTTAGTCAATTACATGCAACCAATTACACCTCTGTGATTCCTCCCTGCTGATGGTTTGATTCTAAGATTTCTTGCATCATTGTCCCAGATACCATCTTTTTAAAGAGTCTAACTATCTGAGTTGGCTTTTAAAACATAGATAAAATTTAAGCGTATAGGGCTCCCCCATTTGCTATAAATACTGAGCAAACCAGGTATAAGTGGGAAGCAGATAAAAGGTGAAGTTACAAACACACCAACAAAATTGTCAATATACAAGATAAAAGGAACCATATCCAATTTTTATTAGAATTGATACATTTAGGTACCTGCAACTCCACATGTGGAGAAATTCTAATCTAAATTCCAAGGAAAATGCTGGTTCTCTGGCTAAAGGACTCATGTAAAATGTGGTTGTTTTTACACACGGAATTGCTGCTAGGATCAAGCTGCAACATACCAGTTGGTCACACAAATAAGTCCACGTTGCCCCTTGTAGAAGACGTGTGTGTCAATTACAGCTGCTGCTGTTTGCATATAGATTCAATGAGCTTCAGCACTAATTTCACTGATTTATAAACTGTGACAACTTTATAGCCTGCTTTAAATACTCCGTACTCATCAGGCAAGGCAGCCCGTGTTAAGGGTTGTGCGGCAGGTACCAGCTTCTCCGTAGATATTCCACGGGCCATATGCATCTGTGTGGCAACCCTAAACCTGCCAATGATTCATACACGGAGCTAACTCAGATTAATGTTGGCAGAGGAGAGAGAGGGAGGTTGCTGTAAATAGTAAATAAATAAGGCAGTTTCAAATTGGAAATACTTCTTATTGAAAAGCTGAAGTGCCCAGCTATTTTATTCCCTGGGTACCCACCCAGGAAAGGAAAGACATTCTTGGGCTGTGATTTAAGCTTTGTTTTGCTTTTGTTTTGTTTTTGTTCGTTAACCAACCGCTTCTTATTAAGTGACACAATGGGAAAGAGCTGTTGAGAGACACAAAAGTCTTCATCCAACACCCCCGAGTGACCTCTTTCTCGCCAGCGTCTCCCTCCTCTGGCACCTTGGTGTCTGATGGTCATGAGCCAGGTGAGACGGGGCCCTCACCCCCTACCCGCTGGTATTTCTGCCGAGAGCCTGGTAATGGAAAGCCACAGGGGGCGCGGTGGTGAGCTATCAATCATACATCCACATCGTTGGCCAAGGAACCCTTCTTTCTTCATATGACTGATTTATAACTCAAGAAGACATTCTCCTGGGTAATGGCATTTACTAGAATTTTCACAGCTCCCCCAGAAACCAGGGATCTTGTCATAAAACTCAGGAGCAAAGGAGAATGTCTGAACAAAGGCGCCACGGGAAAACTGCACTCCTCGTGCTTAGGCATGCAGACAGAATTTTCTTAAGGACCTCTGGTATAAATTTAAAATACGACACGTCTGGCAATTTCAATTTTTAACAACCAAGTCCTCAAAGAGAAGCAGGGCTAGGCGAGAAAAAGAGAAGGGAGGTAAATTTTGAATGCAAATGAAGGCCAGCTGTGGCAGTGTGGAAGAGAAGGCATTACGGTAAATGCGCCCAAGGAAGAATTTGTAGTAGGTCATTTTGGGTTGTTTTCTGAGGTGGAAGAACCCTCCCAAGGGTACCTGGGAGTCATGTAGATGCAGCCCGATTGTCAGAGTAGGGAGGTAGGCTGGTGTTTTCTTTTCAGAATTCATGGGCTTAAACGTAGGTTCACTGTTATCGCCAAATCCGCAGATGTCAATTCAGGACAAAGGAATATGGTAAAATCTTGGATTGCGAGTAACTTGTTCTGTGAGTGTCCCTCAAGATGAGCAAATGTTTCCAATAAATTTTAACCTGATATACCAGCGATGTCTTGCCACACAAGTGTGTGATACCAAATGTCACATGATCACAACTGAGCCAATGGTTCTCTCTCTCTCTCTCTCTCTCTCTCTCTCTCTCTCTCTCTCTGTGGGATTGTGGGTGATTGTCTCCCAGGCTCAGATGCTTGGTCTCAGGCCGTGGTGTTTGGCAGAAATCAGTGATTTTTCAGAACGTTGGAAGGTGCCCACAACTGGCACTAGTGTATTTTTGTCACTTCAAAGCACCTATGGACAGTCTTTTGCTTTTCCAGACAAGAGGGAGCTTAGGAATGCATTCTTTCATCCTAGGTCATTGGATAGATTCCTTGTTAAAGCTACAAGAAAAGAAAAAGATTCCATTGAGCCAATAGATTCTGTTAGTGATAGTGAAAGTCGTCCTACACAATAACCTTCCTCTCTCTTGGCTCCCTCACACCTGCCACGAAGGTTTTCAAAGGTAAGTGCAGGTTACTTTGTTTATTTTCCTTTCTATTTTGTGTTCTCTTTATTATTTTGTATTATAATACAGTATTATAATCACTTTTATATGAATATTTTGGGGTTGTGGAACGAATCATCTGTGTTTCCATTATTTTTTATAGTGAAATTCGCTTTGTTATACAACCGCTTTGGATTGCAAGCATGTTTCCAGAACAAATTATGCTCACAACCCAAGGTTTTACTCTTCCTGGATTCAGAGCTGATAAGTCTGAATAGGTATCCATGGGGTTCTCTAGGGGTAGAGAGCTGAAGATGAAGCCAAAAGGCTTCCCCTCATAACCACAGCTGGGTCTTACACAATGACAGGGTGGGAGCCTGATTCGTACCCCCTCCCCCCCCCCCCCGTATACTTCTCTCTTGCATCACTGGGCAGTGGGAGCTGTGAGGTATGATTCTGAACAACAAGAAGCATCATGCATAGTCCCAACAAGTCAAACCAGTAAGAGCCTTGGAAAATTGATCTGTTGCGCTCAGAGGCTCAGTGGAATGAATCAACAATACAAGGCACTACTTAGTAATCGATGAGGTAAGGCCGGTGGATTCCAAGCAAGGATGCTTCTAAAGAAGAACATACGTTTCTTTTCAACCTCGCTTCGAAACAAAGTTGATCATGAAGGATCGTAGGAGGCTTGTTCTGCCGTCGAAGTAATCTGCTGTAAATAAAATATCATGTGAAGAAATACTCCATACAATCTACAGAGACCAAAGGTAAAGGAACACCTATGAAATCATAATGCACAAAAATTATTATAAATGGTTAGGCGATGGAATGACTATCTCCACATCTTTTAGGTGAAAACAGAACATTTAAAGTAGCTAAAACTTTTCTACTTCTAGCTAGTCGGACATTTCAGCAGGGCCTGGGATTGTAGTGTCTGTGCAGTAGAACAGAGTGGAGCATTTCCGGTGGACTCTAGGACCTCTTCACCCTCATCCTCTGCAATCAGACCAGGCCCGCGCTCTCAGCCTTGATGGCAGTGGATGGACTTGGAAGGCCTTCAGGAGGTGGAATCAGTAGGACTTGGTGACTGACTGGATGGAGAAGGTGAAGAAAAGAGACATTAGGGATGATCCCACTTGTTTTCAGCCTTCTGCGTGTGGAGGCTGGAGGTGCCATCCACGGAGAGATGGAGCCCAGGAAGCCGGGGGGGAGGTGGAGGGGAGATCACTGGTCATGATAATGATTGTAACTGTTAACATCCTGAGTTTAAAGTTCTTCCCAGACTGGACGGCTCAGTCGGTTAAGCATCAGACACGATTCAACTCGGGTCATGATCTCATGGCTGGGGAGATCAAGCCCTCGTCGGGCTCTGCCCTGACAGTGGGGAGGCTGTTTGGGACTCTCTCTCTCTCTCTCTCTCTCTCTTCCATTCTCTCTCTCTGCCCCTCCCCTGTTCGAACTCTGTCTCTCTCAAAATAAATAAACATTCTAAAGAAATAAAGTGTTTCCAAGATAAGAGAATAGATTGGAAAGGAGTTATCTTTGACTTTGTATGTGGTCATGAAAAGGATAAGCTAGAACAAAGAATGCAGCATGGAAAAGGAGAAGGGGTCTTTTCCCTAACGATAGTCCTGTTCCTCCTCACCAATCTGCCCCGGACACCCTCCCCCCTGGAGAATGACATGCTCCGCTCTTGATTCTCCAGTGAAACAGGAGTCCTTGGTTAACCCTTCCTTAATTATCCTTTCCCCTAGAGAGTGGGTACTATGTATTTTATGCCAAGAAACACCTGTTTCTCCTGGGTGTGTGACTACGGGCACCTCACTTATCTCTCTCCTTTCCTCATTGTCCACAACTGTAAAATGGGTATAATAATAGTAATGGCATATAGACTTGTTAGCAGAATTAACAGATGCTATTTACAGAGGATTTCAAATAGTGCCCGGACCTAACGAGTATTATATTTGTGTTTTTGAAATAAAATAATGAACGACTCCAGATACCTCTTATTGAGTAATGATATGGATGGAAAGGATTGGTTTAGTAACTTGTCCAAGATCACAGAAGAGAGCAGGATGTTAACGGAGACCACGCTGTTCAAGACAGTCAGGGGCGCTGGTCGTCGGCATTTCTATAGTGAAACGGTTGTCAAAATTCATTCATCGGTTTAGAGGAAGAGTCATTTCAGAACTTATAATTTCAGCGTGAATAATAAAAATAAATTCCTGTATAGTGGTTAATAAGATCCGTTGGCAGAAGGACGCTTTATTTTATTTAAATGCGTAGAGTTACTACATAATAAATTCTAGATTAAGAACCCAATAAATGTCATGGGTATAATATTGCCAAAAGCAGTAACTAAGAGGTCAGCTAGAAGATAAACACAATACTGATCATTTATTTCTGGAATTGGGCTGGAGATTTGCGAACATTTTAGGCTAGGAGAAAAATCCTTCTAGCATTTTGGGGAATATTACATTAGCAGAAGTTATCTTACTTCTCTGAATTGGCATCTAATAGACAAAAAGCGGCCTGTGGTAATCACCAGTAAAACTCAAAACAAACCAAAGGACTTATGACATTATTTGGGAAAATTTGGATAATGCACTAAGAAGGATGCTACAAGTCAGGGTTTGGTTACCTATGGAAAAACACCTTTCTCTTTGTTATCATATTACACTATTTGCCTCAGATTCATCCCGTCTTAAAATTTCAGGCATGCTCTTTAACTATCTTTGTGTAACACGTAATGTATTCGTTATTTTCCAGCAAGTAAGATTAGTCTTTCTCTACAATTTATAATCTGTGATGAAAACTTTCCCAATTTTGTTACATATCCCTAAAATATATTTTTTAAATGACTTTTTGGCTCTACATTATGGACAAAATTATTTGAGTTCTTTTACATTATTGGAGTGTTTTGTTTCCATTTTATAAAAATTTTGAATAAAATTGTTATTAACTTATGTGTAGCCAAATATTTGCACAGATCCTTCATGTTTCCTTAGGATAAAAATGTAGATATGGTATTCTTTCGTTAATCATTTTAAAGCTTTTGGTATATATTAATTTCCCCCAAGGAACTGTTTAAATTTATACTATCCATCATCTGTTGCTGAAACTATTAAAATATGTATTTTCTATATGCTTTCCATATGCTGATATTGTCAGCAAAAACATTTTGGTAAATGGTAAAATGGAGTTTGATTCTCTCCTTTTTTAAACTATCAGTCTTGTTAATTATTTTCATGTATTTTCAATAATTATAATATTTCTTTTATAGTATGTTTGTGCCCTAATCTTTTCCTATTAAAAGTATATATATATATATATATATAGACACACACATATTTATATTGTGTATTAGAATAATTTTGACAATTTATATTTGCTTTCACATTTCTATTCTTTTTAATTGCATAGGATTTTAATTTTCCTGCAATTTTTCAAGTTCTCATTTATCAGTTTTTCGATGTGTTTAGGCTACAAAATGCATTTTCCCTCTTTGATATTTTCGCACTTTACATTTAACTCTTTAATTTAAGCATACTCGACTTCTATGTGAAACACGTGGTAAAGGTTTTATTTTACTCATCATGAAATAACTGAGCAATTGTCCCAGAAATATTTATTAGATCATACACCTCTTCTCTAGTCATTTGAAAGATAACAGTGCAAGTTAAAATTTTTTAGAATCCTTTTCTCCCATAGCACACAAAAGGAACAAAAGTAAAAAGAAAACTAAGAGAAGCAAAATCTATACCATTGAAGATGATGTTTCTTTGATGATCATCTGTTGTTTCTCTCTTGAGTTTCTACCTCAAAAAAAAATCTGACAATTCTGTTTACTATTCTGTTTTCCATCCCTTCAGCACCATCATTGACCATTATCTTTCTCTGGACCAACGTCACTTGGCTTAATTGCTCACCCCTCTTGCCATTTTCAACCATGTTAAATTTTTACCAATTATAGCTTCTGCCACTCTGTTCTTTGGAACATTATTCCTCACCAAATCAAGATTTTTCCCAAGTCAAAGTTTGCAAATATAAATATGTCCCAAATATATGATTATTATGTAATTAAAAAAAAAGTTCTACAAGTCCCATTTGTCCTAGATCAGCTTTTGCATCTTTAATGTCACAAGTTCCTGGGTCAAAAACCAAAGCCAGTGTAGCCAGTCTTTTTGAAGAGTGAGGATAGCCTCTCTAATTCTTCCAGGTGGCAACGATTTTATTGATCATCTATTTGTCATACTGACCTTCTTCTCTCCTCCTCCTCTTCTTCCTCCTTCTCCTTTTCCTTCACCCTTTTTCCCCTTCCTTCTTCCAGTGCTGGCTAACTTCTATTATTGGCTCTGGGAACAAAAGAAGTAAAAGATACGGAATTGATTTTTGAGATCTGTATCATATAGGCAGATCGACTGACAAATATTCTTATAAGAATGAGTGAAGTTTAAAATGTAACTCAAATAATGTAGTAAAAATGTCTAGAGTTCCGTATTCTTATATTTCTCCTTGTAAGTGCATAACTATTGCTAATAATAAGCTATATAACCAAAGAAGATTTTATTTTAAGATGAAAAATGTTTGAGCTTTTCAGTATATCTTCTTGATTCAATCAATGCTGAATTAATGCAAATCGATGTATTATGTAATTAATTTTGATATATTTTCTTTTTGTAAAATAAATGCAATATGTTATCAAATGTGGATGATGTTAATATCAGCCTATTAGTTATGCATGTTTTCAGGGTAGTCACGCTGCATACCATGCAGGACATGTCTACAGTTTTGGTCGCCTACTTCTATGTCAAGGTACATGAGTGTTACCATAAACATTTGAGTGACACCACTATAAGTGAATATATTCCCTTTTGGGACATGCTGGGAGAAAGAGCAGTAAAGAATCAAATATTAGAGAAAATAGAGTAATATGGATAAGTGTGAAAATCACATATAGTTGCAGTGGAAAAATGTCAACCTGAATGTATTTTAAGAAAAAAAAAAGATATAACACCAGGTGATAAAAATTTAATGAAAATGTTTATTGTGAACGTAATATCTTAAAACAACAGACATTTATTCTCCCACAGCTCTGGAGACCAGCTTCTGAAATCAGGTTCACTAAGTGTCTGCAGGGCCGTGCTCTGCCCCTCCCGCTGGAAGCTCTGGGTGGAGAACCTTCCCTATCTCTTCCAGATTCTGCTGGATGCAGGTGTCCTTGACTCGGGGCCACATTGCCCTCATCTCGACCTCCATCTTCATCATGTCCTTCTCCTCCTTTGTGTGTCTGTTTCATCTATGTCCGCTTGTCATTTATGAGATCCTGGAATATTATTCGTCCATAAAAAAAAGAAGGAAATCCTACCATTTGTAAAAACATGGGTAAACTTAGAAGACATTATGCTGAGTGAAATAAGCCAGATTCCGAATGACAAATCTTGCATGATCGCACCTATATGTGGACTAAAATGTTGCATGCATAGAACCAGAATAGGAGGGTAATTTCCAGGGGCTGGAGGGTGAGAGAAATGGGGGAGATGTTGACCAAAGATGTTTAGTTATAAGAGAAGTTCTGGGGATCTAATACACATGATAGTGACTATAGTTAATAATGCTGTATTGTATATTTGAACACTGCTAATGGAGTAGATATAAATGATCTCACCACACTTCAAGAAAGATAACTAATATGAAATGATGGATGTGAAATAATGGATCAATTTGATAGTGGTAATCATTTCACAGTGTACATATTAAATCATCACATTGTATGTCTTAAAAAACATACTGCATTGTATAACCTAAATATAGACCATTATTATTTGTTAATCATACTTACATAGCTGGGTAGGAGAAGGACACCTATGACTGCATTTGGGACCCTTGATTTAATCATATTTGCAAAGGTTTTACCATATAAGGTAATAGTCACAGTTTGCAAGAAATAGGACCTGATATCTTTGGGAATACTGCATGATTCTTTTTTGTCTTTTCAACTTCCTTCTGAATTTATTTTTTTCACCCCAGCTCCCTGCTTTTTACACTATGCGTAAGGTTTAATAAAATGATTTTATATATAATATATGAATTATATGACTGTGTCATATTTTGCATTACATATATTACTATATGTTAAACATATACTTGATTTAAAATAATTATAAACTCACACACATATACTATTCCTTTATATATTTTGTGTCTGCCAACTTAACAAATCTTTTAATATAAAATATAATAATTATAATTGTATATTATAGGTACTTGAATGGAAGGATAGATTTATACTTCAGAGTAGATAAAGAGGAAATCTTCAAGTACATATAGAAATATTGTAACATGATAAGAAAGAAATGCCAAATAAGTATGAAAATAGTGAATACACGGTAAGTGATGTTGTGGCAATTGGCAAATTATTTGGAGACAAGAAAGAGGTAGAACTGTAACTTATTCATTTATTTATTTTTGCCAAATGTAATTCCTGGTGGATTATAGATTTAAATGTAAAAAAGGAAGATCATAAAGAAAGAAACAAACCAGAATGCAGATAGAAAATTATTGGGGTAGGGGACCCTGGGTGGCTCAGTTGGTTGAGCATCAGATTTTTGATTTCTGCTCAGGTCACGATCTCACGGTTCGTGAGGCTGAGCCCCGCATTGGGCTCCATGCTGACAGCTCAGATCCTGCTTGGGATTCTCTCTCTCTTCCTCTCTCTGTGCCCTTCCTCGCTTGCTTTCTCTGTCTCTCTCTCAAAACAAATAAATAAATAAACTTTTAAAAAGGAAAATAATTGGGGCATATATTGAAGTAATAATATGCTTAAATATATTTGGTTATAAATTTATTTATACAGTTGACCCTTGAACAAAACAGGTTTGAACTGCATGGGTCCACTTATATGTGGATTATTTTCAAAAAATACAATATACTACTGTAAATGTAGTTTCTCTGCCTTATGATTTTGTTAATAATATTCTCTTTCCTCTAACTTTCTTTATTGTAAGAATACAGTCTATATTACATATAATAACATACAAAATATGTGTTAATTGACTATTTATGTGATTAGTAAGGTTTCTGGTCAACAGTACGCTATTGGTAGTAATTAAGTTTGGGGGGAGTTATAGATTTTCAACTGTACTCCACTGGTAATTCAAAAATTATACATCAAAACAACAACAGAAAAAGTAAATTTGTTTGATTATCGGATTGCCAAAGATGAAACACACAGTACACAAGCCGGTGAGTTTCTCTGTTAGGAACCCCAAGTATCAAATGAGAGTTACCCAACTAAGAGTGGTTTAAACAATAAAAGCACTTATTATTTTAAACAATAGGAAGTCCTGAGATCAGTAACTTCAGAGTTGTTACAAAGTCTCCATTACGCTTTCAGTGACTCAGTCTCTTTACCTATTTCTGCAATGTTGTCTTTAATCTATTAGATCCATGCTTATGCTTGTTCTTTGAGTTCCAAGCCTCCATGTAAATCAAACATTCAGCCAAGTAAGTAATATTTTTTACTGTGAATAACCTTTCCTAGAGGCCCATCAGAATACTCTCCTAAAAGTCTGAATGGTCAAGATTAGGTCACACGCTGATGTCCTGGGTCTAGAAAGTCCAGAAATCTAGTGTATGACATATTCAGCCTCCACAGTGGGAGCCAAAGCCTTCCAAGGAGGACAAGGGTCCTGAGAATTGTCTGAATGTTGATGTGGAGCACAGGGACCTAGTAGATTAGGAGTACCTTCAATGTCTAGGCACAGTCTGTTAATCAGGAGATGTTTCTGGAATTTAGATATCTCAAACTGAAAATAATGATGGAAATCATCTTAGTACCTATGGCATAATAAATAATATGAAACTTTAGTTAGGAGGAAGAATAAAGAAATGCATAAGTATTTGTTTTAGAAAACATTTTTCTGTTATATATTGTTTAAAGATGGATTAATTTTGGCAGCAGTAATATGCATATATACATATATATGCATATATACACATATATGCATATATACACATATATATACTTATCAAAGAAAAAATAGTCAATAATACATATTTAATGATATAAATATAATGAATACATTTTCCTCATATTTTTCTTTCCAATCTCAGAACATAAAATTTATGCATTTACTTAAAATGTGTTTAAAAAAAGTATCATACAATAATAAATACAGGTATTTTTGATATAAAAGAAAATCCTCAATAATCTTCAGGTAATGGTGTAGCAAAAATCATTTCCCAGCATGATTTCCTTTAATAGCCTCTGAAGACAAAGAAGAAAGTGAGGATGTGATAGGACTTTTGAAAAGACCTCTGTGTCATGTGTTTGCTGGTGAGATGCCATTTGTTCACATTTTTAGCCAACACCACTGGAGCAGCTCCCCATCGATAGTAAATGATCTTTATTCAGTGCAATTTGGGAGATTTTTCCAACACGAAATAACCCTTGAGTGAGCCATTTTCCACCCATCCATTAGGACCAATGGCCCTCTGTCTGTTTCATGAAATTACCAATCATCTCCACATTACCAACTGCTAAATAAAAAAATCCCTCATTTTTAAAATAGTGCTTTTAAGACTCATTCATTTTTTTAAGTATCTACTTTTTGGAGGGACATTCGATATTGATCTAAATATAAATAATCTTCTATTGTGTATACTTTTAAAGAGATAATTTGATAACATGAATCAAAATAGAAAATGAATCTGTCCTCTGATCCAGGATTCATTTGCAAGTGTTTATTCTAAAGAGATAGCTGGCCTCGTGAAAAAATATGTAGATTGATATTTGTATCAGTGAGAATAGATTCTTTGAATCAATTATGGTGCAGTAACAGACAGCAAACATCTTAGTGCCTTAAAAATGACAATTTATTCTTTGCTCAAACTGCCAGGACATGGGGACCCTGCTTCATACGTCCTCACTTCAAGACCCTAATGCAAATGTTCTCTGTGGCAGAGAAAAAACGTTCCTCTTGAGGAACATGGCAAGTAAGCTCTGGAGCCTATGCGTGGCAAGTAAGCTCTGGAGCCTATGCGTGACAAGTGGCACTTCCTCTAACAATTCACCCCATCCACCTTACCAGTGGGGTCAGGCGATGACATCCAGCCTTGTGCTTAGAATGAAGAGAGTCAGAGAAAATTGGGTGAAGAGTATTACCACAGACTACCATTGTTGCACACCTGAGTTTCTTGTTAGATCGAAAATTGACAACTATCAAAACAGTTATCAATGCAAGTTGGTTAAATAAATAATTGTATGCACATGTGTTGGAATCCTATATTACCACTTGAGGTGATTGAAGTCAAAATTGATTGACCTAAAAGATTCCTGGTGAATAATGTTGGGGGAATGAAATGCTGTTAGTTTGTAGATGATATTTGGTCTCATTTAATTAAATATATAAGTAGAAGTGCATAAGGTATGAAATAACCATAGAAAGAAGTTCAGATATGGTAGCTGCTACCAAGGAGCGTATATAACTGGACTGAATACTGCTTTCTCTATTCAGCTTTTCTCAGCTCTTTGCCAATTTTCTCTAAAATGTATATATTATTTTTGCAAACAAATACCAATTTGAAATATAAACAAATGCTCCATATAGGCTTAGATTCAATGGTGGTTGAACTTCCCATGGTCATCGTGATGCTCTTTGCTTGAATGTGGAACCGACTTTTTATTTTGTAATCGGTAGTTGCTTTGCAACCTTTTGATTTTGTGTTTTGTCAGCAGTCAATTAAAATATTCTATTATTTTCGTGGACTTTTTGGGTTTATAGGCAGAATAATCTTACTACTTATAATTAGTGATGACTGTATTAACTCCATTTTAATAGTTATTCCTTTCACTTCTACTTGCCATCTTGTTGAAATAATGTGGGCTTATGAACTGTGAGAACAATTGTGACGGTGGGGCAGAGACTGGGATTGAACCAACTCTCCTACCAAAATTTAGACCGTAACGAGACAAAATACATGAGAGAACTGTTTCCATCATCAGACATGGACTATACAAGAGCAAAATCTCAGGACAAAAAGGGAGACTCTCATGAGGAGTCAGTCTCACAATGAGCCCACCTCTCTGCCTAAGGGCATGTTCCCAAACGTAATGCAGTGAGCTGGAGTCCAGGTAAAGCCCAGCATGCCACAGGGATGAGGAGGGAAACCATACTCTGTATAGACTGGGGACCCACAAATTCTTACCGAGTGTAAGTGCTCCCTCAATTCTTGCTTGAGGTTTGGGTTACATAAGTTCGGGGAGAAACGCCAGAAGCTTACAGGAGCTTGGCTGCAACAAACTGAGAACAGAGCAGAAATACTGGGGTTCAAATGGTGCTGAGGAATGCCAGTCTTCTGGCCTTGCCAGGATGGACAAGTGCCATTGACTCACCTTAATACCGGCATGTCTATCACCATCTTGGGAGCAAAGACATCCTCCTATTAAGGAGGTAAGACCTATTCTGGATCCACCCTCACAAAGGTAAAGATCCAGAAGTAAGAGAGAAGTAGGAGGTGGAATCTTGCCCAACCTGACATGCTTGGAGAAATCTTGGATCTTCCATAAACCCTCTCTAACGTAGGATAAAAGGAAGCCCACACAATTTCAAGGTGAGCAGTCATCTACTGTAGCAAAGACATAACATGCTGCAGAGGGAGATAAAAAACTTCGGGGTCTGAAAAATGTCACCACAATGCCCAGCAAACAGCAAAGTACTATTAGATCTCATACATGTGTGCATGTGTGTTTATAATATATATTTTTCCAGGCAAAGAATAAAAGCAGAGATTAAAATAAAAGGCAGTCATGAGATAACCCAGATGCTGTTTTATTAGGCAAACATGATAAAACAACTGTTACAAATATATCAGATAATTTAAAAAAAAAGAATCTCAAGGACTAAATGGGGAACTTCCCCAGAGAAATGAAAATTTCATAAAGAACCAATGGCCCAACCTATAACTTAAATGTTCCATAAGTACAATGGAAAATTATTGAATGGGCTTAATACCAGATTGAAAAGGGCTGAAGAAACAGTCATGTATCTTCTATAGTTTCTACAGGAAAATTTAAAACTAAAGAAGCAAGAGAAAAAGGATTGAGCCTCAGAGAAGTGTGTGGCAACAATCGAACATTCTAGAATCATGCCATTCAAGGTCTCTAAGAAGATGACAGGAACGGAGCAGGAAAAGTATTGAAAGATAGAGTGAAGGAGCATTTCCAGAACGTGATGAAAAACACTTATCTAAGGTTCCCAGCGCTCAGCGACTCCCAGCTAGAAAGGATAGACACGAAGAATCACCTGGGTCCTTCCTACCCAAACTGCTGAAAACAGAGCCAAGGAGGAAATCGGAAACCGACGAGGGGGAGGACGTGTCCCTGCATCCAGGAAAACAGTCCTGTCAGTGGCTGCTTTCCAAGCGGCTGGAAAAATCATAACGACAGTAATGAAAACTGCCACCCTCGAATTTTGTGTTCAGTAAAAATATCCTTCAAAGTGAGGGTGATGAGCATTTGCAGATAAATGGAAGCGGAGCGTGTCTGTGCTAGCAGATGTTCACTACAGGAAGTGCTCGGGGCTGTCCTTCTGGCTGAGGTAAAAGAGCAGCAGCTGGAAAGTTGGGTCTATGGGGGAGGGAAGACCAGCATCTAGAATTGCTGGATGATTCTTCCTAGGGACCTGCCACCCAGGAAGGGCAGAGGCAGAAATGAAGCCCAGGGCTCCCAGTCCCCGGCCACGTTCACCCAGAGAATTTCTTCCTGCTCCTCAAACCCACGCCCAGCACTCACACCTATGAGACCCTGCCTCCACGTCCCAGCTCCGAGACTTGGGGCTCCCAAACCTGGCCTCCAGCTTCGAACACTGAAATCCCCACCTATTCTTTCAAAGGAAGAGCGAAGCTGCCCCTCTCTGCTGACTCCACGCAATTTTTTACTGTAAATACTTAAATTCATAAATTCCTCAAAAAGCGGCACCAAGTACTTACAGCGAGGAATTTGCAAAATTGCAGAACCAATCACAGAGCGCCTAGCAACCCAGAATCTCTGTCCTTCAAGTGTGGGGACACCTTTAAAACATACTAAGTGGATTATAAGTGCATTTGAAGGGGTAAAGCAATGCAGCAAAGCGAATAATAATCGTGGTGAGAACGAAATTTATCTTGTTCCTTATTTCAATAGAAAAGCCATGACTCTGTATGATGAGGGCTGTTGATTTCAAGTGAGTATTCATCATTAAGTTTTGGAAACGTGGTTCTCTCTCCGGGTTCTTGAGCACCATATTGAGAGTTCCAGAAACATGGTGAACGTAAGTTCGTGCGACCTGGTGTCCCCCACCCCCCAACCTCTGCCAGTGCACACTCCTAAAAATGCAGGAGATAGAACACAAATATTATCGCGAGAGATTATGCTGACCCACCATTTCCACTCAGATACAGAGCAGACAATACTCACTGTGCATGCCCAAAGTCAAGCTCCAAAATTTCTTTTCCCTGCAAACCTAGGCCCCCTAATGAATCTCCCGGATCGGTGGATGGAAATCCCTTCTTTGGGATATCCAAGCCCCAATCTCGGAGTCTTCCTTGACAGCCTTCTTTCTTCACACGGCACATCCGACCCATCAGCAAATCTTCTCAGCTTTACCTTTACATTCGATCGTGTTTAACAGCCTGGGCCAACCTACTCCAGCCTTGCTCTCAAGCTGTTGGGATAACCTCCTATGGCCGCTCAGCTCCGTTCACACAGCCAGACCACACCGGTCCACGGTGGTAAATAGCAGAGATTTCTCCTCTGCTCCCAGCCCTGCAATGACATCCTGTGTCCCTAGGATGCAAAGTCAGAGATTCTGTAATAGTCTACAGGGCCCTATGTGATCTGTACCCCTTGTACGTTTGACTGATATGGACTGAACTGAGCCTCCCCCCAATCATATCCCCAATGTGACTGTATTATTACCTGTAAGAGGTAATAAAGGTTAAGTGAGGTCTTAAGTGTGGGGTCTTAATCAATATGACTGGTGTCCTTAAGAGAAGAAGAAACAACACACCAGAGTTTGCTCTCTCTCCCTCTCTCTCTGGTGACAGAGGAAAGACTGGGGACACAGCGAGAAGATGGCCACCCGCAAGCCCTGAAGAGAGCTCTCATCAGAAACCAAGGGTGTAGACATCTCGGTATTTGTCTTCCAGCCCCCCAAATTGTGAGAAAATAATTCTCTGTTGTTCCAACCCCTAGTCTGTGGTGGTGTTATCAGCCTAAGCTGACGAGTGCCCTGACCCGATTCCCACCACGTTCTCCTGCCTTCACGCAGCTCCATCCGCACATCTGTGGGCCTCAGCTCGTCCAGCACACCCCTGCCTCCTTACCTCTACCTGCTGCTCTCTTGTTCTGAAAATTTGCCCTCCACACATGTCAATGCCCTGGTAAAGCATCTGAGATCCATCAGTATTGTTTAAGGGAACCATCTTCCCCTATTTTTCTTTGCCAGAAATCCTGGCACAAAGGAGTGAGCGCAAGGAGCTCTTTGTTCCACAGTTATCTCAGCGGCTTCATAGCCGTGAGCTGCCTCTCACTGTCTTCCCATCCCTACCCCACCAGGGGGAGGAGGGGCTGCTGCCTCACATGCAGGCTTAATCAAGGCTTTGCAGCTATTTCCAGCTATTTCCTACTCTGCCCACCAGGCCAGGCAAAGGAGCTCATGCATTAGCACAAAAGAGGCAAATCATCATCATCATTATCATCATCATCAAACAAAAAACGTTTTACGTGTGATTTGAAGTTAGTCTGACCATGATGTCAGACCCCTGATCCCTCTCCCCTGCCGATATTCAGATAAATCCGTTGTTCTCACCAACATGCGAGTTTTTGTTTGTTTTTGTTTATCAGAGAAATTAGGCGAGTGGCGATTTCAAGCTTTTGTTTTTAATTTTTTTTATTGTTTATTTATTTTTGAGGGACAGAGAGACAGACAGTGTGAGCAGGGGAGGGGCAGAGGGAGAGGGAGACAGAATCTGAAGCAGCCTCCAGGCTCTGAGCTGTCAGCACAGAGCCCGACGCGGGGCTCGAACTCACAAACCATGAGATCATGACCTGAGCCGAAGTCGGACACTCGACCGACTGAGCCACCCAGGCGCCCCAGATTTCAAGGTGTTTTAAGGAGAGAACAGGGCCAATGCACAAAGCACTGAGAAACCCACAGGCGGCATTCTGGAGACCTGGAACTTGGAGCCAGAGGTGACCAGAAGAGGTCAAGCACCTGGGAACTCACATAAACTCTGGGGATAGTGGGGCACCTGGGCGGCCCAGTCAGTTAAGCACCCGACTCTAGATTTCGGCCCAGGTCATGATGATCTCAGGGTTGGTGAGTTCTAGCCTGCTGGACTCCTGCTTGGGATTCTCTCTCTCTCTCTCTGCCCCTCCCCAGCTTACAAATTCTCTCTCTCTGTGTCTCTGTCTCTGTCTCTCAAAGTAAATAAACAAACTAAAAAAATTATACGGATGGTATTGGTTTGCTATCGGGTGAGAATATGAGCATATATGAATTTCATCTTTACCTCTAGGGGTAGAGTTGACACTTAGATTACAGTGTAAATAGACAAAGTAGACAGACTTTAATTAAATAAAGAATGAAATAAGAGATACCGATCTAGTCTTTTCTTTTGACTTTATGAAAATACAAAACTCATTACATGTTAATTATACAGTGTAAGTAACGTCCACACATGTTTTCCCACTAGGAGCAAGGTGAGGGTGTAACCCGCAGGTGGCTATTAACCCCCAGAAAAAGGGCCATTCAGTTTGATAGGTGAAAATATGAAAAGCAATCACAACTTGGAATGTTGAGTAATTCCTGACAATATCTTTCTCCCGAACAGTGAAGACAGAGAGTTACTTGAATTGTAAATGAAATTCAAAGACACCTTGTTATAATCGTTTGAACGTTGATGGTAATGGTATTATGATTTTAGAGAACAGGGAAATCACATCTCTGAAAATCAAGAAAGAAAAGCACATTTTAATTATTCATAAGTTGCATTTATTTATATTGTTAAGCTGCACATATTTTCTTTCACGACTCTGTTATTTTAAACGTTTTTTGTGATATCAATATTTTCAGTAAAAAATTAAGAAACATATTTTTTTTTCAAAAAGCATGTGAGATGATCTTAGCCAAAAATATTACCCACATCTGCCTCTCTCAATTACTTCATGTATTTTAATCTCTTATCTGGCATCATGTAGAAAGAGAAGCTAGCAGAGGCTGCGTGCTGACTGCTGCGGGTAATGGTTCTAGTGCGCTCAGGGCAGAGGTGAAGTGCGAGGAATGGAGCACAAGGATCTTTGCTGCTCCACGTCCTGGACCCGGGACGAGGCAGAGACTGCTCGTCGTCCCTAAAATCCATCCTTTCCTCTTCTTTTAAGGTAACACATGCTGGTGAATCAGAATGCTTGGAATTATATAAAGTGAGGGCTTAGGAATATAAAATCGTAATGGTTTCTATTAAGAATGTAGTGGCCTGGGGAAGCAGAGGTATTTATATTTTGTTATAATAATAAAAAGAGAGGTAATATTTAACTACTATCGAAGAACATACCAGGTAAACGTAAGTAATTCAACTCTTCTTGGTGTCTAAACAATTATCATAAGATACACAAAGCAGACGTTATCTCCATTAAAAAATTTTTTTAACGTTTATTTTTGAGAGAGAGAGACACACAGAGTGTGATCGGGGAGGGTCAGAGAGGGAGACGCAGAATCAGAAGCAGGCTCCAGACTCTGAGCTGTCAGCACAGAGCCCGACGTGGGGCTCGAACCCACCAACTGGGAGATCACGACCTGAGCTGAAGTCGGGCGCTCAACCGACTGAGCCACCCGGGCGCCCCCATTATCCCCATTTTAAAGTGATCAGCTGAAGCCCATTCATTAGTGAGGAGACAGAAAGGTCAGCGCTTTAAGTAAATCGCAAGAACTTTAAATAATAATTGAAGGGTTAGAATGACACGTGTAAATTGACCAGGGAAGAAATGATGGTGGGGATTATGAGGACCGGCATGGTAATGTTAATTAAGGCAACGATGATTGATGTCCACCATAGCATAGGGTTAGCCGACCTTGTAGAAAGAGGGTCAGCGCGGTGTTCCCATTTTACGGATGGGTAAACTGAGACTCTGGCGTGTAAACAGCTGGTAAGCACATGCAATTACAGACGAAGCTGGGACTTGCGGTGACATTCAGTGTGAGAGAGGGGATGGCGCGGACAGACACGGTGGGAACCCGGCGACTGAAGCAGCCCGAGCTCACGGGCGCAGAGGGTGCTGAAGAGTGGGTGTAACAAAGGGGCAGGCGGCCGGAGCAAGCACGCCGGTCTGCCGCTGTCCAGGGGATTGGAGGGAAGTCAAGAAAGTGGAGAGAGGAAGAAGTAGCAGAGATTGGTAACGTTCCCGCGGAAGCGTCAGACCGCGTTGCATCGTCACGTGCTTGCACGACGGCATTTTCGAACTGCTGCCTCACTCGATCTTCACCGAATCCCGGTGCTCTCTCCCACCCCTGCTCGGGAGTCACGTGGGTGCCGCAGTGGCAGCGGACTGAACAGAGCAGGGTGATGAAGACGCGCAGTTGGGCAGCAGTTTCTCCCGTGCTGCCCCCTTCCCGTGCCAGCGCAGGAAAGAATGCTAAGAGCGGGCCGGGCCGCCAGAGGCTGAATTCCTTCCAAACCAATCTGGAAAACGCAATGTTTTAGCTCGTAGGTGCGCTGCGACTCAGATGCCTCCGGCTGTATAGCAAAGAGCAGCTAACCGGCTGTTATTAAGGGTCTAATTAATTATCTATCTGTAAACCACTGAGGTCCCTTGATTGTCCTCTGGGACTCTGCTAGCATCTCCCAGAGACAGAGACAGAGAGAGATGAGTGGATGGTGCATTTGGTGAAAAGTCCCGGCAAGTCCCATCGGGTGGTGGTGGAGATGATGTTTTAGGTTAAAACAGCACAGTGAGGCCCGCTGAGGTGGTGGCCCGGGTCCCCGACCCTCCCGGCCGCCAGAGGGAGGAGGGAGAGGGAGGCGGTGGTCCTCCCCCCACTCCCCTCCCCCAGCAGTGCTGGCTGCTCCAAGCCCCGCGGGCAGGAAGACTCCCTGACCAAGCACAGAAACAGACCCAGCGTGGAGTCCCCTCGCTGCGAGACGGAAGAGACAGGAGCCCTTTAAAACGCCTCTTCCACCAGAATGGCCATGCAACGTGCCCCTGTCAAGTGGAGCTCCTCCCAGGGTCAGGGCAGAAGGGGCTTTCTGGGAGGCGGTGGAGCGGCTGCCCCCGGGAGGGGGCAGCAGGGAGCACTCCGCGCTCAGCACTCCGGGCGTCCGGGCCCAGGGCACCGCCTCCCCTCCCCACCCGGGGGAGGAGGGGTGGCTCCTCCTCGCACCTGCAGGACGGTGGTTGGCAGAGCCGGACACCCCAGAGGCTGGCGTGCGCCTTGCGGGCGCCTCTGCACAGGCCCTGCCTTGCTTTCCCGCCCTGGTGACCTACCGCGTCCTCCGGGCTGCTGCGGCTTTCCAGCACGGCCGTTCTCTTCCTCCTTCACCCCTGCGCGGCACCCCTGCACCTGTCCCCGGCAGCTTCTTCCTCCCCAGCGCCCCCCCCCCTCCATGTTGTCCGGTCCTGACGCCTGGGATTGCCTTCTCTTCCGGCAGCCAGCCCACAGAACTGACCACATTTGTCACATTTACGTCATTAGGACAGTAACAGGTGCAGAGCATCCTGGAAGGTCGCCTCCCAAGAGTATTCCCGTGCTTTTCAAACACAAGAAGGTCCCCGCTCTAAGCAATTTCAGTGTTTGAAATCTTAATGATTGTATTATTACTTGCCAAAAAAAGTCTTCCGGATAATCCTATTTGATTCCCAAAATAACTCTTTGGCTAGGAAGGCAAAATGTTATCATCTGCGGGGCAGGTGGCTCAGGAGGTAAGCATCCTGACTTGATTTCAGCTCAGGTCAGGATCCCAGAGTCGTGGGATCAAGCCTCCATTCTGCCCCACCCTGAGTGTGGAGGCTGCTAAGATTCTCTCTCTCGCTCTGCCCCTCTCCCCGGCTCATGCTTTGAATTTCTCGAAAGTAAAAAATAAAATAAATAAAATATTAAAAATATTATAATTTTCATTTCACTATGAGTCAATCGATTAATGAAGACCAGCAAAAGCTGCGGTTTGCTTCATGTGCCCAATGAGAACATGTTTTACTCCACGCCCCTCGCCTTCGCCCCCTCATGCGACTGGTCCTTCTCACTCCGACTCGGAGGCACCAGTCCTGAAAACAGCATCGGTCCACACTGCTTGGTGTCCTTTCCAATCAACATCCAGACACCACCTGAAGGGTAGCCCTTTGTCTTATTCTTGGTCTCTCCCCCTGCCGTTTCTCACTGACTCTCTCAAACGGGTTGCCCAAATGCCAAACTTTTCACACTGTGACTCCTGGACAGAACTAATTTCACCTGCCTGGCTCTGGGGTCTTCAGCAAGTGGGGTCCACTTGCCGCTCGATGTAATATCAATTCTACTGCAATATTCAAGGCCTCCCAGCATCTGACCGAACCTATATTCCTAGCTTTGGGTACCAAAAACTCACCCGCCGATACTGACCCTACTACTCATGTTAAGTCATATATTATAGCATTTACTGAGTTCCACGTTTTAAAGATATTTCAAGAATTCTTAGAATACCATTGCAAAGAAGGGCACCTGGGTGGCTCAGTCGGTCGAGCGTCTGACCTCAGCTCAGGTCAGGGCCTCGCGTTTCCTGAGTTTGAGCCTCACGTCTGGAAGGCTCTCTGCTGTCAGCACAGAGTCCGTTTTGGATCCTCTGTCTCCCTCTCTCTCTGTCTGTTCCTCCCCTGCTCGCATGCTTTCTCTCTCTCTCTCTCTCTCTCTCACTCATTCAAAAACAAATAAACATTCAGATAAAATAAATATTAAAAAAAGAACATCACAAAGCTAACGTCTGCTAGGGTTGTCCTAATAAAATACCCACAGAACGGGTGGCTTAAACAACAGAAATCTGGAGCCTGGAAGTCCCTGATCAAGAGACGGATCTTGGTCAACCTCAGGCATCTCCTGAGACCTGTCTCTTTGGCTTGCAGATGACAGCCTTCTCGCTCTGTCCTCATGTGGTTTCTGTCCCCATAGGTGCATTGCTGGTGTCTCTTTGTCTTCTAAGGACACCGATCCTACTGGACTAAGGTCCACCTCTGTGACTGCATTTTAACCTGGCTTCCCTTTGAAGACCGTATTTCTGAATAGGGGCCCAGTGGGGGTCAGTGCTTCACGAAAGAATTTCAGGGAGACATAGTTGGGTTCATAACAGATACTAGTATTGCAACCATTTTATGTGAGGAAATTAGTTTCTGGAGGGTAGACGACTAGTTCTATGGAGGACCAGGATTTTAACGCAGGTCATCCTGATCTCACTTAATACGCCATAAGACTCAAATGTTGAGTCTCCTGTAAACAGGGGTGCCATTTTTGAGGAAGTGTCTGATTACTCTTCACCTAGTAGCCCAACGCCCTCTTCACTGCCAACTCTCTGACCCCTATGTACCCAGCAAGGGCCACTGTAAAACCACAGGAGAGCTTGACCTTACCTCTCAGGTCCGAAAACACCATGTTTATTCTCTAAACTCTCAGCGGGTCTCTCATTTCCTCCAAGAAAACACAGGAGTTTTACTCTCTCTTTTTTTCTCTTTAGAGGGAGAGGGGAGGTGTAAGCAGGGAAGAGGGGCGGAGGGAGAAACAGAGACAGAGAGAGAGAATCTGTCAGCAGGCCCCACGCTCAGCACAGAGTTCCACCTGGGGCTCGATCCCACCACCTTGGGATCATGATCTGAGCCCAAATCAAGAGTTGAACACTCCATCAACTGAGCTGCCCAGACGCCGCGAGCCTTACACTTCTCTAGAGTCAGGTTGATTAAGGTCAGTTGTGCATGCAATAAAATGTATCCTTTCAGTGTATGGTTGTATGAATTTTTGAAAAACACATATAGCCGTGTAAACACCGCCACAATCAACACATAGGTCTTTTCCACCCTAAAAAGTTTGCTTGTGCCTCTCTGGAGGCCCCATCTCCCCTACCTCACCTCCTAAGCAACCACAGATTTGTTTTCCGACCTACCTGTCTCTATAGTTTCGACGTTCTCAGATTGTTATAGAAATTGACTCCGACAGTATGAAATGTTTTGAGTCTGGCTCCGCGGAACACAACACATTTGATGTCCAGCTGTGTTGTGTGTATTAGTAGTTTGTTACTTTTTATTGTTGAGTGCTGTTCCATGGTCTGGGTCATTATCCATTCATCAGGAAAGGGACATTTGTGTTCTTTCCAATTTGGGGTCACTATAAACTATACCTTATAAACATTCCTATACAGATTTCCGTATGAATAGATCTTTTCCGTTCTCTTTGGAGGAACTGCTGGTGGTATAGAAAGTCCGTATTTATCTTCGTAAGAAGTTGCCAAACTCCTTTCCAAAGTGGCTGTACAATTTTGCATTCCCACCGGCAATATATGAGAATTTTCCACGCTATTGTCAACACTCAGTCTTCATTCTTTATAGTCTCAACTCTGATGTCTAGTGTATAGCATCTCATTAAATATCTTACATTTTAAAGTACAAATTTTTTATTTCGCTTTTTATGCATGTCGCTCTTGGTCAGTTTCTAGGCCACCTAATGTTTACTGTATTTTCACTAGCAACTTTTAACTTTTTATTTTGAACATTTAACTACAGAAAATTTGTAAAAAATAGTATGTCCCTCACATAGCTTTCTTTAGTGCTATTATCATAAATAACCCGAGTACAATGATCAGAAACAGAAAATTAGCATTGGTAAAATATTATTTACTATCCTGATGACATTTAAATTTCATCAACGTTTCTACTAATATCTTTTTCTGTTTCCTTGGTGTTTCTCCTTGATCTTCAGCACTCAGGGACAGTTCCTCAATCTTTCTTTGCCTTTCGTGACAGACACTTTTTAAGAGCATTGATTAGTTATTTTGTCTAATGACCCTCACCTAGAATTTGTCTGAGTTTTTCCTAGTGATCAGACTGAGATTACCCATTTTTTGTTAAGAATACCCAGAAAAAAATTTATGTCACAGTGCATCACATTGTATGGTTCATAGTCTCAGTGCTACTGGAGATGCTGACCTTGATCACTATCTTTAGAACTCGCTGAGATTTTTACTTGCTTTTCCCTACTGACCTCTGATTTGTATTTGTTGTTTTATACCTAAGAAATGCTTTTTAAGCCAAATTCATAAAGATTTCTATGTTTTCTTCTAGAAGTTTTATAGTTTTAGATTTTTGCACTTAAATCTATTACCCCTTTTGTTCTTTTATTGAGGTATAATTGACATAAAACATTATATTAGCTTCAGGTTACAGCACAATGATTGATTGGATGTTTGTAGAATTGTGAATTGATTGTCAAAATAAGTCTAGTTGACATCTCTTATCATACAGAGTTATAAATTTTTTTCTCGCAATGACAACTTTTAAGATTTACTTTCTTAGCAACTTTCAAGTACGCAGGAGAATACAGCCGAACTATAGTTTCCATGCCATACATTACATTCTCATGAGTTACTTATTATGTAACTGGAATTTTGTATATTTTGACTCCTTTCGTTCACTTAGCCTACCCACAACCAACCCACCCATGTTTCTCGCAACTACCAATCTGTTCTCTATATCTATGAGCTTTTTCTTTCATTGTGTGTTGTTTTGAGTTTTTAGAGGCCACATATAAGAGATATCAGACCCTATGTGTCTCTTTGACTTATTTCACTTAGCATAATGCCCTCAAGATCTATCCATGTTGCCACAAATGGCAAGATTATACATATATATGTATATATATATTTTATAAATTAACCCCTTTATCAGATATCTGATTTGCAAGTATTCTCTCCCATTCAGTAGGTTGCCTTTTCATTCTCTTGATAATTTTCTTTCCAGTGCAGAAGCTTTATAGTTTGATGTGGTTCCACCTGTTGATTTTTGCTCTTGCTGCCTTTGCTTTTGGTGTTAAGTCTAAATCATCATCAAGACTCAAGTCAGGGAGGTTTCTGCCTATGTTTTCTTCTAAGATTTTTATGGTTTTAGGTCTTACATTCAAGTTTTTAATCCATTTTGAGTTAATTTTTATTTATAGCAGATAGCATAAAAAGTACTCCAGTTTTATTCTTTTGCACGTAGCTGTCCAGTTTTGCCAGCACAATTTATTGAAGAGACTCTCTTCTTCCGGTTGGGCATTCTTGGCTCCTTGGTCATAAATTACTTGATTGTATATGCATATGGGTTTATTTCTGGGCTCTCTCTTGGAGTCCATTGATCTATGTGTCTGTTTTTATTGTAATACCATACTGTTTGACTTTTATAGTTTTGTGATATAGTTTGAAATCAGAGAATGTGATGCCTCCAACTTTGTTCTTTCTTTTCAAGATTGCTTTTTGGCTGTCCAAGGCCTTTTGTGGTTCCATACAAATTTTAGAATTTTTTTTTTATTTCTGTGAAAAAATGCCATTGTATTTTGATAGGGATTGCGTTGAATCTATAGATTGCTTTGAGTAATATTGGCATTTTAATAATAATAATTCTTCCAACCCATGATCATGGAATATCTTTCATTTATTTGTGCCTTCTTCAATTTCTTTCACTAATTTCCTATAGTTTTTACTGGACAGGTCTTTTACCACCTTGCTTAAATTTATTCCTTGGTGTTTTGTTTTCTTTGATGCAATGACAAATGGGATTGCTTTCTTAATTTCTCTTCCTTATACCTTCTTGTTAGTGTATAGTAATGCAATAGATTTCTGTATATTGATTTTGTATCCTGCAACTTTAATGAATTCATTTATTAGTTCTACCAGTTTTCTAGTGGAGTCTTTAGGGCTTTCTATATATAATATTATGTTACCTATAAATAGTGACAGTTTTGCTCCTTCCTTTCCAATTTGGATTCTTTTTTATTTCTTTTTCTTGCCAAATTCCTCTGGCTATAGCTTCCAATATTTTGTTGCATAAAAGTGGCGAGAGCAGGCATTCTTGTCTTGTTCCTGATCTTAGAGGAAAAGCTTTCAGCTTTTCAACATTGAGTGAGATGTTAGCGACGGCTCGGGGCTTGTCAAATACGGTCTTTATTATGTTGAAGTATGATCCCTCTATATCCACATTATTAAGAGTGTTTATCGTAAATGGAGGTAGAATTTGGACAAATGCTTTTTCTGCATATGATCTCTTTTGAGTTGAGTATGATGTTAACTATGCTTTTTTATTACTGCATTCTTTTTATCATATTGAGGTGCTTTAATTTCCAGTTTACTTAGACTTTTTGCTCTCAGTGCCCATGGTTGCTGAACTTTGTCAAGTGCTTTTGCTGCAACTACTGAAATGATTATATATTTTTTGTTTTTGTTTTTTGTGGCTGTTTACATGACAGTACATTGAATATTTGGCAAATGTGAAACAAAACTTGCGTTTCCGGGACAAAACCCACTTAATCAAGATAAACAATATCTTCAATATATTTCTGGACTCTAGCTGCTACTGTTTTGTGGAAAACTTCTGTGTCTATAGTTATGAAGAATATTAGTGTGCCTTTTTCCTGTGATCTCTTTGTTTGCGTTTGATATCAAGAGAATACTGGTCTCATATAATACACTGGGAAATGTTTATTCCTCTCCTATGTTCTGGAAGAATTTTTTGTAGCATTGATTTTGTTTTTTCGTTAAATATTGGGTAGAATTAAGTAGTGAAGTCATCTGGTTAATAAGTTCACGTTCCTATTGTTTCCTCTGTTTTTGTTTGTCACGATGATGTTACGCCACACGGAGAGATTGTTCTACATACTCCTGCTTGTCCCCCGGCATAACCACTTGTCACTTAGTGTTCCTAGGGGTGACAGCAGGGGTGGAGGGGGATCTCTGCTGTCCTGGTCCCAACTCGGTCCTAGGTAGGGGTGGTCCCAACTCGGTCCCTGCTGTCCTGGTCCCAACTTGGTCCCAACCATGCCAGGTTCAGGGGTGGAGGAAGGCCATCCCAGTGACTTACATCTCCTTTTCTTCTCAAGGCAGCCGAAGTTTGTCTGGGTTGGGGTGCGAGGTGGAGACTGGATTTGCTGACCTCCTTCAGCAGTTTAAAATCTTATTCCTGAGGACAGAGGACCCAGGCACTGTGCTTTTCCTACAGCAAGGCTGCTCTTAACTTCCAGACCTGCACCTGCTCTCCAGTCTCACACCAAGCCCCCAGGCTTTCCAATGAGCCCCTGCTGTAAATCCGGGAAGAGGATCCTGAAGGTGGATCCCCTATGTCTGAAGATCTCAGGGTCTCTACATGGTCACAGTACTTCACCCCAATGACATTTGGCCAACCAAAATGTATGTGTGGAGTTCCTAATCCCCAACGTGATGGGATTAGGAGGTCTAGCCTTTGAAGGTAATTAGGTCATGAGGGTGAAGCACCTATGAATGAAATTAGAGCCTTTATAAAAGAGACCTCAGAGAGCCCCTCATGCCCTTCAACCGCAGAAGGATGCAATGAGAAGACAGCAGTCTGCAACTTAGAAGCTGGGGTCCACGAGGCCCTGACTGGGCTGGCACCCTAATGTCAGACTTCCAGCTTCCAGACTGGGCGAAATTAATTTCTGCTGTTTATAAGCCACTCCGTCTATGGTATTTGTTATGGAGCCCAAACTGACTGAGACACCCACTCCCTGCATTTAGCAACTCTTTAAAGATTTCAGCCGAATCCTCCTCATCCGCCTGTGTGGCACCTCGTGTCGGTTCCTCGTGCGCTCTGCCGCCCGTAACTAAATGTTGCCATCCCATCTCCTTGGAGGGACCTCTCTTTCCTTGGCTTTCCTTGGCAACTCTGCTACCGCAGCTATCTTTTGGGTTCAAAGAACGTTATGATTTTGTAGTTTTTCAGACTTGTTTTCTGGTTGGGTGAACACTCTTTCCAGGTTTATTAATCCTATCCAGAACCAGAATCCAGATTTTTGAGAATCCTCAGGTCAAAAATTGGGGAGCAAACAAGAGAGAGATATTAATTATATCTAATCTATATTCATTATATATACTATACCTAATATAAGATAAACAAGAGATAGATATTAATTATATCTAATATAGAGTAATTAACATATCTAATATATTAATTATTTACATCTAATGTGTATTAATATCTACTCATTAATTATATCTAAGTTAACAGATAGATAGTTGGATAAACTTCCCACCTTACACTCTTCCCACCTTAAATACAACATCGACATCTGATTATATTCCTTTACTGACTAACCAAGCAACATGCTTATAGGAGGCTAATAGGGGATGAATTAAAACTGCTAGAAAAAAAAATGATAGTGGCAAGACTCAGATTTTTCAAGCTCTGGGTGTACTATAATTTCAATAATACAACATTAATGTAAGTGCTTTCTTTTCACACTGCAGTGTTATGAAAACAAAGCCGTCAGTGTGGTACAAGTCTGCATTAACGAACAGCTCTTGAGGGTGTCTCAGAATTGGCCTGTCAGGATGCGGTTTTATGATGCCCCACATTTCTTAATTTTTTAACCCCCGGCTTCATTGAGATGCATCTCTTATCTCAGATAAGCTCTTTCCCATGGATGACTCCGTTTTGGAAATGCATGTTTCCCTTTAATAGTGATCTCGTTGTTATTTAAATTAGCAGGACTGACACAGAAATTCCTCCTGGGTCAGCATTTTCCCTGCCATGATTGAGAGGTAGTGGAAGGAAAGGGAGGATCAGGGCAGTTATAAAAGGGTATTCAACCACTCTATTGTTGGAGTCTAAAATTTCCTTGCACTTGAAACACCCCATTGATACTCACACTCTGGAAATAGAGACAGGCAGTGCCCAGGCAACAGAGGGATTAATTGTAATTGCTAACTTCTTTTGAGTACATTTAACCAACTAGCAGAAGCACATTGCATTGTTCCATGAATTCAGGAGCCTGCTAGCAGGCAGTGTTATATTACTCCTGGGTGGGAAGGAAATCATGTGGGAGCAGCAAGAACAGCTCATGGAGAAAAATTATCATTTTATATTTATTACTTTGGCTAGTTTAAGTGCCATAGGAATAGACTCTCTAATGCATTAAAGAACAATTCCCCAACATTTGACTCTGTTGCTTGGTAAACTATTTTTAGGGACTGTCTCAGTCGGCTTTTAAAGGCACATGCCATCCCATTTTCAAAGGTTATTTTAGTGGTTTGTCAAAATGATATAAATAACACAATCTCTCTCTTCAGATTAGAGAAATATGGGGCATTCTGTGATGAAATTTGTATTCTTGAAAAAAAATAAATAAAAGGCCGGGCTTTTCTTGCTTGTATATTTCATTGCTAAGCTTGGGCGCAATTTCCTTTCATCTTTGATACGATGCCTATCTTGTAGTTTAGCTTTGCTTAGTTGCATCATCAGATAATAGGATTTTCTTGAAGCCACAACTCGGAAGATAGCATGGACTTATCTTCAGCAGAGTTCTAGATACCAGGTAAATTTTGTTCCGTTGATGCACTGCCGGGTCAGCTCGCTGGAGAACAGCACAGCTACCATTAAATATGAAATGCACTCAGTACTTGGCAATCCGACATACTCTGGGATTTACTTAATGGGAAATGGAATACAGAATCTACATTTTGATATTTTCTTTGTTCCACTGAACAAAGTGGTAACGAGGAGCCATTTGGGGATGTATTTACTTGAAGGACACATTCCTAAAAAAAAAAAAAAAAAAGAACTAATACCCCAGGGCAATTTAAATCCTGTATCAACTGAAGGAGCTAGAGTTGTTCAGGGTCTTTTGTTTAGGTATCAGTCGATGGCCTATTGTCCCCAAAAAACACAGCTTTGTGGTGACTATCTATATCAATTGATTCCCTTTTCGAACTAATTATGCTAAGTACATCATAATAAGAGAAATCAAGCAAAACAGGAAGTTTCTTACAATGTTCATTTAACCCTTGGAATACATACGTGTGGCCTTTTAAAAGGTATATTCAAATAAACATATTCACTAAGGAACAGAATCAATGCAATTTCGTAGAACTGTGTTAGAGATGAATTCTAAGTTCTTTCTTAGAATAGATGGTCTGGATTTTTAATGTTGTTCATTAAGCTGTAACTATTATATAATGCTGCCATGCTATTGTATATTATCATCTCTGCATTGCTGGGCCTGAGATATGCTAAAGAAAACCAACTATAAATTCAAGTAATAGACAAGTAATGGTTGACATATTGGGTTTGTTGACATGTGGTTCATTATGTGACTATTGTCAATCAGTCACTATTGTGACTCAGTGAACTGATTTCGTTCTGCCAATTAGGAAATTAAACATATTTTAACTATTCTACTGTAAACCTTTTAAAAACTGGGGACTTATTTACTTGTGTATTTTAAGTGCTTAACATTACAACCAGCACGTATTAGTGTTCAAGAAATGTTTACTAAGTAAATGAACTGACGGGTGAGTGGGGGATGACTGAGGCAAAAATCTTTGAGTGCACAAAGGCCCTATGAGATCTGAATACGAAGAAGTTTTCTTTACTGACCAGTGTTATTGGGGCCATGAGTCTGGAAGGGACACATACTTGCTGAAGACACGTTTTATTATCTTCTTCTCGTGAATGGGCTTGAAAGTATGCCTCAAGGATTTGTATTGACTTGATAAATAGCACTTTACTTCTTGAAAAAAGTACATATTAAAATATATGGAATATTAGATAATATTCTTTTCACAAAACTGCCCTTCTTAAATTTAAAACCAGAGATACATTATTACCAAGTCAAAGTCTCAAGTGGGTCATGTGCCCCTCCTCATCCTCCAAAGCATAGGGGAAGGCAAAGACACACATGTATCTTCTTGCATTATCTATTTTACTCTAAGTTGTAAAATCCTCATTATGTTTGTATATGAGAAATTAAAACAGCTGGGGCGCCTGGGTGGCTCAGTCAGTTAAGCGTCTGACTTCAGCACGGGCCATGCTCTCACAGTTGGACAGTTTGAGCCCCACGTCCTGCTCTCTGCTGTCAGCACAGAGCCGACTTCAGATCCTCTGTATCGCTCGCTCTCTGCCTCTCCCCCACTTGTGTGTGTTTTCTCTCTCAAAAATAAATAAACATTAAAAAAAAAGACATTAAAAAAATCAGAACAGCTATATAGGGGTGCCTGAGTGGCTCAGTCGGTTAAGCATCCGACTGATGATTTCAGCTCAGGTCATGATTTCACAGTTGTTAGATCAAGCCCTACATCAGCCTCCACGCTCACCAAAGTTTCTCTCTCCCTCCCCCATTCATGTTCTCTTTCTAAATTAATTAATTAATTAATTAATTAAAAAACAGCTGTATAATGTGGGAAAATGCACATTCTAAAAGTTCTTTTGTTGAAAGACAAGACTTGAAATAAATACTAAAATCGAAGTAGGCCAATTGTGGCCATGAGGTTAAAGGCATCTAGGAAATACTTTTTTTTTCTTCCACACTGAGTTACTTTACTGGAATTATGAGAAGACAGTAGTGTGACACAAAAACTGACATTTAAATACTGGGGTTTAAATTTTACTTTTCTCTCTGGCAGGAGGGAGCACAAGTGGGCCCTCTAGCATGCGTGAGGCCCAGCTGGCCCGTGTGTGACAGCGGGACAGGAGCACCTGACCCACAGGTGCCTTGCCAATATTAAAATAAATACCTGTGAAATCTTGGCCCAGTGGATGTCACATATTAGGAAATCAGAAGAGTCGAATGTCCAATTGAATGTCAAGTCAAGTTTTAGATTACTCACTTCTTAGAATCCTGTCACTTGAATTAGAAAGTGGCACTAATCTGGCACTCTTGTTGACAAGAACATGCTGATAAAAAGTCCCTCTCACTGGTTTTTGTCCATGGCAAACAAATCCAATGTCCTTATGTTTTCTCAATGAGCATAGTTTCAACAAAGATATTAATAAATTGCTACCTCTATGTTCTATCTGCTTCACGTTATTGAGGGGTATCTGAACTGTTGAACAATTGATGAAGTCTTGGCTAAGCGAGGATGATATTTGATGGATTCTGACGTTGCTTTATTATTCTGGAACGTTCAAAAACTTGTAGCAAGTACATGGCAATTTGGCCATGTCCAATGTATTCATCAATTGTTGTTTTGTTTTGTGTTTTAATTTTAGCGGAAGAGCAATAAGAGACATTTGATCAATGCTGATTTCACATTCAGTTGGAAGTCGAATCAGCCGTCCCTATGCTCTCAAACAATGTCACTTGTTTCTTTGGGCAACTTGAACATTCTTCTTGGCCACTTTTAATCTCTAAATACTAAACATGTAAATGTCCCTTAGCTAACTCACTTATCACATTCCTTAGCCTAACTGCCACTAATTCGGATCTGTTTCCTTCATCACACCCACTTTCTCTACTTCACGTCCTGGTTTTCCTGTTCTACTCTCTTAGGTTTACGTGCGGTACCTTAACACGTGTGAATGGGTGGTGATGGGTGCAGGTGCCTGGAAGGACAGGAGGTCATATCCTGCTGTTGTGAGGCACGGCCCTGCGAATATTATAAAGGATTGTTAGGGCTGGTGCAGAGAAAGCCAGGGCCATCCCATTTTCCTTTCCATATCTTTGCACCTTTCCCCTCATTCTTCCTAATCCCCCCTCCATCTCTCTCTCCCTCTCTCCCTCTCCCCCTCTCTCTCCATTTCAACTTTCTGCTTACTTGCACAGCATTTTTTATCTCCTCTTTTTATGTTCCTTTATTTTTCTCTTTATGATATGCTTTAAATTCATTAACTGGTATCTAATCTTTGTACCCATCTTAAGTCATAAAAAAAAGTACTCACAAGTACAGAGAGTTATGTTTTAAAAGTCCACAGAAAGATTTAAATTCATGAGGAGATCTTTCTGAACCTTGGCTTTGAACCCTAAATTAAAGCTTTGCTGCTGCTATCCACATGAGGAGTGGGCCAAAAAAGACTATTTTTTGAGGACCAATTAACTTGACTTGTCAAGTTGTTGTTACCTTGACTTTGCCTGACCCAATCTTCCCAACAGATTTGAATATACCTTTTGAATAAAACTGTTAAGTGACTATGGCTGAAAATAATGCTAAGTTAGTGTTGCATGAGTTAGGTGCTTAGAGAAAAGAAATGGACAGGAAATTGCAGTATCATTTTGTTTCAATAGTAGTCTCAGATATAGGTGTGCGTAAATGTGTATATGTGTGTTATATCTTTTTAGAAAAATGTTTATTTATTTTTGAGAGAGAGAGAGAGAGAGTGGGGGAGGGGAAGAGAGAAAGGGAGACGGTGGATCCGAAGTGGGCTCTGTGCTGACAGCAAAGACCTGGATGCAGGGCTCGAACTCATGAACTGTGAGATCACGACCTGAGCCAAAGTCAGATGCTTAACCTACTGAGCCACCCAGGCGCCCCTGTGTGTGATATCTTTTGAATGGTAGCTGCTGGTCAGAAATTAAAAGTAAAGTGGCATTTTTAGGCAAGTCTTTCAAACACTTCATTTACTGATCCCTCACTCAGACTGTTAAAAAGACAAAGGAAACAGTCCGTGGATGCCCCTGCCCCCCCTCACCTCCCATCCACCCAACCTCATTTTCAACAACATCCTCTGGGTTTACAGAAGTCAGCTCCGTGTCCCAGGCCCTGGTGGAGCAGCGCTCTCGGAGTCCTCACCGATGGAAGCTTCCAGTAAGGCTGTGTCATCACGTGGAGTTCAGAGGCGTTTGGCATGACCGTCAGGATGACGCATTCAACCAGCCTCGAAGTCTCTCTTTTCTCAGTTCCTTTTCTTCTGTTCCCTGCCATCAGATACCGCCTTTCCCCTTTACTCGACCACACTCGGTGCAGCCACACCATTTATGTCGAGACGACAGTCATCAATATCATGAGACAGACTGTGCAGAGAAAGAACTAGAGAGACACATTTCATTTTCATCAGGCCACCAGCTTACACAGCCCTTCATACGTCAGTGCTTCATGGGTCACAGCAAACCCTTTTCCTCTTGTTGTTAAGAAACTGCTCATTACAACTTCAATTACAGCGCAACGATGGAACAGAGGTAAGCCATGGCAGACAGAGAGTTCATTATCTGGATCTTTCTCTAGAGAGCTGATTTCCACCTGAGTCGTGAACTAGTTCCTTTCCTTTTATCGTGGCCAGGATGCCTAAATGTTCCCCTCAGCTTGACTAAGCTTTAGACAGTTTCTTCCTGATGATAGGCCCCTAGCCTCCTTTTTCTTTAAGTATTTATTTTAGAAAACCTGCAGTAGTAAATCCTTTCTCTGCCCCTTTGTGATATAAAACTTCTCCCCGCTGCTTGCCAGTTTTACAGCCCAGCCTTGTCTTTTTCAAAGACCTGGGAATCACCCCTTTGAAATGTAACCATAGAAAGATAGAGTCCTGGTCTCCCAGAGCCTTTTCCGTAAGGGCCAATCCTTAAACACAGAGGGTCTCATCTCATTGACTAACCTCCCCATCACGTCCTCCGGTACTTTTCCACTGGCCCGACCCAGCTGCAAAATAGTCTGCTTTCTGTTTCAGCAGAGCAGAGTTTAACTCTGTCCTTACTGCAACTGACTGTCTTCCTTGTGTGTTTACCTCTAGCCGGTGCAATTTTTGTAGGGCAGCCTCAGTGACGAAGGTAATTATGGGCCCGTTAGTCTGTCTGCCAAAGTACAGTCTGAGTCCTGAGGTCTGAGAATATGACCCGATTCATCTTTGGATCCCCCAGCAATGGTCGTATATTCAGTGTTCATTGGGTGGTTCTTTGAACAGTGAGTAAAAAGGCCAAAATGCAGGATGCGTCTCAGGGAGATCAAAACAAATACAGACATTTATGCACTGCATCTGGGCCTGGGATTGCTCCCCTTCTTCCCGTGTTTCCGTAAGTGCAAGGCATTCTAGAAGTGTCCGTGGAAGATAAACTGACAAAACCCAAGCCCTTCCATGGACTGAATCTCAGAAGTGAAATACTGAGAAGAGCTTAAAAAGTCACAAATGGACTTTTGGTAAATGGTATCTTTGGTTGTAAATACGAATAAATCTTCATTATTTCCCAAATGAAAGAAAGTGACTTGTCTCCTCTGACCAGTTTTATTATGCTCATCTGGAATCAGAGGCGTCTAAAGAACTAAATCCAACTGGAAAAATACCGAGTCCAAAGCCCTAATATTACAAAGTAGAAGCTTGAGTCCTGAGGGGTTTTGTCCTTCCTTGGGGCCACAGGAGCCGATCTCCTGTATTTATCCTTTCACCAAATGGCACCAACCCACGTGCAGCCCAGGGACGAATATCATGGACCCGATTTTAAGCCTTAGTCCCGGTTCTCCGGTAGTTTCTGTAAGCAATCACCGCCCAGTTCACAATGCATTAAACTCCTCCAGGTTTCTCTGAGTTCAAGATGGTTTCACGAAATTCATTTCCATGTATTCAAACTCTGCAAAAGTGTCTCTCCACAATGTCCTTGGCAATTCTATTTTTAACTTTATATTATTTGACAGAGCCTTAAGTATCAAAAAAAGAGGATAACAAATGGGAGGAAGAACACCATTGCAATTGATCAAAACCTCTTAAGGTACTATGCTGACCACATGCAATTTGGGGGTTTTCTTCTGTATTCTTTTTCTTTTCTTTCTTTTTTTTTTTTTTTAAAGGAAGGTTATCACCCACCCAGCAATCATCTCCTGGTGCCTGAGCCCTTTTGGATATGCAGTCATCAGCACTGAGCCACATGAATATCAGCAGCATAAAGGCATTTCCACAGCTTTTAATTAACTCCTGGGATTTTTCTTTTAGAGAGTGCATTGTTTTAGGAGCAGCAATTACAAGCTATTTTGGCTCCCTCATTTGCTCCTGTGTTTCTGACTGTCTCTCTTGGATTTAGAGAGGGAACAATTAGGTTTGGAAAAGGGCAATGATAGGGTTCTGGCCTGACAGTTCTAACCCCGCCCTAACTGAGTCACCAGGGTCCTAGCAACGACTGAAGGGGGTTAGGAGCATGATTTCCGCTGTGCTCTTTTGCATAGTAATTTCAAGACATTTATCTTTGACCCACGTCTGCCTCTTTCTTACGTTCAGAATACCGTCTTAAAGGCATAGCTACTGAAGGTTTCTGTGCTATAGCTGAAGATTTTTGATGAAAATGAATGCAAAAACTCTTCAGGAAAAGGTGACGGGGCAGTTGGGTGGCTCAGTCGGTTGAGTGTCAGACTGGCTCAGGTCACGATCTCATGTCTGGCTAGTTTGAGCCCCAGGCTGGGCTCTGAGCTCATGGCATGGAGCCCTCCTGGATTCTCTCTCTCCCTCTCTCTGCCCCTCCCCCACTTGCACTCTATCTTTCTCAAAAATAAATATTTTTTTTTTAAAGAAGAAAAAAGGTGACAACATGATGGCCCTTTTCTTTTGAACATTGATATAAAATCCTGTATCAGAATTTCTGTCAGGCTTTTTTTGATGTTCTGCCTTGATTCCACTAGCAATATTTCTTCTCTTCTCTTCCCTTCTCTTCTCTTCCCTTCCCTTCCCTTCCCTTCCCTTCTCTCCTCTCCCCTCCTCTCCTCTCCTCTCCGCTCCTCTCCTCTCCTCTCCCTTCCCTTCCCTCCCTCTCCTTCTCTTCCCTTTCCCTTCTCTTTTCTTTCTTTTCTTGTTTTCCCTTGACACCCTGCATCCAATAGTCTTATACACAGCTTTTTTCTTTGATCGTATGTATATCTTCACTTATTTATAACGTCATCACGACATTTCTAAATCATCACTTAGTTAAGAAGCTAATATTCAGCATCCTCAATATCTTTTTTCTGATCCATTGTGTTTTTTAATGCTGTCCGTCCTCTCTGGTTACTACAACTGATATTTCAGATCATCACTCTGGGCTTCATTTAAAGGATACTTGAAGAGTTGGTATCTCATTATCCACTGATTGTTAAATGAAACCATTGGGTTTCAAACAAAAATCTAACCTAATGGACATAAAAAAGTCCATTTTCTCTAAAATTTTCTGGGTCTCAACCATATATTAAGTACAGGTTTATTAAGATTTAGCATTTTTAGTTTCCATCCCTCATTCATTTTTCAATTATGTGCATACATGTGTAATTTTTCTTGATCATACACATCAGTTTGCTAATTTTAATCTCCCAATTTAGAGCCACCTCAAGTTCTTTCAGAAAACAGTGGGAGTAAATGGGAGTAAAATTTGAACAACCTCAGAAACTTTCTTAGCCCTTTAATCTTGAAATATATATTGTTGATATTGGTCATAAAATAAAGATTATTACCTATCAGTCATTTTTAAAATTCAGGTAATTTTATTTGTGCTTAAGCACCTTTTGAGATTATTGCCAAAAAAAAAAATTTCACAACACCGTCAAACACTCTGTTAAGATCTATATTTATAACACCTGTGGCATTCTTTTTACTGACAGTTTTATTACAGAATAATTCACATACCATATGATGCAATTTAATGTTCTCTTTAGTATATTCACAGATTTGTGCAACTATAATCTCTACAAATTTTAGAATAAGTTCATCAGATACCCCCAATAAAATCCAGGCCTATTAACAATTATTCCCCATTTCCCTCCAGCCTACATGGCTCTGGGCAAACACTAATCTACTTCCTACATAGATGTGCTTCTTCTGGAAATTTCACATAAATGGAAACATGCCATTGGTGGTATTTTATGACTGACTTGTTTCACCTTGTTTTCAAAGTTCGTTCATGTAGCATGTACCAGTCATTCATTCCTTCTTGGTAACCGGTAACACTCCATTTTACAGAAAAACAACATTTTATTTATCCATTTATCAATTGATGGACATGGACTTGGACCAACAACTGGTTGGGTGGCTTCCATTTTTTGGTTTTATGTACAGGTTTTTGGATGGACATATGTTCCCTCTCCTTGGTTATATACCTAGAGGTCCGTTGTTAAGTCATTTGGTAGCTCTATGTTTTACTTCTTAAGGGACTGCCAAGATTGGTTTCCAGAGAAGCTGCACCATTTTGCATCCCTCCCTAAATGTATAACTGTTCCATTTTTCCACATTTTTGCTAATGTTTCTTATTAAATGTCTTTTTGACTTACGGTTACCCTCATGGGTGTAGAGTGACATCTCATTAGGGTTTGGATTTACATTTTCCCCAAGAGCCAATGATGTTGAGCATCTTTTCATGTGTTTATTGTCCATTTGTGTACTTTTGTGATATCCTTTTAATCAACTGAATTTTAATTTAATTCTTTAAAAATTTTGTTTTATAAATCTGTTATTCCAGTTAACACACAATGTCATTAATTGGTGCCTATTAAAGCATCACACTCCATATTCCTGAGAGTAAGATGTTTTCTTTATTAATATGTATGATTTAATCTCCAAGTCTCTTTTAAATTGAGCTGTCTACAATTTTTACTGATTCTATTGTTTTTGATCCCATATACTCTAAGATTTTTGTTTGAATTTACTAATTATTATCCTTAATAAATAAATAAATGAGCTCATCCAGCCTCTGCACACCCCAATCATTTGTATGGATCATAAAACTATGTGGTCCTGAGTAATCGGGTTTATAATCACAACTGTGTCCTCAAATCATCACTTGATCAAATTTGTTAAAAGAAGGTAAACTCACATATCAGTTTATTCCATGATTATTTATAATTTGTCAGGAGTTAGAACTCATTTTTTAAAATTAATTGAACATAATTTCTTTTTTTAATTTTTAATGTTTTTATTTTAATTTTTTATTTTTGAGAGAGAGAGAGAGACAGAGTGCAAGCAGGGCAGGGGCACAGAGAGAGGGTGACATAGAACTAGAAGCAGGCTCTGAGCGGACAGCAGAGAGCCCAAAACTGGGCTCGAACTCCTGAACTGTGAGATCATGACCTGAGCTGAAGTCGGACACTCAATTGACTGAGCCACCCAGCCACCCTTGAACATAATTTCTATTTTTAGATCAAGAATTGAATGACCAGTCTAATCCAGCTTGCACAAAGGCTGTTTTACAAATAACCTGAGTGGTGAGCATTTCTGGAACCCTTACATAGTACTACAGCATGAGACAGATTTATTATTCCCCTTTTGCCGGTTAAATAAACAAGGGGCAGAAAGGTTATAGAAATGGTGAAACTCCACACAACCGGTAAAAAGTCGGGTAGGATGTGGACCCAGGTAACCACTAAAATATGTTGTTTTTCCTGTCTATTATGGTCTCTTTAGGCTTGAAAAGATCACACTGAAAATTAACCAAAACATCAAATTAACCAAGATAAAAGATCTTTGAATATAACCTTCAAACCTCAGCTCAAATGTTACCCCACTTATGAAACTTCCCTTCTCTTTAGTCAAAACATAACACTTCTTTTGGCTCACAAAGTGTTTTATTTGTGTCTCTTTCAAACCACTCTGACTATCAGATTATATAGTGAACAGAACTGTATTTTCTCCAGGGTGGAAACTGTCTTATTGACTTTATTTTTTAATCTCTAGCTGCCTGTCTTGAACACAGCAGGTGTCCAAGACAGGTTTGCTTAACTAAATTAAACTGAGGGCATGCAAATATTTGATCTTTAAATGAAGACCCATTTTCAAGAACTACAAGTTCTGATTGATCGCAGTTGGAGAAACACCGCAGTGCATCTCTGCCAAGGATCGTTACTGAATTTAAACAGTCATTGTATGTTCTTATTCACTCTGGATCCCTTTGTCCTGATGTGAAAAGTTTACAAGTGCTTCAGAACAGATATTTCAGGGTCATTCAACCTGTAACCTTGACACTAAGTAACTATGAGACATTTTGAAAACGCGAGCATGAAGACTAATCTCATAGTGTTGAAGAATCAGAATGGGTGAAAATCAAATAAAAAGACTCACAACTCTCTCAGCACGGTCTCTGTCACTGAGCAGGTGCCGTTAGTAAGGATCACCGTCATTATTTCTCTGTGAGCTCTATAAGAGCAAAAGCTTTTAACTATTCTTATATTAGTCAAATATAAGATAAACATAAGAGTTTCTGGGCTCCATAGCTCTCAATTCTCAACGGCCATGCCCTAAAAAGGAAGATAAGTACTCAGAAGCATCACTCACTGCTTTTTCTCACAGAAGGAAGCAGCTTTTTATTTTAGACGTAATAACCATGCTTTGGAATGCTCAGGATCCAGGGCTATAGAGAAGGACTGTCTCTCTCCAGGGAAGTAAAGGTGAGATGGGGAAATCTCAGCTGTAATTTAACATTATAACCAGGAGAAAATGGGCATATAGATGGCGCGAACGGATCACACTGGTAAGATGCAGTAAAATTACAGAACTCGGCCAAATGCCAGGGAATACGTGGGTTACATGATAGGGATTAATAATGCTTTCACTCAGATGGACTTTTTAAAATCCCATGCTGATGATATTTCAGGTTTTGGAGCATGCTCTGATATAAATTTTTTATGCATTAAATGGAGCATAATTTTTGTCTTTTCTATTTTCTTTGCATTCATGCCCTAACCTGAAAGCCTTCAGACATGAAAGCATGTGCTAAGACCCTGGAGAAATGTCTGTGTCTGCATGCTCATGCTGGGAGGCATGTGGGAATCCAAGAAGAGAACTCAGGCTGAAAACCACACTCGCCCTCACTACCACCGCCCGGCTCCCATCGCCGGAGTGAGTTACACAGAGCTTTAAATAATTTGCAACTATGCCAAACTATATGTTCTGGGTTCTCTCAAGGAAGAGGAAAGCATAATAACTAGGGGAAATTTGGGAGGTCACGAGATAAGCACAGCTTTGCTTTTTTGTCTTTCTTGTCATAAACCTAAAGCAATTTACACAGTGTCTCTGCTAATAAGGACCATCAACTGATGAACAGATCAAGAAGATGTGGTTTATCTATACAGTGGAATACTACATGGCAACGAGAAAGAATGAAATCTGGCCATTTGTGGCAACATGGATGGGAATCGAGGGTGTCATGCTAAGTGAAATAAGTCAGGTGGAGAAGGACAGAGACCATATGTTTTCACTCATAAATGGAACAGGAGAAACTTAACAGAGGACCATGGGGGAGGGGAAGGGGAAAACAGCTGGGGAGAGGGATGGAGGCAAACCATGAGAGACTCTTAAATACTGAGAACAAACTGAGGGCTGATGGGGGAGGGGGGAGGGGAAGAGGGGTGATGGGCATGGAGGAGGGCACTTGTGGGGATGAGCACTGGGTGTTATATGGAAACCGACTTGACAGTAAACTATAAAAGAAAAAAAAAAAGGACAGGGGGATTATCCCAGCTAGCACTTTGTATTTGTAGATGACTGAACACTGGTCCAGAGCAGCAAAGTGATAGGACAGGTCACCGTAAGGTTCTAGAATAACTAGAGCTGCCTCTCCTGTTCTGATCCAGGCTTTTCCAGCACTTACGCTGACATTGTGCTGCTTTTGGAGAGAATGGGAGGTGAGGTGGTGCTCACAGCGTGGCCACGGCATGCCTGGGAGCTCTCATGAAAGACCCATTGGAACTAGCTGGGTTTAAATGTGAAGAATGAATGCTCCTTTGGGGGCATATTCCAAAATGTGCATCAACAGTCTCTTCATTTTCGTGTACACACACACACACACACACACACACACAGGCACGCGCGCGCGCATACACACACACACAACACTTGCTGCCCCTTCTTTGTTGGAATTTCTATTTATGATTTTGCAGCCCCTTCCTTATTTTATATTTGAAATTCAACAATCAAAAAAGAATAATTAATCCCTTACAAAAAAAAGAAGCTGTACTTGACAGTGGTGTGGCACAAACAGAATATGATCAGTGCAATCTGAACGGCAAGCGCCTAGTTGGCCTGAGTTCACATCGGTAGCATTACGGCACCTTGGCTAATGGAAACTTTGCCCTGCTCATCAAGCACTGTCATCCCCACTGGGGTCCCCCCCCCACCTCTTCCCCCTACCTGTATGATGGCTTCACAGGTCTTTATTTAATATATCTAACATATAGAAGAATAACTTACCTCTAGAAAGAGTTATATTAAAGAAAAATGAAAGAAAACGCAATGGAGAATGGGTACTGTTTGGAGGCGTTTTTATTCCCAAGTCCTCAAAGAACCCCCTCAGCGCTGGTCTAAGGCCTTGACTTCAATTTAGTGTTAATTCAAGAACTTGAAAACTCACACACCAGCAGCCAAGTGCAACTATTTCCATTTAATGAATGTTCTTTGGATAATTCTTCCTCCCACATTGTATATACTTAAACTAGACAGAATGAGCTTCAGTATTTTCCAGCATGTGGACAGAGGGGACAGAAGGACCAACCTTGGCTGCAGCTATTAGCAGAACACACAGTCTCCTCCTTGACTGCCTGGAGGGACACCTCCCTCACACTCCCTGTTACAGTGGTCTGGGAATGTGCACTATGCCCTTAACTAGATGTTAAGCTCCTTTGCTAGAGATACTGCGGTAGTTACCACAGTGCTTTAACTGTGACACCAGCTCCTCGGACACCTGTTAGATGTAGTTTTTAATTTCACCTGTCACTTAGGTGCTTATCATTGTCAAAGACAAAACAATAATCAGAGGGTTAGACTCAGTTTCCATCTAAAGATCAGCTCTTTGATGCGTCGCCACCTCCCCTCGACAGATTGCTCGCTTTCCATCGCAAGTTCAAAGCTCTCCATTAAATGACTTAAAAATCTCTTTTTGGAAAAGACAAAGGATGTACAACCTTATGATCATTACTGCAGTCAGAGAAGGCATTCAGGCAAGAGACATACACCCCTAGCCAATCTCTGAAAAGTTAAGTGTGGTGGTCGGCTTGTCCGTGCTGGGGAGCCAGGTTTGCAGAGTAACGGCCTCACGATGCCCCCGGATAGTTGCTCAGAATTGTCCCTACCTCAGTTCACTTCACTCACCAAGGTGGGACACAGGTAAGCAGATATGAACATCATCATCCCTATTTTGCTATGCGTACAGTAGGTACAAAGGACGTTTATGGCCAGGGTTCTCTGCACCGGAAGTGTTCCAGAAGCTTTGTGCACAGTCCAAGTTTCTGTGAATCCAAGGCCATTTAAGACCAAACAGGTTAGCCTGACTCTATGAAGATTTTTCCCGCACTTCCTTTTGGAGGTAAATTACCCTTCATGAAAGGCAGCAGCAATCCCATAAATAAGACTATCAACAGCAAAGATAGAAGTTGCCATGTAGGTTTTGCCTCATCAGAAATGTGTTAGTTTTCACTTTATTGCCTCTCAGCCCCAAAGACTCCCTTCAGTAGGTGGTCTGTGATCTGGAAAATTCCTTCAAGTTTCTCCTTCGAATTGAGTGCGCTGCCAGTAGAGGGCGCTGGTGAGACAGTGCGGGCTGAGGGGACCCAATGTTCTCCCTGTGCGGTGGGCGTGAGGACGCTGGCGACAGGCTGCCCAGGTGGGGCCCCAGAGTCCAATCTCCACGAAATCTTGCTGTCTCCTCACTGCATGGAAACCAAAGCCCTCGCGTGGACTGTCTGCAGCCACCGGGGCTCAGGGTCCACACACAGCTGCAGCCCTTTCTGCAAGTGGGCTTCTGACCTGGATGCTTAGAAAGATTCCTACGCCTCTAGGGTCCAGATGCGCACTGTAGCCCGTTCTACCCATGGAAATAGCCTACTCCCCGACCCCAACTCTTGAAGGTGACCTAGTGCTTGCCCGGCAGCTCCTGACCACTTCCAACCTGGCCAAGCCACCAAATTTCTCTGCCATCACACGGCTTAACCTACACGTTCTCCAAGGAAACCTAAACTTCCTCCAAGCTTATCCCTGGGTTTTTTCCCCTATCCTGAGAGTAGCATAGGGAGTTCCCTGATGGTTACTCTTTATCATAATTAACACTTACTTTAAATGCGGTCCAATTAACCTACTGTGTAGTTCCTATCTCCTGCTTAGACTGAAGTTTCTACACTGATGATATCGATGAAGTAGTCTGTCCAGAGTGGGAAGGAGACCCTTCTCAGGAGTATCACAAGTAGTGTGAAAGGCTGAAGACCATTTAGAGGCCAGAATAGAAATCCTTAGGATGCCAGGTGCTAAGTGGATTCTACCTGAAGAATCATCATGGTGATCACTTGACTGTGGCCAAACATGCCTACTGTGCCTTGATGGTTTAAATTCCATCACTATGCAAGTTCTTAGCCCTCAGTTGTTTCCTACGATATTTCTGAGAGGTATGTACGACTTTCCCCCATTTTACAGATGAGGAAACCAATAAGTTACTAACATTCAAGGCTATGTTGTTTGGTGAAGAAGAAGGGGAAGGGGAAGGAGAAGAAGGAAAAGAAGAAGGAGAAGGAGAGGAAGGAGGAGGAGGAGAAGAAGGAAGAGGAGGAGGAAGAAGAGGGGGAGAAATAGAAGAAGAAGGAGAAATAGAAGGAGGAAGAAGAGGAGGAGGAGGAGGAGGAGAAGAAGAGGAAGAAGAAGAAGAAGAAGAAGAAGCTGGAAGCTGGTAGAGTTTAGATGGGGGAGGAATGGATAACATCCAGGTGACATTTCTAGCTCAATCCTTGGAATCATAGGTATAACCTTTGACATACACCACATTCTTCCTGCTCTTACCAAATCCAGCTCAGTTTGCACCAAGAAGCAACAGGAATATCTGTACAGCCATCACTGTGTTCATTCCGTAGAGAGAATGAACATAAGACAGACCTGGCCTTACCATCAAAATGTTTACAGTTTGGTTGGAAAGGCCTGTAGAAACAGTTGTTGGGCCATTTCTCTAGAAAATCTGGGAATAAAAAAATCTATGGCCTATTATCAGGTCATTTTTAGCCTTGCCAAATTCTGTTTGAAAGAGTTACTAAATAAAAAAAAATGACATGACCATCCTTTATCTTGAGCTATGGTCTGAATGTTTATGCCCCCCCTCCCGTTCACATCCCAAAGTGATGGTGTTAGGAGGAGGAACCTTTGGGAGGTGCTTAAATCACGAGTGTGGTGTCCTCATGAATGGGATTCGTGCCTTACACAGGAGAACCCAGAGAACTCCCTACCCTCTTCTGCCATGTGAGAATGCAAAAATTAAAAAAAAAATGTCTGTGATCCAGAAGAAGTCCCTCACCTGACCACGCTTGTACCCTGACCATGGACTGCCAGCCTCTGGGACTGAGAGAAATAAATGTCTGTTGTTTATAAGCCACCCAGGCTGCAGCATTTTGTTGTTTTGTTATAACAGCCTATAACAGCAAAGTAAGTACAATCATTAGCAGGTTGGGTAGTGTGGAGGTCAATGCCACATCTGGCCAGGAGCCTGGGTTCCATAGAGAAGGAAAGAAACAGCATGTCTTGCCCTCACCCCATGTCTCGAAATGAAAACCTCACAACACAGGTATATTTTCCATTCCAAAGCTAACATGGCCATTCAGGTCATAGCTGGCTCCTTAAGAAATGTTCTAGATTCTAAGAAGTTCTAAAACAATGCATTACATCTTGGATCTCACTGATTCCATTGCTTTTGAAGCTGTTAAAAGTTTCTTGGATCCTCATGAAAATTCTTTGTGGAAAATGAGCAAGAACTTTCAAGTGTCAAGCAACCTTCAAGTCCCAAAGACTGAGACCCAGATAGTCAGTTAATAGAATTCTCATCAGATCTACTTGGAACCTAGAAGCTAGTTCATTTTACCGTTCCTCTCATTGCGTCACTTTGGGCCCCGCTGAACACAATCCCTTGTCAGCTATCATGTTCTATGCTCCAATTTTTGCATTTCTGTATTTCTATTGGCTCCTCCTTCATATTCCAACTTCTCACCTGCTACTTCCTCCAACACTTTGAACTCTGCCGATTGGACACTATTCTGTGTTTAAGCAAAGAAACAAGCAAAAACCCAACTTATGAAATTGTCAAACATCATTTCACTTCACTCGTCTGGTTGTATGATCATATACTCGACCATGTCTTTACCCGGCATTACTGCTTTTCTGATGTCTTAAACTGTATCAATGCCCTGCTCAGAGACCTCTGCTCTTCTGTGCTAACGGTTACCTCACTTCATTTCTGCTGTCGTCTACCACTATTCATCATCGTGGGTATTTCCAGCCCCTTCCTTTGATCATTTTAACTCAATCTCTTGGTTCCATTCTTTCTTCACCACCATCCCTAATCAATCTAGATACAAGGGCCAAGCACTTAAACCACTATCATGAATATTTTTATTTCCAGTGACCCTTCATCTAGGGTTACATATATCTATCAAATCCTAGGCATGAATCTATTAAAAAATCCATCCTTTCCACTCCTGTAACAAGATTGCTCAGCAATGAAAAATCACAGAATGGGACCACTTGTTCTCATAGTCTTCAGTCTCTCATGATTTCTTAAGACCAAATTGTTCTTCTTTAATATGTTCCTACTCACTTACTTCTATCTCTCCTGAAACTCTGAAAGTAACATCTCCCATCTTAGACAGAATGGAGGCCAGAGGTGCAAGGAAGTGAAAAAAATGCACTAATTTTTCTTCCCTTTCATTTATTTAAAAAATTTATTTATTAATTTATTTAGAGAGAGAGAGAGAGTACACACATGAGTGGGAGAGGGGCAGAGAGAGAGAGGGAGACACAGAGTCCGAAACAGGCTCCAGCCTCTGAGCTGTCAGCACAGAGCCTGATGTGGGACTCGAACCCACAAACTGTGAGATCATGAGCTAAGCTGAAGTCAGACACCCATTGAGCCACCCACGTGCCCCTTCCCTGTCACTTTAAAAAGTCTATCTGGGGGCGCCTGGGTGGCTCAGTCGGTTAAGCGTCCGGCTTCGGCTCAAGTCATGATCTCACGGTTCGTGGGTTCGTGTCCCACATTGGGCTCTGTGCTGACAGCTCGGAGCCTGGAGCCTGCTTCAGATTCTGTATCTCCCTCTCTCTCTGACCCTCCCCTGCTAACACTGTCTCTTTCCATCTCTCAAAAAATAAATAAAAAAACATAAAAAAATTTTTAAAAAGCCTATCTCTAGATCCTATAGAAATCCATCTTTATTCTTTCTTCTAGTTGCAGTAGAAGATAAAGTTTCTTCTAGTCGTGAGCTAATCTTTCCATGTGTTTAAAATAAGCCTTTCATAATTCCTTTGGTTGTTTATTAAAACATTAGATACTATAATATCTTCTCTCCAGGACCTACAGTCTATCTATCTTGGCTCTTACCCCATTCCCCACGGTAAATAAACACATTCATATCTCTCCTCTCATAAAACAAAAACCTTCCACTGACTGTCCCTCTTCTCTCATTATGGTCTTTTTCCTCTTCGTCTTCAGTGAAGCTTTATAAGTAAAAGTCAATACTTAAGGCACCTGGCTGAACATCTGACTCTCGACCTTTGCTGAGGTCATGATCTCGTGGTTCATGAGTTTGAGCCCTGCATGGGGCTCTGCACTGACAGCGTGGAGCCTGCTTAGGGTTCTATCTCTCCCTCTCTCTTTCTGCCTCTCCCTTACTCTTGCTCCCTCTCAAAATAAATAACTAAACTTAAAAAAAAGCCAGTACTTACTTCTTGCATTTCCCTCTAATACACTCCAATCCGGTCTCTGCTCCTGCCACTCTATGGAAACAGTTATTATCCAGATTGTAAGTGGTCAGATAACTTAATCCAGTGAACATTTTTCAGTTCTTATATTACTCATTCTGTTTATAGCATTTGAAATTGATTGCAGCTTATGGGTTTTTAAAAACCTCTCTTTTTCCAGTCTCCAGTGACAGCACTCTCTATTGCCTTCCTTTTACGTCCCCCATCTCTAAATCAATTGTGACGCAAGTCGTTGGCTCTTTCAGGGGACATTTGCCACATGTTGGCATGTGAGCATCTGTCCCATCATTTGTACCTACTCTTTATTACGTGAGCCTTTATTGACAGGCAGAGGCTGCCTTTCTCTGTGGAAGCTAAAACTTTCAGGAATTTGCTTTCTAGCCTTCTTTACAGCCACTACGTGTACTTATAACACACTAGCTTTTCACTGAGGAGTCAGTGAGTGACAGAACAGAAGTGGCGAGGACATCCTGGTGGTGCTTCTGGGGCAGCAGAAAGCTGTGTTGGCTGGGCCAGGAGCTACGGGAATGCCAGGGATCAGAGCAATGGCAGGATGAGCCACCAAGTCTGGTCTTCAGGGCTGGTGGCAGCAGGATCTAAGCAGTAGTCAAGAGCACTGTGTTTGTGTCCTCAGAACTGAAACAGTAAAAGACTAGACAAGTATATAGCATATCCCATATCGCGATAAATGCTAAGTATTGTAGGAGGTGGCAAGTGTGTGCACAAGGACGTTTTACTTACAATGATCAGAGATCAATAAGCTGAGGAATCACATTAGGTCAGATTACTAAAGAGTGAGCCGTAACCATGAACACGTCTTAGAAATAAGCTTCCACACAGAAGGAAGGGTCAATGCAAAGCCTTAATGCAGGGGCAGGCTCTGCAATCCCACACAAGGTTGGTGCGGCAGGTTGGCAAAAGTCACGCAGACAAACTAGGTGAGACAAGAGATCGGAGTATGGACAGGGGTGAAGGCCCGGAGGAGTCTGGATTGAATTGACATGTGCTGGGAGTATTTGGAGCATTTCTAGTAGTGCAGAGACATGGCCTAGTTTAATTTTTAAAAAAAAAATTTTAATGTTTATTTTTGATAGAGAGCACGTGTGTGCACACATGTGGGGGAGGAGCAGAGAGACAGGGGAGATAGAGGATCTGAAGCGGGCTCTGTGCAAACAGCAGAGAGCCCGATGCGGGGCTCGAACTCACAAAGTGTGAGATCATGACCTGAGCCAAAATCAGATGCTTAACCGACTGAGCCACCCAGGCACCCCTAATTTTTGAGGAGAGTGTCTGGGTCCCATGTGCAAAAAAGAGTTTAAGAAAATCAAAACTGGAAGCAAATAGAAGACCAGCCAGGTTGGTGACTTATAGTAAAGTTACAGGAATTAGAATGGCAGGACGTGATCTGATTTGGGATATATTTTGCAGGCAGAATTAATAACATGATGATTGATAGCAAATGAGACATGACTTCTAGGTTTGGGACCTTAGCAGTTGGATAAATGTTGGCAGTGTTTATGCAATAAGGAGGGCGTTGAGGAATGTAATGTGGAGGTTACAGAATTCTCTTGTGGACAGCTTAACTTGGTTATGCCATCCAAGATGTGTGAGACATAGGGACGCCTGGGTGACTCTTGATGTGGGCTCAGGTCATGATCTCAAGGTTCCTGAGTTCAAGCACCACGTTAGGCTTTGTGCTGACAGTGTGGAGTCTGCTTGGGATTCTCTCTCTGTGTCTTTCTCTCTCTGCCCCTCCCCTGCTCACTCACTCTCTCTCTCTCAGAATAAATATTTTTTTAAAATAAAAGGTATATAAGACATCACATAGGAGATCCTTAGGCTGAAGACCTTGAGACTTAGTAGAGATTGACTTGGAAATGTCAACTGGACAGTGGTTACGAGAAGTGAATGTATGCACAGAATAGAGATATGCCCAACAACTTCACCATTTAGAAGCCAGGACAAGGATGATCCAGTGAAAAAAAATGATCAAGAATAGTGAAAAGAGAAGAAAACGAGGACTGGGATTACTCTGGAAGCATGTGTGCAAATAAGGTGTTTCAAGAGAAAGTAAATCTTTAAGAAATGGCACAAACGTGATGATTGAATGTAGAAAGGGTGCAGGTTATTGGTGCCTTGATTGTGAGCAGGTTCATGGAACAGGGGAGCTAGAACCCCAAAGAGTAAGTAATGAGAGGGGAAGAAGTAGAGCGGGGTTTAGAAGGGACCCTATGAAGGAGTTATGCTAAAGAGAAACAGGTGTAGGAGTAGAAGCAGATGATGGGCACAAAAAGGTCTACATATTTATGGATTTGTTTAAATCGGGCATGTTTGGCACTTTCAACAACAGCCAAATCATGCAAAGAGCCTAAATGTCCATCAACTGACGAATGGATCAAAAAGATGTGGTTTATATATATGATGGAATACTACATGGCAATGAGAAAGAATGAAATCTGGCCATTCATAGCAACGTGGATGGACCTCGAGGGTGTCATGCTAAGGGAAATAAGTCAGGCGGAGAAGGATAGATACCATATGTTTTCACTCATAGGTCTAACAGGAGAGACTTAACAGAGGACCATGGGGGAGGGGAAGGGGGAAAAATAGGTGGGGAGAGGGAGGGAGGCAAATCATGAGAGACTCCTGAATACTGAAAACAAACTACGGGCTGAAGGGGGTGGGGGAAAGGGGAAGGGGGGTGATGGTCATGGAGGAGGGCACTTGTGGGGAAGAACACTGGTTGTTACGTGGAAACCAACTTGACAATAAACTATAAAAAAATTAAAAATTAAAATTAAAAATTAAAAAAAATAAATCGAGCATGTTTGTTTGCTAAACACGATATACCAGAGGGGGTCAAATAATGATGCAAAAGAGAGAAGGGCTACCTGGAAGAATGAAGTGCTGAGGAAAGCAAGAAGGAATGGAACCCAGAGCAGAAATAGAAGAGCTCGAAATGCACCTGAGCAATTCATCCATGTTAACAGCAGGAAAGCAGGGCACCTGGGTACCAAGGGAGATAGGCTGTTTCTTTTCCTGTGGCTTCTATTTTCTAAGTAAAATGAGGTGAGATGTCATGAGAGAATAAATAGTGATGTGGAAGCAGGAATGTTGGACATTGAGGTGGGAGAGAAGAGGTAAAACAGACATGTCAGAAAGAAGGGGTGTAATTTTATAAGCAATTTATAAGATTGCCAGGCAGTAAGAAGGACCCACTTGGGAACTGTGGTAATAAATGCAAAGAGGGACAAGTTAACCCTGGGGTATCACCCTCCTCCAGAGTAGAAACTGCATTTTATTTTCTCTTTATTTGCTGAGCCCGCCCCAGCAGGGACTAAATGAATAATAGCAGAGAAATGTCTGTATTGGACAGTACTCCAGATTAGAAAAATCCTTCTTCATATGTAAATATATCTCGGGCTGTATAACAAATAACAGTGCATAATCCATTCAAAAGCCTCTTTCACAAGCCCTCATTATCTCCACCATCATCACCATTTTTTATATTTCTATAATACTTCCCAGTTTGCAAAGTTCTCATTGTGAAATCCTTTTTCTAATAAGAATTTTGCCTTTTAGGCCATTTGCATAAGTTAGTATACCACTTTAGCTTACTATATTAAAGAGATTAAAAAATAGGCTTATTTTGGAGTTAGACCATCACACATTTGAAGGCTGGCTTGAATGCTTATTAACTGGGTGACCTAAGACATCTTACCCAAACAACGTTGGCCTCAGTTTTTATCAATAAAATAAAAACCCTAATGTCTGTTCAATATGCAAAGTGCACAGGGAGTAAGCGCTTAGTAAATGTTAACTATCATTGCAAAGCACCGCAGTGGGGTGAAAGAATCAATGTTGATATCACAGATTAGGGTACGTCATGACTGTAGGAAGTATGGTGCCTGAAAGCTCATAAACAGGAGAAAATGAGACAGAATGTATAAACAGATGCTGGACCACAGATAGAAGAGGACCCAGCTCTGAGGAAAAGAAATGAATGAAGTGAGTCGTCTTCATGATTGAGGTTGCCCCGGCTTTCTGCTGGGAGAGCTTGAAGACCATAGGGCTGGGAGTGGTTTTGAAAACACAGCCTCGAGACCTTGTTGAGGTGAGAGGACAGACACTGGTGGTCAGGGAGGCTTTGGTGGCTGGGATTGGTGGGGCAGAGCTCTAGAGCAGAGGAAGTGATGCGCAGGAAGAGCCCCAGAAATCTACATAGTGGCCTCTTGAATCTGGCTGAATTCTAAGAGATGCATGTATAGAGCGAAACTCATGAGGCCAGCAAAGAAAAACGACCGCGGAGCTGCAGGCTGAACCGGATCGGGCAATCACATGGGTTTAGGAGATGTTTGGATCCAACCAACCAGAGTGGGAAAACCTCCTGGAATACCCAAGCATTCTGTACAGACCCCACAAGGGTCATGCCTATGTTTGGCTCAACTAGCTCTCGCACAATAGCCACTCAGAACTGTCTTAGTAAACCTGGAAAAGAAGCTTGAAGATGTTCAAGCATCAAGATGTCTGCTTACTTCCATGAGCAGTAACTGGTACAGGGTAACTTGTTTTCTCCCATTACTGTGGCTTACATGCTTAGGATGAAACATCGGAAGCAACTGTGGACAGCAGTCAGGACGGGGCAGTGATCACTGGGGCAAGGGAGGCAAGCCAAGTGGATTCCCCCTTGCACAGCTCAGGCGTAGTGCAAGCAGAAGACAGGAGCTGGGGAGACCAACCCAGCTGGAATTCGTAGTCCGGCTAGCTGGGAGAACATTGCACGAAGAAAGGACTCCACGAGGACCCTTGGTGGCTCAGTCCGTTAAGCGTCCCACTTCAGCTCAGGTCATGATCTTGCAATTCGTGAGTTCGAGCCCTGTGTCGGGCTCTGTGCTGACAGTTCAGAGCCTGGAGCCTGCTTGGGATTCTGTGTCTCCCTCTCTCTCTACCCCTTGCCTGCTCACACCCTGTCTCTCACAAATAAATAAACATTGAATTTAAAAATTTTTTTTAAAAATAAAGAAAGGACTCCAGAAATCTGCACTGACATTTCCTCAAATCCAAAACAGTTTATTAAACTGTGCATGCGTAGGGTAGAACTCCATAAAAATTCCAGGCAAAGAACAACTGTCAGATAGTTACAAGCTGAGTAATGCCCAGAACTCACTTAGACCTCAGAGATATTTGAGTTCCTATCCACCAGACCAGAGGATCTATCTCACTAGACAGAGAATTCAGCAGAGATCCCCATAACCTAGTAGTAGATCTAAATATCCCCAAGGTAAACTACATGAAACCAACTGTAAATGTGGGAAAGTGGCCCGGATAAGGACCTTGGTTTCACTTTCACAAGGGACACATAATATTCCTTATGGTACATTAAAAAAATAAAGTTTGAATCAAGTTTGATGGACCCAAACCAGAAGCTGCTGCATTTTGTGGAAGGGAACCTCTCAGACATGGGGCATGGATTTCCTCCATCTTTTCTTCTTCCAGAAGGTTGGGAACTGTCCCAAGCAATGGGTGTGATGCAGACAAAAGAGAGTTCTAGGGAAGCAATTGCAAACTTATTGCTTCTAGGGCTCACTCCCAGCCCGCTGCAGATCCATCGGGCACTACCTATCTGGTTCCTTGGATATCTGTGACTTGGAAATGCCTCTTGCACAAGCTGTGTGTGAGTGACATAGTTTTGGCATTCCTAATGTTTTTTCTAAATATAAATATTGCAGTTTTATATTTCATGTATTTGAACTTAAATGCCCTTCCTCCTTGGTAAACTGTGCTCTCAAGTAATGAAACACATCGGGAGCAGCTGCAGGTCTTTGCCTCAGGGAAAGGGTTGTCATGCTTTCCTTCCATGAAGATCTCTTCAGAGTATAGGTCCTATTAGACCGCTTTGTTTTGCCATCTAGAGCAGAATCTTTGCCCCGGTGCTCCCTTAAGGTCCTCTTCAACCTTGAAAATATTTCATGAGGACTCTGTGTTAACTGGGTCATCCTTGATTTGCCTTCCTTCTACTGCAAGACTGGAAACAAGCCTGGACAGGCAGATAGCGCAGAGAGGTTAGGAGATGCCAGGACTGCTGAAAAGGTCAGAGTGAATCTATGCTCGTCTACACGCGGATTGAAGGATTTCGGATCCAAACATCTAATCCTAGAGTGGTAGACTTGCTTCACATCCCAGGCCTAACCTTCACTGTGTTGGACTCCATCTTCAATGCACGGCGAGGTGTGTGTGTGTGTGTGTGTGTGTACACGCGTGTACACATGTGCATGGGCATGAATGCGTGTGAAAATCTCAAAGTTGGGCATGCATAAGGAACATGAGTTTTAAGAATAGAAATCACCTGTGCCTCTCCTGTGCTGCCTGGGAATGAATCACAAAGCCAGGTTTAGACTCCCTAAACTTTCAAAATTCTGATTTTTGCTGCTTGAGCTCTGGAGAAACCCAAGAAGGGTTTCTTGTGGTGCTAGGGGCCAGCGTGTGTCCTTCCCTGTATCGCTAATGACTGTGTCATCGGAGAAGACAACTGACAGAAACGGGGGATGTTAACAGCATTCCAGGGCTTCAATGACATTATCTGCGTGTTGTAACAGGGTAAAGGCACTGTAACGCTAAGTGTCTGAGTCTGGGTCCTTGCATCCCACAAGTGCTGTCCCACCTAGTTCAAGTACTCATGTGAGTCTTGGAGAACTTCAGAGTTACTGGGTTGGCAGATGGTAAGTGACCTTGTTTGTGGAAACATGATATGTTGGTCGTTCTCCAGGTTCTATCATGATTTGTGTTGCTTAGAAACTTATTTTTGTATTGAAAGAAAAAGAGTCAGATCACCTTTGATGAACGAGTTTGCACCAAGCTAAACGATCTGAAAGAGGAGCTTGGAGATGCTTCTTCTCAAAGTAGAAGTCTTGAACCATCTGTTTTTGGTGTTCCTTTTTCCTGTTTTCTGTTTGAATCAGATCTTCTGTTCTACCTTTTTTTTTTATTCCCTGACCATCCCCAGAAAAAAAAAAAAAAAAAAAACAATCCCGCACAAACAAAATGTGTGTACATTTTATTCTTGGAATGATGTCATCACTCCTAAAATTTCTGTGCAAAACCCCAGAGAAAGTAGAAGGGCTCCATCCTTCATACTCAACCTTGTTGGATAAGACCACGTCTTATTGTAATTCACGTCGAACATCTATCCTTACAAACCTTGGAGGGCATGATCCTAGTCAGTCTCCAGTCCTAGAGGAAATAGAAATAGTGGATGGCCTTCTCCATGGAGAGCAGGATGAATGTGTGCCGAAGTTAGTCAGGAACTTGTATGCGGCTGCAAGTAACCTATATGAAGAAGCCACAAGATTGTTAAATTGAAGGCAGACAAATGTAAATCCATATTTACTTATAGAAATCAAACTTTGAGTGAAATCTCAAGTTTATGGCATGGAAGATAAAGGAACCATGTACCTTTTCGTTTCTTTTTAACTAAAATATGAATCTTTCCTGATTATTTTTAGTGGCATGCACTTTTTATAAGCACTTTATTGCATTATATTTCGATTTTTTGTGATTCTCTATTTGCTAGCCATTAGAACCAGAGTCTTACAAATCCTCTCTTTAGCGTTTACTGTCATATGGTATAACTTTAAAAAAAATTTTTTTAATGTTTTTATTTATTTTTGAGAAAGAGAGAGACAGCATGAGCGGGGGAGGGTCAGAGAGAGAGGGAGACACAGAATCCTAAGACAGGCTCCAGGCTCTGAGCTGTCAGCACAGAGCCTGATGCGGGGCTTGAACCCACGAACATGAGATCATGACCTGAGCTGAAGTCGGGCACTTAACCGACTGAGCCACCCAGGCACTTCTGGTATAACTTTTGTCTCTTGATTTAACCACTTTCCATCCATTTGGAGATGACCACTGTAAAAGAAACACTTGTTCCTTGTAAGCTCATAATTACTTTTCCCCTTTCCTGCTCTCAGCCATATTAATTTGTATCGCCCTTGGGTCGGAGTTTGAATTGAAAAGCTACACAAAATAAAGTGCCATTTTTAACAGGACATTTTCTCTTCCTGATTTTTGGGTAGTTTATGTAAACTAGTGTTAAAGCTTTATTGTCAGAATTCAGAAAACCTACACATTTCCTCCCGTGAAATATATTGCTCGGTACCTATTCAAGTATGTAGGAGCCATTTTCATTTGTTTTTGGTTTACAAACCAAACCCGATGATGTTAGTCAGTATTAAGAAAGACAAAAAATAATAAAAATAGATGAACAATGATAGCTTTTAGCCTGTGATTCTATGTTTACAATAAACACTGGTGCCAGGCTACTGAAAATTATCATTTTTATTTCTGAGTGGTTGAAAAGTAGAAAATAAATATACACATATACTTAACCTTGCATAGCATTTCAGTGTACTACAGGGGCACCTGGGTGGCTCAGTGGGTTAAGCCTCTGACTTCGGCTCAGGTCATGATCTCACATTTGTGGGTTTGAGCCCCATGTCGGGCTCTGTGCTGACAGCTCAGAGCCTGGAGCCTGCTTCAGATTCTGTGTCTCTCTGCCCCTCCCCACTCATGCTCTGTCTCTCTCTGTCTCAAAAATAAAATAAAACATTAAAATTTTTTTTAAAAAAAGATGAAAAGACAAATTATAGAGTAGAATAAAATATATGCACAACACATAACTGACAAAGGACTAGTATCTGAAGTATGTAAAGAACTCTCTAAACTCAAAAGGAAGAAAAAAAAACAAACAATCCAATGGACAAAAGACATAAAGAGACATTTTATTGAAATGGATTCATACATGGCAAATAGGCATGTGAAGACATTCAACATCATTAATCATTACGAAAATACATTAAAACCACAATTAGATTTATTAAATACTTCTCAGGATGGCTAAAATAAAAAAAAAAAGTAGAGACAGTATTAAATACTGGTGAAGATAGGAGGGCCTGGATCACTCCAGAAATGGAAAATTTTCCAACCATTCTGGAAAACAATTTGACAATTTCTTTAAAAACTAATATGCAACTACTATAGAACCTGGAAATTGAGTTTCTGGGCATTTATTCAGAGGAATGAAGGTGTATGGTAAATCAAAACCTTGTGCATGAATGTTTGTAGGCAAAAGAAACATTTTATGTTTCTTATTTGAATTGTCAAAAGCTGGAAATAAGCCAGGTTTCCTACATCGGGTGTAGGGTTAAGAACACTGTGGGGCATTCTTACTGTTGAATATTTCTCAGCAATAAAAAGGAAAAACAAACGACACACAGAACACCAGGGATAAATCTCCTGAGCCTGAGATTGGCTGGGCAAAAAAGGCAATCCCAAAAGTTGACATACTATGTGATTTCCCTTATGTAACACTCCTTAAGGTATAGTATTTTACAGACAGAAAATAGTAGGGTTGTCAAGGGTTCAGGAGGGAATGAGAGGGAGAGACAAAAGTGGAAAGTGGTTGTAGCTACAGAATGGCAACATGAGGGATCCTCGTAGTGATGGAATGTTCCTTATCTTGAGTACATCAATGTCAGTGTTCTGGTTGTGATATTGTACTATAGTTTTCTAGGATGTTATAATGTGGAGGGGAGACACTGGATAAAGGGTACTCAATATATCACTGCGTTATTTTTATAACTCTATGTAAATTTACAATTGCCTTTTTTTTTAATGTTTACTTATTTTTGAGAGAGAGAGAGAGAGAGCGAGAGAGCGAGACCCAAGCAGGGGAGGGGCAGAGAGAGAGAGAGAGGGAGACAGAGGATCTGAAGCGGGCTCTGTACTGACAGCAGAGAGCCCAATGCAGGGCTCTAACTCACAAACTGAAATCATGACCTGAGGTGAGGTCAGATGCTCAACCAACTGAGACACCCAGACACCCCTACAATTATCTTAAAATAAAAGTGTAATTAGAAATATAGATTACTGACTGTATGTGTACAAACTTTCAAAAGGAAAATTATTAAATCAACTAACTATAAAATTAAACAATGATGCTAACTTGAGAATATTTTCTAAAAGGGGAAGCAGTATCGCATAGTGAATAAAATCATCATCTCCAGAGACAGAACCAGATTGAATCTTGGAACTGCTGATCAGTAATTGTGTCCACTTGTCCTAGAACTCATGTTTCCTGTCTTTATGTTAGTTATTTTCAATTATACCACTATGTTGTCAAATCGCACTGTTTCCATAGATCAGCTGTCAAAAAAATACTGAAGCATGAATTATCTTTGTAAGATTGTATGTTATGTTACCAGAAAATTAACAATGGTATTATAATAAGGCTAATACCATTAAAATCCATCCGAATTTACACTATTAAAACTAATTCAAATATTATGTTAGATAACAGCATAAAATACTGAATACAAATGCCAATGAAAATCTGATTCTGCCAATAACTCTTCAGTGAGCCATATTTACAGGCATAATCTAATTAAATGAATTGTTGAAAATATAGCAATGTGTCCCAGGACCAGGGAGAATAATAAAAAAAACGAATAAGAATTTGGTTTAAGGTTTAACTTTCTAAAAATGAATGATCTAGAAACAGCAGACATTAATGATTCCTGAACCCTGATGCAAATATGCAATGAGCACATGTTTGTAAGAAGTACTCAGCTTTGCAGCTCTGTCAGTTTTAATATTAGAGCTCATCCTAACTGATACCTAGGGTATTGGTTCAATATTAACTTGAGGAAGAATGCCATCTACCGAGTCAATTACTGCATTAAAACATAACAGCAACAGTATTAACATTGTAAATTTAAAATGACAGAAATAAATTGGTCAAAATTAATAAATAGTGCCAATAGAGAAATGTCTCTCTCTGTCTTTTTTTTTTTTTCAAATGTTCTTGCAAACTAATACCAAGATTCTCAAATATCCTCTGACTGACGTTATTGGTATAGGAAACTGCCACTGCTTTTCCACATTGTCCCTACACCAAAGAAGTGATTAACTGATGATTTATATAGCTATATTATTGATAATTTATATAGCTCAAGATAGCTGCATTAAGAATGTTATTCCAGTTCCCTGAAGTAATTAAATTACACATAATTTCTAAGACAGCAGGTTCACTAACCTTATGGATTTTTGAAAATCTTTTGTAAAAGAAATAATTCAAACAGCAAGACATAAAATATACTCCATTTCCCCTATAACAACGTTTCATTATTTTCTTGTCCATTTGTTTTTATCTTTTCTAGTTGATGAACTAAATATTCCTATCAATAAACAGTCTTATTATTGATTCAGACCATTGTTTCATTTGTTCGTTTGCATGAGTTTATAGTCACTGCTTTTTTTTTTTACTTACCATTTTTAGGGTATTTAAACTGCTAACTTTAAAATAGAATGACCTATAAAACACAGAGTGAAAAATTAAACCAAATTATAATTCTATTAACAAGCAATAAATATATGAACATGTTGATGAACATTACAGATGCTTTTTGTACATATATAGCTAAAAAATAAAATGAATTGATTCAACTACACAAGTAGCAAATGGAATCAAGCACTACATGTTCTCTTTTCCAATTGACAATATTCTGTGAAAATTTTCCACTGCTTAAATAACCTGTGGTATATTAGTAACATACTAACCCAAGCCAAATCAGTCTGACTGTTTTGCAAATAAAGTTTTATTGGCACGCAAGCATGTCTGTTGTTTACATGTGGTCTAAAGTTGCTTTCATTGCTGCAGAAAGCAACAACAGAGTTAATAGCTGTGACAAAGACCTTAGAACATATGAAGTCTAATTTACCCTTCTTGTAGTGTAAACCCTGGCAGTTGGGTTCCCCCCCCACCCGCCCTTTTTAATGCAAGTGCCTGACTTAAGCTTTGATTGCCACGCCATCCACTTCAAAGACAGCTATCTCAAATAAACACATTGCCAGCTCTACACTAGATAAAAGGTTTTAGAGATCGTGGTTGATTTCCATAACTGCCCATTTGAGCACTTTCGGGCGTGCCATGTAATTTTTAGGTTTTATAAGTAATAAACCATTTTTGGGGGGAGGGGGTCAAAGTCTCCTGATTGTTGTTGCTTGTCTTGCAAACATAAAGGCTGGTCCAGCCACAGCACTGGTTAAAGATAGGCTGAGACTAGCACAAATCAGTCCCTTTACAGAAAATGTTTGCCAATCCGGATGTAATTGTCATGTTTTATTTAATTATTTTCATTACATTTGAAATTTTACTATTATTTTTAAAAAGTTTTTAATGTTTATTTTTGTGAGAGAGAGAGAGAGAGACAGAGCGTGAGCAGGGGAGGGGCAGAGAGAGAAGGAGACACAGAATCCAAAGCAGGCTCCAGGCTCTGAGCTGTCAGCACAGAGCCCAGGGCAGGGCTCCAACCCACGACCTGTGAGATCATGACCGGAGAGGAAGTCGGATGCTTAACCGACTGAGCCACCCAGGTGTCCCTGAAATTTTACTATTATTTAAATCAAACGTTTTTAAATCAAATCAACTGTTCATTCCATTTTATGGTCTTTTTGGGCCACTACTTTAAGGTGAATATCTAGAGGTGCTATTGGATTGCTGAAATAAATGGTTTGTTTTTTATTGATGGCTTTGGATATACACTTCTGACTGCAGTCCATAACATTCGTGTTTCTAATTGCAGCATATTATCTTTTTGCCAATATCGGACCCAACACCTGATAGTATTTTCACAAAATTGTTGCCTATTGTACCAGTCAAAAATGTTATTTAATTGTTTTAATAACACTTTATTTGGTTACTAGTAGGGATGAAAATTATTTTATGTAACTATTTGTTGTTCTTTCACAGATTTTCACTGCTTTTCTTTGCTGTGTTCTGCTTTCTTTCCCCACTATATAAAATCTTACATTGCATTTTCCTTGTTATGAAAATTCAATCCCACAAAACAAAATTCACAATATTATTCACATAAAGGCATCTATTGTCAGTGCTTTGTTTCACCTTTTTTCTGCTTTGAAAGCCCCTATTCTTTTTTTATTCCCGTATAGTTAACATACAGCCTTATAACACTTTCAGTTGTACAAAACAGTAACTCAGCGATCATCATGGTAAGTGTACTCTTAATCCCCTTCACCTACTCCACCCATCCCCCCCACCCATCTCCCTTCTGGTAACTCTGTAGTTAAGAGTCTGTTTTTTGGCTTGTCTCTTTTTTCTTTTGTTTATTTGTTTTGCTTCTTAATTTCCACATATGAGTGAAATCACATGCTATTTGCCTTTCTCTGACTGACTTACTTTACTTAACACTATAACCTCTAGATCTAACCATGTATTGCATATGGCAAGATTTCATTATTTTTTCGAGGCTGTATATATATACCCCTTCTTCCTTATTCATGGACACTTGATGGACACGTAGGCTGCTTCCGTAGTTTGGCTATTGTAGATAACGATGCAGTAAACATAGAGGTAGAGGTGAATGTATCTTTTCAAATTAATGTTTTTGTATCCTTTCAGTAAATACCCAATAGTGAGAATACTGGGTCATAGGGTAGTTCTATTTTTTATTTTTTGAGGAACCTGATAAGTCTTCCACGGTGGCTGGACAGGTTTGCATTCCCACCAACAGTGCACAAGGGTTCTTTTCCCCCCCCCATTCTTGCCAACACCTGTTTTTTCTTGAGTTTTTGAGTTTAGCTATTCTCACAGGTGTGAGGTGATATCTCATTATGGTTGTGATTTACATTTTTCTGATGATGAGTGATGTTGGGCATCTTTCATGGATATCGTCTACCTGGAAGTCTTCTTTGTGGAAATGTCTGTTCATGTCTTCTGCCCAATTCTAATTGGGTTATTTGGTTTTTTGGTGTTGAATTACATCAGTTCTTTATATATTTTGACTACTAACCCTTCATTGTATGATAGGAAAAGATAGGATAAAATAGGCAGAGAGGGAAAGGATTAGGACCTGAGGTCCCTGGGTGGAGAAAAACACGTATTTTGGAACAATGCTGGGAGTGTCTGACTATGGCAAACCCACTCAGGCTTAAGATTCCTCTTCAGAATGTAACAGACCCCACCTACTCCCCCTTAGGTTTTCCTCAGGAATTTGAGGAAAGACCAATGTATGGCCATAGGCCACCTTTCATACAATGGAAACAAGCCAATCAGAAATGGACAACCCAGCACCCAGAGCTGTCCAGCCAATAGGTGTGGGACCTGAGAAGGACCTAGGGGGAAGGGAAGGGAGGGGGCTGACTGGAACCTTATAAAACAAGCACCCTTGCCTATTGTAAGTGGGCATTCACTTTCAAATGCCCCCTCTCTATAAAAAGAACTTTCCTAGTATTCTTACTCTCTAATCTTATATTTTAATAAACTTTTGCCTGCTGCTCATTTTGTGTCTACCTCTTCATCCTTCAAAGTGGTGAGACAATGAATCCCAGGTATTGAGGTAAAAAATCCTGTAACGATGGGACATGTCATTTGCTAATATCTTCTCCCATTCCTTATGTTGTCTGTTAGGTTTTTTGTTTTTGTTTTTGGCTCTTTCTTTTCCTGTTCAGAAACTTTATTTTGATGTAGTCCTAGTATTTTAAATTTGTTTTTATTTTCCTTGCCTCAGCAGACATATCTAGAAGGATGACTAATGTCATAGAAATTACTGTCAGTGCTCTCTTCTAGTGTTTTTATTGTTTCAGGTCTCACATTTAGGTTCTTGATCCATTTTGAGTTTTGTTTTTGTGTATGGTGTAAGAAAATGGTCCTGTTTCATTGTTTTATATGTCGCTGTCCAGTTTTCCCAGCTCCATTTGTAGAAGAAACTTTTTTCCATGTCCTATTCTTTCCTCCTCTGTAGAAGATTAATTGATCATTTAATTGTGGGTTTACTTCTGGGCTTTCCATTCTGTTCCATTGATCTATGTGTCTATTTTTGTGCCAGTACCATACTGTTTTACTACAGCTTTGTAATATAACTTGAAGTCTGGAATTACAATACTTCCAGTTTTGATTTTCTTTTTCAAGACTGCTTTGGTGATATCAGATCTTTCTTGGTTCCATATGAATTTTAGGATTATTTGTTTTAATTCTGTGAAAAAAATGCTATTGATATTTCATAGGGATTGCATTAAATCTGTAGATTACTTTGGTTAATATAGACATTTGAATAATATTTATTCTTCTAATCCAAGAGCATGGAATGTCTTTCCATTTCTTTGTGTTTTCTTTCATTTCTTTCATCAGTGTTTTTAGTTTCCAAAATATAGGTCTTTCCCCTCTTTGGTTAAGTTTATTCCTAGCTATTTTATTATTTTTAATGCATTTGTATCAAAATGTACATTACATTTGTTAATGTAAATGGGATTGTTTTCTTGATTTCTCTTTCTGCTGCTTCATTATTATTATATAAAATATAACAGATTTCTGTACATTGATTTTATGTCCTGTGACTTTACGGAATTCATTTATCAGTTCTAGTAGTTTTTTTGTGTAGAGTTTTTATAGTTATCTGTTTATAATATCATGGCATGTGAAAATAGTGAAAGTTTTACTTCTTCTTGACCAATTTGGAAGCCTTTTATTTCTTTAACCTTAAGGGGAAAGCTCTTAGTTTTTCCCAATTGAGTATGATGTTAGCTGTGAGTTTTTCATATATGTCTTTTATTATATTGGTATGTTCCCTCTAAATCTACTTTGTTGAGGGTTTTCATCATGAATGGATGTTCTATTTTGTCAAATGCTTTTTCTGCATCTATTGCAATAATCATATGGTTTTTATCCTTTCTCTTATTGATGTGATGTATGACATTGATTTGAGAATATTGAAGCACACTTGCATCTCAAGAATAAATTCCTCTTAATCATGGTGGATGATTTCTAATGTATTATTGGATTTGGTTTACTAATATTTTAATGAGGACTTTTACGTCTATGTTCATCAAAAGTATTGGCCTATAGTTCTCTTTATTTGCAATGTCTTTATCTGGTTTTGGTATTAGGATAATGCTGGCCTCACAGAATGAATTTGGAAATTTTCCTTCCTCTTTAATTTTTTGGAAAAGTTTGAGAAGAATAAATATTAATTCTCCTTTAAATGTTTGGTGGCATTCCTCTGTGAAGCCATCTGATACAGGGCTTTTGTTTGTTGGGAATTTTTTATTACTGATTCAATTTCATTGCTGATAATCAGTCTGTTCAAATATTCTATTTATTCCTGCCTCAGTTTTGGGAGGTTATATGTTTCTAGGAATTTACCCATTTCTTTTTGGTTGTCCAGTTTATTGATGTATAATTTTTCATTATAGTCTCATAATTATTTGTATTTCTGTGATGTCGGTTATTTCTCCTCTTTTATTTCTGATTTTATTTGAGTCTCCTGTTTTTGTTGTGTAGTGTGTGTGTGTGTGTGTGTGTGTGTATGAGTCTGGCTAAATTTTATCAATTTTGTTGATCTTTTCAAAGAACCACCTTCTGGTTTTATTGATATATTCTTTTTTTTTTTTTTTCGTAGTTTCTATTTCTTTTATTTCTGCTGTGATCTTTATCATTTCCATCCTTCTGCTGGCTTGGGTTTTTATTTGTTCTTCTTTTTCTAGCTCCATTGAGGGCAATGTTGGTTTTCTTATTTGAGATTTTTCTTGTTTCTTGAAGTAGGCCTATACTGTTTAAAACTTCCCTCTTAAAACTGCTTTTGCTGCATCCCAAATATTTTGGACCATTGTGTTTTCATTTTCATGTTTATTTTTTAATTGCCTCTTTGATTTCTTGGCTGATCCATTCATTGCTTAGTAGAATGTTATTTCACCTCCATGTGTTTGTGGTCTTTCAGGTTTGTTGTGTGTTTGTGTGTGTGTGTGTGTGTGTGTGTGGTCTATTTCTACCTTCAGAGCATTGTGGCCAGAAAAGAAGCATGCTGTGATTTTGATATTTTTGAATTTGTTGACTTGTTTTGTGACCTACTATGCAATATCTTCTGGAGAATGTTCCATGTGCACTTGAAAAGAATGTGTATTCTGCTGTTTTCGGATGGAATGGTCTGAATACATTTGTTAAAGTTATCAGGTCTAGTGTGTCATTTGAAACTACTGTTTCCTTGTAGATTGTCTGTTTGGAGGATCCATCCATTGGTGTAAGTGAGGAGTTAAATTCTCCTACTATTACTGTTTTGTTGTGGATTAGTTTCTCTATGTTTTTTATTGGCTGCTTTATGTATTTTGATGCTCTCATGGAGGATGCATAAATATTTAAAATTATATCAGCTTGTTGGATTGTTCTTTTTATGATTATACAGTGCCTTTCTTTGTCTCCTGTTACAGTTTTTTTAAGTCTATTTTCTTTGATATAAATATTGTTACCCCAGCTTTCTTTCATTTCCATTTGCATGATGAATGCCTTTCCATCCCTTCACTTTCAATCTGTATGTGTTTTGGGTCTGAAATAAGTCATTTGTAGGCAGTATACAGATGAGTCATGCTTTTTCATCCATTCTGTCACTGTATGCCTTTTCATTGGAGTGTTTAATCCATTTACATTCAAAGTAATTACTGATAGGTATGTACTTATCGCCATTTTTCTACTTGTTTTGTGCTTGTTTTTATAGTTTTCTATTTTTTCTTGTTCTTTTCTCTCATGGTTTGCTGCTTTCTTTAGTAATATACTTGGATTCTGTTTTCTTTATTTTGGCATATCTATTACCAGTTTGTTTTTATTTTGGGTTACCAACAAGCTTATATACAAGATTGTATGCATATTGATGTCTATATTACATTGATGATTGCTTAACTTTGAACACATTCTTACTCTTCTTCCCACCACGCACACAATTTATGTATATGGTGCCATACTTTACATTCTTTTATTTTGTGAATTTCTAGATTTTTTCTTTTTTTGAGAAAAAGAACGAGGAGAGGGCTGGGAAGAAGGGCAGAAGGAGAGAGAGAAATAAGATCTTAGGCAGGCTCCATGCTCAGCACAGAGCACAACCCTGGGATCATGAACTGAGTCAAAATGAAGAGTCAGACACTTAACCAACTGAGCCACCCAGGAACCCCCAATTTTTATGGATAATAAATTTTACTGCTTTTTTGTGTTAATTTTACTGCTTTTGTGCTTCCTACTTTTCTTACTCCAGCTTATGGTTTTTCCTTTTCAGTCAAACAGTTCCCTTTAACATTTCTTGTAGAGCTAGTTTAGTGGGGGTGAATTCTGTTAACTTCTGTTTGTCTAAGAAACTTTTTGTCTCCCCTTCTATTCTGAAGGATAGCTTTTCTAGATAAAGTATTCTTGGTTGCAGGTATTTTTCTTTCAGCACTTTGAATATATTATGCCACTACTTCTGGCTTGCAAACCAGTATCCTGGTTTCCCTGGTATATAACTGGTGTTTTTTTTTTTCTCTCGCTGCTTTAAAAATTCTTTTTCACTAATTTTTAGTTACCATGTGTCTTGGTGTGGACCTACTTGGGTTGAGTTTTGGGGGCTTTCTGTGCATCTTGGATCTGGATATGTTTCCTTATCCAGAACTGAGAAGTTTTCAGCTATTATTTCATCAATAAATTTTATTCCCCCTTTTCTCTTCTTTCTCCTTCTGGGATTCCTATAATTTGAATGTTATTATACTTGATAGTGTCACCGAGTTCCCTAATTCTATTTGTTTATTACTACTTTTTCTCTCACTTGTTCAGCTTGATGGCTTTCCATTATTTTGTCCTCTGTGTCACTGATGTGTTCTTCTGCTTCATCTAGTTTACTATTCATTCCATTCAGAGTATTTAAAAAAAAATTTAACGTTTATTTATTATTGAGACACAAAGCATGAGCAGAGGAGGGGCAGAAAGAGAGGCCAGAAAGAGCAGGCTCCAGGCTCTGAACTGTCAGCAAAGAATCCAGTGCCGGGCTCAAACCCATGAACCATGAGATCACGACCTGAGCTGAAGTCAGATGCTTAACCAACTGAGCCATCCAGGCATCCCATTCAGTGCATTTTTAATTTCAGTTATTGAATTCTTCATCTCTGATTGATTCTCTTATATGTTTTCTGTCTCTGTTGAGGGTCTTACTGAGGTCTTCCACTGTTTTCTGAAGTCCAGTAAGCATCTTTATGAACATTACTTTAAATTCTCTATCAGGCACATTATTTATCTATGTTTTGTTTACGTCTCTTGTGGTTTTGTCCTGTTCTTTCATTTGGGACATATTCCTCTGTCTCTTCATTTTGTCTAACTCTCTGTATCTGTTTCTGTGTGTTAGAAAAGTCTACTATGTCTCCTGCTTTGAAAAGTAGTGGCCTTATGAAGAAGAGGTCCTGGAGTACCCTGCAGTGTAATGTCCCCTGTTCACCAGAACCTGGTCCTTCAGGGCTGTCTCCTATATGTGATGTGTGTGCCCTGCTGTCGTGGGTGAGCTGATTTTGCCTTAAGTCCAGCTGTCTGCAATGGCTCTCTTTGCCTGTTGTGGACAGGGGTTAATCTCTTTGTTGTCAGTTGACCAATCTGGGGCTGCCTTGGGCTTGCATTGAATCAGACCAGGTGTTTGCTTGAGACGCAGTAGCAGGGAAGTAGAGGGGACTTTCATTACCCTGTCCCCTGAGCAGCTTTTATTGGTGGGTGAGACCTGTAGTCAGACCAGATGTCTACCCCCATCTGATTTCTGAGGCTGCAGTCAGGCCAATGAGGTTATCTTCCCCTCTCCTTGGGGCAGAAGTCATTTTGGAGTGCTGCTGGCCCCTGTCTGGGCTGCTTGCACACTGCCAGGCTTGTGGTATGACTTTGGATGTGCTCCAGTGAAGGGCCTATTGGATGTGGCGGGGCTGCAGGAGAACATGGAGCAGGGCGCATGGTGGAGGCAAGGTCTGCACAGGTCTTCTGTGGGAGGGATCTGGAGCCACTTTAGAACAATCTTATCACGGGGCTGGAGGAGGAGTCCACAGGAGAGTGTGGGGGCAGGGTGCATGGTGCGAGTATGGTTTGGGCAGGTTTGCAGTGCAGGGAGGAAACCTGGAAGGAAGGCCTCACTGGAGGGAGCATATCTGCAGGAGAACACAGAGCATGCTGCTACCAAGTTAGGTGGAGAGTATCCCCCCCAATAGTAATTCCTGCAGGTTTCTGTGGGTCTAAGCTAGGGCAGGGGAGGAAAATGGCACCTGCCAGCTCCTTTGTTCCTGGAGAAGTCTCCTAAGGATTCCTGCCCTGCACCACATGCTCTGGGATATGTCCCCGGCATTTTTCAAACTTCTACTTCTATGCTGTATCTCCATGGGGCTATTTGTTGTGCTGTCTCTTTAAAGGCAGGAGCTCAAGTTTCCCAATGCCTTCCAGGCTCTCCCAGAGCTGAGCTTACTGATGTTTAAAATTCTAGGTATTAAGCCCTGCAGATTGCAAAAGCTCACAAAATTAGGTCCCTCTGGTTTTCAAGGCCAGATGTTATGAGGATTAGTCTTCCCTGTGCCTGGGTTCCGGATACAAAGCTCTGTTTCTCTTTCCTCTCTGCACCCAAGCACTCCTCCTTCTCCTTACCAAGTCTCAGCGCCCCCTACCCTCTTCAGTGTGGCCTCCTCTCTCCATTTAGCTGTGGAGTGTTTGTTCCGCCAGTCTTTGGGTCATTTTCTATGTTATTTACACTGAAGAGGGTGTTATCTAGTCATATTCATGAGAAGAGTTGAGCTCCTACTCAGCCACATTCCTGTTTTATGTTTGTAAGCTCACGTACAATTTTTTCAAAATCAATGAATGGACAACAAAATATATTATAATTAATATTTTCATACTGCCATCACATTATTATTAATGATATAACATTCATGACCTGGATCTAACAAAATTCCTACTTTGTATTGTAGGATATTTTTATTGCTTTAACCTTTAAAACAAGTCCTGCAGTAAGAAATACCTTTTTAACTCAATATATAAATATCCATACCTTAACAGTTTATCTACTACAAATTCCAAGAGCTAAATTTATTACATCAAAAATCTGTAATATGCAGCTGCTTACCTATCTATCATCTATCTACCATCTATCTACCTGTTCTATCTCATCTATCAATTATCTGTTTACTAATTTAGATAAATATGTCAAATAGTCATTCATAGTCATTGTATAACTTAACTTACAGAAAATTTCATAATCGTAAATACTTAAATACTTACAATATACCTTAAATATTTAAAATTCAAAGACATTAAAAAACATAATCAATTCAAAACCTGGGAAAACTAAGAAATAAATGAAGGGAAAAAGAAATAAAGAATAATGATAAGAACAGAGGTACATGAATTTGAAGTTGGGTATAACAACTAAAAAGTAAATACAATTTCTGCTCATCTATGGAAAAATATTTCAATGGAAAAAGTACTAGCTATGTTATAAAAATAAAGAAGTATAATTTTGTAGAATTATAACTGAGAACAGGCAAATAGCCATAAATAAGAGATTCAAATATAGATAGATATTAAATATGTTGGTAAATTTTCTTCAAAAATTTGAAAAGCTGGGTGAAATGGGAAATTTTCTGGACAAATAATAGCCTAACACAAGTGACTGCCTCATGTAATCTAAAGTGATCAATCACCATGTAAGAAATTTAGAAGGTGTTAAAAACTGCAGGTCCATTCCATTTCACAAGTGGACTCTATCAAAACTTCAAGGAACATTTAACTACTAAGCTTCTTTTATGTAGCAAATATAACACTTCCATAAAGTCCTGAAAGAGATAACGGAAAGGGAAGCTGCAGACCATTAAGGGCATAAATCACTAAGACTGCTTCCCTCCAGGATTTCAAGGATGATTCAATCTGTTTGCAAACCTAGTAAAAATTGGACTCTCTTAATGAGGCCAAAGACAGGATGAAATCTTATTTTTTTCTTCAGAACATAAAAGAATTCTTAATAAAAAATGTACTTTCTTAATATATTTTTCAAAACAAAAGTCAACATCGTACATAACGTGAAACACTGGACACCATCCCATTCAGTTGAGAAACAATTTCAGTCTGTCCACTACCACCAGTTTGGTTCATCAGTTGTAAAAGATACAGTCAGTGACATTATACAAACAAAAGTAATGCGGTGAACCATGAAAAGAGAAAAATAAAATTTTGTTTTTTACCTGATAAGATATTTCTATGTATAACAGAAAGCTGAATATCAGCTAAAAATTACATATAGCAAGATAAATTAGCAAACATACTGATTAGAAAGTAGTATACAAAAATCAACATGTACATGCAACAATTTAAATTATATTTAAACTGATTTGCAGTAAAAACAAAATTAGAAATGAACAAAAAATAGTCTATTAAAAGGCATAAAGTAAAATTTGAGTAAATGTAAAAACAATCATGTGTTTGAATAAGAAAGCTGCATAATGTCAAAAATATGCATATTGTGAAAATATATGCATATATATGTGCATATTGTCAAAAATAATCCATCCTAAACTTGTTTAAAAAAATTTTTTTAATGTTTATTCATTTTTGAGATATGGAGAGAGACAGAGCATGAGTGGCGGAGGGGCAGAGGGAGACACACACACACACAATCCGAAGCAGGCTCCAGTCTCACAGCTGTCAGCACAGAGCCCAGCACAGGACTCGAACCCACAAACCGCGAGATCATGACCTGACCTGCAGTCGGACACTTAACCGACTGAGCCACCCAGGTGCCTCCGAAACTTGTTTTTAAATTCATTGCTATATTTTTACATTGTGGCTATATATTGCCACTTTTTCTGGAATCAGCAGGCTGACTTTAAAGTGTTATGATGTAATAGACATCATTTAACTGTTAGACAGATGCTAGAACCTGAGAGTAGCAGGCAAGAACACAACCTACAAAATACGTGAGCTATTAATCCACAGTGTTTTTGAAAGTTCGTACCAGCTTGCAGACATAGATCATTAGATTAATGAAACAAACTAGATGTTCCATAAACAAATTTGCGTGCGTACAGAAATATTAGTATATGAGAAAGAAGTGAGTATTTCGACGCAGTGGGCAATGATGGATTATCAGGTAATTAATATGACAAAAAGCTAATAGCAATTCTAACGGTGAAACAGGCAATGGATAAGAACAAACTGTCTCTTAATTAAGAATAAGAAACCCAGGTGACTGTGGCACCTGGGCAGTTCAGTCGGTTAAGTGTCTTGAGTCTTGATTTTGGCTCAGGTGATGATCGCATGACTCCTGAGTTTGAGCCCCGTGTTGGGCTCCGCACTGAGAATGGGGCCTGCTTGGGATTTTCTGCCTCCCTATCTCTGCCCCTCCCCTGCAATCTCTCTCTCTCTCTCTCTCTCTCTCTCTCAAAATAAATAAACCTTAAAAAAGAACCCCAAGTGACTTTCGAAGCATTTAAAAATATGCTCAATTTTATCCTTTTTAAAAAATGTCTATTTAAAAAAATTTTTTTTATGTCTTTATTTTATTTTGAGAGAGACAGAGTGTGAGTGGGGGAGGGGCAGAGAGAGAGGGAGACACAGAATCCGAAGACAGGCTCCAGGCTCTGAGCTGTCAACACAGAGCCCGACGTGAGGCTCAAACCCACGGACTGTTGAGTTCATGACCTGAGCCGAAGTCGGACGCTCAACCGACTGAGCCACATAGGCGCCCCTGTTTATTTATTTTTGAGAGCGAGAGAGAGAGAGAGAGAGAGAGAGAGATTGTGAGTGGGGGAGGGGCAGAGAGAGAGGGAGAAAGAGAATCCCAAGCAGACTCTGTACTGTCAGTGCAGAGGCCAGCTCAAGACTCAAACTCACAAACTATGAGATCATGACCTGAGCCAAAATCTAGAATTGGACACGTTTAATGGACTGAGCTACCCAAGAACACTTGCTCACTCTTATTCTCAATTGGATCTATAACAATGAAATAAAAATTGGGAAGTTTGGAAACTGATAGATTCTTAGGAATCAAGAAATTAGACATAGTTCATTTTTGTCTTCATTAGATATAAAGAAGGATTTTTCCAGTCCAGGAAGAAATAGGAATTGTTGAAACTTCTTTCACCATGGCCATCAAAATTTTTAAATGCACATACTATTAACCATGATTACAAAAATTTTAAAACGCACACACCATTTGGTTGCAATCTCACTTCCAATTGTCTAACCAACAGATACTTGTATGTATAAAGAGGCTTCAGGAGTGTTTACTGCCTTGCAAAGTTCTGGAAACTCTGTAAAAAGCTATTGGTGAAGGGTACCTTAAATGAACTGTGGTATGTATGCAATAAAATACTCTGCACATGTTCTAAAGAATTAAAGAAATCTATGCTTTTAAATTTAATAAAATTAAAGAAATCTATACTTGCTAATATGAGAAGACCACCCAAGAAATAGTCTTGAGTAGAAAGCACATTGCTGAGAAGAGTGTGTACCACGCATTCTCTTGAAAAAACATCATAAATGAGAATATGAGGATAAAAATTAAGTCTAGAAATTAATATATACCAACATATTCTGAAAGGATATACAAGAAACTTAAAATAAATCACCTGTAATTATGGAAGGCAGAGAGTTAGTTTTTAATTCATGAACTAGACGATGTATTTTTCCTTGTACATGTATTACTATTTGAATACATGTATTTTATATATTTGAATATATATATACATATATATATAATGTCTGGTTTATTTATTAATGCTAAAATATATTAGAAGATCTAAAGAAAATGTTTGGTATTCATAGTCCTGAGGAAATATTCCAGATTAATTTTAAGATCATTATCATGTTTTCTTAAAAACCATATAAAATACTCAACTAATCTATTAGCAACAAATCTGAAGTGAAATTTTCATGTGCTTGGCTCACGCTTTAAAAACTTGCTAAATGGGTGCCTGGGTGGCTCAGTCGGACTCTTGATTTCAGCTCAGGTCATATCATGATCTCATGGTTAGTGTGATTTAGCTACACATCGGGCTCTGCACCGACAGTGTGGAGCCTCCTTGGGATTCTCTCTCACCCTCTCTCTCTGCCTCTCCCCAGCTCCTGCACTTGCTCTCTCTCTCTCTCTCTCTCATGGTAGCTATTGAGCATGACTAACCAATCCTGTATGAAAACAATGTCGCTCCTTCTATCTTCATTTTTGTCTATAGCAGTTTCTTTGCCCGAGATCTGCGGATGCGGTCTATGGAGTTTTGTGAACAATGTGTGTGCATATATTTCAGGGAAGCAGGTCTGGATAAGTTATTGCGATAATTCTCTCCAAAGAACCACACTTCCTGCATACATATCCTTTTACAACGTGAGTTTTCCACTTCCCCATCAAGACATGGAGTCAATTCCCTGAATCTAAACGTGTGTGGAGGAATAAAATGTACAGTTTCTGAGGCTTTGACGTTTCTGCTTTTACTCTCTTGAAACGCCATGGTCAGAAAGAGAATTCAGTCTCGTTACATGGAAGAGAACCAAGGTCCCCAGTCAACAGGGGACATTAATTGCCAGGTATTGAGTAAGAGCAGATTAGAACATCTAGTACCAGGTGAACCAGTGACGTCTACAGCTCCAGGATTTGCCCCAGTGGAGACCAGAAGAAGAATCACCCAACTGATCCCAACCCAAATTTCTGACTTACAGAACTGTGAGGAACTAAATGGTTGCTGTCCTAGGCAACTGTGATTTGAGGTGGTTGTTAGACAGCAATAGATGATGATGAGGGGTTCTTAATATTCATCAGATTAGAAAATAAGGCTATGAACCCCAATTCCTTAAAATTGCTTCTCTACACTTCAGGAAAAGTTGATGCGAGTGCGGTGTATCCCTTTTTCTGTCTTTCTCTGTTCTCTGGGAGACATTACGTGGTCACGTGTTTGCCTGCATGAGCTCAAACACGTGGTTCTCAGGTTTTATAAGAATTGCCAACATGTTTAACATGCGAGTGACGTGAGAACAGAATTCTACCTGTATTTTTTTATTTCCCTTTTTCTTTGTGGATACCTAAAACTATAAGGGGAACTAACAAAAGCATTTTTTATGAAAATTAATTGGTTTGGTTCTTGTACAAATTCCTACTGACAGCTTGTCAGAGTTTTGTTTCCTTGAAAGAGCCACACAGAGTGAGTGGGTTTAAAAACAAGAATATTGTGCAGGGAACCGATTCCTGTTTTGTGACCAGATGCATTCAGGTCATTTGAAACCTTTTACCAGAGAGGAAGACAATTAATTAAGTTCAAATGTTTCTGCTTCTGCTAGACACACACACACGTACAATTTATTTTTTCAATTAAATTCAAAAATGTTTTAAGTTTATTTATTTATTTTGAGAGAGAGAGGGCGAGAGAGAATCCCTAGCAGGCTCCGTGCTGCCAGCAGGGCTCAAACTCATGAACCATAAGATCATGACCTGATGATGCTTAACTGGCTGAGCCACCCAGGCGCCCCTCAATTAGATTGTAAAGCTCATTCTCAAATATTGTTCTTCCTTGAGAAGTTGTATGATCAGCAACCTCAGTGATACAATGAGTTCATACAGCTCCATCAGCAGGTGGTCTTTCAATACCTGATAAAGATGTTGTAATTTATAAGAGTTATAATTTGTGGAATCCAATGTATTTCAGCCCTGTTGTTATTTGCAACAGAGCGGAATTTATAGCCAAAATATAGTTGTCCTGAATCTACCCCTAATCCAAGATAAACTCTTCTCTCTTTCCAAGGAGAGCTGGTGATGGCACACCTCTCCTGAAGAACAGATACCGTTGGACCTACGGTAAGTCACTGTGGGACAGTGTCTGCCATGACTCAGGTCTTCACTCTGCGGCTCCCATGGTCTCGTTGCATCCAGTAGGACAGACCCTCACCTGCATGGGAGATTGTAATCCTCTTGATCAAAGAGATGTAGATAAGTTAAAAACCTAGAATGTGTATACTTGCAGAGTGAGCCTGTAAGGGGCATTCATTTCAGAACCACCAGCTTCATGGTGAAGAACAGCACATGTGTCCACTCTCTTGGTTATGTTGAAAGAGCTTCGCGTTCACCCATGTCTGTGCCATTTATGTCACTTGTGGCACATAACTGTCACTAGGAAACTCTGGGAAATACAGAGTCGAATCAATGGAATAAGGAGCACTGAAGAAAAGCCTTTATTGTGTCCTTCACGTTCCTGTTTCAGTATCAAAGTTTCAAAGTTAGAAGCCAGGTTAAGGGCAATTTGCTTGATAAACAGCAACCAAAATTAAAAATAAAATTTTTCATCAGCTATGGAACTTGTATTGTCTTTTATTGTTAACATGTTTTTGTACGATGTAGATTTAACTTGTCTGTTATCTTAATTCTGCATCACCAATTGACTTCACATTGATTTTTCTGCTTTTTCCTCATAGTGTAACTAATAAACGACTTTATCGTATTTGTGCTCTGATTTAATCCTGATTCTACTTTATGTTAATATTTTATCATGTTAAGAGTGAATTATTAAAAATAATAATACAAATAAAATATGTAATTTACTGTTTACTCAAAAACATAGTAAGAAATAGAAATAAATTAATAGGAAGACAGTTTTTCCCTAGTAAGGAGCCCTACAAAGAGACTATTCACAAAGGAGCGACAAAATCTGTGAATTGCAGAGCCATAGTGGTAAGGGGCACTAATGCTTTAAAAATCAGTCACATCTTAGTAAAATGGAGAGTCTGATCAGAAAGAGAAATTGTTTAAAAAAGAAAAAGAAAGAAAAAGAAAAACGGGGCACCTGGGTGGCTCAGTCTGCTGAGCGACCGACTTTGGCTCAGGTCTTGAGCTCAAGGATCACGGATTCAAGCATCTCACTGCTGTCAGTGCAGAGCCCACTCCGGATCCTCTGTCTCCCTCTCTCTCTGCCCCTCCCCCACTCATGCTCTTTCTCTTAAAAATTAATAAACATTTAAAAAATGAAAAATAAAGAAAAAGCACAGGCCCCATATGGTGTCAGACTGAGTTCCCAAACTGGGGCTTAATACCCAATCTAATTGCAATCTCTCCTCCTCCAGAAATGTGGCTGAAACAGCCACTCAGGAAACTTTTCTTTCCTTCAGCACCAATAAGTCTGTCACTTAGGTCCCGTACTATACCTGAAAGAAAGATGAGGTCATCTGTACTGTACTATAAGACCCCAGCTTTTCCCCTTAGCAAACAGCCTCTTCTGGAAAAATCCTCCTTTTGCTAGTAACTTTCTTGCCCAACCCTCCATCAATCAAAACCTTCCACCGTAAACAGCTCACACAGCACAATGTCTGCCAATAGCAGGCCAAGAGCACGAATTATTAACTGGTTCTTTGGTTTTATGAAATACTCAGCCCCTGAACGTCCAGTTTTTTAAAAGTTCTCCGAATTATTTATAAGCTCCAAATGTTTTTGCTCACAACCTGTAATCTTAGAAGACATTCCACCAGCAAGTATTTATTTAGTTCTTATATGTACTATGCACATAGAATGATTCTCCTCTAGCATCCCTTCCCACATTCCATGCATTCTTTACCAGACACAGGTTACTGCATTGCAGAGAAATCCTGTTCTACGTACAGGATCACTTCAAAAGTAAAAGTGCTGACATCTGACTTTTATCCCAAATTAGCAGTGGCATCTCAGTTTGCTGGGATGTGTGATGCCTTTACCCTTATCTTTTTGTGTTTCTAAGCTGTTTTATTTTGTGTATATGTATTTGTTTCAGTAGATGGTTTAAGAGTTTAAATAGATTTTTCTTGCTGAACTTAAAAAAAAAATCCTTACAGAGACACCTGGATGGCTCAGATGTTTAACCTCAGCTTCAGGTTATGATCTCGAAGTTCATGAGATCAAGCCTCATGTTGGGCTCTGCACTAACAGCATGGAGGCTGCTTGGGAATCTCTCTCTTTCTCTCTCTTTCTCTCTCTCTCTGCCCTTTCCCCACTCTCTCTTTCAAAATAAATAAATTTAAGGGACGCCTGGGTAGCTCAGTTGGTTGAGCGTCTGGCTTCAGCTCAGGTCATGATCTCGCATTTGTGGGTTTGAGCCCCGCGTCAGGCTCTGTGCTGACGGCTAGCTCAGAGCCTGGAGCCTGTCTTCAGATTCTGTGTCTCCCTCTCTCTCTGACCCTCCCCTGCTCACGCTGTCTCTCTCAAAAATAAATAAAACATTAAAAATTTTTAAAAATAAATAAACTTAAACAAATTAAAAAAAGAAAAACCTTCCTCTTTGTACAATTCAGCGTGCCTCTCTACTTGCTAAATGGGGTACTTCCTGACTCATGAATCATTTAATAAAGCCAATTAGGTTTTCAAAAAAAAGAGTAATATTCCACTGAAAATTATAAGTCATGGGGGAAAAAATCTTGTTGTGGATTTTTTCTACATTGCCTAAATATGCTGTGTTGCGCCTTAAATTAAAAAGTATGCATCTAACACGTAATCAATAAATATGATGTAAAATTATGGTTTCAATCCTTTAATAAATTGGTCAATTACATTAGTAGACACAGTGTTCTTCAGATTCTGTTTCATTCCATGTCAATTTCTGTAATTTTTTTTAAAGGACAATGTTCATTTTATCTAACTTTTTTTTTCTAATGGATAAAGTTTTTCACAACATTACTTGTATCATCTTAATATGTGTGAACCTTTAACTCCTTTTTAATTCCTAACTTTGGTGATATGTGCTCTCTCTCTGTTTTTGTCAATTCATGTGACCTACTTAACTGCTCTTTTCAAAACAGCAGTTTCTGACTTTGTGAATGCCCTCTTTTTTTAATAGTTTGTAGATTTAGTTCTTTTTAAAAATGTTTATTTATTTTGAGATCGGGGGGAGGGTCAGAGAGAGAGAGAATCCTTAGCAGGCTCCATACTGTTAGTGCAGACCCCAACATGGGCTCATAAACCAGGAGATCAAGACCTGAGCCGAAATCAAGAGTTGGATGCTTAACCCAACTGAGCCACCCAGGTGCCCCATAGCTTTAGCTCTTTCCTTTATTATATTCTTCCTTGTTTTACTTTAGGTGTACTTTGCTCACTTTTTTCTATGATTCCACACATATATATGTTCATAAATGCTATTAGTCTTTTAATTTTCTGTCTCATATTATCCTTGTTAGATTTCATTGTCAGTCTCCAGCTGGTCCTAGAATATGTACTTGCAGAGTGCTTATTGTCTTTTCTATGCTTTGAAAGATTTGTTGAATCTTGGTACTATTCTCCATTAAAATATTTGTTGACATCTTCAAGTAAAGCCAACAAAACCTGAGTTGTATTTGTAGTAAGGTTCATAATGACAAATTCAATGGTCATATAAGACTGTTCAGATAGATGTACTACATTTTTGCATGTTTTTTTATTTTTGATTTTTCATTTGCATTTTTATTACCTTTGAATTTGTTCATAACATCTAAGTTTTCAATTACTTTTTGCAATAAAGTTGTTCCTCCAATTTTATATTAATGTGAAAAGAATTTATATTACTTTTCCCTTTTTTAATTCCTGATTTTTAACATTTATGCTTTGTCATTTTTTTCTTGACGATATGCCCAAATGTCTATCAATATAATTGATAATTACATTCTTTCTTTGTTTTCTATGTCATTTTTTTTTCTTTTTTCTACATTAGATTTACATATTGGGAATCATGTTTTCTCTTGTTTTTTTAATTGTAGATTTTTAAGATGACCCTTTAAGTCACTGTTTGCTATTCTTTCTTTTTTCCCTTAAATTTGAAAAACAATTCATCTAAATTTCTCACACACTGATATGCCCACTTGTTTATTTGATTCACTTATAATCATTGTGTCTTTTATTTTTCTCCTTTGTTTGAGAAAATGTTCTTTAATTTTCAACCACATTTTTGCTTATCTCTTTTTGTAACTGCATTCAACATTGATTGCACCCGCATTAGAGAATACAGCTTGCATGGTATCAAGTCTTTGAAGACTTTTCATTCTTTTGTTGCTTAATAGCTGTTAGCCTGACATTTTTTTTTCCTCTTCTACTAATCAGTGGCACTTAGCCACAGCCACCCAATTCTGCCTTTCTAATGGCAACTATTCTCTAAACGTGTGAGACATCATGGGGGCCTCCCCTTCTGCATGTACTCCATCCCAGTCCTCCGAAGTGAAAATCCAAGGAGTTGCACCTTGCCAGGACCCCAGGGATGCTGGGAGCTCCACCTGCTAGTGGGGATGCCCTCTTCACGGCTGGTATGTAAGCCTGCTTCACAATTCCACTGCAGGTTCTGCCTCCGAGCCCAGCTCTGACCCCAGCTGTCACTGATCAGCTTCCCTAGAAGAAGAACCAGACAGATTTTCGTGGAAGTGACTTTCTTGAGGAATGCCTTTGTGCGAACATGGATGAGAGCCCCAGGACAGGAAACCCATGCTGGAGTGATCTCTGCTGCAGATCAGCTTCCCTCTGACCACAAAGAAGCTCTGGACCTTCCCTTCATGGAAATGTCACGTGAGCCACAAACGGAGGCACGTATGTGCATTAAAAGTGTTCATCGCATTTTAAAAAAGGTGAAAATAGGCAAAATTATTTTCAAGGTATATATATTTTTTGATCATCATGTGCCTCTCTGCAGAGAGTGCTTGTTTAAACCTAATTTAGAGCTATCAAGGCTTCTGCAGCTAACGCAGCACCAGCTGAGAGCGGTTTCCTTTTCTGCTAAAAATCATAATTCTACTTTGGTGATTCCGCCTGTTATTGTTTAGGAAACATCATGTGTGAACCTGCAAATCTCAATTTCCTTTAAGACTGTGAGTAGCACTGAGGGCCTGCAGCACCGCCCCTATTTCTCATTAGCCTGGTGTTATAGCTCATGCCATAAATCAAGGGACAGGAAAAGTACAAGAAATAGAAAGGAAACATCAGTATTGATACTACCCTTTTCTTTTAAGAACAGGGGCGCCTGGGTGGCTCAGTCAGCTAGCTGTCCGACTTCGGCTCAGGTCATTATCTTGTGGATCATGAGTTCGAGCCTTGTGTCAGGCTCTGTGCTGACAGCTCAGAGCCTGGAGCCTTCTTTGGATTCTGTGTCTCTCTCTCTCTTCCCCTCCCCCAATCATGCGCATGAGCTCTCTCTCTCTCTCTCTCTCTCTCTCTCTCTCTCTCCCTTTCTCCCTCAAAAATAAGTGACCATTAAAAAATTTTTAAGAACAATATACTTGTCTCTATAGAAAACCTATAAGAATCTACAGATAGATTAATGAAATAAGGGAAATTAGCAAAATTTCTAGATATAACAGGATTCAAAGAATGTATTTCCATGTATCAACAATATATAAGAAAATATTAAGCCAAATATTTTAATAGCTACTTCATTTTTATTTATTACCTGGAAATAGATCTTCACAGAGGAGGCGACTCAATCGTCGATCAATGTCAGAAAATATGTTCAAATTCATGAATAATCAGAAAAGTGCAGATCAACAACATAATGGGTTTCCATTCCACATCCTCCAGATTGGAAAACATTAGTGAAGATTTGGAGGAATAAGAACTCACATATGTTGCTAATTGAAGTGTCATGGCACAAGCAAGCTGCAAAATGATTTCGCATTAACATGTAAATATACACATGTATTTATCCTACAACCCAGCAGTCAAATAGATGCTTCTAAATATGCACCAAAAAGACATATACTAATGTTCATAGGAGCATTATCCATTAGAGCAAAACCTGGGGCAGTCTACATTGTCTAACTAACAAATGAGGAATCGCCAAGTATGGATTCAATAGAATTCTATCACCAGTGAAAATACAAATAGACTGACAACCTAAAACACATGCTAATTCCAAACCCACAATGTTGAGTAAAAAGTCAGAAAAATACACATAGTATGATTCCATTTATATGTAGTTCAAAACCAAAACTAAATAGGATGTCTTTTTTTATTTTTTTTTAATGTTTATTTATTATTGAGAGACAGTGAGAGACAGAACATGAGCCTGGGAGGGCAGAGAGGGGGAGACACAGAATCCAAAGCAGGCTCCAGGCTCTGAGCTGTCAGCACAGAGTCTGATGCGAGGCTCGAACTCATGAACTGTGAGATCATGACCTGAGCTGAAGTCGGACGCTTAACCGACTGAGCCACCCGGGCGCCCCAAATAGGATGTCTTTTAATCTCTCTCTCTCTCACACACACACATGTCTATTAAAGTTATAGAGAAGAGCAAGAAGATATTTAACATAAGGATAGCAGTTACATCTAAGGAGAACACTGTCAGTTGGGGTTGGCAAAAAGTAAGTGGCTGATAGGTAACTGATAATATTCTAATTTTATTATTTCTTTATTCTTCAACCATTCAAAGCATTCCTCAACATTTTTACCCTGTTCCGTTGCAATCATATACTTCATAATAATAAATGGAGAGCATATTCAGGAAGAGTGAGATTTATCAGAAAATAATTTATTCACAAGCAAAAATAACACGAGTGATCATTTAAATGACTGAGAACTCCTGATTTTGTGAGTTCCATTTGACTGACAACGAAAATCTAGTTTTGAACTAAAAGAATTAAGTCAAATAGAATATATTTAACTCTGTTAAGTGGATACAAACATGCCTGTACATATATACCTATCAAATGATTTTTGTAATATTTAAATACTAATGATTAGTTAACATCTAGCATTTATTAAATACCTTCTATGTTATATGCTTTGGGAGCAAAGCAATTTACATTTAACATCTCATGTAATGTGAAATCCCCATAAATTCAATAGCAGTTTGTTGTTGTTATTGGTTATATCATATGTATGTTCCTATTTGGGGGAACTTTAATAGACATTTAGGGGAAGTCGTTTCTGAGTAGTTTTGTTTACCTTCTTTCCTCTAATGTCCATTTGAGAGCTTTATTGAGTGGTACATTGCGTAGTACAAAATTCACCCATCTTATGTGTAGAATTAAGTGATTTTAGTAAAATGACAGAGTGTGCAAATATTACCACAATATCATTTTAGAAACTTTCAAGCATTGCCTCGTATCTGCTAATAGACTATCCACTTCCAGTCCAAGCCCAAGGCATCTCTTGACCTGCTTTCTGTCTATAAGTTTGTATTTTCCATAGATTTCATGTAAATTGATTCATAGAATCCATTCACATAATCTTTCTCTCTGGTTTATCTATTTGCTATGTGATGGACACTTCAGTTGTCCCAGTTTGGGGTTGTCATGAACAACACTGTCGCCTTTCTCTGTGTATATTTTAAGAGGTGAAATTGCTTGCTCTTATGGTAATTTACGTATAACTTCTTAAACAAAGCATCTGTAACATTGTATATTCCCACTTGGAATATGCAAAGTTTCTAGTGTCTCCTCATGCTCACCAGCAGTAGGTATTTTCTGGCCTTGTGATGATAGCCACTCTAGTTTTCTCCCTGCCTGTGACTTGTCCTTTCATTTTCTCAATCGTGTCTTCTGAAGTGCAAAAGTTTTCGATCTTGATAAAGTCCAATTTTTCTTTTTTTTTTTTATGGATATCTAACTTTTGATCAGCATGCAATTCATAAAGATGGCCTGGTAGAAATGTTTGCTCTAATATTTTCTCCTCCAGTAGATACTACTATTATCTTCATTTACCGATGAGGCTTAAAGACATAATATGACAGCCTTAAATCACACAGTGAGTAATGGGTGCAGCCAAGATTTGAACCTGGCGTGTTGGCACAAGCTTTTAGACATCACGCAATAGTGCTTCATGCTTATTCTACATCTGCTCTGTATATACACACAGCGTCTCGGAGATTCAAAACGGACAGTGATGGTGTCAATATGCAGTGTAGACGTCAACAGAGTAAGCAACCATGTTTTTTCTTCGCATCCTCTTCCTGAGTTTGGAAATGGAGTTAGTTTAAAATGTTTAAATTAAATCACCTTGAGCCTGCATTGAAGATTTCCTGCTGCTTTTATGCAGGTGAACCCCCTTCTTTGCTCGCTCTTTGGCTATTTTCTATGGCCACCTCACCTGAGCGTCAACACACTTGCCCCCCTCCACACCCACCACAAACATCCCTGTACCCATTTCAGGGAGTGAAATGCAGCTCTCAACTGTGCATTTCTCTGCTTCCCCCCCCCATCAGCTTTTCCCACCTGGACAATGTATCGGCGATATTCTATGACATGAAGTGCACGTTACAGAGATACCTGGGATGTCCAGGATGAATGTCCAGTAGCTCTAATTGAGTGGGGGAGACAGATGTTCTAAGGAGGTCCCTGTCTCCCTAAGAAGCTTCGTGTCACTAGTTGTCACGTAATTGTTAGAGCCTTCTCAGTCTAACGTTCTCTGATTATAACGTTTGACTTACAACAGAGGCACAATATGTAGGAAGGAGAAGTTGACTCTAAGAGGAAAAATCCCAGGAACCTTTACTTAGGTGGTATTTGAGCCGCAACGGTTACCAAAACTCCTTTATTGCTTGTAAGGTCCATTTTCATAGATGGGCCTTGAAAGATGTTTAAAGTTCATTCCTAAGCAGATCCTCTCAAGCTTCATGATGGTCTATCTTCCTGATTTACAGGCCTCTAATGAGATTAATGGTTTGATGGACCACTGCTTTAATGATAAATAATAATAAAGTCTAGGGACATGGCCGTTCCTATGTTATACTTCACTCATACAGAAACCTTAATTTTATTCTTCCTTCTTCCTCCCACTCAGGCTAAAAGCCAAATCAGTAAAAGGTCAAGCTGACTGGTATGGATTATTATAATATTGTTCTCAACCTGTCCAGAGATCAATAGTGAATGTCATCATCCATTTTCCTGAAACATGGACACTAACTTCATTATCTTAATGCATTAAATAAAGCAGAGCCTAAAGCGATACCAATCTCCTACTTTTACTCTTACAACTAATATTAGAATTTTAAAAATATGAGCATTAAAGTTTTTACAATAATTTCTTCTTCGAGCTGCTTTAGGATAGAATCTGAGTCAAGCCCTCCTGATTAACTTTGGCAGATACATGAGTTTCAGATTTATGTAAGAAAAGGCCAAACGCTCATGCCCTGGTGGGGAAGTGAAAAGAAAGAGACATGCCCACACCATATGCCCTGACTCAGTTCCTAAATTTGTTTTTTTTTTTACATTTATTTATTTATTTTGAGAGACAGAGCAGGGGGCCAGGGGCAGAGAGGGGGGAGGGGCAGAGAGAAAGGGAGAGAGAGAGAGAGAGAGAGAGAGAGAGAGAATCCCAAGCAGGCTCCTTGCTGTCAGCACAAAGCCCAGTTTATGGCTCAATCCCTCAAACTGTGAGATCATGACCTAAGCTGTAACCAAGAGTCAGACATTTAACCTGAGCCACCCAGGTGCCCTCCAGTTTCTCAGTTCTAAATACAGATGCTGATCATTACAACCCTAGTGACTGAGAAGCAACCATAAACTGTCCCTTCTCTGGTCATGTATGCTCTAACTCCCAAGTAATTCTGGCAAGGTAAGCCAGAAATTAAAATATTATGCTTACCTTGCCATAATAAGCATGAAATTAAAATATTATGTGAAAAATATAAACATGTATCATATGTCTGCTTGAAGTCACACCAGAATGGGGTCTGAAATGTATTAGCTATAGGACAAAGTTCATGATTTAACACCTCTACAAGTTGACTATTTTCTCTGTAGTATTGGGTTTAATCATATCTACTCTGCATGCTTTCTGGGAAGACTAAATGTCCATCTACTTGTCTCAATACATGAGTAAGACATAGTGACTGCTCTGTACAATTTGCTTTGATCACAGAACCTATTTTTTTAACTTTTTTAAATGTTTATTTATTTTTGAGAGAGACAGAACACAAGCAGGGTAAGGACAGAGAGAGAGAGAGAGGGAAACTCTGAATCTGAAGTAGGCTCAGGCTGTGTACTATCAGTGCAGAGCACGATGTGGGGCTCGAATTCATGAGCCATGAGATCATGACCTGAGCTGAAGTCAGATGCTTACCTGACTGAGCCACCCTAGTGCCCCTCGAAACATAATTTTCAAAGGTTTGTTAGGGACAGTCTAATTATTAGCATTGATACATCTCAGTAACTATAAAGCAAAAGTATTATATGAAATAAATTTAATATTTCATTTATTAAAATATTCTATATTTAGATTTATATGTATTTTGATTTTATAGAAATGAAATAACACCAACACATGACACACTACAAACATTTTAGATGTTTTCCCTTTTCTTTTTAACGTTTATTTTTTAAAGAGAGAGACAGAGACAGAGTGTGAGTGGGGGAGGGGCAGAGAGAGAGGGAGACACAGAATCCGAAGCAGGCTCCAGGCCCTGAGCTGTCAGCACAGAGCCCGACACAGGGCTTGAACCCCCGAAACGAGGGATCATGACTAGAGCCAAAGTCAGACGGTTAACCAGACACCCCTGCACTTTCCATTTCTTAATGATTGTGATCTTTTGGCACCAGAATTAATGAGTGATTCCTTTGTATGTATTTTATAAACCTTGCATACAGCCTTGTGCATTTCTAGTGAATGAAAGAATGAATGAATAGATAAACAATGCAGTGAGTGTATTATGAAAGAACTTACATGGAAGGAATGCAGGGTCTTATTCTGTAAAATGCAATCCTTATCCCAGTTCTTTCTAAAGCGCAATCTTCGCAGATGGAGTTCCAATCATCGGGTAATTGAGAAGACGTAAAACAGTAATTGTGAAGATTGTCCTGGAAATTCTGGCAGCCCCACCCATTGTTATGGAACACCCTTGGTGATGGAGATGGAAACACTGGAATGTATTTTAAACACCAACACCAAATGATGAAGCAATGCACATTTGTCCCCTCAGAAGCTGTTAAAATAAGTTTCACTTGTAAGAAAGGTTAACTTCGGGAAAACACAAAATATGAAAGATTGTTGCGTGTCAAGGAATTCGCTTTCTCTGTAGTCCAGAGAGGAATACCCGCTCTCCAGGTTAGGTTTTGTAGGGAGAACCTAGGAATATCTGTTATCCAGGTTAGGTTTTGTAGGGAAGTGTAGGTTCGAATTTGGAGAGGGGCACATTGACTGAACCTAAGAACTTTCTAATTGACATAGTGACCAAGTTAAGCAATGTGTGGCTCCCAGTATTCTCGGTATCAGATATAGATGAGACACTGTGATGGAAGAAATTCAAGCTTCACATGGGAAAGTCCAGGATTATATCCAACCCAGTACTTCTGTGGTTGTATAATTCAAAAAGAGAGGATCTTTTTAATTCTCTCGCATGAACTCTATGAAACTTTTGAGCATTCATGAGGTATATTTATTAAAGAAAAAGTTGGCAAAGAGGCAAGAAGACCTCTCATTGCAGCTGAATTTTCTAGACCACGTGCTTGTACTAGGTTCTGAGCAGTAGGGACGTCTCTGTTGGTGTGCATGTGTGTGTAATGTTTTCTTGTGCATTGTCTTTGAAGGAAGGGATTTTACAGGAAAGTGTGCTCCTACTTTTCTAAGTGGTAAAAAAAAAATACGCAACTCTGAAACATTCACTCACTTGGCAAAAGAACTGAAGAAATGAGGTACTTTTTAGTATTCCCCCCAGGGGCTTTTATGTTCTGTTATTCAGAAGTAGTAACTCCCTGGGGTGCCCAGGTGGCTCAGTTGCTTAGGCGTCCAACTTCCGCTCGGGTCATGATCTCACAGACTATGGGTTCGAGCCCCCCATTGGGCTCTGTGCTGACAGTCAGAACCTGGAGCCTGCTTCGGATTCTGTGTCTCCTTCTCTCTGCCCTTCCCCTGCTCTCTCTCTGTCTCTCAAAAATAAACAAACATTAAAAAAAATTTTTTAAAGAACTAGCAACTCTCTGCAAGTGGTGTCCATTTAAAAGGTCTCAGAAGAGGGGCACCTGGGTGGCTCAGTCGGTTAAGCATCAACTTTGGCTCAGGTCATGATCTTGTGGTTCGTGGGTTCGAGGGCCATGTAGGGCTCTGTGCTTAGAGCCTGGAGCTGCTTCAGATTCTGTGTGTGTGTCTCTCTCTCTCCCCCTCCCCTGTTTGCACTCTCTCTCTCTCTCTCTTTCTTAAAAACAAATTTAAAAAAAAAAGGTCTCAGAAGAAATAGTGCCAAACACTAAGCCACCAAGAATCATTCTTGTTGGTTTTCTTGAGAGGCCTCTAATCTAATATTGACCCACACCTCACACCCCTGGTGAGACTTCGCACCCGCTCAACCCAGAATCCTTGGGTTCCCTCTGTCTAGCAAGACCTCTGGTCTAATTAAACTGGACCGGCTCAACCCTGGCCATAGATATGTGTTATAAAACTCTATTTCAGTTGTACACCTTGAAGATATATCATTATCTTTTTTTAGTAAGTTTTTTTTTTAGTAACCAGCTAAGATGGTATCTGAGAGCCAAAGATGATTTTAGATAAATTTTTACATTTTTGTAGGATTGTCAGTGACTCATGTGAAGAAAACAAAAACACAAGCTCAATAAAAATTCAGTTAGTAAATGTACTGCAGGCAGAAAGCGAAGTCAATATCCTGCCCTTCCTCTCCTACAATACACAGGACAGTTGCTCATTTACTGATGAACAAAAATTAAGTGCCAATCCAATTTTCTCCAATAAAATATTCTATGAAATACCCATTAGGGCATTTCAGTGTTGGAATCAATTGGACAAATTATAGTTATAAAGATACAACTTAAGAATAATAATTTTTTTCCAGTTAACAAGATAAAGCTCTGACTGATTTTGATAGATTTTTGTGTTAAAAAGAATTTACTAGCAAAGCTTACTCCTGAAGGGCGAAGTCTGACATAGTTCCTCTAGCCATTGAAGGTCATCAACGTTGGTGTTCACACCCTCCATACAGGACATTGAACTTTAGAGCTTAGTGTTGCATGTTATATTGTATGAAGATGATCTGAGAATAAAAGTGGATACTGGAAAAAAAATTAACAAATTCTGAGACAAATAGAAACACTAAGGTTGCTTTGAGTGTGTGGTAAGTACAAATGCCGTCAAGATATAAAGGAACTATTTTGGTGGTATTTTTCCCTCTTCCATCTTTCCCATGAATAACAGCACAAATAAAGTGTATTTAAAAGCATACCTTATTGCTTTTAAATGTATTTTACTTAGTTATACATATTTATTTACATACCATATAGCTACCAATATAGATTGCATACGTAAATTACTGCAATCTTGAAAATAAAAATATAGGATGGGATGCATTCATGACTATCCCCCGAGGAAGAAAGTATCTTTCTAATACTATGCAAGCACTTTGACTATATTCTTATTAGCATTTCCAAAACCAAGTAAAATTACCATTATGGCATAAAATTATGCTAAGTCATTTACATCCTGTTGTCTAGTGTATTAATTTGCAAAGGTATCATTTTACAATCAACTAAATCAAGGAAAATTAAAAATGGAATATGACTCGACAGTGTCGAAGTTTTCCTCCATTCATGGATAAAAAGAGGGGCACCTGCGTGGCTCAGCTGGTTAAGCGTCTGACTCTTGGTTTCGGCTCAGGTCATGATCTCACGGTGGTTAGTGACTTCGAGCCCTGCACTGGGCTCTATGCTCACAGTGCAGGGCCTGCTTGGGATTCCTTCTCTCTCTCTGCCCCTCACCTGCTCGTTATCTCTCTCTCTCTCTCTCTCTCAAAAATAAATAAACAAACTTTTAAAAAATGGATCAAAAGAAACATCTTCCTTACTAATTTTCTGTGGCCTGATTTAAAAGGCAGCACTACTATGAAGTTGTCCTTGGAGTATTAGTACAGAGCAAAGGCTGAACTGAGATCCACTGACCTGCTGAGTGACGTGCCAAACCCAATTCAATTCTTATTAAAAATATTTATAGCCTCCAAAAAGTTCAGACATAAAAAAATAAATCTTGTGTTCATTATGTCTTGTAACAAAACTGGATTTGGGCACAAAATTAAACAAGAATTTTATGAATGAAATCTTGGAAATTTAGGTCCTATTGACCTCAAGAAGGTTTGTATCAATCAAGCAACTGACTTGAATTCCATAGACCTTCGTGTGGCTGTAGCCAGGAAGCCCTCCCTCATGGAATGTATTTCATTGCATGCTTTAAGCTAAACAGGGCCCCTGGAGAAGAATTTCATCTTTCAAGGATTTCAAGACCTTTTTCAAATTATGGGCTACAATTTATGCCAGTTATATTGTAATTGTTTTTAGCTCCATAGATAATGATCCAATCTGATCTGCACCAGCCCTAATCTCATGGTACTCAAAGAGTGGCCTCTGGACTGGCATCACAGATATCACCTGGGAATTTGTTAAAATGCTAAATTTCAGGCCACCCCCCAGACCTGCTGTTTCATAATCTGCATTTTTAATAAGATGGTTTGAAGATTTACATGTGCATTTGAGATACACTGACCTGGTCTCTTTATATACATTATATGTAAAAATATCTGCATACGTATTTTTTTCTGCATATATATTTTTATTGAGGTACAGTTGACATATAACATTGTGTTACTTTTAGGTGTTTAACATAAAATTATATTTGCATACATTGCAAAATGATCACCACGATAAGTCTAGTTAGCTTCCGTCACCATACAGAGTTACATTTTTTTTTCTTGTGATGACAGCTTTTAAGATCGACCCCCTTAGCAACTTTCAAATGTTCAGTACCATATATTTGGGGTGCCTGGGTGGTTCGGTCAGTTAAGCATTTGACTTCATTCAGTTCAGGTCATGATCTCACAACTCATGGGTTCGAGTCCTGCATCGGGCTCTGTGCTGACAGCTCAGAGCCTGGAGCCTGCTTCAGATGCTGTCTCCATCTCTCTCTGACCCTCCCTTGCTCACACTCTGTCTCTCTCTGTCTCTCAAAAATAAATAAAATGTTAAAAAACCTTCAATGCAATATTGTTAACTAGAGTCACCATGATGTACATGACATCCCTAGGACCTATTTATTTTATAACTTGGAAGTCCGTACTTTTTAAAAAAATTTTTTTAATGTTTTTATTTATTTTTTGAGAGAGAGAGAGACAGCGTGAGCAGGGTCAGAGAGAGAGGGAGACACAGAATCTGAAGACTGGCTCCAGGTTCTGAACTAACTCTCAGCACAGAGCCCGACGCAGGACTCAAATCCATGAACCGTGAGATCATGACCTGAGCCGAAGCTGGACGCCCAACCGACTGAGCCACCCAGGCGCCCCTGGAAGTCAGTACTTTTTGACCATCTTCACCCAAGGGTGAAATGGGTAAAGGGGGTATATATACATATATATAAGCACACATACACTTGGGCATCAAATATATTGAAGTACATTTACCATACAATGAAATTTACTCTTTTTAGGCTCACCATTCATAAGACTTGACAAAGATGACAGTCAACTAACTAACCAGCAACATGTTAGAGACACACAGTATTTCCTTCGCCACACGGACATTTCTCATGCTTTGTAGGCAGTCACCTCCTTCTGTCCCCAGCGCTGGCAACCACCTGCCTGGTCTGGGTTCCGTTTGCCTCTGCAAAGTGTCACTCACAAATAAAATCATTGAGTATGCAGCCTCTTTGCGTAGAACTTTGTTAGTTAACGTAAGGCTTTTCAGATTCATTTCTGTGTGTGTGTGTGTGCATCAGTGATTTATTCCATTTGGTTGCTGACTAGTGTCCTGTTGTATAAATGGATCCCAATTTGTTTACCTATTCATTCATTCACCATGAAAATGTGGGTTGTTTACACATTGGGGCAATCATGAATAAAGATTTGATAAAGATTTGTGTGGATATAGGCTTGTATTTGTCCTGAGTGAATACCTAGGAGTGACTTATTTGTGAAGCTTGTGTTTAATGTTATGAGAAACTTCCCAGCTTTTTATTTTCCTCCAAAATGACTATCGTTTTGCTTTTCACACGAATGTAAATGAGTTTTATTGTTCCACTTTCTCTTTGGTGACTGGTATGGTCCGATTATTTTTAGATATTTCTAAGAGTCATTTTAAATTTGCAGTTCCCTCATGATTCATGATAGATACCAACTTTTCACGTAATAATTTGTCATTTGTTTCTTCTCATTCATGAAGTGTGTTCAAATTCTTTGACAATTTTTAATGCCCTTCTTTTCCCCATTTTTTCCTTAATATTGAGATGTGAAAATTCTCTTTTTTAAAAAAAACTTTCTTTAAAAATTTTTTAATGTTTATTTATTTTTGAGAGAGAGAGAGAGACAGAGACAGAGTGCAAGCAGGGGAAGGGCAGAGAGAGAGGGAGACACAGAATCCAAAGCACAGAGCCCGATGTGGGCCCGAACCCACGAACTGTGAGATCATGACCTGAGTGGAAGTCAGACGCTTAATCCACTGAGCCACCCAGGCTCCCTGAGATGTGAAAGTTCTTTATTCATAATTGTTTTATGGGTATGCTTTTGCTCACGCATAACTAGGAAGATAAGAGAAGGAGAAATCCGCATCCGGAGGCTACAGACTCAGAGCACAAAGCTAGCTTCTGTAACATTGTTGCAGACCTGCACACTTCTCCCGTCTACACAAAGTATTAATCTTTCTTCCTGGTTGACTTGTGTTTTCAGTGCAATCAATGGACAGAAACCAACATGCCTAGATACCCCAGAATGTATTTCTTCCCTTCCAACCCACTTTGTGTTAACTCACTGAGATGTGCTGACTCCGTAGAATCACTGCAGCAACTTGTAAATGATGCATGAAAATGAAATGGAAGATCCCTGCTCGGTGCACAGGGCAATCAACACTGCGCTTCGCTGTGCTGTTTGATGGTCCCACTAAACTGAGGCCAAACGTGGCCTCCCAGTTTTTCCCATCGAATTAAGAAAGTCCTCCCCAGCTATAAAGGAGAAAGATGTCCCTCAGATTTTCATTTCCTTACCACCAGCACATTAGAGCCAAATGAAATCCTAAGGCGTCAACAATTACAACACACAATTATCACAACACAACAAGTCATCCAATATATTACGTGTCTTCCTACGTTTTAAATGGCATTCTCTAATCTAGAAGGAGGATTAGCAAACACAACTCTGTGTTTTGATCATCTGACACAAAAGCTTTCCTGACAAGAGAAGTCCTGGGTCTAGTTCATAATTAAGGTGGGTTTTTTTGTAAACTGCTTCCTCAAGGATGTAGGCTCTAAGCACCTATTTACAATACGGGGTTCATAATCAGGTTCAGATAAGGAGAAGAGTTCTTGTGTTTCTTGAAAATATGGAAATTAAAAAAGTAGGCTCCATACAGTAATCTCGCAGGAAAAGACTCTCGCGATGAATTTCTGATTTTAAATATTAAAAAAGCCATTGTTTTTTGGAATACGTCAGAGCACAGACTTTAGAACTGGAAGCTTAAATTATCAAAGTTATTGAACAGATGTAAACTTTTAAAGATAGTATGTTTGAATTTTCTCAGGCTCTTTTGTGAAACTGAGAAGCAAACTTTTATAGATGGAAGTACTTAAATGTTTTTCCCTGCTCCTCAATCTCTGTCCCTTATGGAAGAAATGATTATGATTTCTTTCCACAGAAAAATTGAACAAACCTCCAACTGGACAGAGATGGACTATTTCCTTGGATTATGCGCTTGCTCCGGGAACATACGTGTCTTCAGGTTAAACACATTTCCTTTCTCGGCTGGGTTGTCAGGAGGCTTCATTGAGTACAAGGGTGGGAATGTCATGCTAGTGTATTCTACACTCCCAACATGCCTTTTGCCTTGTTCTTCAAAATATTAGCTATTTATCTTTATCATCAGCCACAAAGACAAGGAATGTTTTTGTGTTTTCTGTATCTGTGATATCGAGGCAAACTATTAAGTATATGACTAAACCCAGACGAATCAAGAACTTGCTTTTCTATTTCACATCGAAATATACTGAAGACATGGGGAAAGGCAATTGGGATAGATTTACCATTCTGGAAAGAAAGGGGAGAAAACTATTTTCATTAATTTGCTTTCTCGAAAGACTCAGAGCATAAGAAAGCATGAGTGTTTGAATCTATTGAGGTCCTGCTCCGTGTCGTTACTGGATTTTCATAGCACTTTACCAGCAGAGATTATTAGAGACACTGGAGTTAAAATCATGAGATGGTGAATCAGATGAGGATTGAGTTAATGGGGACAGAGAACTCAACCTTACATGATATTATCCCTCGCAAGTGCTGGAGGAATGTTTCAGATGTTTATGATTATGAATTCATTCGCCTTTATGACCCTTATTAACCAAAACAAACAAACAAACAAAACCCTCAAGAATTCTTTTACATTTTTGAATTCTCCTGTATGCATTCTGGAAGTTATTTTGAGAAAAATCTATGTTATTCTAAAAGGTGGTTTTCCAATGAATCACCGCAACTCATCACACATCGTGATTACTGATAGGAAACCCTTATATAAAGTTAGCTTTCTTATAAATCTACTTTTTTTAAAGTTTACTTATTTATTTTGAGGGAGAGACAGATTGCAAGTGGGCAGGGGCGGAGAGAGAGAGGGAGAGACAGAGAATCTCAAGCAGCCCCCGCACTGTCACCGCAGAGCCCCACGTGGGGCTCAAACCCACAAACCGTGAGATCATGACCTGAGCCAAAGTCGCGCCCTTAACCCACTGAGCCACCCAGGTGTCCCTCTTATAAATCTACTTTCAACAATCATGTTTAGCTTCTGCAACTTTTATTTGTATTACATTGTCCGTAATCTATTCATGCCTTGAAAATGGTCTGGTTCAGAATTACAGGAGAGAGCCCATTTCTCCTCAAGTCTCTGTGCCAACCTTGTGGACGAAGCTATGTCACGTCACCACACGTCTCTGTCATTTCTACCTCCGACAGCTCAACTGAGAGAACACGGGCTTAAATCTACTGCTTCTTGTAGTAGAGATTCTTAGTTTGCTGCATGGTTTTTTCAGCGTTTTTATTTCCTTTTAGTTACAGAAGTTTTGATAGAAGCTTGCTTGGCTGTGTCAGGAACACAGATGCAGAACCCAATGTTACTTCCTTAACCGATGACTTTTCCACAGAAACATTTTGCATAATTAGAAAGCTTCCCTCCAATGAGGTATTAAGTCTTTCTCTCTTGTTCCCATCTCCACCTCCTGGATTTGATGCATTTCCAGGTCAATTCCCAGAGAGTTCTAATTATTTCTACTCCACTTGTTTAGGAAATTTAGCAAAGACAACTCTCTCTGCCAGCACTCTCTGGATTATGGCTCAGTATTTCATCCTCAACTGAATGGTATATCCCACGATTAGTATTTTAGACACGTGTCAGTCTTCTAAAAATACCCTGATCATTTCCTAGTACTGTTTTTTAGCAGTTTCTTGAAAGAGAACCTAGAATTCGTTATAAATGTCAATGCTACCTCCAGCTTCTCTTTAAAAAGCATATTCAGGGGCGCCTGGGTGGCTCGGGTGGTTAAGTGTTCGACTTTTGATTTCGGCTCTGGTCATGATCTCATGGTTGTGAGTTTGAGTCCTGCATCGGGCTCTGTGCTGACGGTGCACAGCCTGCCTGGGATTCTCTCTCTCCCTCTGTCTCTGCCCCTCCCCTGCTTGTACACTATCTCTCTAAATAAATAAATAAATAAATAAATACATAAATAAGTAAACTTTAAAATATATTGAGTTCTTATTCTGGAAATAATGAAATTAAATATTACTGCCTATACTGACAATTAAAAATGATGTCAAGTGGGGTGCCTGGATGGCTCAGTCGGTTAAGCGTCTGACTTCGGCTCAGGTCATGATCTCACGGTTAGTAGGTTCGAGCCCCGTGTCGGGCACTATGCTGACAGCTCAGAGTCTGGAACCTGCTTCAGAGTCTGTGTCTCCATCTCTCTCTGCCCCTCCCCTACTCATGATCTGTTTCTCTCTGCCTCAATAATAAATAAATATTAAAAATTTTTTTAAAATAAAAATGATGTCAAGTAATTTTTATAAAAAAAAGAACACAAGACAAAATATAAAGATAAAAAGACAGTTATTACAAGATCATTTGGATCTTCTTAGCAATGTGAGCTTACAGTTCTGAAGAGGCTTACACTGTATTGAAATTCTTAACTTGCCCTGTCCCTTACTTTGCACGGTGTGTTCTTACAAGATGTAGTTAACAACAATTTTTCAACATGTTCATTTGACACATGAATGAAAGATGAATGAATGAGTAAATATATAAAATGATGAATGGGGGCCTAGGTGGCTCAGTTGATTGGGCATATGATTTCAGCTCAGGTTATGATCTCGCGGTTCGTGAGTTTGAGCGTCATTTCGGGCTCTGTGCTGACAGCTCGGAGCCTGGAGCCTGCTTCAGATTCTGTGTCTCCCTGTCTCTCTGCCCCTCCCCAACTCATGCTCTCTCTCTCTCTCTCTCTCTTAAAAAATTTATATATATAAAATATATTTTTATATATTTTGTATTTATATAATATTTATTTTATTTATTATATTTTATATTTATATGTTATATATAATACATATATAAATGTATATTTATATATAATGATGGAAATAATAAGATTGTTAGGAGATGCCAAAGACGGCAATTAGTTGAAGTTCCAGGAAGATAGAAAGACCCACATGGAAGATGAACCAGAACTGTACAGAGAACAGAGGAAAGTGCCCGTGAGTGAAGGGAATATCAACTCCCATACATGTAAAGGATTCACCTGAATCTAAATCTGAAGTGATGAGAAAAAGTACAAACTTAGGCTCATTGTGGCTTAAAAAATGCCAGTTTTATATCAGCAGATCATCTTTTCCCTCAAGGAAAAGATATCAGTCTGGCCCTAGAATTCTTGTGCACACCCTGCTGGCTGGAAGGCGGTGGGACCGTCTCCAACTTAGGAAGGAGCAGGACCGCTTGACTTAATAGTCACGTGTCTGGAAGAAGGTTTACAGATAGAAAATAATTTAAAACATGCAATATCTTTACCTTTATCTAGATTTATTTTTTTAATGTTTATTAATTTACTTTTTTGAGAGAGAAAGAGAAAGAGAGAGAGAGAGAGAGAGAGAGAGAGAGAAACAGAGACAGAGACAGCCCTATGGGGAGGAGGGACAGAGAGAGAGGGAGACACAGAATCTGAAGCAGGCTCCAGGCTCTGAGCTGTCAGCACAGAGCTCAATGTGGGTCTCGAACTCATGAACTGGGAGATCATGAACTGAGCCAGAATTGTTGCCTGACTGAGCCACCCAGATGCCCTAATTTCTATCTAGATTTAAAAACAACAAATTTTCTAGGAATATTTAAGTGCTAAATTAGAACTCTTAAAGCAATGGATTCCTACCACAAAGGAAGTTCTAATAATAACTATTTAAGTACATTAAAATATGTCAGCAAAAAATCAAAGTTCTTCAGAAGAAAGGTTAAGGTGGGGAAAGATATTTCCAAGATTTAACCTGAGCAGGAGTGATGGGAAGATAGAAAAGATAGAGTGAAAAATTATTACTACATATATATATATATGTATATATACATGTATATGCACATAGATACACACACTTGTATGTAATGTATCTGCACACTTTTCAGAATCAGAAGTATGTTGTGTGGGGGATTAATTTTAGATAAATAAACAAATATAGGAAAATAAAATAAATGGACCCTCAATAATTGATAACTTAAAGGGACAAATTATAGTTTGACAGTGGAAAGATAGGTACTTTGAAAGGAGAATTACTAGAGTAACACACTTGTATTTAGGAGCATGGGGAGAGAGAAAATAAAGTAATAATAAATATATTAAAAGGGAAAAATCTAGAACAATTAGCAACAATAAATCAAAGATGTATAAGGAAAATGTATAAAGGAATAACCTATGGAAATTAATATTAGATAGAAATAATAAAAATCAGGTGTAAAAGAATTTAGGGAAGAGGATGGTAGAGTTCACCACAGAAATTTTAGATCTTTCCAAATACCCACGTAATACCAGAGCAATTAAAATAAGATAGCAAGATTTTTAATAAATACTTTTCATGTTGATTTTTGAGAGAGAAAGAGAGAGAATAACAGAGTGTGAGCAGGGAAGGGGCAGAGAGAGAGGGAGACACAGAATCCAAAGCAGGTTCCAAGCTCTGAGCTGTCAGCACAGAGCCCATAAGGGGCTTGAACCCATGAACCACAAAATCCTGACCTGAGCCTAAGTCAGACGCTTAACCAACTGAGCCACCCAGGTGCCCCAAGATAGCAAGATCTTTAAAATCCATAAGCGACATTTACAGCATAATAAAATAACAAAGTATATTCTTAGTCTTCCAAATATGAAAGCAGACAGGGAAAAACATCACCCGCAGCCCTAAGAACTGTAGACTGTTGGTATCTGCATGGGAGACAGCAGAGGAAGGACAGCAAAGCTTCGAGGTAAAACAGGAGATCCTGTAAGTAACTACAGGAATAATGGGCTCGTCTGAGAACAGGAGCTGGAACAAAAAAGTATGTCGTCTCATTCGGTGGCGGTCGGATTCAAGGAGCCAAACCGCAAGGCCTGGAGGGAAGAGAGAAGGCAGCATCCGTGAAGCTCAAACTCAGCATGTTAGGGCTTCCTTTCCACATGGGGACTTCACACTGAGGGCAAAATGACGAGGTGTGGCTCTAAAATTGGTCAAAATCAAGGGGAGAGAAAGAAAGGATATAGTCACCCCTTTATCCACATAAACATGCCTTGTAGAAGTAAATTTGAAAACATGATTTCAAGAAAAAATGTATTATTTAAAACACGCACATAAACACACCCTTGACGTTCCCTGCACTCTCCAAGGGCAAGTCTTTAACTCGTAGAGGTAGTTTAACGTCTTATCGAGACTTTGGTGTGTCAGGTACACGTAAATATAATTTGTCCCATTGAGTTTGTGTGCATGTTCACAAATGAACTTTTGAAAAAGGAATGTCTTACTTTGAACTTCAGAAACACCTGCTGTAATTGAACTTGTGCAAACCACCTGAACCCCCGCGCAGGACCCCTGCAGTGCGGCGTTGGTGCTTGAGTGTTCGTGCTGGCTTGTCCAGAAGGTCTCAGAGGGGAGGCTGTCAATCATGGTTTCCAACGGTTTCAGAATGGCATTGTAATTTCTGACTTAGCGTATGCGGATTGGTTTCAGGTGAGGACAGGACAAAGAAAAATAATGAATATTATCGGGACGTCTTTAAATGTGCTGTTAAGCCTGAAGACCCTTGCAGATCTGGCTCTTACTGGCCCCCTTGCTCCCTCATCATCCACTCCCACCCTTACTCAGCGTCACCCACTCACACTGTACTGTGCTTCCTTAATGTTTTGCATTTACATAGTCCTCCCCTCTCCCTTGACTCACACCTGCTGTTTCTCATGCCTGAAATGCTCTGGCCTCAACAATTTACTCGTCGCCGTAATGTAAAAATTGCAGGAATGGAGAGCACATGAGATAAAACAATCTCTACCAGAGACACAGACTTACCCAAATAAATACAAATAAGTAGTTATCCTTGACTTGGCAAGCTTTAAAAAAAAATTGAAGGAAAGCTTACAAATAGTGCACTGTGGGTGTGTTAAGGGTTATTTAAATTAATTTTGATGGGGAAGGGGGGTGATGGTCACGGTGGAGGTCACTTGTGGGGAAGAGCACTGGGTGTTATATGGAAACCAACCTGACAATAAACTATAAAGTTAAAAAAAATAAATTAATTTTGGCAAACACACACACACATTAGCATCACCCAGACAAGGTAGTAACATGTCCATCACTTCACAGGCTTTCCGTGTGCCCGTCTATGGAAGCTGTTTATGCACTGCTCAGATTTCTATTACCGTAGATTAATCTTATTTGTTCCACAATCTCCCATAAATATTCAACTGTTTTTTCTTCACATCTTTTTTTTGAGACTTATCCGTATTTGTGCATAAGCCAGTAGTTTATTTTTATAAAATACCAGATAATACTCCACTGTATGCTGCAGTACCTGATTTTCAGACTTGTTTTAAAGGTATAGGAATTGGGGCGCCGGGAAGGTTCAATCAGTTGAGCATCTGGCTCTTGATTTCAGGTCAGGTCATGATCTCCTGGTTGTGAGATGAAGCACTCTGCACTGAGTGGAGCCTGCTTGGGATTCTCTCTCTCTCTCTCTCTCTCTCTCCCTCTCTCTCTCTCTCTCTCTCTCTCTCTCTCTCTCTCTCTTCCCCCCCTTCTCTCAAAATAAATAAACCTAAAAAATAGAATCATAGGAATCAAGATAATGTTACACTGACATACGAGTAGACAAGCAGTCCAAAAGAACAAATTATTGAGTCTAGAAATAGACCGAAATGTAAGGGGTCAATTAATCTGGGGGAAAGTTGTCTAGAATTTTATCAAAATATTGATGGTCAAATTTTTATTTCATCCAAGGAGATGTAATGGGGAAATGAGCCAAGGTATTTTAATAGGGAAGAATGGAAATAACATATAATCCTTGAAAGCTGAATATTAATATATATATTAATATATTAAAAAACCTTAACTTTATCATTTACTGTGCAGTAAAAATAACTCAAAATTGGTCACAGTTTTGTAAAACTATAAAATATTTAGAATGAAGCATACGATAAATATTTTCATCCTTGATGTGATCTGAGATTCCATACCTATGTGACTACAAATAAAACACATAGAAGAATCGTTTGTTAAATTGGACTTCAAAATGAAAGTCTTATGCTTTTTGAAAGACATTATGAAGGAATTGAAATGCAAGACACAAACTAGAAGAAAATATTCACTCTGCATACATATGAAAAAAGTGTGTGCATCCAAATTGTGTACAGAATTAGAATTCAATAATTATATGACAGCACATGAAAAGATGCTCGATTTTATGTCACTGGGAAAGTGCAAATTAAAAGCACAGGGAGATAACACTATTCTAGAAATTCTATTATAGAGACTGACCACAACACATTGGGGTGGAGCAACCAGGAACTTCCTACATTGCTGGTCAGAATGTAACGTTTTGCAAACACTTTGATATCATGTTTTGAAGCTAATTTACATTTACAATATGGCCAAGATATTCGACTATAATGCATTTACCCAAGAGATAGAAAATCATGGATCCACACAAAGTTTTACACATTAATGTTCATAGCTGTTTTAATTTATAATAACCCCAACCTGGAAATAAACCAAATACAAATCAAGAAATGAGTGGATAATCCAATTTCAGAAAATCTATGGGATAAAATTCTATTCAGCAATGTCAACATACAATATATAGATAAAGCTGAAACATGAAAACTCATGATACGTCTCAAACCATTACAGAGAACTTCTTTAAAGAGCCAGCCAAAAACAAGTTATACTACACAAATGCATTTATATGAAAATTTACATACAATTAATATTTATAATTTAAACATGTTTTTTCATCCACATATATAACTCTAGAAAAATTAAATTGTATCAATAGTCATGTAAAAGAGACAGTAGTTGCATGAAGCCCAAGAATGGATAGAGATTAACCAGTGAAATAAACTGTTTAGGAAAATGAAAATGTTTTCTCTCTTGATTATGGTTGCAGTGACATGGGTACACACATTTATACATTTGCAAAAATTCAATGAATTGTGCATGCAATTATATATATATATATATACACATATGTACATATATTGCATATATATATATATGGTTGATTTCAAAATAAAGTTGATTAAATAATAATAATTGGAAAATATAAATTAATTTTTGCTACTGAATAGGTATCATGTTGCTGCCTCATCATAGAAACTGGGAAGCCCAAAATCCTCCTTTTCCCATAAACTGTTTCTGGCCCTTTTAATCCAAGTTACTTGTGGAGTTCTTTCATACAACCTATTGAAAACTTTTGTGGGTTTCCTATGAATATAATTGTGGTTCACACCTTACTCAGAAGCCCCATGCATAAATCTTTTTGCTATAGGTCCTTTTATACTTTGGTTTCGAAGCCTTTCGGTCAACGTTAGCTGAGTCCACTATTCTCTGCTTTAAATCGTTCTGAGTCCTTAAAAATGAGCTTTATCGCCACATACTGATTTCATCTACACTCCGAAGTCTTCTGTTTTTATTCTCCAACCATAACATCCTGAGTCTTATATATTGCCATTAAGTTCTGCTTACAAACTGAATACAACTCAAGAAAGGAATTTTGAAACATGCATTGATAATTTCAAAGAAGTCCAGAGAATCAAGTGTGAATCCCCAAGGAGAAAATTAACAGGAACTCGTTTGTATATCTGCCCAGCTCCTACCATCCCAATATTGTCTTTGATGTAACTCTTTTTTAAAAAGAATTTTTTTAAATGTTTATTCATTTTTGAGAGACAGAGAGTGACTGGGGGAGGGGCAAAGAGAGAGGGAGACACAGAATCCGAAGCAGGCTCCAAGCTGTCAGCATAAAGCCCAAATTGGGGCTTGAACTCATGGACAACAATATCATGACCTGAGCTGAAGTTGTGCGCTGAACCGACTGAACCATCCAGGCTCCCAGCCTTTGCTGTAACTCTTTAAACAAGATAGATAGCTCTTAAACTCCTAAATGGAGGGCACATTCTATGTAAAAATTCTGCTTTCATAAAGAAGTATGACTGAGGCCTGTTCAGAGAAGATTGAGAAAACAAAAATGTCTAGAAAGAAATACACTCTAGGCTATAAACCTATGAACCTTTTTGGGACATCTTCGGTTTCTTAATTCTGTCCCCTCTTTTTGACATTACTCACTCTTTACCTTGCTTGTCTCTCTTCTGTAACCCACCAAAACGTCTTCAGTCAAGACCAGGGGATCATTTCACTAAATCGGGGGACGCTTGACAAAACTGAAAATAACATACATGACACAGGAGTTTCTTAGTAAAAGAGTACTGACATATTTCATATCTTCTGCTCATGTGGTTTAGAATTTATATCATACCACAAAATCTCTGTGTTATCTCTATTCTTTAAACAGTACATCCTAAAGAACATGACACAAATACCAATTAAGCAACACCAAAGCAAGCCGCATAATAAAAACAGGGGAGAAGGGAAGACTAGTTATTGATGTGGTTATAATATGAGTCAAGTGTTGTGACCGGGGCCAAAGGGAATGGATTGGTGATGAGCAACATCATGATAGAAATACTTTCAGGTAGGAGGGATAAGTAAAGAAAGAAACACCTTAATTCTCTCTCTCTTTTGTTCTTCTATTCTTTCTCCCTCCTTTCCTTCCTTCCAGGGAGAAGGTCACTGATGAGCTGAATGAACAGAAATCAATGGCGGCAAGCATCTCGGTGATAGGCGTCAATCCACCAGACAGGCTGGTGGCAGTCATTCAGCCTTCACAGCCACCATCCCCCGTACTGGCAAATGTCACATTTGGAATTCATTTGCATAGCTGGGTAGCACTCCCTGTGGAGTTACACTGAACAATTTTGCAGCTGTCACAGCTTGAAATAGAAAAGCTAATGCAACTACCTATTGGCTTCCTCGGTGCCTTCTCTTCCTGAACCCTAACGGGGAATTCGTGACATAGAAAGGGTGAGAATCACTTAAAATAGAAGGAAAAGTGTGTAAAGCCCGCAGCTATTTGGTGGAAAATATTACCAAGTATCCTGCATGCGTTTCTAACTAAACAGGCCTTGGGTCTCGTGCCTGCATTCACCTCTGACTCTACTTTCTAGCTTTGCTTCATTGATTAGAGAGTGGTGCTGTTAGCTTCATTAACAGGCCTACTTCCTTTGGCCGGTGGGAAAACAAAGACTTAACATAACTTTCCTCAAGTTTGACATTTCAACACAAGCATTTTTTTAAAAAAACTTTTTTAACATTTATTTATTTTTGAGAGCCAGAGCATGAGCAGGGGAGAGCGGAGAGAGAGGGAGACACAGAATCGGAAGTAGGTTCCAGGCTCTGAGCTCTCAGCCCAGAGCCCGACGAGGGGCTTGAACTCAGGAACTGCGAGAACATGACCTGAGTCGGAGGTTAAGTCGGAGGCTTAACCGACTGAGCCACCCACGCTCCCCAAAAGCATTTTTTTATATCGTCTATCTATCCCTTTAGGTTTTTTAATATAATGATTGATTACTTTATCTGCTCTTAAGGTGAATTGAGTTTTATTTGAGTATTATTTCTTCTACTTTTTAAAATGTCTTCTATTTGTATCTCTCTTTGACCGCATGTCCCTGTCTCCATCTCTCTCCTTCTCAATCTCTATCTCTCCCTCTATCTCTATGTCTCTCTCTCAAACACGCAGATGTGTACACACACATACACGTGCATATGGCACACTGCATTATGAAAGAGTCCTGGGGTTGATTCTCTTGAATTAACTGAATTTCACTTAGAGAAAGAGTAAACAAGAATAGAGTTATTAACACGTGGGTTTATTTAGTTAGTTTTTAACACTGTTGTTGAAATACAACTTACATAGTTCAATGTAAAGGTTGTAAGTGTATTATCCATTGAATTTTCATGAATGGATGTCCCCATGTTACCTACAGGCCTCTTAAGATAGAGATAATTATAAACATCCTAGAAGGTTCCTTCATGTGCCTTCATGGTCAGCCCCCTATCTCCAAAGCCAGTGCTCTGCTTTCCATGGCCACAGATTAGTGGTTCCTCTTCCCAAATATCACATGAATGGCATGCATACAGTGTGGACTCTTGTATCTACCCACCTTATCACTCTCAGCAGAGAATTTTTAGCTCTCTAACTTGTGCACACTGAGTCTCCAGTAATTTTTCAAGTACAGGTTAGGTTGTCTTATATCAGTACTTTTCCCTGTAGAGGTCCTGAGCTTCTGCTCCGGAAGGTCCACTGCGATGCTCGTATCTACCTGTCTCTTCCATTTTGGGGGTCAGTGGTTTGCCCTGTGAACTCAATTCTCTGATGGATCTAGGAAGAGTTTTTGATTTTTGGCTTGCTCAGTTCTTGTTGTGATAACAGTGGTAACAACTTTCAAGCTGTGTACATGCCAGACCAGAAATCAAAGTCTCTCAATGTCATTTCAATTAATTGTAATCCATTGAGACTCCTTTTTTCTTTTTTTATTACCCATAGTGTGGTCTGCCTTGGTGAATATTCCATATGGACTGGAGAAGAATGTGCATTCTGAGATTGTTGGGTGAAATTTTCTCTAAATATTGATTAGATTTAGCTTACTGGTAGGCTGTTAAAATCTTCTATATCCTTACTGATTTTATTTTTGTCTACATTTCTCTCCATTATTAAGAAATACTGTCAAGTCTACAATATGACCATATATTTGTCTAAATATCCTTTTAGGCTTTTTAATAAAATGATTGATTTACATTATCTATTCTCTTTAGGTGAATTGAGTTTATTTGAGTATTGTTTCTTATCTCCCCCATTATCTTTATTGTTTTGCCTGTGTTATAGTTCTAATAGTTGTCGTATAGGTTACAATACACATATTTAACTTATTACAATCTACTCTTCGAACAGCTAACTACACCTAACTTTATTTCACCAGATATTTTGTGCTTCTATTGATGTATAACTTTACTTCTACATACAGCATAAACTACATAACACATTACTATTTTTGTTTTGTTTTAATAGGCAACTATAAGGTATATATATTCATATTTCTTGAATGGTGCTCTTTATTTTTTCCTGAAGACCTTAGTTTCTATCTGGTATCATTTTCCCTCTCCTTGAAGAAGAAATTCTTTTAGCATTTCTAGTAATCCAGTTCACTTGGGGATAAATTCTCTTAATGTCTATCTGTCTGAAATTACATACTTTTACTTTAATTTTTCAAGAGTATAGATTTTTAGGTTGGTTTTTTCCTTCCTTGAGCACTTTAATATATGTTTTTATATCTCTTCCGGATGTCATAGTTTCTGATGTCAAGTCAGCTATTATTCTAATAGTTAATCCCCAATACATTGTATATTTTCTCCCATCTGGATGTTTTTTTTATTTTCTCTTCATCTGTGTTGCAACAGTTTATTATTATATATCTAGCTGTGGGTTTCTTTGCAGTTTTTCTGCCAGGGATTCACTCTACTTAGGTTTATAAATTGTTGGTTTTCTTGAAATTTGGAATCTCTTCCTCCTCTTCATCTGAGACTCTAATTACAAGTATACTAGAAAATTTGATTCTGTTCCAAAGATTCGAAATGCTGGTTTTTTAAAAAAAATTCTCTATGTTTCATATAAGATCATTTCTATAAAATGGCTTTATCTTTAATGATTCTTTATTCTATAATATCTAGTTCTAATATTACATTTTTCTTTTTCTTTCTTTTTTTAAAATATTTTTAAATGTTTTTATTTATTTTTGAGAAACAGAGAGAGACAGAGCATGAGCAGGGGAGGGGCAGAGAGAGAGGGAGACACAGGATCCAAAGCAGACTCCAGGCTCTCAACCTTTAGCATAGAGCCCGATGTGGGGCTTGAACTCATGAACCGTGAGATCATGACCTGAGCAGAAGTCGAACACTTAACTGACTGAGCCACCCAGGTGCCCCTAATATTACATTTTTCATGAACACCATCTCCATTTGGCTCTTTCTAACTTCCATCTCTTTTCTTAAATTACCCATTTGTGCAATTTGTCCACCTTTTCTCTAGATACTTTAATATATGTAATAAGGATGTTTTAAAGGCTATTTTAAAAATAGGTTACTCTAAATAACTTAACAATTCTAAAATGTAGTCTATTTCTGTTGCTGTTGACAATCTCTTTTCTTGACAATGGGTTACATTTTATTGCTTCTTTATGTGTCTTCTAGTTGTTTACTGTAAGCTGAACAGTGGTGTAAACGAAAAATAGTGACTGAATTAAATGATATTAATAATTGATATTAAGCAGTGATATTAGCCTGATGGCACAAGCCAACATAAGCTGAAGCCGGATTTTGTTCTTGCGTCAGTGATATTCCCTTCACCCTTGACTTCAAATAATTTGAGGATAAGGTCAGGACTTTCAGATCAGCAGAACTTATAGGGAAAAATGTGAAGAATTATTTTTACTTACCATCCATCTATTTACTTTCTGAACTGTGGGGGATCTCACTCTGCTTTAACCTGGCTATCAGCTATTTGGACCTTTTAGGAGATTCTCTTTGCTCCCCAATCCTCTCTGAGATTTCTATGTCTCAATAGATATCTACTGATTTCTCAAAACAAGAAGACCAAAGCTTTATACCTTGGTCCTTGTTTCAATAGTAGGCGATATAATACCTTATATATTTGAGCATCCTTATAAGTCTTTAAAGCCTTAAGTGTATATAATAATATATGTAATGGATATACGAGGTATATGTATGTATAATTATACATATAATTATATATATTATATATATACATATATAATATATTATATCATGATAAGGGATGCATTAACCTAACCTTAATTTGAGGAATATTCTAAAGTTTCCGTTTATGTTGTACGGAAGAGAAGATACAGCTAAGCCATCATATAACTGTATACTTAACACCTTGGTAGTCACTTGAGTTTTTTTAAACATATACAGTAAGACATTGGATTGTGAGTAACTTGTTCTGTGAATGTTCCACAAGATGAGCAAAGATTTCTAATAAATTTTAACTTGATAAGTGAGCGACATCTTGCCATACAAGTCGTACGTGCCACCAAATGTCACGTAATCACAACTGAGCCAATGGTTCTTGAAATTCACGTTGATATACGAGCGCTTTGGATTGCAAGCATGTTTCTGGAATGAATCATGCTCCAAACCAAGGTTTTACTGTAGTTTTATTTTTTAATTTTTTTTTTAACGTTTATTTACTTTGGACAGAGAGAGACAGCATGAGCAGGGGAGGGTCAGAGAGAGGGAGACACAGAATCAGAAGTAGGTTCCAGGCTCTGAGCTGTCAGCACAGAGCCCAACGCGGGGCTCGAACCCACGAACTGTGAGATCGTGACCTGAGCCGAAGTCCGATGCTTAACCGACTGAGCCAGCCAGGTGCCCCTTACTGTAGTTTTAATTTGAACTTTGTAGGAAAAAAAACTGGAAAGTATTCCATGAAAAGTTTTCATTCTTTTGTAGTTTTCCTTTTATGTGTTTCCTAAGAATATAATACAAAAGAAAAAAGAAAAAAATAGAATTCAAAAAAAGTGGAAGACAAAAGAAAAAAAGAAAAAACTTTTCCACAGAGCACTGTAGATTTGTCTATTATATTTAACATTCAGTTGCAATTTTAAGTGTTCTCAAAAATAAAAATAATCATGTGTTGAATTATCTCTTATTGGAACTTCTCTTCACATAAAACAAAGAATTATATGTTAGGCATATTTCTTTTTTTAACACTTATTTATTTATTTTTGAGAGAGAGAGAGAGAGAGAGCGAAAGAGAGAGAGACAGGGGAGAAGCATAAGTGAGAGAGAGAATCCCAAGCAGGCTCTAGGCTGTCAGCACAGAGCCTGGTGTAGGGCTCGATCTCATGAACCATGCATGGGATGATGACCTGAGCTGCAACCAAGAGTCAGACACTTAACTGACTCAACCACCCAGGTTCCCAGGCATATTTCTTTTAAAATAAGTAAGTCATGGCCCTATGTGCTTACTATTTTAGAATATGTTCTTATGATACAGAAACCTTAAGATGGGGGGGAGAGAGTCAACTTTCCTTATTAAATTTATTGATACAACAAAATGAGTTTTACATCAGATGTACAGACTTTTCCAAAAGGTAATATTATGCCTTCTCAAATTAACAATGCGAATTTCAGTAGCTTTATTTTACTTTATGCCAGTGTCAGTTAAACATCATTCTCTGAGAGGTTTTCATGAATCTAATTTTACTAAACTTGCTAGGTATCCTGAAGGATACACTGTTTCATGATAAGTTTGTACCTTCACTGATGCTCTTGGGGGAATGTGATGAGTAAAGCAGCAGATGTGGGACTGAATAAAGCTGCTAGAAAAAAAATGACAGGGTTTCATGCAGTTTCACGTACATGTAGAGAAGGTAGCATGATTGGAGAAGACAGACTTTTCAAGACTCACTTCAGGAGAATATTTTGTGTTTCTGATGACTCCCAGCTAAACTTCAAAATCCCACCATGACTCCTGTTACATCATAACCAGATAGCTTTCAAATTACAGACACATCGAGTCTCTTCTCCAATTACATCTCCAGGCCAACTTCTTTGCAAGATGCCATCTGTTTCTTCTGGCCAAGAGAAAAGTGGAACATCTGAGGACTGACACCAACAGAAATCTCCGTGACACCTATTATTGGGATTATATGATAAATCCGTGGCAGATTTTTCAAATTGAGTTTGTCTATTATCAGGTTTTGCTAAAACTAAAACAAGAATGAATTTCTAGGTCAACTAATGTGGAAAATTTTTGTATGAAATAGTAAGTATCAGGATGGTTCTAGCAGAAAATTCCAAATAGTTATGAATTCCATTCATGTTTTTCCCAAGTGCACGTTTGTATCTTCAGCTCAGTGCTTTTGTACGGACTGCCATTTATGTCACTTGTTTATCTCTTATTGTTTCATTTTCATATATTACATGATGTATTCATTATATCAATACTGAGAATTCAGCAATAATATTCGTCTTCTTATATAAATGAGTAATCTAAGATTCTAGAAGAAATTAATAGTAAAAAGAAAAGGATAGGACAGTAAATCTCCATGGGTCAGGCAACGCAGAATATTTTTTTCTTTAATCTGATTCCTTTTAATTCTCATAATTCAATGAAGTATTATATCCATCCTGCAGCTGACGATAACAAGACTTGCCAAATATTACACGAGTAATCAGTGGAAGCAGAACTGTCCTTGAAGACAGAGAAGAGGACTCTATGCTACAGACACCTGCATTACAGCTTTTCTCCGTCCACATCTTTGTGCACAGGCGAGGAGTCCTGGGCAGCAAAGGGATTTGTCCCCTAGAGCTATTATATCCTTGATAGACCGCGTATGAAGCGCTTGAAACTCCAAAATTCTCTACCCAAATGGCCACAGCTCATTTCTTTAGTCAGTATGGGTCTTTTCTCCTCCCAAGGGTAAACCCTACCACTCAGAATCTACTCAGGTTTTCTATTTCCTCTGAGGCAATTTCGTAGTTTAGTCTTTTTAGGAATGTACCCATTTCATCCCTGGTTGTTGACATGCAATTGTACGGAGTATTCCCTTATGCTTTTTAGTTCTGTAAAGTCAGTTGTAATTTCCCCCTTTTCACTCCCGATTTTCATCCTTTGAGTCTTTTCTCTTTTTTTTCTCGTTCACTCTTGTAAAAGACTTGTCCATTTAGTTGCTATTGAAAAATTTTTTGTTCCTGGTTTCTTGGTTTTTTTTTTTTTTCTATTTTGTAGATGTGGTTTATGTAAGTTGGCCTTACGTAAAGGATATTGCCCTCGATAAGGTTGGTGGCCTCATCCATTTGAGGCTCTGGGAGTGAAAACTGAGGTTTATTGGAAAAGAAATCCTGCCTCAAGACTGCAGCGTCAGCCTCTGCCTGGATTTCCAGCTGGTGGGGCTATCCTGCAGATTTCAGATTTGCCAGCCCACAAAATCATGTGAGTCAGTTCCTTAAATATATATACATATGCATATACATATACATATACACATGGATATATGTGTAATTTTCTGGCTGGGATTTACTGGGCTTCTTAAATATGTAGATTGGCATACTTAAACAAAACAGAAAAATTGTGAGTCACATCTTCAAATTTTCTATCCTCCCCATTCTTTCTGTTCCTTTCTGGAATTTTGATATTATGTGTGCTGGACCTTATGTGATATATTTTTTTATTGTTCTTTAAAAGATTCCCCCTGTCTTCTGCAGAGCACTTCTTGTGTGATATTTTCACACTGTCTATATAATATTTTCAGATCTACTCCTAATTATCTCTTCAGTTATGTTCATTTTGGTATATAGCCATTTAATTTCTATTATCATTTGTAGTCCTTTCTTTAAGGGTTTATTTTTTAATTTATTTTAAAAGAGAGAGATCACGTGCGAGCAGGAGAGGGGCAGAGAGATGGAGAGAGAATCCCAAGCAGGCTTCATGCTGTCAGCGCAGAGTTCAGCACAGGGCTTGACCTCATCAACCGTGAGATCATGACCTGAGCGAAAATCAAGAGATGGGCGCTCAACCTACTAAGCCACCCAGATGCCCCCAAAAGTGTGTTTCTTCTGAATGGGTTTCTTCTCTCTATCTCTTCTTGTCTCTGTCTCTCACTGTTTCTGTGTTGTATGTGCACAATGTGTTTCACTTCTTTGTTGTTGTCGTTACTTCTAGGAGTTAAGAGGCACTACCAACTCAAAATTCACACAAACCAAATGGTTAGAACATATGAATTCTCAATGTTTCCTGTTTCATTCACTGAATCTGCTCCCTGTCGGAGGCCTTTACTGTAAACAGGGTTTCCTCAGTGCAATTTTTTACCCAACTCAAGGATTTTGATTTGCCTCCTGTCTCCCATAATGGCTCCTTAAATTTGTGTTTTAAGCCATCAGAAATTGTCATGTACTCTTCAAGAAATATTGCCTCCACTGCTTTCTTGCTCTGCAGATGCATGACTTAGCTTTGTTCCCGGCCAGGATATTATGCAAGAATTTTTAAATCTTTGCTTTAAATTTTAACTCACTAGAAATGAATTTAATCTCCCATTCATTGACATCGAATATGGTCTTGGTATTTATGGGATAGAATTTTTATTCTCATATAAGAACATATTTAATGTATTTAACAAAAAATTTTTTACGTTTTACATATACGTATTCACACACAACTATGGCAAGAGAATATACATTGACATTACTAGCTACCATATATTTCTAATGACTTTAAATGTTGTAAACATTGAAATGTGGTGTGTGTATTTTAAATTATATTACTGTACCCCTGGGCTTAGTGACATAGGGTGTAAGTAATAAACTATACAAATACGAATATTTATATACACACTTAATCATACATATTTAAATATGGTGCTTTCTCTGAGTACTCTAACTCAAGTGAATTAAAATACCTTACCATCATTAAAAAAAAATCTCACCTTTTTATGGAGACTATAGTGAAAATTCATATTACTCGTGAAACACTCTTGAGAAGTCCTTTTTGTCAAAAATTTCACATTGATTCTAGTTACACATTCACCACATTCGACTCAGAAACATTATTTCTTTGGAACAACATTCAAGAAGGTTCTCCTGGGAATTACAAAAGGCAAGTGATACAGTTTCAAGTATTCCTTTAGAAAGTTGTAGAAGCAGAGGCTTTGTTCAAATCGCCTAGTGTGTTTGTAAAAGCTCCACACATTTTCTTTGGTAGGCACGGGTAGGATTTGATTGTGTTCAGAGTGAAATCTAGGGATAATTTGAATATAGAACAAAGGAGAGACTACAATAACCATAATCCAAATACAGAATTGCCTTAAGATTTCCCCGCGAGAATTCGAGAGCGTGTCTGAGTTGAAGTGCACGTCTGAGCCACTCACCTGCCGCAGACAGCCCAGCTATCATTACTCTTCTGTCTCTGCCATCACTCGCGATGCCACATCATGATTCCAATCCAAGAGCAGGAAAAGGCAAGATTATAAACACTTGTAACACAGAGTAGAGACGGGGGAGCGGGGGAGAACCTACTTTGGTTTTGGGGGAAGGTGAGGGGTAGCTTCTGATTAAAAGATCTTTAAAGGAGATCTGATATATGATTAAACTCAAGATAGTATTTTTTTTAGACTTAATTTTTCTTTCCTTGAAATCTCATGGATTCTACCTATTAATGCACATTAAGACAGAGAGGACGTTTTACATTTTCTTTTGCTGTTCCGTTTTAAAATTACCTTTCTATGATCAGGGAATTCCATTGCAGGAACTGCTTCCTCTCCCCCATGGAAACCAAAATGCCAAAGTTTCATTTTCTGAGGCTTTCGGGCAGGCAAGGCAGAGCACTTGACCTGGGAGCCTCCTGCCAGACATAGTGACTTCCTAATTTGAACCATAAGCAACATGGACTGCGGGGCGGCTGGGTGGCTCAGTCACTTAAACATCGAACTCTTGATTTCGGCTCAGATCACAAACTCATGGTTCGTGAGATCGAACCCCTCTTTGGGCTCTGCCTTGGTGGCTTCCTCTCGCCCTCTCTCTCTGCCCTTACCCCCTCAAAATAAGTAAATATTTTAAAAAATACAAATAAACAATGTGGAACGGATATTGTCCCCTGTTGGTGGTGTGCTTTGGGGAGACAAGTTCTGTCTCCCCAAGTGAAAACACAAGCAGTGTTTTCACTGGCTTGATTTTGAGCATTGTTTCTCCCTATGCGGCCTCCAAATTTTGTTTGTTAGATTTCCTAGAGGCATTGTGAATCATTTAATATCCTATTAATACATTCCTCTTCAAGTGAAATTATTCATAATTTATTTGTTGCTTTCAATTAAGTATCTAATATAAAAAGCAATAGGCAGCATAGCTGACTTCGGTTTCTAGAATCTCACTTGGGAAAACAAATGTATAATAGTATCAATATTTACTGTCTATGGGGTTATGATTTTGCAGTGTGGTTATAATTTTGCTGAACTTTTTTGAAGATAAACTTCATAAGGCACTGTGTAAGAATTTTATATGCAATGTTTGATGTGATCTTGAAAATAACAAGACATAGTAGGAACTATCATTATCTTCATCTTACCGATGTAAAACCTGAGCCAAAGATGGACTTACTAGCTTGCCCAGAGTTTACCCAGATTGGTAATGTGAGTCTTTCCCTTGTTTTCATGGCCATAATTTCAGAAATTCTACTCATACCAAGCTAAAGGTCTAACGTACAAACTGTGGTAAAGACATAGAAATCACTGCCTTCTACTCACGTTGCTCATCTAGGAAGTGTCTATTATACACCAGGTACAGGGACTAGAGCTAGATATTCAAAAATTAATTAGGTAATATTCTTATCCTTTTTTTAATTAAAAAAAATTTTGTTTCTATTTATTTTTGAGAGAGAAAGAGAGAGACAGCGTGAGCAGGGGAGGGTCAGAGAGAGAGGGAGATACAGAATTCAAAGACAGACTCCAGGCTCTGAGCTGTCAGCACAGAGCCTGACGAGGGGCTTGAACCCACAAACTGTGAGATCATGACCTGAGCCGAAGTCAGACGCTTAACCGACTGAGCCACCCAGGCACCCCGGGAATATTCTTATCCTTAATTTACCTTTCTGGTAAAAAAAATAATGTAAATAAATAACGTATCGTTTAAAATTTTCTATCACAATGGGATGTATAAAGTATGTGGAAACTCAAATAAGAGAACAATTATTTCCCTATACTGGTGTTGGGAAAGGCTGCGAGGAAACAAGGACACCTGCCTTCCGTTTATGCTATTTGCTGTTAGGAAGAGTTTCGTCAATGTTACATATAAGCTAAAATACAGTGACTCAGCTACGACCACATCTCAGAGATCACCCACGATGCCTGCCACAGAAACTTGTCAACTATCACTCCTAGGAATTCCCTCATAATTCTGTGTTGTCAGGAATTTCTCGAGATTTTTTTTTTTTTTGATGATTAACTTTGGGAGATAAAGAACACAAATAAACATGATTGTAATATTCAAATGCTATATTAGAGACAGGAAAAGGTAGGAGCTTGTACTGGCTACTCTTGGCCAGACTACAAAGTATTTTAATTACAGAGATAATTAAATGCTGTCTTTATATGTTAGAAAAAGCCATTTTGCCAATAAGAATCAAGTCTGCCCTTTTAATGAGATGGTTTTACGAATAAATAAGGCAATAAGTCAATAAAAACAATCTCTTGCCACCACAAACACATTCCAGGTGTGAAATCTGTATGGGAGATTGACCAGGTAAAAGTTGCGTCGGCTTCCTATTGCCGCCAAAATAAATTGCACAGATTCAGTGGCTTAAAACAGCACAAATGTATTAAATTATGGTTTGGGATGGCAGAAACCTCAGGATTTCTGGGTCTCGGGAGACTGCAGCCAAGGTGTCGGCAAGGCTGTGCTCCTTCTGGAAACTCCAGGGGACGATCCATTTCTTTGCTTATTCCACCTTCTACGGGCACCTCACATCCCATGGCTCTTGGCCCCTTTCGTCTCAAAGCCAGCAATCACTTAAACTTCTGCTTCTGTCCTCATATCTTATCCTCGGACTCTGTCACTCCCGCCTCTTTCAGTTTTAAGGAACTTTATGCTCTTGGATCTATATTGGATCTTTGATATACGTTGGATCTACGTGGATAATCCAAGATCACCTCCCCATTCCGAAGGGGAGTCATATGAGTAACAGATTCATAGGGTCTGATTAGGATGTGGATATCTCAGGGAGCCATTATTCTGCATATGATATTCTGTCTACCACAGACTTATATTCCTTCGACTTCGGCACCCAGTTTCTCTCTGATCCAATGAACCTCTTTTTCTCTCCTGACTTCTCTCCTTTAAATGTGTAAATATATCCTAGAGCATCTCATTTAAGCAAATGAGCTGCTCTTTGACTTCACATCTCCCTCCATCTCCTGTCCCACCTGTCTAGTTTATATTCTTTTACAACCAGGTTTTCCAAAGTTTCACTGACTCTTTCCAATGCTCCTCTCAGAATCTATCTCTAATTCACTACAATTTTATTCCCTAGGAAGTAAGATGGCCAATAATACCAGTGATCGCTCTGCACCTAAATCCAAATGAACACCATATTCCCTCATAGTCTAGAAACCTTCACACTATTCTACTTGAAATTCTCATCAGTCTTGGATTATGACAGCACACATTACACATGTTCAGTGTTCCTCTTCCCCATGTGGGTCCATTTTGCCCAATTCATTTGCTGGTTTCTTGTAGTCTATTTGGCCTGGTGCTGAGCTCGTCCTCATTTATACAATAATTTATACACTATTTCTCAGCAGATAATTGCATTCACTTGCTTTACACACTGCCTATATGTCTGTCTTTCTTGTATTTCTTTCTGGAAAAAAAAAGAAAACAATGTATATCTTGTTATTTACTTATAGGTAAAAGGGCTGACACTTATTCAACTCAGTTTTTCACTGATATCATGGCATGTAAATTGTGCATATCAGCACATGCATATGTACTTCATTTTTCTGGCAATGCACTCATGGATAGATCAGACTTAATACAACTAGCTATTGCATTGCTCCAATGGTGGATATTTTCTAATATAAAGTTATTTTGAAAATTATGTAATATGTTGTCATAAATATTTTATTAGTGAAGAATGTCACAGAATATTTGGTTTATTACAGAAGGAAAATAATAGATATTATAATATTAGGTGTTATTCTGATCCTATGGCCATCCCATAAGCATAGCCCAACGTTTCAGTAAGTATGACTTCCATATGTATTAAAGGACCAGACAGTAAGCCACAAGATAGGGAACAAGAAAGATGCCACTGAAACATACTTGGAAAGTAATCAGTTTTTATGGATTATCTTCTTTTTTGGGGGGTGGAGATAGTTTGTCTTTCTTTGAAGTTTTCCGTTAGAATATTCCTTCAAAAAAAGAAGCCAATATTCCACTAATACGCATGTGTATAGTGAAAAATTAGTTCCATATGTTTTGTTAAACTAGTATAGGAGCAACGGTAATTCCTTTTGACTAACAATTTGGGTTAAAACACAGACTTTTCTTTTTTTTCAATGCTAATTTTTGAGAGACAGAGTGAGCAGGGAAGGGGCAGAGAGAGAGGGAGATACAGAATCCAAAGCAGGCTCCAGGCTCTGGGCTGTCAGCACAGAGCCTGAAATGGGGCTTGAACCCACAAACCGTGAGATCATGACCTGAGCTGAACTCAGACGTGTAACCAAATGAACCACCCAGGGCCCCCTAAAACTCAGAATTTTCTATCGGCACATCTCTAATGATATCTATGTGTCTATGGAAGGCAACCTATATAAAGCATAGTAGTGCCTTTGCTAATGGTCACATCCTCTGCCAAATGAGTTAGGTAAGTCTCCTGGATACTGCCCTGTTTATCTCTGGCAAGGTTAGAAACAGACACTCCAAATTCCATTTTTTTTACTTAATAAATGATTAGCTGAACCATTTGTCCTCAGTAATCAATGGAAACAAAATGCTTATGAACAAAAGTTTGGTCAAGATTCTCTTGGACTTTGTCCTACTCAGCCTATGCCACCACACCGCCCCTCCTTAGGTGTCATCCTAAAAAATGGGCTTTCCTCAGGTAAAGCATATAAATTTCTAGAACACAAAGGTTGAGGGGATTTCTTAATCTTTGCTGTTTCCAGGATTGCAAGGTTCAGGTAAAATTCCACATTGCTGAGAGTTAGAAATAGACAGAGAGTTAGAAATAGATCAAATGGCAGAAGGATTTCAATGGGGAAATAGAGTCTTTTAAATGAATCATGATGGAAAAAAATGGACACCCATAGGCAAAAAAAAAAAACAAACAAAAAACCCCATTAAAGTCCATATTTTATTTTAAAAGGTGACATATAGATCAAAATGTAAAATGTATAATACAACTTGGCAAAATATTGAAGCAAATCACTGGGACCCAAGACTAGGCGGATTTCCTAGGCATGCCACCAATTACACAGCTCATTGAAAACATGATCAGTCAGCTGGACTTCATCAAAATTAAAATCTTCTGTCCCTGTGAAAAACTTTGTTAGGATGACAAAAAGGCTGGGAGGAAATACCAGCAAATCACATCTCACAATGGAAAATACATAAAGTATTTCCTAACTGTTACAGGTAAGAAAACAATGCAGTTATGGGTGCCAGGGTGGCTCAGTCAGTTAAGTGTTCAACTCTTGATTTTGGATGAGGTCATGATCTTAGAGTTGGTGGGATCGAGCCCCACGCTGAGCTCCGTGCTGACAGTGCGGAGTCTGTTTGAGATTCTCTCTCTCAAAATAATAAACAAACTTAAAAAAAAGACAACCATGCACTTAGAACATGAGAAAAACACTCAAAATACATGATAAGGAAGAGAATATTCAGTACCAAATACACTCCTAAACAGTGCTGACATCATTGCACATTAGGGACATGCAAATAAAGCCACAACAAGATAGACTCACTCTGCTAAGAATGGCTAATTAAAAAAAAAATTAAACACTGACAATACAAAGCTCTGATGGGGGCAAATACCCATAGGGTCTCTCTGCCTTGCTTGTGAGAATGTGAGATCATCATGGCCACTCTGGAAACAGTTGACAATTTCTTACAGAGTTAAATTTATACTATTTGGCCCAGCTATTACACTGCTGGGTATTTAGAGTAAAACACCTCTATTCAAAACTCACAGCACAAGGCTAAGCAAGATATGGTCTGCCCATATAATAATATAGACCTACTGTAGGATTCGATAGATAGACAACATTCATGGTCACGCAGATGTGAAAACAATTGTTCATAGCAGTACTATTCCACTTAGTCAAAGACTAAATGACCCACGTTTCCATCAAATGTTGACTGGATACATAAAGTATTTGTATGTCCATCAAATGGAATATTGTTTGGAAATAACAAAGGAATAATTCTGCAGCATGCTAAACGTTGGTGGATTTTGATGCCAGTATGTCAAGTGAAAGGTCAGTCACACATGACACATATTGTATGAGCCCATTAATGTGAAATATCTGGAGTAGAATTATCTATAGGGACATAAAATGGAAAGCAGATCCTTGAATATCTAATGCCGTGAGCTTTTGGGGGTGGAGGAATGGAGAATGAGTGCTACTGGGTATGGAGTTTCTTTTTTAAGTTTTTTTAATGTTTATTTTATTTTAGAGAGAAGGAGCATGAGCGGGGGAGGGGCAGAGAGTGAGGGAGACACAGAATCCGAAGCAGCTCCAGGCCCTGAGCTGTCAGCGCCGAGCCCGACATGGGGCTCGAACCCATCAACTGGGAGATTATGACGTGAGCCAAAGTAGGACACTCAACTGTCTGAGCCACCCAAGCAGTCCTTTTTAAAAACTGTTTATTTATTTACTAATTTTAATAGAAAGAGGGACACCATGAACAGAGCGGGGGCAAAGAAAGAGGGAGAGAGAGAATCCCAAGCAGGCTCCTTGCTTTAGGCATGGAATTCAATGTAGGAGCTCTGTCTCAAGACTGAGAGATCGTGACCTGAACTGAAATCAGGAGTCAGATGCTTAACCGACTGAGTCGCCCAGGCACCCCTGGAGTTTCTTTTTGAGATGAAAATATTTTAAGGTTATGGTTACACAGCTCTGTGAATATACTAAAATGCACTGAACTATATACTCCAAATGGGTGATCTTTATGACATGTGAGTCCTATCTTTATAAATCTGTTACAATGGTTTAAATACTTTATCATTTAATTTTTATAGTATTTGTGCAATGACAAAGTCAGAGAGATGGGGACAATTCCATAGCTGTCTGGGGTAGAACTGGGAGCATGTCAAATTTCTGCTTTCGAAAATGCTGGGGGAAACTGGGGGACAGGTACCTGCAGAAATCCTTTTCTGCAACTTCTTTTGAATGGAAATGATTTCAAATTCAAAAGTTTCTAAAAAAAAAAAACACCTGAGAGAGTGAATCTTAGTTTTGAGAAAGAAACTTTCTGACATTCTGAGCCAAAATTGTTTTAAGTCCAATCCAGTTATACCGCTGCCTTACTGATATTTTAGTCCGTTGGATCCTTTTCTTTCACAATGCAGGTCCTGTGGTGGTTTCAGCTGTGTCCACAAATTGATGTTGGACCTTTAAAGTTTTCAGCTTTGGAGAACATCACCTTCAAGGTTTAGAGAGATGTTCAGACAGAAATAGTGCAGGTTTAAGGAACAAACACAACACATTTGGTCACACGGTCTCTAGTTAAAAGGACAAAGAAACTTTCCTACCACGAAGCCCAGGAAAAAGCAAAGATTAAACAGAGTCAGCAACAATGTGTTAGAAACAAACCAGCGATTTCTTGTGTGTGCATCGTCTCCCATCACGTTTTTTTAAACAACAAAATAGGTGAGCGCATACATGTGTTTTCCTCATTAGAATCTTCTGCTGGTTTATTGCTTGTTGTCCTTCACTGCACCTGGGTGATCATGTGACTCTGAAGAAAAAAAATGAAAAGAAACTCAAGAATGATCCCTGCTGGGCCTGCCAATACAGAAGTATCTCTGACAGTTACAAGACAAAACAACCGTACTGTCAGAAAGGCTTTGACAGAATGAAGTGAACCATATTGACAGGATATCACGGAAGCATCTGGTGGGTCGTTTCAGATGAATGCTCTCATTTCATTGTCAATGTGCTTATGTGTGATGAATTTCCTGGACTGTCTTGGTTTCTCACAGCTCCTTAAAAGCAGAAGATGCTACCTTTAGCTAAAGCACTACTATGCTTTATACCTACGGCCTTTCATAAGAAATGTAGATATCATCAGAGATGTGCCGAAAGAAAATTCTGGATTTTCGCCCACCTTATAAACCCCCCAGAATTGCATTTCTCCTAGACCACTTTCACAAAACATAGGACAGGAATTTTTGGCTATACTTAGGTATACTTTGGGGATGTTCTTTTTTTTTTCTTTTTTTTTTTTTGAAGGGGCATTCTTCTGGAAAAGCTTTTATCTGTGATCCAAAGAAGGGGAAAATAGTTAAAGACTGATGACTTTCCCAGTGTGATTCAGTAACTGCTCATTTCTTATCTTATAACTGACCTTCCAGTCATTTACTATGTAGGGAAGTCATACTTAATGAACTACTGGGTTTTTAGGAGATGGTCAAAGGATCAGAATAATATTTAATATTATAATATCTATTGTTTTTTCTTTTAGAATGAACTAAGCATCATTCCATGACATTCCTCATTGCTCAAAAATTTATTACAATGTATTACATATTTTTCAAAATAATTTTTTATCATGGGAAACATACACAATTGGAGCTACTCAAGAGGAGATGAATTATATTCATCATGGTTTAGCCATAAGGTTGCATTGCCAAAAAATTGAGTTATCTATGCATATGCTAATGTGGAAAATTTACGTGCCATGATTTCAATGGAAAACAGAGGTGAATAACTACCGTTGCTTTTCTCTGAGTAAAGAAAAATGTAAACATATATATATTTTTCATTTATTTTCAGAGAGTCAAAGGAAATGAAAACAATGGTCACCTGTAGGGAGAGAAACTCAAAGTCGCAGAGAGGATTGATGCTTTCATTCTTCATTTCACTCCTTTTTAAATGGCTTAACTGTTTTAACTAAGTAGTACTCTGTGATATTGACTGGGGTTATCTAGGAAGGAAGAATACTACTGCTGCTCTCTTCCCTTGTATCCTCTTTTGTAAAGCAAACGAACAACAAAATGACCCACAAATCTGCATGCTTCTGAGATTTGGGAAATTTTGTCCGGATTATTCACTACTGTGTCCCTTGTGCTGGAACATATTAGGTGCTCAATAAATGTTCATTTCATAAAGAAACAATAAAAGTCAATAAAACTATTTAATATAACATTGAAATGAGAATAACAGGTCTGTGTAAATGCAAAATAAGCTGGTTCATTCTATGTACTTTTAGCGTGTGTTTCCTCTCAAATGTTTGCTCTGCCCATTACGTGATGACACAGCTATTAATAAAATGCTCTAATGCTGAAGTCATTATGAAGCAACTCAGTCACCCAGACAATAAATATTTACTAATACCTATTATGAATTAGACAGCAGATATAGATGCATAAACAAATGTGTATATAAATGTGGAATTATTGTGTGAGTACAGTCATAAACATGAACTGAAATAAGAGTTGTAGCTGAGTGAGAATTCACTGAAATTGGCCTTTCCAGGAAGTCTCCCTGATTAAATTATACACAAAGCTAGAGAAAGGCAGAAGCAAAAACGGTGGAGACAAACTTTCAAAGCAGAGACAATTTTGAGTGAGAATAACTGGAGGTAAAAAAGAGTTTAGATAATCCACCTAGCCCGAGAACACCAGAAAGCCCACCCGGCTCTCCGATAGGTGGGGACAAGGAGGGCCAGAGAGGGGGAAGGAAAACGTTTCAGGCACAGAGTTGCAGGATGCTTGACAAAATATATTCTTTTGTCTAAGAGCCATCCGAAGCCACTGAGAGGTTTTAAGAATGGGGATAATTTGCTTTTTCTGTATTTCCTGATACAATCATGTGGGATATTTTTTCTTCAGACTGTTAATATAATGGATTCTATTAATTAATTTTTGAATGTTGAACAAATTTAGCATTCTGGAAAGATGCCTGACTTGCTACTGGCATATTGTCCTTTGGATAGATAATAGATAGATACATAGATACATAGATGATAGATAGATATTAAGTAGATAGATGGTAGATAGGTATTAAATAGATGATTGATAGATGGACAGACAGACAGACAGATAGATCTGGATTAATATATATTTCTTTTCCATAGAAAGATGTCCAACTTTAATCACCTTCCCAGAGTTGGCATTTTATGTGCCCTAAACAATTACGCACCAAGTGCAGTGACTATCACAGAAAGTAAGATGCAGGTAGGTGTCAGCAGTGCAAGGACATGCAGCAGAAAGAGGAAAGTGGACAAAACAGGTGCATTTTTTTTCTTTTTAAAAAGGAACAAATAGGTCTGAGTGGCATTCAGAAAAGCACCCAGGGACACAGAGACAGCTCCCATCAACTGTGACGCGATCGCTCTCCCTAGTGCCCCCCTACTCTTCCACGCATGCCACAGGGGTGCATAAACAGAGCGAGAAGACTATAAACGCTGCATCTGCCACCTCACTGTCTTCTTAAAATGGCATTTAAAAATACCTTTATGACCTGAATTTAAGTGCTGAAAATGTCCTGAGAAAAACCATCAAAGCAAGAAGCTATTCTTTCAACTTTGCTAATCCCTACACCAGAAATTTGGTTGAATACATATATGTGTATGTGTGTGTATACATATATATGAAATTAAAATATATTGTTGGAATAGAAAAGTGAGACTAAAGGAAAATATATTCCATCTTAATTGTTTTTGATAAAAAAAAAGAAAGAAAAAAATGGATCTTTCATGCATGGAACGGAATATTGTTAGACTTCAGTAAATGATAGAAACAGATTTGGGCGGGGAGGCCATCAGGATGGTGACATAGGTTGTTTCCAACTACAGTCGCTTCAATATAATAAAGGGCACATCTAACAAGCCCACATTATACTCAGAGGCAAAAGGTTAAAAGCTTTCCCTCCAAGCTCAAAAACAAGACAAAGGTGCTCACTCTCACCACCCTATTCAAATAGTACTGGAAGTCCTAGCCTGTGCAATCAGACAAGAAAAAGAGATAAAACTCATCTACATTAGAAAAGAATAAGTATAATTGTCTCTGTTTGCAAATGATATGATCTTACATATAGAAAATCCTAAAGACTCCACCCAAAAACTGTTGGAGCCAATATACACATTCAGTAAAGTTGCAGAATACAATACCAACACACAAAAATCAGTTTGTCTCTATACACTAACAATAAATTATCTGAAAAAGAAATAATGAAAACAATCTCACTTACAATAGTGTCAAATATTCTTAGAAATCAATTTAAACAAGGAGGGGAAATATCTGTATAATTAAAACTATAAGACATTGATGAAAGAAGTTGAAGAAGATACAAATAAATGGAAAGATATTTTGTGTTCATGGTTTGGAAGAATTAAAATTATTAAAATGTTCACACTACCCAGTGTAATCTATGGATTCAATGTACCTTGTCGAGATTTCAGTGGCTTTTTTTTTTTTACAAAAATAGAAAAAACAATTCCCAAATTTGTAGAACCTTGAAAGACCCAGAATAGTAAAGCAATTCTGAGAACAGAGATGAAGTATTATACTTCCTGAATTTAAAGGATATTGCAAAACTGGGTGAGCCTGGGTGGCTCAGTCAGTTAAGTGGCCAACTTCGGCTCAGGTCATGATCTTGCAGTTCGTGAGTTCGAGCCCTGCATCGGGCTCTGTGCTGACAGCTCAGAGCCTGGAGCCTGCTTCAGATTCTGTGTCTCCTTCTCTCTCTACCCTTCTGCTCAGGTTCTGTCTCTCTGTCTCTCAAAAATAAATAAACATATAAAAAAAAAGCAAAACCATAGTAATGAAAACAGCATGATATTGGAATTAAAATAGACACATAGACTAACAGAATGGAATCTAGAGTCAAAAATAAACCAATGCCTAAACAATCAAATAGTATTTGACAAGAGAGCCAAGAACACTCAATGAGGAAAAGATAGTCTCTTTAATAAATGGCTCAGGGAAAACTAGATATTCACATGCAAAGGAAGGAAATCCTTATCTTACACCACTCCAAAAAATTAACTCAAAAAAGATTAAATACTTAAATATAAGAAATGAAACCATAATACTCCTAGAAAAAAATAGGGAAATTTTCCTTGACATTATTTTATGGAAATGACATGGAAAAACACAAGCATAAAAAGCAAAAATAAACAAATAGGGCTACATCAAACTAAAAATCTTCTGCACAACAAGGAAATGATCAACAACGTGGAAAGTTAACTATGGAATGGAGCACAATATTTGTAAACAATACACCTGATGAGGGGCTAATGATGCCCAAAATATATAAGAAGCTCATACAATCCAAGAGAAAACAAAGCCAATTATAAAGGAGCACAGTCCTGAGTAGAAATTTGATCACAGAAGGTATTCAATTGGACAGAAGGTGCATGAAAAGGTGCTCAATGTCACTAATTTTCAGGGAAATGCAAATCAAAACCATAAGGAAGTATCTCCTTACATCTGTTAGCATGTCTATAATCAATAAGATAAGAAATATCAAGTGTTGGTGAGAATGTGGAGAAAAGGGAACACTTGCGCTCTTGTCAGTGAAAATGTAAATTTGTGTGCCCACTATAAAAATCAGTACAGAGTGTCCCCAATAAATTTAAAAAATTTTTAAAAATTTAAAATAGGACTATATAATATATAATCCAGCAATTTCAATTGTAGATATATATTCAAATGAAATGAGATCACTCTCTTAAAGAAATAGCCACACCCACACGTTCACTGCAACATTATTTATAATAGCCAAGACATGGAAACAACCTAAATGTTAAATGTCCATCAAACAGGTGAAAAGAAAAGGTGATTGTACATACATGTGTGTGTGTTTACACACAATGGAATATTATTCACCCATAAAATGAAGGAAATCCTGCATTTACAACAACATGGATGAATCTTGAGGGCATTATGCTAAGTGAAATATCTCAGAGAAAGTAAAATACTGAATGAACTTACTTATATGTAGAGACTAAAAAACTGAATCCATAGAAACAGAGAATAGATTGGTGGTTTCCATGGATGGGGGATGGGGGAAATGGGGGAAAGTGGTGAAAGGGTACAAATAAGTTCTGAGAATGTAATGTACAGTTTGATGACTATAGTTAACAATAATGTATTGCATACTTAAAAGTTGCTAAGAGCATAGATTGTAATAGTTCTTAGCCCCCCCAAAATTGTAACTATGTGAGATGATGTATGTGTTAACTAACCTAATGCGGTAATCATTTGGCAATATATACATATATAAAATAATTATGTGCCCTGCAAACTGACACAATCTTACAGGTCAATTATATCAATAAAGTTGAAAAAATTCTGATGATAAAATTAACAAATACAGTGTTTTGACTCCATGTACATGTGCGATGTAGAATATTTATTTAGAATGTATTGCAAATGAATGGGTTGACCAAATGTGTTGGTCAATTTTTAGTTTGTTTTGCTTTGTAAAAAGAGGACTAGCAGAGGATAATGATAAGAAAATCAAACCTTTAATACCTGTAATAGGTCTTTGATGATTTTGAAGTAAGATGTGTGATACAAGATTTGTATGAGAATCATACTCAGAAATGACCAGGTGTTATTCTTGCCGTTCATTCATGAGGCGGGAGAAGACCTAAATTAATTAGCAGGTGGAATGCAAGAGAATATATGCTTCAAGAGAAAATGTAGGGACGCCTGAGTGACTAAGTCGGTTAAGCATCCGACTTCAGCTCAGGTCATGATCTCGGTGTTTGTGAGTTCGAGCCCTGTGATGGACTCTGCGCTGACAGCTCAGAGCCTGGAGCCTGCTTCTGATTCTGTGTCTCCCTCTCTCTCTGACCCTTCCCTGGTCATGCTCTGTATATCTCTCAAAAATAAATAAACATTAAAAGATTTTAAGAGAAAATGTAATGGGTTTAATAATCTTACTCTCGCATTATTCTTTTAAAGAAGTAGAAAATTTTCATTAGAAGCAAGTCATAATCAACTTATTTATCCATATGATTATGTATTTATTTATTCAACATTTTCTGAACATCTATTTGTATAAGAGAAAGTGTACTTATTTTCATATACATTTTTGTTAATTTTTATAAAAGCTCTTCAAAATACTTCATTTATGGGTGAGGAATTGAAATTCAGGGAAAATTAAAAAACTTACTTTGGGTCACAAAGTAGCAAGGAAAAATTAAATGAAATGATATTGGTCACCAAATTTCATACTCTTTCTGGTAAGTATATGGAGGAGAATCAACTTCAAAGCAGTGAATTCAACATTTAGCACAGTTCAATATTTGAAGGATTCCTACAGTACTGCTTATACTCAGGTTTTTCTTGAATTAAAATTAAGCAAGTTTATATCTCATTTCCTATACCTAAATGGTAAGTTTCTTAAAGCAGTTCATCATTATTAATCTATCTAATACATCACTTTGAAAAAAAAATACTGAGAGTCAGCAACTATTCTTGACTGAATGGATGGAGAAAGATATTGAGTTACAAGCCTAATCTCTTTCCCTCAAAAATGGAGGCACAAGGTAGCATAGGCAAAGAGGGTGTTCCAGAAGCAAGGATCATTATAGCAAAAGTACAATTACTAGGAAGGAGAATATTGACTTTTAGATACACCAGGACTCAGCCACCTAAACAGATAAAAACTGGGTTGTCAATCCAAACAAGACTAGAAAACAAATACACCGAGATGAAAAACCAAATATAATGATTGTGGAAGACTGGAAAAAATAATAGTTTCAAGTTAGTATGAAGGAATTTTTGAGCCTCTCAGAAATACATCTCTGAGAGCTTCTCATATTGTACATTGTGAACTTTAAAAGGGTTCCAAATTTCAAGCACTTTATCCTTCAATATTCCAAATTCAAAAAGCTATTGGCTTTGTCTTTATTTCAATGAAAAACAATTCATTGAAATGCAAGCATATATAACTTCAAATCAATGTATACTTTACCCCATTTAAGAATGAGGAAAATACCTAGTCAAGGGAATATTTACCTTGATTTTTTTCCCTAATAGTAATGATGAATTACTCTGTGTCATCTACATTCCCGTGACATATAACATTTATAACCATTAATGTGCAGCCACAAGACAGCAAGGTGAGAGGTGCAGGTGATAGCTGTGCACAGGGTTTTTCTGAGAAGCTAACTGGTCCATACAGAGATTAAAACCACAACCCTGACCTCCCAATCACCATTCTACCCTCCAGAGCTAACTGACCCAAACGATAAACATTACAGAAGATACCCACTGAGCTATTAGGTTGATGGATGGGAAGTATTTTAGAACAAGGCATCTTGTGAAGATAATATGATAATTTAAGTAGTTGTCCATCTCAGTGGTACCAATTTATAGCCAAGGCTAATGCAATAGTTTCTTCTTGCCCAGAGGCCAAGCACTGCTAAGCTACATCATTGCCAGAGAGACACCAAATAAACACATCTACTATATATATCAAGGATACAATGCAGCTAAAACAGAAGCAGAATTGAATACAGGATTTTCAAATCAGCCTTTTACCTCTACCATTGGAAGTGAAAGAGAAAGGAAACGATTCATTGGAATTAATTCATGAATATAAATAAATATCTCTAAGGAGATGAAATGTTGTAAGGAGAACATTAAATTTCTTTTATTCTCTAGCACATATTAATAATAACACATAACATCTTGAATTGTACAGCAATCATCAGTTCACCTGAAATACATCCAGAGTGTTTCAGATTTGAATTGTTGAGAAATAAAGATCCTGAGTTACATATATATCAGTAGTTATAAGTGAACCACATAATGAAGACCTTCAGTCTGGGATATTTACTGTTAAAAAGCATGTGAACTTATTCACTTGAGAGGAAAATTAATAAAGAATGTCTTTTGTTATCATTGGTTGGATTTGGCTTTGTTCTGTTGGTCTTACATAGGTAGATCATTTCTTAATGGGGGAGCCCGAAGTTGAGAAGGTTATCACCAATTAGTTAAATCTTTGATCACATGACTTAACCAGCTATATTTTCTAAAAGATTATATAATTGACAAATAAAATTAACAAAAATATTTTAATAATTCCATCATGAATATTACCTAAATTACATATACTAACATATATGTGTATTATATATATTTTTTACATATTTTATTATACATGTTGACTCATGATATGTGTGTTTATATATGTATTTAAAGAGATACAAAATATGTAACAAGATGTAAGTAAATATAATTACATAGTCATAGATTGTAAATGCTCTCCAGTGAAAAGTTAATATTTTCCTTAACTCAGAAATTGGTAGAAAACTAGATAAAATAAGCATTAAGGCATATATAATTTAAATAATACTATCAACATATTGACCTAATTGTCATTTATAGAACACTGTACTACATAAAATAAATTTTTTCAAGTGCACATGGTATATTTACCATAAATATAGTAAAGAATGTCTTAATAAATTTAATAGATTTCTGGTATACATGGTATGTTCTCTCACTGATGTAATTTAGTGAGGAATCAATAAAAATATTTGGAAATCAAATAACATACTTCTAAATAATACATGGTTAAAAAAAACTTATGAAAGATTCTAGAAAATAAATCAAATCAAATGAAAATGAAAATATATCACAACTGTGAAATATAATTATAGTCTGTACAGGGAAATTTAGACCATTAAAGACATGTAATTGAGAAAAATAAATGTCTAAACTCCATGATCTAAATTTCTACCTTAAGAAGTTAAAAATAGAACACAGAAACTTAATGTAACTAGAAAGAAGAAATTAATCTAAGAAGAAAGAAGAAAATAATGAAGATGAGAAAAGAATCCAAAGACATGGGAAACAGAAAAACAGATAGATAAACTCCAATCTGGCCTTAACATGATAAAAAGAGAGGTAACTAAAGTGCAAATATTAGAAATAAAGAATACAGGGGTGCCTGGGTGCTGGGTGGCTCAGTTCAATAAGCGTTTGACTCTTGGTTTCAGGTCAGGTCATGATCTCACAGTTCATGAGTTTGAGCACCAGCTTTGGGCTATGTGCTGACAGTGTGGAACCTGCTTGGGATTCTCTGTCCCCCTCTCTCTCTGGCCCTCCCCTACTCGCTCTCTAACTCTCTATCTTTCAAAATAAATAAATAAACATTGAAAAAAAGACTTACTACAGACATTAAAAATAAAGATATTTATGAGAAAACTTTGTTACATGTTCAATAATATATATAAAATAAGCAAAGTATATGAAAAATTAAACTTACCAAGATAGACACAAAATGAAACAGAAAATTTGAATAGTCCTAAACCATTAAGCATTTATTTTTTTATTAAAAATGTAATTGTAATTCCTGAGAAGGGGAGGTGTATTTTTAAAATTCGGTACTGTACCCCGCAGCGGAAGAAGCAGGCATTAGTAAATAATATGTACTCTTGTTAAAACCAACCGACTAAGAAACAAAACAAAGCCAAACAAATCCAAAAACTTTACAACAAAGAAAACTCAAAAACAGATTGCTTTACTGAATTCCATCAAATACTTAAAAAGACGAAATAACCTGATATTCCATAATCTCTTTCAGAAAATAAGAAGAGAAAACACTTCCCTATTGGATTATACCAATCTAACCCTATTGGTTACCCCCTCCTTTACTTAACATGATATTGAAAATCTTAGCTATTGTAATAAGACAGGAAAACAGATAAATGGGATAAAGTTCAGGAAGGGAGAAGCAAAGTATATTTGCAACTTTTGAGGTTTTTGTACATACAAGCATTATATACATAATTTTACATAAATATTCCTAAGAATCTATAAGATAACCAGATAAATCAGTAACTAAATCTAACTTGAATAAAAAGCATAAGTTTAAAACACAAAAAACAACTGCATTCTCCCTACTAAGAGCAAACAAATGGAAATTATATTTTGAAGATATTTTCTTACAATAGCATAAAAATGTTAAATGCTAATGAATAAGCTTAAGAAAAGTGTTTAGGTCCTAAAATTTAAAAATATTACTAAGAAAAACCATGTTCCTGGTTTGAAAAATGGAATGTTTTTAAGGTATCATTTTACTCAGATTGATCTATGGATTCAATATAAACATATTAATAATAAAAATTAATAATTATTTAAAATTATTCAGCTAATTCTAAAATTTGTATTGAAATGTGAAAGACACAAGTATGGTGCATCCTGGTAATTTCTCTCTATATATATATATTTTTAGTAGACTGGAAAAGTTGTATCTCTCAAAAAATTTGTCCATTTCAAGTATGTGTCCAATTTATTTGTGTAAGATTGTTCATAATTCCCCCATCTCATCACTTTAATTTCTGCAGTATCTGGCATGATAGCTCATCTTTAGTTCCTAATATTTTTGATAGATTATGTTTCCATTTACTTTCTAAATGTTTTTAAATATTTTTCAAAAATTTCTTATATGCTGTTCAGAATTATGTTGTGCAGTTTTCAAGTATTTATACATTATCTAGATAACTTTTTCTAACTGATGCTTTTATATGATTTCATTTTGGATAGAAAAAGATACTTTCTATGATCCAGCATGAAATAAAAATTCTCTGATACCATGCCCTTATCAAGGAATAGGGACCGCCACACAGCCATTGGCAGACCTCTTCACGTTAACGTTAACGTTACTCTGTTACTAGTTCTGAAAAGTTACTGTAAAGAAATGTGCTAGCATTGCCTAATTCTACATTTATTTTACCATTTTGCTCACAGCAATGGGATTCTTTAAGCAATTATTAAAACCCTTTGAAACAATGTTTTGGGAATCTACCCTATAATTAAGACTATATCAGATTTATATAAGGAAGGCATTTTTAAACAACGTTTAAATAATGGTTATTATCTTTCATGTTTTCTTAAGATATGAAGAATAGTGAGCATTCGGAAGAGGAGCTTTTCAATATTCTGTAAGTAACCATCAATCAATAGAATCTAATGGACGTCTATTGAACGTCCCACCCAACAGCAACAGGTAACACATTCTTTTCAAGCCTGTGCAGAACATTCACCAAGATTGACCATATTCTGGTTTATTAAACAGACCTCAACACATTTAAAAGAATTTAAGTCACAGACTATGTTCTCTGACCATAATGAAATCAAACCAGAAATCAATAATAGGAAGACAACATGAAAACCCCCAACCACTTGGAAATTAAACATACATTTTGAAATAAGCCCTGGGTCAGGAAGAAAGCCCGAAAGAAAACACAATATGTAAAACTGAACAGAAATGAAAATACAAAAGTCTATCTGAATTGGTATTTTTCCTCTTTATTTACATTAGGAAGTTTAGGCTTGTCTGCAGGAGGTCATACTTAAAATAACATAAAAATAATAATGAGATGTAGTCATTGCCCAGGGTTTCTATGCACCTTTCTCATTTAATCGCCTGGTGTATTTTTTATTTCTGTCTCTGTTATGTCTTGACTGTGGTCACCTTTACTCCTACTTTATCAACATTGAAGTGAAATCAGAGACCATTCTTTCATCATTCTTGTAAAAATAGCAAGGATAGTGTCTGTTTTAACAAGCTAAAAAAGAAATTTAGAAACAAAGAAGCTTAGGACCACAGATTAAGTATTAAATGGCACTTCCAGGGAATTTTGTGTAACCATATAGCTAATGTCTGGGTCTGTCCTGAAATGAATCCAGCAAATGATGATAAATTGTGTTTGAACATTTCAATTCGTGAAAAGCGTGTTGCTTGCTGAGGCAGTATATTAAGCTTTCCAGAACAGTTTTGATTGTTTCAAAGTTCTTTTAATTAACCTGAGACCTAGTTCAATTTAATTTCTACCACTTGGTACTTCCTTAGGGTGCTTCCCGGATTGGGGGAAAATTCTAGTCCATCTACATGCGTTTTTATCAGGAGTTTCTTTGCAGATTTTATAATTCACTCTGAATCTTTGCTTATTACTTGCAGCCTCAACGCCGGGCATATTCGCTAAGGGTCTCCTGTCAGGACTAGGAAACTGTTTCTCCTGTTGAGTTTCTCATTGAAAGGAATACGCACCTGTCTCTCCACCCTTCTGTTTGAGTCAGCGTAAGAGACTCATTCACTAGCACGCCTTTGGCAGCCTTTCTGCAGAGAGCATTCCTGTCCTACCTCCTCAACCCCTACCCGCTGACAAAAGAGACGGGGAAGGGGGCAGGGACTGATGGCCGTCCATTTTCATAGAAGATTTTGGAACTCTTTACTTACACCTATCATCACGTCATCAAGACAAATGTCAGTAGTGCCCTCTTGTCTTCTCTCCCAAATCTACCCAGTTTCCTACTTTATACGGCATGGTATTTTGATTAGTAATTTAACACTCTTGACTGGAAGTTTCTTTAGAAATGCCTTCAAATACAAAATCGATGGGTTGAGAAATCAAAATGTAACAGAATAAAGACTGAACTGTATTTTAAATGGATTCCTGGAATCAGTAACTTCTGAAAACCACATCATGGTCCAAGTGCCCCAGAGCTTTCAGTGGATGAAGGCGTTCCATGGCTGAAAGACTTTTCGTGAACAGCGAAGAGATAAATTATGCCACTTGCGAAGTCTGTGCACAGAACTTCAAAAAGTCCCTAAAGTAAACAAAGAAAGTAGCTAGGAGGGAAATACTGAATGTGGAAGAGATGATGAGCTAATTACATAATTATTAAAATATATTAAAGTAAACAGCCAGCAAATCTAAAGGGGATGAACTCATCATCCGAATGCAACTTCTTGTCGGATGCTACCAAAACAATCAAAGAGAGTGAGCCCTGCTGTATCAGGAAACGAAATATTTCATGCCTCATTGCTGGTCTCATTTAAATACGTTCCACTGAATAATGTTAAGTCTCAGAGTGGAAATATGATATTTCATTGCCATTTGCAAAAATCTCCCATTTTCCAGTATAAAGATGGGGAGCATATTTTTCTCTGACCCATCTTCTCAGGTTCAAGGGAAAAAAAGATTAAAAAATAGCAGATAATCTGGTTGTTGTGGGAATGAGAAGGGCTTTTAAAATTAAGTGCATTTGCTATGTCAGAATAACTGCATTTTCATTAATGTGAATGATATGAGCAGGGTTGTTAACATTTTAGTATGCTGGCTCACACATTAAAATCTTACTCACGATGTGGTCTGGCTTCCTTGTTTTCATTAAATCACTGCCTCTCGGCAGGAACCCAGACAAACGGGAGGGCCCGCATCGCTCTGTGTGACTTTCTGTAGGAAGCCTCCATACAGGGCTGCATAATTGTGAATAAGGCCTTTAGAAGAAATGTGAACACTTCCATTGTGTTGAAACAAGGCAAGAGGCCAATGTTTGAGAGTAGGTCGTTACAGTTTTGCCAAATTATGGAAGGGAAAATGCACGGGGCCAATTTTAAAGCCCAGCTGCATCTTTCTAATCTAAATATATAGCAAGTTAAGAGTTCAATTTTCTTAGCTTTGAGTAAAATTACAGCTCTACAAAGGTGACAATTAAAGAGATTTTTTTAACGTTATAAAAATAATGTATCACGATCGGTGTAAAACACCAGAAACGCAACCACTTTTTCACCCAAGTCTTAAATGAAATAAGCCTTTCAAGGGAGCAGAATTAAAATGCTTTCGGCAATGTCAGTTCCCTACTTGAATCCAGCAAGGGCTCCATGGTGCTCATCTCCACACACCCCTATTCTCTTCAAAGTTTGTCTCTTCTAGGCCCAAACCCCGGACCTCTGCTTCAGCTGGGTGGGGCCCTGGGCTGTCCATGGAATATGTCACACTTAGTCTTGAGTGAAAGGTCAGGCTCACATTCTTCTGAATTGGAATATCCTCTCCACCATCTCTGTGCCTCTCACAGCCACACCCCCTTTCTGAGTTCAGGTCTAAACTCATTTTACAAGGTTCCATTGCTTCCAGGCACATTGAATTCTAGCCCCTCAGTGACACCACATTCAATCACACAGCCAGGTCTTTGCGTGTGCTGTTTCCGACGTGCACTGATTGGGTTTCCCCCCTGCATGGATCCAGGGGTGGCAGGGGGAGTCATTCACATGAAACTCAAGCTATCACCTTGCCATTTACTAGTGTGTGTTTCTCTGAACCTCATTTTCTCAATGCCCTTAAAGTCGAGATTATAAAAGTTGTTTTAACCTACTATTAGACTTTCATGGGGCTTCTATTGGCTGAAGTGCTTTGTAAACTATTAAATTCTATGCAGTGTGCGTTTTTGTTACTGCAGCTGTGTATATGGTTTGTCTCTTCGACTAATTAAACATTACTTTACACCCATCGACTTCAGAGAAGTTTAACAGACACACAAAACATTGCCGATTGGAGCGCCTAGGTGGCTCAGTCGGTTAAGCATCCAACTTCAGCTCAGGTCATGATCTCGCAGTTTGTGGGTTCAAGCCCCGCGTCGGGCTCTGTGCTGACAGCTCAGAGCCTGGAGCCTGCTTTGGGTTCTGTGCCTCCCTCTCTCTCTGCCCTTCTCCTGCTCAGGCTGTGTCTCTCTCTGTCTCAAAAATAAATAAACATTAAAAAAATTTAAAAAAACGTTGCCAATTGTAGGTGCTTAATAATACTGCTTAAACAAATGTTAGTTCACATAGTATCAGCGGAGGAAATAGTCATTCAGTCAACCAAATTGTCCTCAAGCTGTTGAAAACACTAACTGATCCTACTGCCTGGAGACTTGCGACACAACTAGTATCTTCCTGAAAATCCTGAATCCTTCCATGGCTCCAATCGTAGATTCCATCCTCAGGAATCACAGCAACTACATAGGGCACCAGAGCTAAGGTGATGTGTGCAATAGCAGAGTTCTGGCCAGGGCACTCCATGCAAGGTTGGTATTCACCAGTCAACATGACGCTACTGGTTGTTAACCATTTTGATCAGGACACAACACAGTGAGAACACACAACAATGAAACACAGGAATCAAAGAAGCCGAGCGAGGGGGAAGAAACATATGTCTTAGGCTTTCAAGATGGAAAGGGTTAGCGAGTAGAATGGAATGCTCACAGATGCTATAGAGACTGGGTGCAATATGCAGTTGGAATAGCTCTTAAATATCTTTTAAAGTAAACAAAGCAGCCTTATGAATAATACATGGCGGTTTGGCTGAATGCCTACTGATTGCAGAACCCCTTTGGGGACAGTGGGTTGAGAGTCTGCATTTATTAAAACATACAATAACAATAATAACAATAATGAATCTTAACTCTTGTTTTTCCATCTTGTCTTTGTTTCAGAGGTGCAGAACGCTCAGAGGCTCACTCAGATAAATAAATAATGACGGCCGATCCTCGGAAATTGCACCTGAGTGGTTAGGGTTCAAAACATTTCCTGGTTCGCTAGCAGGACTCTCTGATTTGCCCCCTTCAGTTAGGGTTCCTGTCACCCTTTATTCCCGCTAAAGACAGGCTTCCAAGACGCAGATATTTGAAACAGGTCTCCGTAGTTCTCCTAAGGCCAATTGCAAGGATTTGGCCATGACTCCCCCCTCAACTTCCCCTTGACCTTCCCAAGCCCCACCTCCTCCCTCACTAATCCCTATGTTTCTGTGTGCCTTAGCGTTTTTATAACACTTGGTGGCTTTGAAAGACATGTTGTGGTCATTATTCCTTAAGAGCCTGCAGCAACCCTGCAAGACTGTCTAGATAAATAAAACAGGTGAGAAAATGGCCTTACAGCAAAATTCCGTAATTTGCTTGGCAATTCACCAGGTTTTCTATTAAGCACATTTCCAACTTTTAAAGTGCGCAGAAAGAGAAAAGTTCTTGAACGCACACTATATCTGCTATCCGCCTGGGCCTCCTGCTCCTGGCTGATTACACCCTCTTCCTTTGTTGAGAATATCATACTCAGTAGAATCACCTCACTTTTCACCGACGCACAAACATGCCTGCATGCACAAGCATCGTCTCCTGTTTCTTCCTGTTGAGCACTTTCTTTTTTTTCAGTGGAGGAGGACTCCTCCAGCCCCTGACTCACACACAGCTTGTGTTCCCTGAGGCTTAAGGCTTTTCCCATGATGCCATGGCCAAATCCTAAGATGCTTAAGACTCGGAGGTTGAGAGACCAAAGAGGAAGTTGATGCTAAGAGGTTAAAAGCTTTTGGCTGCCGCATAGAACTAGTGAGGCAGAAACTGTAATTCAGAGCCATTGAAAGAGGAGACGTTTGTAAGCACCATCAGCTTTCTGTGGAGATCTCTGTCTAGCTTTTCCTTGGGATAAAGGGCCAACTGAAAGTAGGCCTACATTCACAAAATCTGAACGTGGGACTCTAAATGTCTGGATTTCTGGTAGCTGAAGGAAAATTAAATCCAACATTAAGGAAATGAACAATATGCTAAGATACAGGAAGATGAAAAAAGAAAACTCATTATTTGCATATGAAATATTTGTGTACCCAGAAGTGAATAGAGTCTGCAGATGATAATTCGTATGTGAATGTAACAGTGTCACCAGATACAAGTATGATGTAAAAATCAACCATAAAATGGCAACAGGCACATAAACTTTAAAATAACAAAATACACAAATTTAAATGAATAAATGTAAATGAAATTAATTGAAAAATTAATACCGTTGATAGTATCGCAAAAATCTACAAGGCATAATAAATCTACGGTTGATCTATATAACTTTACTCTGAAATTTATAAAACGTTACTGAGACTAAGTGAAGACTTAAACATATGAAGCGATATGGCATTTTTATGCATGGAAGATTTAATGTCGTAAAGGATTAAATGTCCCCCAATTGATCTATAGTCACGAATCAATCTTAAATAAAATTCCAAATGATTTTGGTGGGGGAGGAAGGGCAAATGTGGAAATTGACGGGCAGATTCTAATATTTTTTATGGGAAGGCCAATGTCCAAGGTAAGAAGAGTAAAGTTAGAGGTCTTTCACTACAGAAGTGAAGACTGACACAGCACAAGTCATTAAGGGAGTAACACACGTATAGATGAATACAAGAGACAGATGAAGGAAGTTCAGACGTAGTCACACACTTGACACGTCTTCTGGTTTGCCACAATGGGGTGAAGACCAGAGAGCAGGTAGAAACACCAGCCTACTCTTTAAGATTTGAGAAGGCCTTTTGCAAATGGAAGGGTACTCGATTGAGAAATACAATTTAAAACTCTTACAAGAAAGCCCTATGTATCTATTAGAATAACTCACATGAAAAAAAAAAGACAGATACTAACAAGCATTAGCAAAAACGCAAATCAGTGGAAATCCTTATACCCTGCCAGGAGAAGTGCAGAGAGGTACAACTATTTTGGAAATCAAATTTGGCTCTTAAAGCTGAACATGCAAACTTTTGACTAAGGAGCCCCACCACACCTTGATATTTAATCAAGCAAAATGAAAACAGTTTTCCACCAAAAAAAGATATTACCGAATATTAAAGCATCTTGCCCATAGCTGAACAAACCCAGGAATAAACTAGTGCAGATCAAAACAGAATGCACCAATAAAATATGATACATTGAAAGAAATGTAATACTATCTAGCAATGAAAGCGAATAAACTGTTATATTTCATGACATGCAAAAGTTTCACAAATATAAGGCGTGAAAGAAGCCAGGCGAAGAAAGGACATGCTGCGTGATTTCATTTATATAAAGATCGATAATTTGGTGCTAGAAATATGGAAAGTTGCTTTCCTTCAGAAGGGGTGGCGACTAGGAAGACACTGGAGAGATGTTTCTGGATTTTTGCACCGAGGGAGAGCTGGTGGCCCCAGGGTTTTACGTATTAGAGATTATCTATCAGCGCGTGTATCATTGGTGTATTTTTCTGTGTGTACGTTATGCTTCAATAAAAATCACCTAAAAACACAAGCTCTATTACCTCTCATGAAAAAAACAGAATTCTTCCTTGGTATCTCCTGACTTTTTAGTACTATGTCACCTCCCTATATCCCTGTCCAGCCAGACTTCTAAAAAGTGCCACCCCTGCATTTGGTTCTCATGTCCTCACCTCCCATTTGACTCTGATCCACTCCTACATTTCCCCCTCAAAGTTCACAAAGAGTGCCCTTCCATAATATTTCGGTAGTCTTTTCTAATTAACAATGTATATATTAAAATCGATACTTTAACTTATTTGATTATTTCCTAAATTCTTATTTTTCCATATCTGGAAGCATACCAAAGGTCTCACCGCAATTTAAACAGTTGCGGTTCCTTTGCATCTTTGGGTTGATGTGGCCTTGTGTTTTATTCTGCAGCTGTTATAAATGCAAATAGACATAGTTATTGTTTTCTGTTTAGACAGTTAACATTCTGTAATATTCACCCACAAGTTTTACTTTTCCCAGTGTTCATATGTTCCTGAATTTTATACTTGATGCTCAATAATTTCACTATGATATGCCTCCACTTGGATCTCTTCCTCTTTATTCTGTGTGGCTTTACACTGGTACATTACATCATCATTGGAAAATCCCAGTTATTAGATATTTTGTGTCTGGTTTTGTTTTATTCTAGTTTGCAGCATCCCACTGCATGTATATGAAACTATTGAACCTGGTCATATTCAGTTCTTACACTTTCTATTATTTTCATTTTTGCTTTATTTTTTCTTTAATTTGCATTGTTAAATACGAATATGTAATTTGTAGATTTCCTATAGATCTGTCTTTCGGTTTACTAATTTTGTTTAAAATGAAGTCCAGGCTACTGTTAAAATCGCCTGATGAGTTCTCAGTTTTATACATTTTATTATTTAGTTCTAGAATGTTTTTTGGCCCTTTTTTATAGATTCCAACTCCTTGTTAAATTTCATCTTTGATCTATTTCTATATTCATCTCTCTATTGTAACAAGTTTACATTAGCTGTTTTAAAGTCATTGCCTGCATCACCTGACTTTTTAAAACTCAAAGTAAGCAATTTTCTGAAAATGTTCACTAATTTCCAAAAAAAATACTTCCATAATTTTTTTCCTCAGAGCAATATGAAAAAATGAACTGTTTGTGCAATGAAGCTTTTTTTAAAAATTGTGATTCATTGTGTCCCACAGTTTGAGTGGGAGAGCAGAAGCTTACAATTAAATAACACATAAGGGGACCTGAAGAGATAAGCCTTTTAAATACGGAGTTGCTTTTATATCTCAACTTTATTTTGAAGTGCCTTCTTCCATTTACCCTTTGCTAAGTAATAACAAAAGCTAATGTTTGAATTCCACTTTACTTACCTGAAAGTACCGCTTGGGGAAGAAAAGAAACAAAGACTCTACCCAAATACTCTTTATTTCACCCACTCCCTAATCTTGATGTTTCCTTTTCCCAAGGAAGATCCAATATCCAACCATAGGAAGCACTGTTTGCATTGCCCTTTCTGTCACTAGTCTGCCTGGACAGGTGAATAAACAAAGTCAGACAACTTTTATGGACACTGGAGACAGCCAGAGGATGCGCGAGACTGCTGATGACATGTCCTTGCTCAGTGATGACACCTTACTGAATGACAATAAGATTCCTAGGGCCAGCCTGGGACATTATGCCGACACAACTGATGACCATATTGAATAAGTGGCAGCAATGACAGTAAGAGATGTCATTCCATCACTTTGGGGTCTGCCCTAGGCAATGCCATTTGGTTTGTCTTTGGTGGCTTATCCCTTCTGCTTATCTATCATCCATACCTATTTCAAATTCCCTTGTCTCCATATTATCTATGAAGTAACTAAGTACCAAATGTCTCATTATAAACAGTGATGCGTGTGTTCAAATTTAATCTCCTCTAAAGGGCCACTGATGAGGGAGGGTTTTGAAATACTCTAATCAGAGATCGCCTGCATCAGAATGGTGTTTAGTATTTATGACCCACTGGGCAAGGTTGGGACTGCCATAAGTGATATCTGAAATAAATTATATTGGAAAAATGAAAATGTTAAAGATAGTAAAAGTGGGCAAGAATTTATTAATACTTTCCAGATCCAATACATGATTGGGGTTTAAGCCTCCAGCAAAGCAACCAGAAAGTTGTCACACAAAGCTCACAGCCCAGGACCCTCTTCCTACACTTCTTACTTCGCAGAGGTCTCTGTACTCTGACAGAAAAGCCAGAATGTCACTGCAGGCTTCCGAGATGCTGCTTCATGCATAGTTATAGTTGGAGAAAGCTAGGTAAAGAGAGTGAGACTTCAAATGCTATGTGACCCTTTTTAATTTGCTTGATGCACATTTCGTTGTTGGCAGAAAACAGACTTGCTTTCATTATAAATAATACCTGAACATGAGGTTGTAAGGGAGGGGATTTATATTCTCTATCACCTATAACTTCCAGAATCTAGAATTATATATTAAAACAACTATCGGAGCAACTGGGTGGCTCACTTGGTTAAGCGTCTGACTTCAGCTCAGGTCATGATCTCACCGTCTGTGAGTTCAAGCCCCACATTGGGCTCTGTGCTGACAGCTCAGGCTTGGAGTCTGCTTCAGATTCTGTGTCTCCCTCTCTCTCTCCCTCTCCCCTACTGGCACTCTGTCTTTCTCAAAAAATAAATAAACATCAAAAAATTTTTTTAAAAAACAACTATCATTTTTGACCCATCAAACAGCTTTGAATGAGTTTGTAATTATCATTAAGATACCCATTAAAGTACACATGAACTGTGTCTCATGATTTAGATGCTTATTTCGATCTAAACTCAAAGGCAGCTTTATCTTCCAATTTTTATTACTTTTGTCATAGAAATGCACATTATTGTTTATTTGTTAATGGAATATTTTACTTATTAATTTACCTCAGACATGGATTTGGAAGGATGTAAAAATTATAAAATCATCACTCAATAACAGTATGGGGCTCTCTGTGAAAATGTTAACTCAAATCATATCCCCAACTTCTGCTTTTCCCAAACTTATTAAAGGTCTGATTTTACAGTAATGATAATATGGAAAAAGAATACTTAAGTATGTTTAAAAAAATAAGAAAAGCTGATTTGAATGCATTGAGAAGTTGAATTATAATAAAAATGATTAAATTATCACATTACCCCTCTCTTTAAATAACTGAATGGTACATTAACAGAAAATGTGCTCTAATCACCACTTAGAAAGATTGGTTTAGCCCTGGGAAGGTAAATTTAACTCTTTGCTGGAGAGTATTCAGAAGCATTTATGTTCTGATTCAGCATCCAGAAAGCTTGGAAATTATCACTTGCGTCCTCACAAGGAAAAAGCTGTAACTGAAATCAACAACCCTTTTCTTAGATCCATCAGAAAACTGGGGTCACAGGAGAAACTGCTTCTTCCCAAGGTGGAGAGACAGACAGCAAATCACAGATTACTGAAGCAGAAGCCCAGGGGCAGAAAGTCTCACTGAAGACAGAACCCAGGGAATACAGCGAAACAGGACACATGGCTCTTGCCTTCCTTATGAAGTCTCCGGGGAGACCTGAAGATGACACAGGAGGCAAAAACAAGGGAATTTTGCCTGAAACACTAAACAGTGAACACCGTCTAAGTAACAGCTAGATAAACCAAAAGCCTACTAGTTCCTCCCATCCAGCCATCATGTCTGGCTTTCAGCAAAACACTGCACAGCATGTTGAAAGACAATTTTAAACTGAGTTAAAGAGGCCAAGGAAGCCTCATGAGCAGAATCAGATATGGAGGAGATTTTTGAATCATCAGACAAGAAATTTAAAACAATTATGATTGAAACGCTAAGGGCTCTAAAGGAAAAGTGAACAACACGTAAGAAGAGGTGGGGAGTATAAGCAGAAAGATAGGAAGTATAAGGAAGAATCAAGAAGAAAGAAGACGCGTTGTGACAGCCTGTGAGGACGCGGTAAGAGACTGGACACAGCCCAGGAAAGAACCGGTGAGCTTGAAGACGTGTCAAGAGAGAAACTTTCTAAATTAAAATGTAAGTAGAAAACAATTTAAAAGATGGAGCAGGATATCCAAGAACTGTGAGACAATTTGAAAAGTGTAACACATGCATAGTGTGAATACCATAAAAAGAAAGGAACAGAAGAAATACTTGAAGTATTAATGACTACAAATTATTCAAAATTAGGGACAGACACCAAAGCACATATCCAGAAAACTCAGAGAACGCCAATTAGAATGCATAAATTAAAAAATGTACACCAAGGTCGGGGCGCTTGGGTGGCTCAGTTGGTTAAGAGTCTGACCTCAGCTCGGGTCGTGATCTCACAGTTTGTGAGTTCGAGACCTGCATGGGGCTCTCTGCTGTCAGTGCAGAGCCTACTTTGGATCCTCTGTCCCTCACCTCCTCACGCCCTCTCTCTCAAAAATAAATAAACAATAAAAAATAATAAATAAATAAATAAATAAATAAAAATGTACGCCTAGGTATATCTTTTATGAACTGCAGAAAATAAAGAAAAAGAGAAAGTATTTTGAAAAAACCAGAGGAACAAATACCTTCTATATAAAATATGAATTATACAAATTACATCAGACACGTCTCAGACTTCAGGCAAGCCAAAAGAGAGTGAAATAAAATATTTAGGGTTGAAAGATAAAATTCCCAATCTAGAATTATGTGTCTAGTGAAATCATTCCTCAAAAGTGAAGGAGAAATAAAATCTCTCTCAGAAAAACAAAAATTGAGGGTGTTTGTTGTTAATAGACCCGCCTTGTCAGAAATGCTTAAAAAGTTTTTCAGAGAGAAGGAATATAACATAAATCAGAAAATCAGATCTACATAAAGAAAGAAAGAGCATTGGAAAATAAATTTAAAAAGGTAAAACAAAATGTTTCATTTTTCTTAGTCTTGAATTTATCTAATACCTCTGTGTTCAACATAATAATAGCAAATCATTTTTTTGTTTTTTACATCTATTGATATAATTGTATTATTTTTGTTCTTGGTTAATAGGGAGAATTACATCTATTGATTTTCACATGTTCCGTCTACCTTGCATTCTTGGAGTAACACCACCTACTCATAGTGTAGAATCCATTTTATATGTTGCTGGATTCAGGGCTTTGGCAGTTGGTTGATGATTTTTGTGATTCCTAAGGTATGTCTGTAATTTCTTGTGATAGCTGGCTTTGATATGACAGTAATACTGGCCTCATAAATAAATTGAGCTCCTTCCTCATAATTTCTGGAAGTGTTTTTAAAAGAATAATGCTAATTATAATACTTGGTAGAATTCACCAGTGAAGCCAGCTGGATCTGGGTTTCAAGTGTTTGAGTGTGTGTGTCTGTGTGTCTGTGTGTGCATGTGTGTGTGAAAGAGAGAGAGAGAGAGAAGGTGAGAGAGAAGATTTTAATTATTAATCAATTTCTCTTCTTTTTAAAAGTCTATCAAAAATTTCTACTTATTTTTTAAGTTTGTTTGTTTGTTTATTTATTTATTTAGAGAGAAAAAGCAGTGTAGGGGCAGAGGGACAGGGAGAGAGAATCCCAAGCAGGCGCTGTGCTGTCAGTACAGAACCTGACATGGGGCTCAATCCCATGGATGATGAGATCATGACCTGAGCAGAAATCCACAGTCGTATGTTTAACCGACTGAGCCACTCAGGCACCCCCAAAACGTTCTACTTCCTTTTGGGTCCTTTTCAGTTATTTGTTTCTTTCTAGGAATACGTCCACTTCTCTGAAGTTATGTAATTTTTTGGCGAACAGGCAAAAGATAAATTCTTAATATTACCTTAGAGATATGACCTTATAATATTATTATTCATAATATTACCTTATAGATATTTTTACTTCTGTAAGATTGTTGGTAATTACCACTCATTCTTCTTTGGTTTTAGTGATTTGAGCTTTTTTCCTTCTAGATGCAAATGTTTATCAATTTTACTGATCTTTTCGGGGCGCTGGGGTGGCTCAGTCGGTTAAGCATCGACTTCGGCTCAGGTCACGATCTCACAGTTCATGGGTTCGAGACCCACATCGGGCTCTCTGCTGACAGCTCAGAGCCTGAAGCCTGCTTTGGATTCTGTGTCTCCCTCTCTCTCTGATCCTCCGCCGCTCACACTCTGTGTCTCTCTCTCTCTCAAAAATAAAAATAAATGTTAAAAAAATTTTTTTTTTAATTTTACTGATCTTTTCAAAGAACTAACTCTTGGGTTTGTTGGTTTTCTTTATTTTCTTCTATTTTCAATTTTATGTATTTCCAGTTATTATTTCCTTCCTTTTGTTTTTATTGGGAGATTCGTTTTCTTGTTGCTTCAGATACAAGATTAGGTTATTGGTTTAAGATCTTTCTTATTTTTCAGTGGAGATATTTGTGGCTGTATATTTCCACCTAAACCCTACTTTTGCTGAACTCTTTAAGTTTTGGCATTTTGTGTTTTCATCTTTACTCACATAAAGATATTCTCTGATTTCTTTAGTGATTTTGTCATTGATCAACTCATTATTCAGCAATGGGTCCTTTAGGGTCTACATGTTGTGAATTTCCAAATTTTCCTTCTGTTTTTGATACCTAATTTCCTTCCATAGTGGCCAGAGAACATTCTTTATATGTATAACCCTTTTAAATTGGTTTTGATTGTTTTTTGGATTAATATATGATTTATCCTGGAAAATGTTCATTGTGCACTTGAAAAGAATGTGTAATCCTTATTTGGGGTAGAATATTCTATAGTTCTTTTTTTTTATATATAGTTTATTGTCAAGTTGGTTTCCATATAACACCCAGTGCTCTTCCCCACAAGTGCCCTCCTCCATGTCCATCACCCCCTTCCCCTCTCCCCCTCCCCCTTCAGCCCTCAGTTTGTTTTCAGTATTCAAGAGTCTCTCGTGCTTTGTCTCCCTCCCTCTCCCTAACTCTTTTCACCCCTTCCCCTCCCCATGGTCCTCTGTTAGGTTTCTCCTGTTAGACCTATGAGTGAAAACATATGTTATCTGTCCTTCTCTGCCTGACTTATTTCGCATAGCATGACACCCTCAAAGTCCATCAAATGTTCATGTTTATTTATTTTTGAGAGAGAGAGAGAGAGAGAGAGAGAGAGAGAGAGCACGAGTGGCAGAGGGTAGGAGAGAGAGGGAGACACAGAATTTGAAGCAGCCTCCAGTCTCTGAGCTGTCTGCACAGAGCCTGATATGGGGCTCAAACTAACAGACCACGAGATCATGACCAGAGTGGAAGTCAGACACTTAACTGACTGAGCCACCCAGGCACCCGGAATATTCTATAGCTCTAATGGTTTACAGCATTGTTCATGTCATCTGTTTCTGTGTTGGTCTTTCTATCCATTACTAAAGGGAGAGAATTGACGTCTCTTACAGTTACTGTTGATGAGTTAATTCTCTCTTCAATTCTATCAGGATTTATTCTGCCTAATTTTGGGTCTCTGTTGTTCGCTGCATACAGTTGTTAGGTTTTTAAATGTAACATTATTGATGGCTTGACCCTTTTTATCTTTACAAAATATCCTGCTTTGTCTCTAACATTATTTTTTTTCTGATATACGTGCATTTGTGTCATTGAATTTAGACTGTGTCTTTTGGCAGGTAGCATATACTGAGATATTTTCTTTCAGATCCATTCTGACAATCTTTGCCTACTGATTGAGTGTTTAATACATTTACATACACCAGACTTACCAATAATACTGGCTTTATGAATTCTATTTTGCTATTTGTTTTCTTAGTCCATTTTTTCCTTTATTCTTCCTTTTTTCTTTTGTGTGAGAAAAATATTTTCTATTGCATTATTTTTACTCCTTATCAATTATTTTACTACATTTTTGAGGATTTTCTAAATTTTCCTCTAGATTATAAATACTATCTTAATTTAAAACGACATATTTTGGGGGTGTCTGGGTGGCTCAGTCGGTTAACCATCCGACTTCAGCTCAGGTCATGATCTCGTGGCTTGTGAGTTCGAGCCCTGTGTTGGGCTCTGTGCTGACAGCTCAGAGCCTGGAGCCTGCTTCGGATTCTGTGTCTCTCCCTCTCTCTGCCCCTCTCCCGATTGCACTCTGGCTCTCTGGCTCTCAAAAATAAATATTTTTAAAAATTTAAAACTGTTTGTTTCTCAAGCTCAAATCTATTCCTGTGTTCTTATATGTGTGTTTTAATTTCAGTTATCATGTTTTTTCAACTACAGAATTACTACTTGATTTTTTTTACAATTTCTATCTCTTTTCTCTATTTAACATGGTATCACAGTTATACTGTACTTCTTTAGAAAACAATTTTTTTGAAAGTATTTAACGTACATGATTTAAACACTGTATATAATAAATCCTGTGCTTGGCTTTCCTCAGGGACAGTTTCCATTGATTGTTTTTCCTCTGTGTATGGACCCTACCTCCTTGTTTCTTTGGATATTTTATACACTTTTCAAAAGTTGGACTTTTTACATCACATGGCAATTCTAAGAATCGCATTCTTACCCCCCAGGGTTTGTTTTTGTTGGTGTTTGTATTAAAATATTTGTCTATATTTTAAGACTGATTCTGTAATATGAACTGTTTGTCACAAGTAGCTACTGCAGGCTCCAGTCGGCTTAGTGGTGGCAGATTGGACAGAGGTTTCCTTTATGCCTGGAATCAGCTTCTGTTGAGGGGGTCTGTGTACATGCTGAGTGCATCTTGCATTTTCAGGCATGTAGTTCACAGTTCTGCCTCAGCGTTCACCTCTTCCTTGCACAGAGCCTCAAGGTCAGCCAGAGGTGAGGACCTAGGGCTCCTTGGGCTTTTCCTCTGGATTGTGCCCAGCCCTGCTCAGGTGCAAAGCCCACCAAGGGAGTGTGGGCCTTCTGCATTCCCAGGAATGTCTTAGAGCTTTTCAAAGTCCCCCATGGACATATCATTCTTCACCATTTCCTTTTACAGGTTTTTGTTCACCTCAGTGTGTTTCCCAATGTTATTGCCCACTCAGGCAGGCAGCCTCGATGTCAATTAGTTGCTGGAGATGTTTCCCGACAAACGATTCTGGAGAAAATGCTATTCCCACTGAGTGAGCCCTAACTTACATCACATGACAACATGACTTGTGCGTGTCATTTTCCAAGGAAATGCCAGACAGGTAAAATAAGAAGAGTTACATAGGAACTGGGTTTTTCAGGAGCCCAGTCACCTCCTGCCCATTCCAGAGACTGCTAGACCGTTGCTTCTCACTCCACAGGTGGGCCGCTGGTTCTTAAGGCTACCACTCAACCAGGGAAGGGGGACTTCATCTTACCTGCATTTTGGTGAGCTTCTAGGATGTTTCTATTCATATGTTGTATCAAACTTGTAAAGTTTTAAGCCATCACTTCTAATATTCTCTCTGCCTTTTTTTCTCCCTCTTCTCTGGGACTCCCCCATGTAAGTTGACCTACTTGGTACTCCACAGGTCTCCTCACCACTGGCTACTTTAATCTTTTTTCCTTTCTCTTCCTCAGAAGAGAGGAATGTCTCCCATTGTTCTGTTGAGGGAATTTTTCGTTGCAGTTAATTGTACTTTTCAAGTCCGGAATTTCCTTCTGCTCTCTTTTGAGGTTTTCTGTTTGTTGATATTTCATTTTGGTTCACACATTGTTTTCCTGACTTTCTCCAAGTCTTTCTTTAGTTCTCTGAGCCTTGATTGTTTTCAAGACTTTGGAGATATGTCATCAAGGTCTTTTCTGGGGATAATCTCTGTGGATTATTTTTTCTTACAATAGGCCATACTCTTTTTGCCTCTTATGCCTTGGATTTTTCTGTTGAACACGAGACATTTGAATCTAACACTGGGGTAACTTTGGAAATCAGATTCTCCTCCATTTTTCATGATTTGATGCCTTTTGCTACTGTTTCTTTCTCTTTTTCTTCGTCGTTAAAAAAAATTTGTTTAGGCTGCCTATGTGCCACGAATCAGGCTGACATGTAAACCTAAGATCGTTTGGGGGGGTTTTGAGCCTGTGCCTTTTCATGGACAGTCATGGTCACTTTCTAATTTCCCCCATATTTGTAGCTTCTTTTGAATGTCCTAGTCTTTAATGTCTGGCTCCAAAAAAGAAGAAAGAAAAAAAAGAAAGAAAAATGATGGAAGGAAACAAAAGAGCCCTTGAAATTGCAATGCCTTGGAAGTAGCTTCGGCCAGAGAGGGAGGGCCGTGTAACAATGAGGGGAGGTGTAACAATAGTGGCTGTCACCGTTTGTCCCTCTGTGACCAGAGGCAGCCGTCAGTGATCAGAGCACCAATCTCCAGTATCTGGAGGGCAGACTCTTCTTCCCCTATGTGGCTCTTGCAAACTGGGCACGGATTTCTCCAAGAACTTGTGCACCAGCTGCCAGCCATAGGGCTGAGGGTGGGGGAGGAGTAGTGGCTACTGTGTGAAGATCTAAAATTGACCAAAATTAACCACAATTAACCATCCAAGCCTTTCATCTGGAAGTTACCAGCCTTCAGTATATTCCAGAGTTCCAAAATAGTTCCATCAGATTCTGCTAGTGTAATTGTTGTCTAGTTGGAGAGACTAATTCCAGATGTTTCTTACTCCACCAGCTTCCCAGAATCCTCAGTAATGTGTCTTCATACCCTTGAAAGCCAAAAGAGAGGGCCGGCTCCCTTAATATGAAAAAAGAGATATTAGTACAGATTTTTTCTGGTTTTTTATTAACGTTCTTACAGAAAGTTGCCTCCATATGGATTAAATGACCGTAATTTTTAAAATAGTCTAAAGACACTTTTAATCATTCAAAAATGCTTACATCTTTACAATATTCTTGCCCCAACTTTTGGCACATTTTGTGATGTTATTAATTATTGTGAGTATTTCAGAATCATTTATTAATAAAATGTGGCATCTCCCTGGCAAGAAAAATCCCATTAGTGCTTTGCTATGAAAGCCCCATAAGTGGAGTTCTAAGTACTTTATCAGCTTCCTGCCCTCTTTTTGAATGACAGCCCGAGTCATTAAAAACAGTAGGCACTAAAATGATTTATTTTCATCTAAATAGAGATTACTTAATTTAATTAAATATGCTTTATGCTTTGCAATTGCCACAGAGTGGTTCCTGCAAACTTCCAACTCATTATTTAATGAATCCACAGCCTCAGTGGAATACTAAGAGGGTACAGATTTTAGACCTCTCGGCTCCACTTCGTAAACATCGTTAAAAATTCAAGAACTCTCTGGAAATTCTATGTGGGCCTATGAAGTTTACATAGTTCCTGCTCATTTTTCTTTTTACTAAAGTTACAACACTTTCTTTTGTGCTTCCATGATTCTGATTTGCTTTTGGCACATGACTTTACAACCTACAGGCTAAGGATTACCTCTTATAAACCTTATGAACTGTGTTCTCGATTTTTCCTGGCTTGAGTGCACTCACCCTGCTTCCTTTTCCTCTCTGTACACAGGAACAGTTTTTCTGTCTCTGGGCTTTCTTTTCTAAGTTTGAAATTCAAAAATGTATCTGTTTGACAATTTAAAATAAAATTCCCAGTCTTCAAACTACGAGCATACCGCATCTCATTGAACCTCTCATATTATCAAAACAGATTGGCATTCTTCAAAGTCATTTCCCCCGCTGAGGACACACATAAGTTCCTCTCATGATCTTCATGCAACAATCTGAAACGAAGACAGGTGTGTGCACAGGTGAGAGAAGCCAAGGGGATACCAGCACCGACCAGTGTGGGTAGTTTTCAAGGACTCTGAAGTCATACTGCCCATGGTCGAAAACCAATCTTACTATGTCAGCTGTGTAATGACATGGAGGTCACTTGTCCCCTCCAAGTCTCAGTTTCTCCGTAGTAAGATGAGGAGTAAATGAGTTAGCACAGTAACTGCCATGTAGTAAGCCCTGAATATATGATAAGTTTCATCAGCTACATTTTATTTAGCGCCACTTTAATGCTGAACTTAAACTTGTACAGTGTAAACATATGTGCAGTATATCCTATCTGCAAAATGTGTCTGCAGAAGGGACATTGTATACCCACTTTACAGGTGAAAGAATATTTTGCCCAACGCCATCACGGGGATGACCGCTGGGGCCAGAGGTCAATGCAGGTCTAGGCCAGACAGCCTCGACTCGTCCACTTCATGTCCTCCCTCCAGAGAACAGAAACTGGGGGAAAAAACACAAAATACAAAAATGGAAATATTGTTTTGGACACAACCTATGTAGAAAACCTGAAATGTGACATCATTTCTAGCTGACAAAGGAAAGCTCAGAACCAAAGTGAAGTTGGAAAAGTGGGATGTTTACCTGACTGGAGGATTCAGGGAAGAGGCCAAGCGCCCTTGGGTCAAACCCTAGCACACTGCCTCTTCAATCCTTCTGAAGCTGGGACAGAGTCACACACAGAGTCGGGTTACACAGCCCACAGAGACAGGGTCCGAATGAGGGGCACCTGAGTGGCTCAGTTGGTTAAGTGTCCAACACTTGATTTTGGCTCAGGTCATGATCTCACGGTTTGTGGGTTCGAGCCCCACGTCGGGCTCCGTGCTGACGATGCAGAACCTGCTTGGGATTCTCTCTCTCCCCTGTCTTTTGCTGCCCCACCCCCCTCTCTCTTTCTCAAAATAAATAAATAAACTTAAAAAACAGACAGGGTTCAAATGAGAATGCAAGGAGAATGGGGCTCCTGGTATCAAGACTTCATACCCTGAGCAGCTATGCCCAGTGCTAGGGAGCATTCAGCCCATCGATGGTCAGGAGACTCAGCCTCCGCTTCCAGACCATAGTGTAGAGAATAATGCACTCCCCACCCCCTTTAGGGACCAGGCCAGATGGCTTATGCTTCCTATCCTAAAGCTCTCAATAGACTGTGCAGAAATATAACTCCATGGAGAAAATCAAATGGACTATCAGCCTCATTACCTTGTCTATTCTCTCTCTGCTGATGACACAACTTTCTACTTCTTTAAAGAAATAGAAATAATCAGAAACACCCACCTCAGTGAAATCTCACACATAGGTGTGCTTCCCAGGCTGTGTCCGCAGAGAAGTAACCGGACTCCCTCATCTAAAACCCATCCCTCTACTTGTACATGGTTATCAAGGCTCAAAGCCTGACACACGTGCTCAGTGAGCTGATCTCAGATGTTGCTGCCTTCCACGAGAGGAAGACAGATAACCAGAGAGAGAGAGAGGCTGAGAAAACTGAGGAGGGCAGAACTAGCCTCACTTCCTGCTGCCTCTCCAGTCCTACTCTCAGGGATCACTGACTCTTGAATTATTGAATATTATTATTCAATAATATTAAACCTCTCGAGACACTTGGGCTTTGGTTAAAACAGAAGACAAAGGTCTAAACCTCCAACCTTTCCATTACCGAATCTGAATTAACTTCATGTTTCTTTTCCTCATAAGTATCTTGGCTGGAAGGAGGGGGAAAGAAATGTGCAGCTGTATTTTCTCAGGGAGTTCTAAAAGGCAGTTTTGTTTAAACACCTCCTCTTCTGTTTCCTAATTCTCTTCCCATGACCCTTATTTCTCCCGTCAAAATTTCTCACCATACTTTTCTCTACACATCTCTCTATTTGTCTGTCCATCTCCCAAACTGCTTTAGAACCCCCATGGGAACAATACAGCATAGGAGACACCCTGTCAATTGTTTGTAAATGAATGAAAGGGGTGCCTGGGTGGGTCAGTCAGTTAAGCCTCAAAGTTCAGCTCATGTCATGATCTCAGGATTTGTGAGTTTGAGCCCTGAGTGAGGCTCTGTGCTGACAGCTCAGAGCCTGGATCCTGCTTCGGATTCTGTGTCTCCCCCCTACCTCTGCCCATCCCCACTCATGCTCTGTCTCTCTCTCAAAAATAAATAAACATTAATATATATGTATATACATACATATAGATGTAAGTGAATGAAAGATTGTATTCTTCTTCCGATAGGAATATGGTGGCAACCTAGGTCGGAATTATTCTTTGGCTTCTCCTGGAAAACTTTGGAGGAATATGTGGAGGAACAACAAAAAAAACTCCCATCTTCAGGACATTTTCGAGAAAACATGCAAGCTCCAAATGTTACCGAGGTGTCCCCAGACAGAGCAAGAGCACCCAAACTGGGAGAGGTTTTAAAGATACACCTGAATGGCGGGAGGTGCAGAGAATATAGCTATGCCAGGCCTGTCCTTTTCCTCCTTCCGCCCCTGAACTTGGTGCCGCTCAGCCGTGTCACCTGAGCAGCAGGTAGGTTCCTGTTGTGTTGCAGTTACACCCCTCGCTGCCAGTTATTGCTTCAGGGTAGTACCTGCCACAAGCGAACGCATTTTCTATGCAGGTCACAGGGTGTACGTTTAGTCTGGATGTTCCCTCTTGCACATCTCGCACCTCTCGTGATGTGGACCCACATTTACACACCCGCTTGCCCCGTCCTGAAAGCCCAGACTGCCTGCTGTTTCTCCCCCACCCCTAGCAAGACTCCACAAAGCATCCTCAAGTCTACTTGGTTATTCTGCGGGGCAGGTGGCAGCGATGACAGGAACAAACATGCTTTTGCAGGACCAGGTGCCTGTGACTTAACCGTGCAGGGTCTGCCCTCTGGCGTGGCTCCAGGAGCCAAACGAATGCAGGTCTACGCAGCCAATCCATGCACCGCAAATATGGGATGGATGTGTTCATAGCCAAAATCAACCACCTGCCTCTATGTAGAATAGGATAGAGACATCAACACGAATTCTAAAATGTAGGTCTAGCCTCGTACTTTCTGGTTACAGTTTCAAGATCGGGGGCTTCAGAGTGTTGTCGTGGTGAACGGACACAGGCGACCACCAGATGTGCGATTTCTCTGGCGATGAAGCTGCTTCTAAAAATTAACAGGTGTCTGGTCTTCTTGAGCCAATCCCCTGGGCGAGTGATGTTCACACACATACACTGTGCGAATCCTGCAGACTCAGACCTTCCTCCTCTCGTTCTCTGTTCTGCCCGGGCTTCTCTCTCCACCCCCGATAAGAGCTCTGGTTGGGCCCGTGTAGAACAGCAGGCTTTGGGGGAAGAACCATCCCCCCAGGACTTTCCCTTCCAGTAGGTTCTCCACCTTTGCACTCAAGATGCTCATCTGTTCAAGAGTCAGTCTCTAAGCCATGGTTTGTAACATTATGTGGAGTCCACACCCGGTGGATATTTCTTACCCTTGCAGGTTCCACATTTCAGTCAGATGGTGGTTCCATAAGCCCTTTCTTACAACCGTGCATTGGATAACAACTCCCACACTGCCCCACCCCCCGTGCTGGAGCCCTCCCGCCTCTTCCCATGCCCTGCCTATTCTTCTGCACAGCCTTCAAGCTATCTGATAGACTCTATTTTACTTCCAAAGCTGTTTCTTGCCTATGTTTCATTCAGTGCCTTACAAGGAATCATTGAAGAACAGTGCTCAGGCCTGTTGAGTGACGGGTGCAAAATAGACAGCTCTCTTTTGTCCCCACTGTTCTATTAATTTATGGTTTCATCCTGCAGTTAGTCAACAAGGGCAAGGAATCTCTGTCAGGCGCTTCTGAAACTCCAGGACTCCCCTTCTGTGTTCTTGCCGGTGCACCTGCACTATTTCTTTGCTGAAAAGGTCTGAGTGTCTAGAGAGGATGTTTTAAGTAGGAAGCAATCACCTTCTCCTTGGAGACGCATTCCTTTTCTTTTTTCAAACGGATGTTTTAAACTCCTGCCGTGTGTGAGTTACTTTTAAGGGCACTGAGAATATGCAGACAGGAGAAACACAGACACTTTCTTTAAGACCAGTAGAGCTCTGGAAAGCTAGACATGAAAGTGAATGGTCTTAGGGAGGTGCTGGATATTATAATAGACAGCCGCGCTGAGGAGTTACTGTAGGGAAGGACAGCCCTTCCAGGGAGAGGAGGGGGAGGGGTTGAGAGTCACAGATAAAGCAGTCATGAGATAGGCAGTGTTCTTTCCCAGCCACAGCTGCCCCGACCCTGGACCCCCCAGTGCTCTTCTGGTCCCAAGGCTCTAAACTCAGTGACCAAATCCTTCAGCTTCCTGGGTTGTTGGACACATTCGCTACCACAACTGCTCTGCTATCCTAGTAAGACGTCTGCATTTCCACCTGCGCTCCTAGCTCCCCTCCGCATACAAGCAGCTTTCTTTTCTCAAGAAGTCTTACATAGTAAGTTTAGTGAACATTAGGTTAGACGTGACTTTTCCCGATGGTGGTACTATCTTAATGCATAAGGAAAAGAATATTGAAGTTGAAAAATAATTTGATGCTGGCGATGAGATGCTAAGGGTAGCAAAGAGGAAATATTGGGGTCCGAGGACATTTCTCAGCACTCCTAAAATTATGCCAAAGAGCAGCTGCTTTCACTGCTGTTGGTGAATTCTGATTCCCCGGAGTTTGTCGAATGCCTCGGGTACAGGGAATCCTCACCTGATGATTCCAAGTGCATCTGGATGGCATCCACTTCAGGGGATCTGGGAGAGATCTCAGAGGCCACATAGCCCGAGGATGTACTTGGTTTATTTTAGGACAGAGGTTTCTGCTTGGGGAATTGTAATGATCTGAGCAAAGCCAATTTCTCCCTTCTTTCCAATTGATAGCACATGGCCTCCATTAAAGGCACTCATGAGTGCCTTTTGTAAATCCACACATATTTCTGCACAAAAACTAATGGTCCATTGAGTCAGGAGTTCTGCATGTGGCAGCAGCTCCTGCCAGATGTTCCAGAGGAAAGTAGAAAGCCCCCGTGATGGAGTTAACCATAAAAAACTAAAGCGTGGGGAGAAATCCTTCCTGACCCAAGGTGGAGATCAATCACAGGTCTTGAGACAAAATGATCATTACCGCTGGCAAATTTTCATATCGGCAAGTACGGCTGCACACACAATTTTTCCATATAAATTAAGCTAAGTACACTATGAACAGTTGGTCCTATTAACAGTTACTACACTTTTCAACAGTCTCTCACAATTCTCTTCAATTCTTACCATGTGAATAGATGTGTTAATCACTGCATTAAACAAGGCATATAATGAGATAACTTAATTTGCCGCTGTATGTGGAGAAAGGGGGATATTGAAAATATGACAAAACAACACATTTAAAAGAGATGTTTTCTGAGATAGCACAATGGTGAGAATTCTGGGATGTTCAGGAAAAGACTTAAACAAATTCAGACTATGGAGGAAACATATGCAGAAATGTATCTATGTTCTTTGTGGTGTTGTTTATAAAGCCAGCTTGGGAAAGAGTGGTGGACGAGTTAAATACAGTAGAGGGGATTCACAGGATTCACCTCTCGGAAACCACTGAAATTGATGTTGTGAAATATGTATGTGGAAAAATGGTCACAAAAACTTGTGCAGTGTGATTCACTATGCTATCAGTACACCCACTTATCTATGTAACAAATGGGTACATACTTACACACTATCCTGGAAGGGTGTGTATGACAGTATTCACGAAGATTCTTCTAGAATGGAAAGAATAGGGGCACCTGGGTGGCTCAGTCGGTTGGGCGTCCGACTTCGGCTCAGGTCATGATCTCACGATCTGTGGGTTCGAGCCCCACATCGGGCTCTGTGTTGACAGCCTGGAGCCTGCTGCGGATTCTGTGTCTCCTTCTCTCTCTGCCCCTCCCCTGCTTGCGCTCTCTCTCTCTCTCTCTCTCTCAAAAATAAACATTAGAAAAAAAAATTTTTTAGAATGGAAAGAATATGTACGCATTTCTTCTATCTTACGTTTTCCTCCTAAAAACATGCATTCCATAGTAGTGTGGAAAACATGAATTATTTCACACACAAAAAGCAAAACACCAATGCTTTAGAGGTTTTAATGTTTATTTATTTTGAGAGTGAGAAAGAGAGAGAGAGAGAGAGAGTGAATGGGGGAGGGATAGAGAAAGAGGGAGAGAATCCCAAGCAGACTCCTTGCTGTCAGTGCAGATCCTACCCAGAGCCCAAACCCATGAACCATGATATCCTGACCTGAGCAGAGATCAAGAGTCAAATGCGTAAACAACTGAGCCACCCAGGTGCCCCAATACTCCAGTTTTTTTTAAATAAATCTTCCCCAAACATAGGCAGATACCTCTGTGAAAGTTCCCTCCAGAAGGGTTGAAACAGGTCAGAATTTTCAGAATTTTCCACAAGATCTTTAACAAACTCCAAGAGAGAGAATAAAAGGGAAACCACAAAGAAAAGACAGGAAACATAAAAACAGTCACCCTTTCAAAGTACTGTTATCATGGCCCATAATCACTGCCTTCCCAGCCCACAGACGGGTTTCCATCATCATCCTGTCTTGTTCTAGCCCCGAAGGCTGAGCACCACTATTTGGGCAACATGCTGGGATTCCTGCACTTTCAAGCCCAAAGAAGATTCCACCATAAAAAAAAAACACACACACACACAAAAAAAAAAAAAAAAAAAACAAAAAAAAAAAAAAAAAAACACAGTGATCTTCAGATCATCCCAAACTCTTCCCTGAATCCAGCAACAAATTTCAGGTAGTGGCTATAGACCCAAATCAGGCAATAGGCTATTTCTTCTACTTCTAGTTTTTGTCCTGAAGGATGGCAATTACCAAAAGCCAATGGGAAAGCTATTTTTAAATGACAACATCCATGAACTTCCATTCAAATATAGCAGTGCTTTCTATGCCCCGCCTTCCCGTTGCCAATACCCAGTGCAGGTTATGGAAAGGTCTCCCCAAGTCCAAAGTATCTCTGTATGTCTATGTGATTCTTATTCAACAACTCCAGCACTTCTAAAGAAGGACGTCTGCATCAAGAAATATAGGACGTTTTTTCTTTTAAATATTTCTTTCTCATCTCCAAATTTTGCTCCAAATTTATTTCTTCGATGATACTTCTGCTATTTTTTTAAAGAATTTTGATCATTTGGTTTGCATAACAGAATTTGTTTTTTTTTTATTCTGAGCCTTTCGTGGACACATAGTTCAAACTTTTGTTCCATCCTGCCTTTCCATTCCATATTTCAGTTTTCGTTTCTTATATTCTTCAACATGACGCATATTAAAAATAAGGATTTTTGATTCTGAGGTCCTACTTTCAAATCTTAACTCTCCCATACCTAACTCTGTTATTTTGAACAAATTGCTTAATCTTTCTGAGTCGCAATTTCTTATCAGAGGTAAGAGTCCCACCTTGATGGACATTTGGCAAAGATCAGATCAGGTAATGCCTGTCAGTTGCTTACACCGTGCCTGGCACCGATCAGCTCTGAAGGAAAGGAATCTATCATGATATTCACAGCAGTAGTTCACAGGGATTTCATTCATGAAGCTTTTCCAGAGACTTTTTAATTAGTTACTGGTATAGCTATTTATTACCATGTTTAGGAGTGGGGACGAGCCAGGAAATGTGTCCCTAGCTACTGCTGAGCTCAGAGGGTGCAGATGATCATGCATTTTCACTTTGAGCAGATAATCTCTGACCAAGAAGCAGAAACGCATGGTGTCTGGGGAGACCCTCCCGTCACTCAAATCCGCTCCCTGTTAGGCCGGCAGATTGATTAGAACTCTGGCTGCACACACAGCCAGCGGTAGAGACACATGAGTGATTAGATCCAGGAAAATAGACCGGAATCCTCTGTGAGAAACCCCAGAACATACACTCGTTCCCTCCTCACCGCAGACACTCTGTGGTTAACTAAAGGAAAAACGATTTGCTTGTTAATATGGCAAGCCGAAGATGGCTTGTTATGTTTTCCTTCTTTTCTTTCTGAAGACAGTTTGGAAACCTTCCCAGATGTAATCCATACACCCTTCCAAACAGCACCTCGGATGCTGAGGCAATAGGAGGGGTGTGAAGACAGACCACATTTGCTAATGGGGTGGGTTTTTCTCTCTCTGTAAGTTGGTGGATTCCTCTGTGTCTATTCAGAGGGTAGAGAAAAGATCCTGATCATTATTGAGCTTCAGCAAGCACACAAATCAGGCACATCTCTGGTCTGCAGCCCAAGGGGCAGATCCGTGAGTCTGTGGCCATGAATTTGTCCGTGCGGGAGCCTCACATCAGTGCTCAGCTAAGAGAGGGATTCTTTACAGGGCTGGGCATTCGTCTGCCGCAGAGGGAAGGCATCACACTTCTCTCCCCCTCGCTGCGTTCCTTGTGACTCTTCTCCAGATGTTTTCTCTCCACCACATAGGGGGAGGTGATGGATTCAGATGAACCAGAGGGGGAGAGACAGAAATGAATTGGCTAGTGCAGGAGATGCTCTCAAGAGACATGATGGAGGTCCCTTGTTCTGTGCAGTTCTATTTCTAGAACACAAGGAGGACGCCTGATCCAAGGAACGATGGCAAGGTAAGTGGTCTCCTTGTCCTCAGGGTGGTGGAGGAGGCGGAGGGACAGACTCAGCTGGAAGATTCCCTGTGGCTTTGCCTCAAGTACAAGAAAGAAGTGATTGTTGCAGGTGGAAAAAGTGAATCCCCCAGTTAACCAGGCAGAGAGGCTGAAATCACACAACTAAGGAAGGTGGAAGAGAAAGGAAATCACGGGTTGCTGATTTATTTGAGTGAAGCGAAATTAGAAGAGAAGAAGTGTATTTAATGTGCGCTCAAGACAGCATGTTGATCTTCCTCTGTCGGGGGTGGGGGGGCTGAGCTGTGTCCCCCATAAAAGATGCTCTGGAGTATTAGCCCCCCTACCAGTGAAGGTGGGTCTTTGCCAATGTAGCCAAGTTGGGGCGAGGTCATGCTGGGATATGGTGGGCCCTCACACAACAACCGGTGTACTTAAAGAAGAAAAAATCCAGGGAGAAGCCACATGACACTTGCCAGCAAGCCGCAACCCACATTGCCAGCACCCCCTGGGTGGACCGAGGCCCCCACCAACCCCAGATGTCAGGCTCTGCCCCCAGCATTGCAGAGGAGGACATTTTCCGTGTGTCAGCCACCCAGACTATGGCCTTTTGTTACCGCAGCCCTTGGAGACGCATACAGTCATGGAAGGAAACCCGGAAAACAGAGGACACAGCTCTTACCCTCAGAGACTCAACAGCTTAACTAGGACCCTTGTGGGCGTGGAAACCACCCTTCCTGGCTGTTGGGAGAAGAGATGGAAGGTGCCTTAAGCAGGCTGTTTGGGGAAGTGTTTCTGCTAAGATTTCTGATCAAGTCCTCCCGCTGTACTTACCTAATTACATGTTTATGATCATAATATTTTGTAGCTGAAATGGAGTTGAGAGAATATCCAGGGGCTTGAAAAACCACACGTCCCTCGAAGTATTGGGGTCCTGAAGGGTGGCCGCGCCCAGGCCGTCTCTGACTTTGCAGAGGGGGCATCTTCGCAGTGACCTGCCTCGGGGACACAGTCATCGGCCTTTGGATCAGTCACCTGGTCGTCATCACGCTGTCATTTAGCATAACATGTGAGGGCTTGCCTTCCCCCAGCCGGTAAGATTGGGGGTCCCTGAAACTGGGGTAGAGTCATCAGTCCTTGAGTCTGTGTCATGAACACTGGTTCTCTCACTGACACCCTCTTCACCATGACCTTTGGTTTGTTTTTTTTTTTTTTTTTTTTTTTTTTTTTGTAAGAAGCAGAACCTAACTGGTGGCTTTAAGTGGAAAATGATGCTTCGGGAAGTTTACCGGCCAGCTTACAGAATCCTACGAAAGACTGGATCCTTGAGATTGTCTCAGGGTTGTATTTTATAATCCTGATAGAGATTTTACAATCTCAGGAGTGTAAAATGGGTGGGAATAGGCAGCAAAATTATGGGTAGGATGGCTCCCGTGTCATAAGACATAGGGCCACACCCTGAAGAGGACACACCACCTGGCCTCTGTGACACTGTCAGCATGAACCCCCCTCCCTTCCCCTGTCTGGGTGCTCAGAGACCAAGGTTTTGCTCCTGCTGTCTGTAGCCTTCATGCTCGCCTCTCAGCCCAGGACAGCGCCTGTGAGTTTAAGGACTGCCAGATCGCAGGGTCCTATCCCTGCTGAACTGCAAGGGACCAGAGAAACTGAGAGGGAAATGGGACACTGGTGGCACTCTCTGCCTCAGTTTGCACCAGTGCAGGTAGCACTCAATGCCAGGCCCTCCCGAGAGGAGCTGAGTATGGAGTACCTGCGTCAGAGTTTCACATACATTTTTATTCAAAAAATTTGATTTGTGAAACCCAGTGACCCCATCCAGCTCATCCGGTCGGCAGAAGAGGGAGGTATTAGGGTTATGCACCCCCGAAGTGTGAGTCCAAACTCAGCCCAGCCTCTCCAGAGTCCTAGCTGAGGTCTGCCTCTGGGCTGGGGAATACCTTCGCTGGGGAGGACAAGGCTTTCCAGCAACCAAGACAAGGAGAACCTATAAAAGACCAAACGGTGTCCAGAGACAAGTATAAACACTTAACCAAGGATCACAGGTGGAGTCCTTATCTCTTATGACAAGAGGGCAGTTTCTTGCCATTTGAATTTGAGGTCAGTGCATCCCCTCAACTTTAAGGTAGACACATGTGCAGAGACAATGAACAGGGCTCAGACCCTTGTTCCTTGATTTTAGATGCATGCAAAAGTGAGTGGTGAGTCTACAGGGAAAAGCCAAGGAGAGCTTTTGTTCGAAATCCCCTATAGGCCTGTACTTGGAGGGTCAGGCACGAGGACGCCTGTGTGAACATGTCAGATCTTTGTTGTACGGGCATCGTCATTGCAATCTGGAGAAGCCAGGATGCTCCCCTGAGACCCCAGGGCCTGTGAGGCGACCCTGACCCTGAGCACAAATCTTCCAAGCAAATTGTGATTCAAGGTGACTATGGATGGGGCGCCTGGGTGGCTCAGTAGGTTAAGCGTCCGACTTCGGCTCAGGTCATGATCTCGTGGTTCGTGGATTCGAGCCCCGCGTCGGGCTCTGTGCTGACAGCTAGCTCAGAGCCTGGAGCCTGTCTTCAGATTCTGTGTCTCCTTCTCTCTGTGACCCTTTCCTGCTCGTGCTGTCTCTCTCTGTCTCTCAAAAATAAATAAAAAACATGAAAAAAAAAAGGTGACTATGGACAGGTGGCCACAGAAACTGTCTGAGCTGCCCAAGAGCACTGGGAGGCACCCAACGCCAGCCCAACTGAAGGAGCCCCTTAAACAGGTGGAATAAACTGACAAAATGAAACTGGAGGCTGAGTGTCTGGGGGTTTATGTTACTGTTCTCCATTTTATGTATACTTCAGAAAGAAGAATAATGATAAATGTTTATTAGGATACTTGAAGGGATATGGCCCCCAACTCAGATAAACCTTTAGCCAAATTTCAGATCCTCTCTTTTTTAAAAAAGTTTATTAATCTATTTTGAGAGAAAGAGAGAGTGCGCAAGTGGGGGAGGGACACAGAGAGAGGGAGAGAGAGAGTTCCAAGCAGGCTCCGCAATGTCAGCACAGAGCCTGATGCGGAGCTTGAACCCATGAACCATGTGATCGTGACCTGCTGAAATTAAGAGTTAGATGCTTAACTGACTGAACCACCCAGGTGCCCCCAAGTTTCAAATTCTTGAGAGCAGGATGATCGGAGAACATTTTAATATAAATGGCAGATCACTATATCAGTTTGTGATGTCAGCGGTTGCATTTATGCCCACCAATCAGCCCCGTCTGGAGCTAGCACATACGTGAAGCAATTAGAAATGATTACAGCAAATGGAGAAATTCCACATACACTTCTGTTTACCTGGGTTTCCCTGTAGCCCCGTTGAGATGCTGTTGATCCATTTACTTGGTAAACAGCTTTGAAGTAGATGCTACCTTAGTTATCTCTTCATTTACGTCCCATGACCTCACTCAGACATACAGGTAATTACGTGTATGAATTACATGTCATTCATAACTGAGGAGGGAAGCAGCAAAGAAGTTGTGATTCTTTTCACGGTCACATAGTTAGTGCGTGGTGCACACAGTGTTTACATCCAAGCTTTGTAACAACAGAATACAAAGACGTCCCCTGAAATCCAAAAGGCCTCATGAAATTGCACTTACTAGCTCACTTCCAGTTGTTGGAGAGGGATGATGATATTCATCTTAGAAGTATGATAAGTAAGTGAAACAATCTTTGCAAACATCTGTCACAGTGCCTGGTCTGACTACAGTAATGACAGACCCTTTCTTTTCTCTTGCTTAACATCAAGATTTCCCTACACTGTAGGTTCAATGATCACACAGGGTTTGAGAACCTGCTTTATAGAATTTGGTTCCCCTGATAAGGAGAAGTGACATACAAGAGGTGATCAAGAGAGGTGACATGGAAGACAGACCTGTACTGACACCTGCCTTATGTTAAGTATCTTCTGAAGCAGAACATGACACTACAGGCAGAGAGCACGTCGGAATGTTCTGGAATAAGGAGACCAACAAACACTTGTGCGTGGCATTCAAAGCTTGCCTTTGCCCTCATCATCACACCTTCATATATGGTGTCATTTTCTGATAATAACTAGGTTTCATTTATTTACTTGTTCTTAATGCAAGCTTCTCAATATGTAGGAAGACCTTTTAGGTCTTTTGCACAGTAAATGTAGAGAAAAACTTGATGAGAGAAAGCTACAATAAGAAAACTGGAGGTGGTATCAGCGAGAGTGACAGAGTAAGGGCTTTGGAAAATTCTTGCCTTCACAAAATTACTAAGAACACTGGCAAAAATGCCCAAGTCACTCTTAAAACTAGTATGAAAATCGTAACAGCACTTTGCCCTCCTCCAATTATGGTGGATACGAGGACCTTTTAAATATTCTTGATTCTCTGTCTTGGGCAGGAAAACATGAGGATGATTCTGAAACTTCCCGTAACATCCAGAAAACAAGAGTAGTTTCATGAATGTTAGGAGTAATATCAAAAGCAAACACAAGAAGCCAAGTGGAAGGGCTCCTATCAGCTACGTTATGATAAATTGATCTTCAAAACATTTATGATTGTGTAAGCGGAAACTGGGACAAGCTGAGAATGCATCAAGCCATGGATTCACAATTACACTCAGAAGACAAAATACAAACTTCATAAAGAGACGCATAGCACTGACAAAGAAAATATAAAAAATAAGTTTAAATCATTACTGAATTTTGGATGTACAGGAGTGCAATTATACGTAGCTTGTTTCACTAACAATTATATATCTTCTCATAAAACATGGGTGTTTGCTTGTTTCCAGCACACAAGCAAGCCAACACAGTAAACTTGGAGTAAGGCAAGGAGTCCTGGAAAAAGCCAGGAGAAGGAATCTACAACAATGGTCACTTAACGACCAAGAATGGAAAGCTGTGTTTCTAAATGATATTAAATAATGAAATGATTTTAAATAATGAACGCTCTAGATAGGTCATTATAATAGATAAGAAATATGGACTAGGTCTGCTCTCATAATGGACTTTTAATGTGCGTTCATAACGACAGCTTATGTAAAACTTGTAGAATGCTTTGGCATTGAGAAAGACGCTACACCTCTAAAATTCAAATTTCAGGGAAAAAAGTGCAAGGTCTTGAGAGATGATGTACTGAGTCGACTTTGTCGCTGATGCTTAATGCTTTGGCTGGGCAGATGGGTCCTACTTTCTACCAAACATATTTAGCTGATAACCTAGGTCTTGTAACCATAGCTAGCACAAAAAGATATTTTCCTTTCTTTTGGGCATAACAAGTGTACCAAAACCCTAGGAAGGTGTAGAAATTATTCTAGGCAAGAATAGGAACAAGTAATAATACAATCTCATGGGATTAATATTCTTTATAACTTTTTTAGGATAAGTTTATTATTGACTGGTGCAATCATGTTAACATGTTGTGTACCTTTTTAGCTGTGTTTTGCAGAGTTTAAAATATTTGAAAGACTGATTTATTAGACTTCCATTCTAATAAGATATAGAAATGTTTATATTTTCAATCAATGGGTCTGTGTTTGAAGAAACTTCTTTGGTTAAGTACATAAATTTTATTAGTTGTATAAGTTTTATGTAATTGTGTAGATAAATGGCACTTCTTGATGTCTCAAAATATTTACTTTGGTAACCTCATAACATTAATAAATATGTCATTAAATAAGAAAATTACTGATAATTATCCCTTCCAGGTGCAACATTAAATAATTCAGCATCACACAATGTCCTGCTTTGTAAGAACAAGTTGGAAGTGGGAATACAGTAAAAATCATGAAGTTATTTCATTTTTTGCTCTTCTTCCAAAGAGATTATTAGACCCCCAGAGACAGAGAATGTTTTACCACTTTTCTCTATCTCTTCCTGGACCCCTGGGCCTGTGCATTTGTAGTCAATGCAGTTGACTGTCACTACTTCCCCGGGAGCATCCTAAGACAGAAGACAGTTGTCAGGACACCATGTGAGGCAGCAGTTACAAACCCAGGACGCTGGCCATCTCTTGTTGGTAAGTCCAGTCCAATGTGTCAGTCTATTTCATTTATATCGTGAGGACATGGACACCTAGCCAGAAACAAAGAGTTTTAAATTTATGGAAACTTCTGACTTTTCTATCTTCTAGACTTTGAACTTCTTAAAACATTCAACCATATTTTCTACTCCTGCAGAAAGTTCCAAGTGCCTTTACCCACTGTCATTCACTCAAGGGCTGGACAGTTTATATCTAACAGATGAACAAAATTCTGTTATACATAGCACACAACATCCACAGGACTTATGGATTCCTTTCAGATCAGTGTTTTCTGTCCCCAGGCAACACATGCCCAGGGACCAATTCATACATGCAATGTGCAGCACTACCTGGATGACTGGAATTGATCCAGAAGAATCGTCAGAGCTTTCGCTTTTATTCAAACCTTAAGGGCAACTTACGTTCTGAGGTAATTCTGTGACGTGCCTGGCAGGTGAGGCCACGCCGATCCCAATATGCTCTTCTAAACTCGACTTCACAGGGAAATTCCAAGAGACAGATGCTAAGAATTGTGAGAGTGGCTTACGATTTGAAAAAGAAGTTGGTTTTCTGCCACCAAAAAAAAGTGTGCTCTGTGTGTGTGTGTGTGTGTGTGTGAGGTGTAGATGAGTGTATATGGACATAAAGAAAGCATGAAGTTTAAGAGCTAGTGCCACTTATACTCCAGCCCCTTACCTAGCACCCTTCTTCACAAAGACTCTTTCCCAATCCCTTTTTTCTTACGAAGTCTGAGCCTCCTGGATCTCACAGTGAGAAGTGCCTGCCCATTGTCAGAGGGGACATGCACACATGTACACAATGGGAGGACTGAGAGGGTATAGGCAAACCTTGCTTTTCACTTTATAATATTTTTTAAGTTTATTTAGTTATTTTGAGAGAGGAGGAGGGGTAGAGAGGGAGAGAGAGAGAGAATCCCAAGCAGACTCCATGCCACCAGCACAGAGTCCAACTTGGGGTTCGAACTCACGAACCATGAGATAATGACTTGAGCCAAAACTAGGAGTCAGACACTTAGCTGACTGAGCCACCCAGGTGCCCCTTTACACATCTTTTTACTTAATTTCCCCCCAAACTATTAATTATAGAAAAATTTAAAAAGATAAATAAAAAAATGAAATGCAAAATCATTCTCAAACTTATTAATCACGGCTAATATTTAGTTCATTTTCTTCCACTATATATTATATATATATATATGTCATATTTAAAACTATTAACAACATATGATACATATCATTATATATGTTTACATTTTTATGTATAATATTATATATATTATAATTATATATGATATGTATAATTTAAATTATTGTATAATATAAACATTATTTATTATGGTTTATATATATACACACATTTAGTTATATATATATATGTATATGTATCCACACACATGGAATGTAGGCCTATATATATGGATATAGTTGTGGTGTTTTTAAATATATCATAATCAGTTTTATACGTAACTATATAATCTTTGAAAATACAATTTAGGGTATTCATAATATTTGTTGATAATTTTGCTATAAAGTGAACATTTGATACTTTAATATTTTTTCTGCCCATGGATATTTTACTTTGCTTCTAAGGTTTTAGATTTATAAATAATGTTATAATATAACACAATAGTATTGTATATAATTATATATAATGTTACTATAATATAAAATATATAATGTATACATTATATAGTATGTTGTTATGTGTGTGTGTGTGTGTATATATATATATATAATATATTCTCAAAATCTTTGCCTATATTAAGTTTCCTTAGATGATTTCCTAAGAATTAATGAACATTTTAAGAGAGAGAGTGTGTGCAACATTGTCATCCCCCCAAATGTCAGATTTTTCAAAAAATATATGAGAGCTCATTTTATTCTGACCTTTCCAAAATTGAATACTACTATTCAAAAATTTTTATTAATCTCTCAAGCAAGAAATTTGTATTTAATTTGACTTCCTGTCCTGATTAAGGTGAGCAAGTGTAATAGTTTTACTAATCCTCCATAGTTCTTCTTTACCAGTCATGTTTTAATTATCTTTCCATTAAACTGTAGTGTTCTGTGTCTACTTATATAGACTCCTTCTACAATAATTTGTTGTCCCTGCTCAATTATATCTGTTGTAATTATTTTTCCTATTTGCATGTCTTTAAAATTCATTTTGTGATTATGTCAACATCTTCAAATTCAAATTCATGTTTACTATTTCTTTTCTTCTTTGGCATTGCTTATTGGTTTAGGTTTGGGAAGTAACTTTGATTTCAGGATCAGATCTATGCTCTGTAATGTTTCCATTCTCTAGTTTTGTTTTAAAATATAAATATTTAATGCGTTTGAATTTCAGCGTTTCTTCTGAGGCGAAGCTCTAAAAATCATTTTTAATTTCTACAATATCAAAATTAACACAGAAAATGACCCACACGCTCATTTCTGTGTAATTGTGCTTAAAATCTCCAAGTGGCTTCCCTGAAACACAGCTCTGCTTTTACTATTTTTATGTGGGGTGATATTTTAAGCAATGGAATCATTCTGAAATGTAAGGAAAACAGATGAAAAATATAAAATTCCTTTAAAGTAACAAGATTAGGGATGAAAGGGGATTTAATACTGCCTGTAACCATCTCCTCTGTGTATCAGCTGAGTGATGAGAGCAGAGAGTAAATCTGGGTAAATTGATCTGAAAATTCCAGGCAATCTGGCAAGGACGTGATTTTTTTTTCGAGACCTTCAAGATTAGTCCAGTAAAGTAGCATGAGTAATGCACAGCTGGGAAGATTAATGCCACCGCTGTCTCTTGAGCGAGGCTGTCTCCACTATTAATGGCATTTGTGTAGGACAGACCTGCTTTGATGAATAGTTGGCAATCTTAATAGGTGGCCCGTGTTAATCAAAATGGCCACATTTATGATAGAAATGATCCCAATGGGTGTTTCATTGTTTGCATTTCTGAAAATTCAGGTACCGACTTTTTTCTCCAGTGGTGGTAGAGAGGAACACCCAGTGGAGGAAGCCTAGAGACAGACACAGGAGGCAGGGTAAGTAAGAACCACATGGGTCTCTGAAACCAAGAAGTCTGTTACCACAGCTCTAGCACAGTCTGAAGGTAAATCAAAAGCCAACGGAGGCTTCTTATCTCTTATTCGGTGTCCTATTGCTGAAACTGTGCGTGTTTCTGATGGATATATTCATGGGGACTTGGGGGGATAAAAAAGAGTCACGGAAGGTGGGACTTCCCTAACATAAATACGTTCAGGGAGCAATACCCTGGCATCTTTTTGTGTCTGCACTTAACTCATGCCCACGCCCTGGAAGGCACATTCGCAGTTCCGTGGATTTTCCTGCTGGGGCCCTCAGCACTCTTGAGGATTTACATTAGTGAGACAAATGGCTAATTCAGTGCAGCCAAATGTTGTACATTTCATGATTAAAGACAAGCCTCCCAGGACTGGGCTTCATTTATTTCCCCTGCAGTGAAATATGTGTGGATTTATATTTTTTCATTACTACATAAATACAAGCAGTTTATAAAATACTGGAGGAATTATCAAAGTTAAATCTCCCATTCCAAGACTATGAAAGGAATTTTTCTGTTGTTTCCTTTCTTCATAAAAGCGCAAGCCACCATGTTACGGATTTAGTGGGAAAAAATCTATTTCATTATATTGTTTAAAAGTGAAATAAATAGAATTCAGCATATGCATCGATTAATTCAGCTGAAGTTCAACCCTTAGTTTCTGAAAATTAACAGCGTCTGTAGAAACTTGCACCACTAATTGTCCTAAGTTATTGATTATTAATAGAGGTGACATTGGGTGATAATGTCAAAGTTATTCTAGCACACATAATTATACTGTGAGTTTTCCAGTTATCAGACTATTCGTTTGTGTGTCCATCCATCCCATGAATACTCAGCGTCTACGTCAATCTAGGGACTGGGATTCAGTAATACACAGGACAAAGTGTTAGTCCTGAGGAGTTAACTGTGATTAGCATCTACTAAAAATGGCTCCCAATGACACTTGCCTACTGATACTCATGTTGTCATGTAATATCCTCCTTCTTTAGTGTAGAATGGACCTAATGACTCTTTTCTCCCATCCACGTACTAACCAGGCCCGACCCTGCTTAGCTTCCGAGATCAGACGAGATCGGGCGCGTTCAGGGTCGTGTGGCCTAGACCTAATGACTCTTTTCTAATGCACAGAAACTGGTCAAAGTGATTTGATGTCACTTCCAACATAAGGTTACCAAGGTGGCTTCCACCATGGTGCCCCTTGTCACTCTTTCTCTGTCTTGCTCTAGGAGAACACACTTGCCATGACTGTATTTGCAAACTCTGAACGATGCAGAGCAAGAAGCTTTGGCTGAACTGCTAGCAGATCCCTGACCCACAAGAACTATGAGATAACAAATGAGGCCATCCAAGGTCTCAGGCTTTGGGGTAATTTTCTAAATAGCGATAGATAACTTACACACTCACATGCTAATGGTTGCTAGTGGTAGAGTGAGGGCATACACAAACAAATAAATGTATAATCTGATGTTAGGTTGACCTGGCTGCTTTTGAGAAATGGGACTGTGACATGCATTGATAGAGTTCCCTTTATATTTCTTGTGCTTAGGAGGTTTTTTTTTTTTTTTTTGCTTTTTCTGGGTTTTTTTTTTTTTTTTTTTTAGCTTCTTGCAACTATGGGTTTGTAGTTCTCATTAAATTTGGAAAAGTTTCAGCCAAGACATTAAATTTGAAAAAATTGAATTTGAAAAATTAAATAAAAAAATCTTTCTTCAAATATTTTTTTTCTGAGCCCCCTCCTCTCGTGGGAACTTTATCCATTTATTAGGCTGCTCAAAGCTGTCCCACATGTCACAGCCACTTTGCTCATTTTCTAAAATGTATTTTTCTTTTTGCGTTTCATTTTGGATAGTTTGTGTTTCTAAGTCTTCACGTTCATTAATCATTCTTTTGCAAAGTCCAATCTACCTGTAATTTTATTCAGGAAATTTTACACCTTGCTCCACCCAACTTTGATTAAAGTCGTTTTTTATATCTTCCATGTCTTCACTTAACTTTTTGAACATATGGAAGGACAGTTATAATGACTGTTTTACTGTAATTTTCTGCTAATGCTCACATCTATGTCAATGCTGGGGCAGTTCTGACTGATTGTGTGAGTGAGTAAGTTCCTCATTATGAGTCATTTCCCTGTTTCTTTCCATGTGTGATAGTTTTTTTATTATTTTAAAAAAATTTTTAATGTTTATTTTTTATAATTTTTTAAAAAAAATTTTTAACATTTGTTTATTTCTGAGAGACAGAGACAGAGCATGAATGGGGGGAGGGGTAGAGAGAGATGGAGACACAGAATCCGAAGCAGACTCCAGGCTTTGAGCTGTCAGCACAGAGCCCAATGTGGGGCTCGAACTCAGGAATGGTGAGATCATGACCTGAGCCAAAGTCGGACACTTAACCAACTAAGCCACCCAGGTGTCCCAATGTTTCTTTATTTTTGAGAGAGATGGAAAGACAGTGTGTGAACAGGGGAGGGGCAGAGAGAGAGGGAGACACAGAATTCAAAGCAGGCTTGGGGCTTGGACTGTCAGCACAGAGCCCGACAGGGGGCTCGAACTCACAAAGTGCTAGGTCATGACCTGAGCCAAAGTCGGATGCTTAACCAGCTGAACTACCCAAGCTCCCCTCCATGTGTGAGAGTTTTTTAAATGAATAGTAGAGTTCATGCATTTTAACTTGTGTGCCTGATATTTTTTATTCCTGTAAGTATTTTAGAACTTTATTCTGGGATACAACTCAGTTGCTTAGAAACAGTTTGCTTCTTGTGAGTCATTAAGACTTTTGGGGACACAACCATAATGGTGCTCAATCTAGCATTACTTTTTCCCCCACTACTGTTTCAGGACCCTTCCGTGTACTCTGCAAGGGCTCTCCATGACCTGGAGGTCAGAGTTTACCTGAGTAAAGGACATCTCAGTCGTTTCCCTTTGGGAGCTACAACGAAAAAAGCTGCTCTGAACATTCACGTACAGGGTTGTTGTTTTTTTTTTAACTTTGTTTGTTTGTTTGTTTGTTTATTGAGATGGCTGGGGGTTGCAGAGAGAGAGGGAGAGAAATAATCCTAAGCAGGCTCCATGCTGGCAGTGCAGAGCCCAACGCACAGGTCAAACTCATGAACCTTGAGATCATGATCTGAGCGGAAATCAGGAGTTAGGTGTTTAACTGACTGAGCCACCCAGGAGCCCCTCGTGTACAGGTTTTTAATGAATATGTTGTTACCATTAATGCCCGAGAATGTAATTGTCAGAATGTAACGTAAACAGATGTTCACAGACTGTATCATTTTACATTCCCACCAGCAATATATGAGTGACCCACTTTCTCACATCCATGCCAGTATTTGGTGTTGTCATTTTTTATTTTACTCATTTTTCTCCGTGTGCTGTGACCTTTCATTATGGTTTTACTTGCACTTCCTTAACAGCTAATAATATTAAACACTTTGTATGTGCTTATTTGCCTTATGTATATTCTTCTAGAAAAAATGTCTGGTTTTTTCCTTTCTCCATTTTACCATTAGAATGTTACTTTGAAGTTTATAATCTATTTTTGAATTAATATTTTGTACGAGGTGTGAGATTTCAGTTGAAATTCTGTTTGTTTTGCTGTTATTGTTTGTGCTCACAGATATCCAGCATCATTTAGTGGAAATCTGTCTTACTCCATTTGAAATATTTTTGCTCCTTTGTCAAAAATCAGCAGGGCATGTTTATGTGATTCTAGGTCTAAATTTATGTATGTGTCCATTTATTCCCCAACACCACATAATCTTGATTATGGGAGCTCAGTAATAAGTCCTGAAATTAAGTAGAGTGATTCTTCTTTTCTTGAAATATTTTTAGCTTAGATCATTAATTTGAGATTTTCCTTTCTTCCCAATGCATGTATTTAATGTTATAAATTTCCCTCTCAGCATTGTTTTAACTGTGTCCCACAGATATTCTAGTTTCTTTGACTTTCTTTATAAATTTTAGATTAATTTTGTTTATAACTGCAAATGTTTTGCTATTACTTTGGAAGGATTGTTAAATCTATATTTCAATGTAAGGAAGATTGGCATCTTCATGATGTTGAGTGTTCCAATCAATGACCACAGTGTGTCTCCACTTACTTAGATCTTTGATTTCTTTAATAAGCATTATGTAGTTTCTAGTGTACAACTTCTGTCCATTTATTAGATCTACACTTAAATACTTCATTTTGTAAATGATCATCAATAACGTTATAGTTTTAATTTAAATCCATGTGCTCATTGCTAATATACAGAAATGTAATTGAATTTTGAATGTTTATCTTATATCCTACAATATTGCTGAACTCTACATTAGTGTTAGTAATAATTCTGTAGTCTTATTGGGATTATTCTACATAGATCATCATACAGTCTGAAATAGGACGTTTTATTTCTTTAAGATCCATATACCTTTGACTGCTTTTTCTCACTGTATTGCACTACTGTTTGAATTAGAGTAGTGATAGCTGACATTTTTGCCTTGCCCCAGGTTTTAGAGAAAAGCACTCAGTGTTTATAATTAACTATAATATTCACTGTAGGTATTTTGTAAATAGTTTTTATTAAATTGAAGTCTCTTCTTTTCTTATCTTTTCTGAGAGTTTTTATCACGAGTGGGTGCTTTGTTTTGTTAAATAGGCTTCACACCCAGTGTGGAGCCCAACACAGGGCTTGAACTCTCGACCCTGAGATCGAGAAATGTGCTGAGATCAGGAGTCTGATCCCTAACCAACTGAGCCACCCAGGTGCCCCCATGAGTGGGTTTTTAATTATAGATTTGTTTTTTTGTTTTCAGTTTAATCAGTTTTGCTTTACATATTTTGTACTCTATTGTCTGGTGCATACATATTTAGGATTACTGTGTATTTCTGGTGGATAGGTCCTTTTATCACTACATAATTTATATCCTCATATTTTTTAAATGTGTTCTTTCTTCCTCATTCTAATTTTTTAATTTTTTTTAATGTTTATCTTATTTTTGAGAGAGAGACAGAGAATGAATGGGGGAGGGGCAGAGAGAGAGGGAGACACAGAGTCCGAAGCAGGCTCCAGGCTCTGAGCTTTCAGCACAGAGCCCGACATGGGGCTCAAACTCAAGAGCAGTAAGATCATGACCTAAGCCAAAGTCGGACACTTAACCAACTGAGCCACCCAGGCCCCCCATTCTAGTTTTTCTTTTTAATCATTTCCCTTATATTTAGAAAGCTTCCTTTTGCTATCCTTTTATGTCATGTGTCAGGTCTTCTGGCATTAAACAAACAAACACTTCATTTTCTTTCATCTGATAATTCCTTGATGTCCCCTTCATTCCTTAAAGGTATTTTCACTGGATTTAGAGTCCTGGGTTGATAGTCTTTTTGCAGCATTTGAACAATTTTGTGCTGCTTTCTTCTGGTCTTTATGGTTTCTATTAAGAAATCTACTGTCATTTGATTTGTTTTATTCTAAGGGTAGGGTATGGTTTCTAATTCAGTGATTTCAAGATTTACTCTTTGTCTTTAGTTTTCAGATGGTTGACAACAATGAGTTGCAGTGTGAATTTCTTTGCTTTTGTCCTGTCTAGGATTTCACTTAGTTTCTTGAATATGTATTTTTATATCTTTCACTACATTTAAGAAGGTTTCAGTCGTTATTTTTTAAAGTAATTTTTCAGCCCCTCCCATTTTCTTTTCTCTTCCTGGCATTTTGATGACAAGAATGTACATTTTGTTATAGTCCCATGGATCCCTGATGTTATATTCCCTTGTTTTAGCCCCCTTTCTCTGTGTTTCTCTGATTAGGCAATTTCTACATTTCTGTCTTCAATTTCGCAGATTCTTTCCTTTCTCCCTTTGCTATGGACTGAATGTTTGTTTCACCAAAATTCATATATTGAAGCCCTAATCTCCATGTGGCTGCATTTGGAGATTGGGTGTCTACAGAAGAAATTAAGATTACCTTAGGTGACAAGTGTGGGGTCCTGATCCCAAAGGATAAGTATTCTTATAAAAATTGACACCAAAAAACACTCTCCCCGCTCTTCTCGTTCTCTCATCCTCTCTCCTTGCCTCTTCTCCTTACGCCTGTGTTTATGCACAGAAGACAGGGTTTGTGAGGACTTTGGAGAGAAGGCAGCTGTCCGCAAGCTGAGAAGAGAGGCTTTACCCGGAAACTAAACCAGCTGGGATCTTACCTTGTGCTTCCCAGCTGCAGAACTGTGAGAAATAAATGTCTGTGGTTACGCCATCCAGTCTATGGTATTTTGTTATGGCGGCTCAGGTTAACTAAGACACCCTTCTATTATGCTATGGGACCTTCTACTGAGTATTTTATTTCAGTTCTTGTACTACACATGGTTATTGATGCAAAGTAAGCACTCCTGAAATAGTTTGACAATCAACAACTCACAAGTAAGGCAAGCCCATGATACAAGGATAGGCTAACCTGAGGCTTGATCTTAGACCAAAAAAAAAAAAAAAAAAAAAAAAAAAAAAAAAAAAAAAAATCTGGGCTTAATGTATTTCAGTTTGAGAATCTTTGAAAATTATATAAAATGAAACATATGTGATAGATTAGCCAATCATTTGAGGAGCCAGTGTTTATTCAGCATTCTCTCTTATTTTTTTTAAATTTGTAATGTTTATTATTTATTTTTGAGAGAGACAGACAAAGCATGAGTGGGGGAGGAACAGAGAGAGAGAGGGAGACATAGAATCTGAAGCAGGCTCCAGGCTCTGAGCTGTCAGCACAGAGCCTGATGCGGGGCTTGAACCCACGAACCGTGAGATCATGACCTGAGCTGATGTCAGATGCTTAACTGACTGAGCAACCCAGGTGCCCCAGCATTCTCTCTTAAATGCCTGTTCTTTTAATAAGTTACAGAATCGTCTGCGTGTATTCCATCAATAAAAAATTATCGAAGATGTTCTATTTCCCTGGCACTATGGTAGTTATGGGCATTAGAGAATAACAGTACAACTCACTTAATTCTTAATTTCTTTTCAACCCTGTTGCCCTTTGAGCCTCATAACGATTTCTGCATTATGCCCAGGAAAGGGAAAGCCTTTGGGATTTAGGGTGGGTACTTTGGGTCCTGGCCTGGTGCCTAATTTTTTTCCAAATATCCTTCTTCTCCACTTTTAGTAGGAACTATTTCTCTCATTTATGACTGAGGAAGAAATAAAGAGCATTAAATGCATACAGTATAAAGCCTCTCTTTGTCTCTATCTCTGCACAGAATTTATCCCACAGACCGAGTCTCAGAGGGCTTTCTGATCCCCATGGGTTGCCTTAGCTTTCAGTGCAGCAGCTGGAAGCCAGAGCTACTGCTGTGGGGCGGCAGGGGAACCACTAGAAGGAGCCAATAACAAAGATTTACTTTCTGTTTGGTTTTTCCCCTAAATCAACTATAAAAAACTGTATAATACTTAGCCAGATAAGCAGAAAAGGGGAAATGCAAGATTTAAATTATCGGTTCATAAAATAAGACCCCAGACAATCCAGTTTCATTACGCACCATGGGCTGGTTGTAGTCTGTTATCATGCAGAGGTGCTGTGCATACAGATGCTGCAGTAATAGGGAGAAAAAAAACAGTTGATTGGAGTAGCAGTTCTCCTGCCTTGATTCTTTTCATAATTCTTCTCTGTCTATTGTCTTCCTAGATATAAGCACAATGTCAACTCTGGCCTTTTGTTGCATTTGTTTTTAGTTTTGCTATAGTCAAAATTTTCAACCCCTTTGAACCAAAAAGGTGTTGTGTTGTTCTCGGCACTTCTAGGTTTGTCACAATATTGTGTAATTAGGCAGGTTGACAGTCTAATATTCAAATTAAAAGCATGTTTTCATAAAGACATAAACCCAAGAAACAGTAAAGGTACTGGGAAATTCCTGAATCTCAAAATCTTTCTTAATTTTGAATATATATGTGCATGTATAATGATACACACACACACACACACACACACGGGAAAATAGCCAAAAGGGGCAAGGTCTTAAAATCCAGAGCCTTAGTGAGATAGAGACATAGAATCAAATCAGATTTTGAGGGCCACACCCATCCAAAGATTTAGCTAATAAAGGAGGGTCATTTATTGGTTATTTAACAAATATTTATTGCCAGTTTACAATGGGCCAGACACTGTTTTGGGGCTAAGGGTCAGTGGATTTGATGGCCAAACGTGTAGGAAAAACTTGCCCCTAAATAGCAACTAAACTATGCGCAAACTGTGTGCTTGAGAAACAGACTCCTTGGCTGTGCCACCACACTGCTCTCAGCTAGACTTCCTGAGCTGTTTGGTATAACCGTATTCAGTAAAGACGGAATTGTTTTTCCCTAAAGTTTCTGTTCATCACAAAACCAGTATGGTCATGCTTTCTGCATTTGAGAGATGTCAAGAGGAGGGCTTGAAAAAGGCAATCAATGTTAGTGCCCTCAGAGGCTCATGAGAGACTGGGAGGTATAAAGTTTCTCCAGTAGACCGAAGACTAGCTGGGGAATCAACATGTACATATACAAGCAGACACACATGGTGCATCGTTATCTACCATTGTGTGAAAAATCACTCCAAATCTTACCCTTTGAACGCAGCAGTGATTTTTCTGTTGGTCCTGCTGGGCTTACTTATGTGGTTCCGTCAGCTGTCTGTTCTGCTGTGGACAGGGCATTATGACAGCCTCAGGTTCATGTTCAGGTTCATGCTGTTGGAGTTGACTGTTGCCTGTACCTCTGTCTCTCTGCTATTATTCAATGGTAAAGCCAGGATTGTTTACATGTCAGCAGGAGCAGGAGAACTGGCAGAGATGGAATCCGGAAGCTGTAAGAGTTCTTCAGGCCTGGATTCTGAAACGTCCACATTCTGTTGGTCAAAGCAAATCACAGGGCCAGGCCAAATCTAATGGACAGAGACTCTACCTCCTAAAGGGAATTGAGCAAAAAATTTTAGTCTTATTGGATCTACAATATCTATAAGGGACTGCATGTCCTAGTTTTAATATATGACATATACATTTATATACATATGCATTTCAAAACAACCCTGTTGCATAAGACGTCACTGGAAATGCAGTAAGAAAAGAAAAAAATGGAAAAAAGACTTTTGTTATTGTGTTGAAATAACCTAAAAGTTATAAGAAATTTGCAGAAATAGTTCAGAGAACTTCCGTATGCCATTTATTTTAATTCTCTGGTTGCAAATATTTCGTCCATATTTGCTTCATCACTAGGATGGTGGTGAATAGACAACATATAAATTCAGACAGTAGGTTAGTTGCTGCTAAGCCCATGGGTGGGAATGAAGACAGGGAGTCACTGCTAAGGGGTAAGGCTGTCCTTGGGGTTATGAAAGTGTTGTACAATTAGAACATTGTCGTGGCTGCACAACTCCGTGAACACACTAAAAACACTGATTCTACACTCAGTGAGTAAATTTCATGGTATGTGAATGACATCCTAATAAAGCTGTTAAAAAATACTTCCTATAAGCCCTCGGTGAATGGATTTCATTCTCAAGGATATTAAATTGAAGGTTATGGGCCTTTATGTATGCTAGCACATAGTGGGAAAGCTCTCTAAAAATAATCAGAGAATGTACAAAGTCAAATCCACAGGGGTTATTTGGGAATTCCAGCATGTGAATTGAGAATTGATCATTTGACCCTTTGAAACTGAGATATCAGCTTAGATTCGGGTGATTTTGTGGGTCCAACTTGTGATTCAGCGCTCAGTGGAGCTAGAGAAATGGAATGTTCTGCCAGTGTCCACAGGCCTGCATGTCTGGGCAGTTACATGGACCTGACCCCAGCGTATGGTGCCCAGAGTCAACGTCAGTGGGCCAGGGATCCAATGGGCCATTTTCATTTGGTGAAATACCTAGGACAAATATAGTATAATTATAGATTTATAAATATATAGAAAAATAGAAATATTCACTATTGTCTAAAGGAAAAACACTGAAACTCAAAGAGAATATAAGCAATTGTTCTAAGTCGTGTTGATCAGAGCTCTCTGTACCAGTAACTTTCAGAAGTACCTGGTTTTCCTTCATTTAAAATTTACTCCCTTGTGTGTGTGTGTGTATGTGTGTGTAGTTGCGTTACCACGTATGTCCAGAAAATTATTAATGAGAACTAACCTTAACCATCAAACAACAACTGATATCTTTTGGAAGGCCTTACATCATTTTTGAATAACTTCTTGATTGGCACTATAGCCAAAATATGTGCTTTGTGAGAAATACACATAATATTATTGGCATGGTAAGAAACTGAGATAAATTATAGGTAATTTCCAGTTTTTAGGACCGTTTCTATGGTTATATAAGCAACATATATTACTTCAGAACATGTTACCATGGTTATTTCAGGTAATTCCGGGTCATTAAAGCTTTTAAAATAAAAATGATTTTTCTTTTTGGTGGTGGCTGTTGAATCAAATTGTTCACGTTGAGAAGAGAGAAATCTCCTGTCTTGGTTAACAAGGTATTGCACTCAGTGCGCATGGTTGGAAGCTGGAGGAAAGCCCAGCGGGGGCTACCCCTGCCCTCCCCGCACTGTCCTGAGAGCGAGGTATCTCAAATCTACAGATAGGGCAGAAGCTATACCAGATGGAAAATAAGCTCTAAATCCTAGCATCCCCTCGGCTTGTGAATATAAAAAGAGTGACAGGAAAATTAATGACGGCCAGCTCAGAAAGAGAAAGGGCTGACCAGATGCTTGTTTGCTCTATAGCTGCTGCTGTTGATACTGTGTTTTTGTTGTTTATTTTTCTTGCTTCCTCCACTAGCGGACACACAGGCAGCCATAAACTGGAAGACGTTGGAGGTGATATTTTAAGAGTCGATTCTGGGCAGGGAAGATGCCTTTCATGCACTGTTGATGCCCAAAGCCTGCCAGGGACCGGAGGGGGTGTGGACACTCAAAGACAAAGTGCTGGACCACACTTTGTCCACCTCTGAACAAGATGGATTTCTCCTAACCACACCTGAGTTTTTAGCCAATGGATCCAATTGATCAGGTATCTGATCTTCATTTTACTGGGTGACAGTCTTGAAAAATCTGAAACCAAATTTACGGCCCTGCCTTGGAAAGCCTTGAGCAGTGAGTGCAGCAGTAGCAGCAGAGAACACACAGGTGCTAAACTGCACAAATCTTCCTTCTACTGCTCCCCCACTCCCTTGGTCCTGCCTTCTTCCTCTTCCAGGCACCCCATTAAAATTGTGGACCTTTGTGTTTGGTCATATGGATTTATGGAAGCTGCAGGAAACCCCGTAGGAAGCACGTTGTGGGAATAATTAATAAAAACAGTAGAAATCAGGATGCATTACTGCAGTGACAGCACGAGAGTGAAATAAATACCACACACACTGGACATGTATACAAACGTGCAACAATTACACAATGCTATTTCTGCTATGGATCTATCCATCCATCTATCCATCCAATTAAAACGTGTGTGTTCATTCGAGGATTTGTAAATTAAATTATTGCTAAAAGCTTATAACTATCACTCATATAAATATTACCCAACTTACATGAGTACAAGGGTGTTCCAGTAAAATTTCATGATGTAACACAATGTCTTATTGGAGAATGTTGAAACTAATTCTACCTTTGTTGTCATAGCCACACTGATGGAGTACGTATTTGAGCAGAGATGAATCATGTGGCCACTAAATTATAACAAACGTACCTTTCTGAATGTCCAGGCAAGCTGGTGGGTGGATAGTGACTTGTTTCCTTTCTTTTTCCTTCCCTATGGAGACAGACAGAAATCCTAATGAGATGGAAATAAACAGTATTCAGAGAAAAAGGCCTGGTGCAATTTAACGTGTGGACGAATTAGGGCAATTTAACTGAATTTTCTGCCTGTTTCCTCATGTGCAAATATTTCCTGTTTAAAGACCCTCACAGGCTGCTGTGAAGTTCAAAGCAAGACAGTAATTTGTCATAACTTGTAAGTGCGATACTAGCATAAGCTGCCAAATTAATAATAAAAAATGGTAATTCAAAGCTCATCATTTTCCTTACCAAATAAACTTAAAACACCCACACAAAACCCATTTCCATTTCACAAAAGTATCTGGGCAGAATATCTTTGAATTATTTATTGGGATCCCGTTTTTACAACATATGCATTTTCTCTCTCGCTCTCCTTTTTTCTTTCTTTTTCCCATGGATGCTTGTCTCTGTTTTAGACCTGTCATTTTTTCAGAACGCTTACTAGACAAACTCTGTCTTTGAACATGCTATTGAGTCAGCCTGTTTCAAAGAATATTACACACAGCAAATCAAAGGAAACACAATTCCTGTTCAATTTTAATAACTTTTTCGCTTTATTATAATTATAAAATATGTTCAATGGCAGTTTCAGAATTAAATGAAAAATTGTACATGACAACATCGCAGCCATTGGATAATTGGAAAGGAATGTTGGCTGAGTGGATTAGATTATGAAAGTGCAGATGTCAAAAGAATTTTGGTAAAAAAAACAGCCTATTTTTATTTTAGGGAACAGAGCAAAAAATCATAGATCTGAACACAAATAATCTGAAAGAATTACCTGGTACAACCCTCTAGTATAAAAGAAATTAAAAAAAAAAAAAAAGCTAATGGTTTCAGATGTTGAGAACTACCCCCAAGCAAAAGGAAAAGCAGATGCCTGATTAATTTCCTACTTGAACCTGAAAAGGATACTCTTATATTCAGTTAGAATATTAATGAGTAGAGAAAAGTTCTCTTCCAATCATGGTTAACAAAAACTATATATATTCAGTTACTATATAACAGCTTTTATTGCTCAAGATATTTTTTTTCATGGCATTTTATGTGAGAGTCCTTATTTCTTCCATAAGAAATGTAGCAAGTTGACTATGATATTTATATTAGTAATGTTATATTGGAGGTTTAATGTGGTCACCTGATCCGGAGTTTTAGATTAAAAAAAAAAAAACTATATAGGATTTCCGTATTACCAGCAGAGTCACCTTGCTGAGATTTCTTTTTAAGGATACCAAAATGTTTTGGTGCGCCTGGGTGGCTCAGTCGGTTGAGAGACCAACTCGATTTCAGCTCAGGTCATGATCCCACGGTTGTGGGATCAAACTCCAAGTCGGGCTCCACGCTGAGTGTGGAGCCTGCTTAAGATTAAGATTCTTTCTGTCTCTCCCTCTGCCCTTCTCTGCAGCTTGCACATTCTCTCTCTTTCTAAGAAAGATACCAAAAAGTTTCAATTAAGGTGATCAATTAAAAATGTAAGAAATTAGTACCTTCCTAGTTGAGATTAGAAATAAAGAGTTTAATTTTTTAGTTGTAGCACAATCTCTTTCTGTCTCTCTCCATCTCTCTGTTTTCATGATCTTTATTTTAACAAAATTCTTACATATAGAGAAAAATGAATTTTAAATGTTTTCTAATCTGAAAGCACTTTATTATTAAAGACACAGAATGAGGGCTTACGTGTGCCAAGTTCAAAACTGTTACTGAATTTGATCATGGCAATAAACCAACAAGACATGATTAATTTTCACACTTAAAAGGTAAGAAAACATAGAGAAGTTAACTTTCCTAACTCACTGCAATGGAAGCTGCAAAGCCAGGCAGTCAGTTTATGTTTCATTTGTGTTTTTACAGTTTACCCTTGAACAACATGGATGTGAACAGATGGGTCCACTTATACATAGATTTTTTCTAATGTTTATTTTTTATTTATTATTTCTGAGAGACAGAGAGAGAGAGAGACAGAGTGTGAGCAGGAGAGGGGCAGAGAGAGAGGGAGACACAGAATCCGAAGCAGGCTCCAGGCTCCGAGCTGTCAGCACAGAGCCCCATGCGGGACTCAAGCTCACCAACTGTGAGATCGTGACCTGAGCTGAATTTGAACTCTTAGCCAATTGAGCCACCCAGATACCCCTACAAAGGTACCACTTTATTTTTTTATAAATACAGTACAGTATTGTAAATTATTCTTATGATTTTCTTTAGAACATTTCCTTTTCTCTAGCTGATTTTATTTGGAAGAATACAGTATATAAAAATATAACATACAAAATATGTATTAGTCAACTGTTTATATTATCAGTAACGCTTCTGGTCAACACTATGCTATTGGTACTTTAGTTTTGGGGGATTCAAAAATGATATGTGACTGGACAGCAACATGCAGAAGAATGAAACTAGACCACTCTCTTACACCATACACAAAAATAAACTCAAAATGGATGAAGGACCTGAACGTGAGACAGGAAACCATCAAAACCCTAGAGGAGAAAGC
>CM053577.1:4016048-4052057 GCA_028646485.1 Cryptoprocta ferox | reverse complement strand
AGGGCGGAAGGGGAAGGGGGAAAGGTAATGGGGGGTGATGGTCTTGGTGGAGGTCACTTGTGGGGAAGAGCACTGGGTGTTGTATGGAAACCAACCTGACAATAAACTATAAAGTTTAAAATAAAATAAAATAAAATAAAATGGCAAAGGGGAAAAAAAATGATATGTGAATATTCAACTCAGGGTTGGAGGGTGGGCTCAGTGCTCCTAACCCCCACATTGTTCAAAGTCCAACTGTATTTAATTTCTTATGCTGATGCTACCTATACTGGAAGTTTTCAATCATTCTGATCTCTGGAACAATGTTATTAAAACTTACTGAGTCCACCAAGAACTTTGGTTTATGTAAACTGTATCAATTCACTCTACCCTATCGGAATTTAAAACTGAGAATAATTTCAAATACATATTTATTCATTTAAAAATAACAGCAATCCATTACATGTCAATCAATTGTACCATGTTGCTTTGGTTAATGTATATATTAAATAAAATCTGGTTTCACACAGATAGGTTTTTGGAAAAGGGAGGAGTATTTGATTTTCCTCTTCAGCTAATTGTGATATGTATATATAAACTCAATAGTAGTTTCAACAAACGTTGTATTCTGTGCACTCATGTAAGAATGAGTAAAAAGGAAAATATGTTAATATTATTATGGAAATCATTTGCCCATCTTCCTATTGGATCATCCATTTTCATCATGACTCATGTGTCAGAGTTCTGTACGTACCCGGAAAGCCTACTGTCTCCATTTCAGGAGTTTCAGATCATATTTTGAGAAACATTAATTGTTGACATTAAATAATCTTTGTGAACATGATTTTTAATGACTGTATAATATTCTAGCTTATGGATAAATCCTGATGATGGTAATCCTTCCCTTCTTGTTCATAGTACCAGTTTTATTTTTATAAGTAATTCCATAAATCTTTGCTTACATTTCTAATAAAGAGGTTAGATTCTTTTAAGATAGTGCTGAATATGGATCCTTTCAAGGCATTTGATGCTTATTGCCAAATTACTTTCATATCTATTACAAAGAATGTTGCTATTAATATTCTTGTCCATATCTTCAGGTGGACGTAAGTATGCATTTCTGTTGAGCATATGTATGGCTGTGGGGTTGCTGTGGCATTTATCTGCATCAACATTTGTAGACACTGCCTACCCGCCTTCTAGAGTAGTTTTCAAGTGATGCTCTCGCGAGTGTTGTGTGAATCCTGGTTACACGATCTTCTCCTCAGCACTTCATAATTTTTTGGTATTTTTTCCATCTTAGCCAAAATGGTGGACATGTATGATACCATACCACTGTGGTTATGTTCATTTCCCTAACGACAAACAGATGAGCGGGGGCGCCTGGGTGGCTCAGTCAGTTGAATGTCCAACTGACTGATTTTGGCTCAGGTTTCTGAGATACAACCCCACTTCGGGCTCCCTGCTGTCAACAGAGCCTGCTTGGGATAATCTCTCCCTGCCCCTGCCTTGCTTGCACTCTCCTCCTTCTCCTTCTCCTTCTCCTTCTTCTTCTCCTTCATCGTCATCTTCTTCTTCTTCTTCTTCTTCTTCTCCTTCTCCTCCTCCTCCTCCTCCTCCTCCTTCTCCTTCTTCTCTCTCTCTCAGAATAAATAAATAAAAACTTAGAAAACAGCAAATTAACATTTTCAGTGGCAATTTTTATATTTTCCTTTGTGAGATACTTGTTCAAGTTTTGTCTAACTCTCTGTTGAATTGTGCATCTTGCCCTTAATTATTTATAAGAGTTCTTTATGTAAAGTCCCTTCTTGCCTGTATGTATGAAAATATTTCCTCCCCCTGTGATTGTTTCCTTTTTAATACATTAATCCATTTTGATATAGCAACTTTTTAATACACCTCAGTTGTTTTTGTCTTTTATGGTTAGTGTTTTCATATTTCTTTAAGAAATCTGCACTAATGTCAAGGTCATAATGATGTTCTTTTATGTTTTCTGCCTCAGGATTTTTTGTTTTAAATGTCAATATTTAAATGTGGATTCCATCTGAAATTTAATTTTTTGTATTGTGTGAAACAGGATTTGAAACACATTTTATTTTTCATAAGAGAATGCAGTTACACACCAGCACCCATTCCTACTACACTGTATTAATTAGTATGGATTTGCAGAAGTCTTACTTTTCAGAATGTATGCTTTCCAAATTTATTCTTTAAGAGCATCCTGCCTAATCTCATGCCTTTCAATTTACATAATAATTTTGGTATCATCATGTCAATTTCTAAAAAAAAAGAAGGAAAAAAAACTTCTTTGGATTTTCTTTGACATTGAAATGAACTTATAGATCAATTTGGAGAAAATTGACATTTTTCCAATATTGAATCTTTCAGCTCATGAACATGCAATGGAGAAATATTGCAAATCTTTCATGAGATTGTGTTCTTGTATTTGATATTGTTGATGCAATACTTTTGGCATGTCTCAGACACTTATATTTTTTAAATGTATGTTGCTAACATATCAAATGCAATTGAGGGGCATCTAAGTGGCTCAGTTGGTTGAGCATCCAACTCTTGATTTCAGCTCCAGTCACAATCCCAGGGTCATGGAATCAAGCCCTGCATGGGGCTCTGCAATGAACATGGAGCCTGCTTAAGATTCTGTCTCTCTCTCTCTCTCTCTCTCTCTCTGTCCTTCTCCCCCACTTGCTCTCACTCTCTCTCTCTCTAAAATTAAAAAAAGTTTAAAATACAATTGATTTTTTTAGCGACCTTGTGTCCAATAGCCTTGTTAAATCTACATATTTGTTTTAAATAATTTGTGGGTTTTCTTGGATGTTCTAGAAAAAATAATCATGTTACCTGCAAATAACAACAGCCTCATTTTCGCCTTCTAAATCCATATAGATTTAATTTTTTTTGCCTCATAGCAAAGGCTACGTATTTCAGTAAACACTTTGCTAAATAAGAATAAGAAGCATCTATTTATTCTTCCTGATCTCCCGGGTGGGAAAGATAAATATTTTACCATTGAGATTAATGTTTTTCTCAGTAGTTATTTTTTTTCAAATACTGCAGTACTCTTATATTCCTGGTTTAATAATACTTTTTAATCATGAAAAAGTATTAAATTTTTTGAATGCTCTCTCTAAATTTACTTAGATAATAATATAACCTTTCTATTTTTATGTTTAATGCAGTAAAGAAACATTGATTAATACTCAAACGTTACCCACTTAGTTGTGATGTATTATTCCTTATATATATATATACATATATATATATATATATAAAATGGGATTTGATTTTCCAATATTTGTTAATTTTTTAGTGAAATTGGTCTGTAATTTTATTTTCTTGTGTGGTGCTTATCATGTTTTAGAATAAAGATTATGTTAGAGTCATAAAAAGATATAGAAGTATTCTTACTATTTATATAGTAATTCAAAGTAAATAAAATTAAATCCAATTGCTTGATCATGGTATTTGGTTCATTTGTATCTATATTGATTTTTTTGTAGCTATAAACCCAAAATGTACTCTTTAACACAGAGTCTAAGACAAATTAAATATAAAAAATAAAATCGAAGTGACTTAAAAGGCCTGGATAACATGGCCAATACAGTTGAGCTTATGTTAAATTTTGTGCCCTGGATACAAATACTATAGAGAAAGACTTATTCATGTGTTGGATGGTCAAGTAATATAGACTATAGCTTCAGCAATACAAAACCCAAAATCACAAAATAAATACAATTCGAATGCCAAGGCAATAAAACTAAAAGCTAATGGATGCAAAAAGCACACTTTTCTAAGACAATTTTAAAATATAATTAAACCAATTTGTAGTATAAGGGAAATATGCACCAATCTTTGGAATTTATTTTAAAAGAGCATGTTTTGCCCTATGCACCTTTTCTACTTGGCTGTTCCTGACGTGTGTTGTTTATAATAAACAGGCAACAGAGAATAAGATGCTTTCCAGAGCTCCGTTTTTCTGGAAACTTATCAAACCTGGGGATGGGGGTGGTGGGAACCTCCAAGTTTGCAGCAATTCTGAGAAAAGTGTGATTAACTTGAGAAATGAAACTGTGACTGCCCTCTGAAGTGGGGACAATCTTGTGGGCCTGCTCCCTAAAGCCTGGGAAGTGAGACCCTGTCTTCAAGTTGAGAGGGTCAGAATTGAAGTGATTTGTCAATCACCTGTTGGTGTCCACAGAGACTGGAGAAATGAGTGGTGTCAGGAAGAAGAAAACTACCTCTCAAAATCTAACTCTAAAATTTAAAAAGGCTCAAGAGAAATAAAAAGTAGTAACTATATAAAAATAAAAATTAGTTAATTGGAAAACAAAAAAAAAATAGAAAGAAGCAAAAATTCCAAAAATGATTTATTTTTAACTCAACAGAATTCAAAAACTTCAACTCAACTGATAGAAAGACATGGAAACACAAATGCCAAATATAAGAAATGATAAGTGACAAATAACTGCCAAATGAAGGAAATGTCAGAAGAGACTTTAAAATATCATGAGACTTTTTTTTTACAACAGGCAAATCTTTTAAAACCTATGTGAAGTGGATTGTTTCCAATATAAATGTAATTTATCCATATTGATCCAAATAGAGGAAATCTAACTGAATAAATTATAACGAAACTATAAAAAATAATGGAGGAGTGTCACTAAGGTTTTAAACAACAACACTACAACAACAGTACATTCTCAGTTCTATTACTTTTTTATCAATTTTTGCTTCATGTACTTGGGATCTCTACTATTAGGTGTGTGTCCATGGAACATCATTATAGATTGATTTTGTTGTTATGTTTATCATTCATTAATGTCCATTTTTATCCCTGGTAATATTCTTATTATAAATCTACTTTGTTTAATATTAAAATAGCCAGTATAGCTTTCTTTGATTAGTGTCTATATGAAATATCTTTCTCCATTCTATTTTTATCTATCCATCTATCATTATTTATTTATTTATTTATTTGTTTGTTTCAGAGGGAGGGAGAGAGTGTGTGCATGTAAGCAGGGGAGGGGCAGAGAGAAAGAGAGAATATTACGTTGGCTCCACGCTCATCCTGGAGACAGTCACAGGGTTCAATCCCACAACCCTGGGATCATGACCTGAGCCAAAATCAACAGCCAGACACTCAACTGGCTGAGCCATTCAGGCGCCCTAATTTTTATCTATGTCTAAATAGGTACTTATTTACTTATTTATTTAAAGTAGATTTCTTACACAAAAATCATACAGCTGTGTCACTCTTTATCAAATCTATTTTTTCTTTTTAATTGGTATGTATAAACCATTTACATTCAATGTGATCATTGTTGTTTGGATGAAAATTTTCTGTGTTCCTAGGTCATATTTTCTATTGCTCCTTTCTTGTTTCTTTTTCCTCCTTTTATACCTTATTTTGGGTTGTATTATTTTAAATATTGTATTCCATTTTATCTTCACTTGTGTCTCATTTCTTACACTGCTCTTTAAAAATTTTAGTGATTATACTTGCATTTATATATAAATCTGTTAAATAATGGCAGTATGCCTTCAAATAATATCACGATGCTTCATCTATAGCATAAGACACTCACATTTTACCTCAATTCCTACTCTCTACTTTTGTGCTCCTATTTCATACAATTTATTTTTTATATTTTATTGTATGTCTGGAAGCCAGCAATACTATTTTTACTTTAGAAAGTCATTTATCTTGTAAACTGGTTAAAAACAATAAACATGAGTTTTATAATTACTTTTATTTTTACCACATTTTTATTTTAAGTCATGTCTTTGTGTGAGACCATATTACTTTAGCTTGAAGAACTTCCTTCACCAATTCTTCTAGTAAAAGTCCACTTAGTATTAATTCTCCCGGTTTTGATTTTTTTTTTGTAGTATTTATTTTCCCTTCATTCCTAAAACATGTTTTTGCCACATGTAGAATTTGTGTTAGTTTTTTCTTCCAACATTTAATAAAATGACATTCCATTGTCCTCTGACTTGCATGGTTTCTAATGAGAAAACTGTTGTAATTCTTATTTTACTTTTTTAATGTTTATTTATTTCAAAAGACAGCGAGATAGAGAGTAAGCATGGGAGGGGCAGAGAGAGATGGAGACAGAGAATCCCAAGCACACTCCACACTGTCAGCACAGAGCCCGATGTGGGACTTGAACTCATGACCATGAGATCGTGACCTGAGTCGAAACCAAGAGTCAGAGGTTTTTTAACCAACTGAGCCACCCAGATGCCCCCATAATTCCCATTTTTGAACTCTGTATGAAGTGTATCTTCACCGGCTGCCTTAAAGATTTTCTGCATGCATGTTCTATTTCCCTTCTGGTATTATATGAGATTCTTGAATGTATAGTTTAATATCTTTTGTTTTGATTAAAAACTTCTCAGCAATTATTTCTCCAGATATTTCTTTGGCTCCTTTCTCTCTCTTTGGTTCTTCCAGCATTTCAATTATACACATGTTAGATCTTTTATATTATTTCACATATCTACCACACTCTGCTTTATTTTTCTTTTTTCTTTATCTTTTAAACTACATAATTACAACTGACCTATCTTTAAGTCACCAATTCTTTCTTAAGCTGTATCAACTTTAACAATGAGCTTATCAAAGCATTTTTAAATGTTTGTTACTGTGCTCTATTAGGTCATTTGTTATGGTTTCATCTCTGATTTTAATGAAAAGTCCCATCTGTTCATGTTATTCTTTTCTTCTAGAGCAGAGGCTGGTAAATTATAGCCCATAAGCTGGTTGCCTATTTTCATAAATGAAGTTTTATTGGAATACAGCCATGTTTACTTATCTCTGAATCACCCATGGCTGCTTTTGACCTACAATGGCAGAGTTAAATAATTGTGTCATAGATGGTATATTATGTATGTGTGCGTGTGTGTGTGTGTGTGTGCATAAACACACACCCCTACATATATACAACATACAACAATGGAAAAAATGAGGAGAGTGAAATGGTACAAAACTTGTATTTCACATTTTATTTTAGGATCCAATGGATATTATATAAAGCATCTAATAAGTGGGTAATGGCTATCTGGGGACTGGTAAATATGAATATCTTGAAGGATATATTCAGTAAAATATCTCAACATATAATTAGGTCATCCATAAAGACCTAAATTACAAAAGTCTCCAAAAACAATCATTCTTAAGAAAATGTTATTAATCTTGTCATCTATGAAAAGTGGCCATTGATACACCAAATGACTAAAAGATGGGGCAACCTGTAATGAGGGCACCAAAAGTTAACACTTCAGACTAGATTATAAAATTTAATGAAAGATAGATGATTTCTTGAAATATGAGTAGTAAACTATAAGACATGCTTCCTTATTTTACATGAAGAAAATTCTAGAAGATATGGAAAAATGGGAGCATCAGTGGTTTACTTTCTAAATCATGTAATATTTTGTTTGCTTCTATTTTCTCCTTGCCAGTGAGTGCAGTGTATCTGTTTCATGAGGTTAATGGGTAGGTCACTGAAATTTTCCCAGCCCGGTTATGCTCAATGAAATTTATAAGAATAGAAATATAGAACTCCCTGCCTTCCTAGAAACTATGACATTGGTTTTTTAGTTTAATCCTAGTTCTTCTTTTAATACAAGTTGTTAGGTAGGAGACAAACTGAAAAAAATGAGAAAGGCTAGATTGATTTCCAATAGAAAAGGCCCTGAATCAGTCTTAAATCTAATGGCAGTCAGATAGACCATGTATGGAAGACAAAAATGAGAGTATGGATTTGCCTGAGCTGAGTGGACTGTAGGTTTTCTGAGGAAGAAAGATGTATATGAGAGATTCATGAACAACTTTTGAGAGGATCCAGAGAGATTCAGGTGAATAAAGATGATTTTAGGGCTTTTTGCCATGAGTCACGAATTGCAATTTTGTTTCAGCACTTCTTTGTTGAGCAGCAGTAAACACTTAAATTGTTATTTGATTCCTTTATTGTGTATCCAGCTGGGTTGGTTTTTTGGGGCTTTGGGGGTTTTTTGGGTGTTGGTGGGTTTTTTTGTTTTTTGTTTCTGTGTTTTGCTTTTTGTGTTTTTTTGAACATGGTGCTGTTTTGAGACAAGCTGCCGTGTAGTCCAGCTTTATTCAGGTTACAGGAAGTTCCTCTTAGATTCTCAGTACAGGTCATTTGGTCAAAATTTACAATGTTCTTCTGAATTCTCACTTTGTTTTGTGTCTTCCTCCATCTTTTAATGAGAACATGGGGGTTGGGGGCTCTTTCAGGAACTGCTGCTTTGCAAATAGCATTTTAAAACACAATATTCATCTGTTCTCCCCTAACTTAGAGCTTTCTTATTATTTCAACTAGAGTCACAAAAATCACAGCCCAGAGTCTTTTTGCAAACATTGTTTATTAATTTTCCAGTTGCAGAACAGAAATATTAAAGCCATTTTAAACAGAGATTTTGATCATTGTTTTCTCAAAGCAACTAAAATAAATCTCACCGAGGTCTGACTGACTGTGTTTTGCAGATATCCCCTTCATAAATCACTGAGATTTGTAATACTTACTCAAATCCATCATTTGACCTTTCTGCTATATATAACATGACAACAGAAATGATTCCCCAAAGAGAAGAATATTCTCATTAAATGCCGTATTCTGTTATAGTTTTTGATGTTTAAAATCAGTGCGTTCTCACATCAATAAGAGGTTAATGCTTGAAAATAGCAGAAATGACCTTTGTTGTCATGCATGAATCTCCATGCAAAGGACAAACTAGTGTTTTATCATAAACCAATCCCGGAATAGAACCACTATCTTAAAAATACTGACAATTAGACAATAATTCAGAGGTTTTGATTTTAAGTACCTGGTGTCGAACTGATTAAGAGAATATTGTCTATGTATTCCAGGAGAAAACCAATTAAGCCAGCCATGTAATGAGTAGTGATGTTTTCTCACATCTGCCAGCAAAACCAATCAACTTAATCTATTATAGACTGGTACGCATCTATTCAGTATTCTATATGCATGCCTTAAAACAACAAATCATGTGCACGTTACAGACACTGGTAATGTTTTGAAGCAACAGTTCTCTGAATCAAACTGTTAATTGTCAGCCCTTGAGATCTTCGGTCAAGTAGGAAGAAAGAACATTTTTAATATTTCTGTATGCTTTTTTTTCTGGATATTTATTCTCATCTTACATTCCCCAAATTATCTTTCAGTCAATTTGAGGAAAGGGTATAATTTTTTTAAACGTAAAGTAAAGTGAGTTTTGTGGATATTCACTGAGTTTTCTATTTTCAAATATTAAGATTTTCTTTCTGAAAACTAGTAACAAAAGCATCAATCGCTTGTCAAGTGCTTTTCAGATAATTTAAGCATGTATAATGTTTATACAGTCTTGGGGTTACTTTTATTTAAATATTAGAAGCTACTCTTGGAGGAAATTACCATCTCTGAGTGATGTTTTTTGTAACTTTGAGAAGAGGCATGAGAGTTTTATTAATATTCCAAATCATGATTCACAAGCAAGAGTCACTATGCTATCTTTAGGAACCAAAAATATATAAACTGGGGATATTTATAATTAATATTTTAGTTTCCTAGGGACAGATGGAGAAATGAGAAATGAAATATATAGCATTCAGCCTTAAAGAGTTTACACATTAAAACTTTTGTTCTTCACGGGTCCCCAGGACCTGAAGCAAACAAGTAGATGTGCAACAGTTCCAATATGGCAAATAAGGGCCAACCAAAATTAGCAATCATTTATTTATGCTTTCAACAATTATGAATTGAGTGTCTTCTGTATTCTTAGCACAATTCTAAAATAATAGATCAATTTGCAATGTAGCCAATGCTAGCAACCCATCCACTGGTTGTATGATTCTGATTTAGTCCATTAATCTAAGACTCAATTTACTGGATCAAATAAAACAAACTTAATGGAGTTTTCACTGTCCCTATTTCACATTTTTGCACAATGGAAATATTACTTTAAAAAACATTATTACTGGGACCCCTGGGTGGCTTAGTCGGTTGAGTACCCGACTTCGGCTAAGGTCATGATCTCATGGTCTCTGAGTTCGAGCCCTGCAGTGGGCTCTGTGCTGACAACTGAGAGCCTGAAGCCAGCTTCTAGTTCTGTGTCTCCCTCTTTCTCTGCCCCTCCTCTGCCCATGCTCTCTCTCTCTCTCTCTCAAAAAATAAATAATAAAACATTAAAAATGTTAATATTTGTATTTCATCCTTGTTATATATATCCACTTATTCTGTTAATATTCAAATATACAATACATAACACACATGCTCAATTCTTTCTACCCTAATAATTCTATGCATCATAAAGAAAGGGACAAATTAAAATCCAAATGAATAAACTGATCACTTTTGTGGGATTTTTTCCAGTGAACTGGGGAGTATTCCAGTAGCAACCAGTCAAATAAAAGCTGAAAACACTAAAAGTTGTGTAATATTCTGAGTAGCTACATTTATAACTTTGGTTGAGAAAACTACCCAACATGAAATAGTGTTTGATAGCAAGCAAGACTTCTCCATAAATGCAATCTTAGTTTTTCCACAAATACTTGACAAAATAATTTATTTAAAGAAGTTTCGACCGAATCTTCATTTTAAATATTACCGTTACTATTATTACATTTCATTGTCTAAATTGTTTTAGGAGGGTACTTGACATATAACATTTAACTCACACTGAAAATGGTATTTGGGGGATTTAATAGATTTTGATGAAGTTCTAAAATCAGTGGAATATTTAATAACGTTTTCGCTTTATAAATAATGAACCCCATTTCAGAGTTTGGGAACACTTCACCACATAGGAGTATATTATTAATATGTTTTAATATATTATTCTATAACATTTTTAGTAGTTTCCTTATATTTCAAAAAAGGACATGACTGGACGCAGAGGTCCTTTTCATTTCTTCACTATTTCAAACAGTGATATAGTAAGTGTGCTTGGTATGCGCATCTTTGCACATGGCGTTTATATTTTCCTGAGGAATTATTTTTTAAAGAGTGATTGCAGGGCCAGGTGTATTTAGTGCAGCATCACACCAAACATGTTGCTTTACACATCACTGTTTTCAAGCATCTTTCCAAGCTAACATGTTAATAATCTCATTGTTTTTAGATGACAAAACTTTGATTATCCCTGTAACGGAGGACCTTCCTGAGCTCACTGGTTATCTATATTTCTTTTTCTGGGAACTACATGTTCAAGTGTTTTTATGGTTTTATTAATTAATTTGCAAGCAACCTGTATAAATGAAGACTACCAATAGTTTATCTTATATCTTATACATATCTGCTTCTGTAAGTAATAGTGTATGGCCACCTGTTACATTTCCAGAACAAAAAGAGAGCAGTATTTGAAATTATCTTGCCTACACTTGAGATGCTGTATCAATCACGTTGCATGTTTCATTGTCCCCATGTTCTTAGCAATATAATAGTGAGTAAAGCTCTTTCATTTTTTACGTTTTTATTTAAATTCCAGTTAGTTAACATACACTGTTAGTGTTATATTAGTTTCAGGTGTACCATATAGTGATTCAACACTACCATCCATCACCCAGTGTTCATCATGACAACTGCCTTCCTTAATCCCCATCACGTACTTACCCATCTCCCCCCCAACCTGCCATCTCACCTCTCATGACCATCAGTTTGTTCTCTGTAGTTAAGAGTCTATTTCTTGGTTTGCCTCTCTTTCTCTGCTTTTCTCCCTTTTCTTTTGTTGTTTTGTTTCTTAAATTCCACATATGAGTGAAATCATATGGCATTTGTCTTTCTTTGACTGACCTATTTTTTTTAATTTTTAAAATGATTTATTTATATTTGAGAGTGAGAGAGTACAAATGGGGGAGGGGCAGAGAGAGAAGGAGACACAGAATCTGAAGCAGGGTCCAGGCTCTGAGCTGTCAGCACAGAGCCCAATGCAGGACTCGAACTCACAAACCACAAGATCATGACCTGAGCCAAAGTCAGACACTTAACCAACTGAGCCACCCAGGTGTCCCCTTTGACTGACTTTTTTAACTTAGCATAATACCCTCTCGCTCCATCCATGTCATTGCAAAAATAGAACTACACTACTATCCAACAATTGCACTACTAAGTATTTACCCAAAGAATACAAGGGTACATGCACTAAGTGTGTATAGCAGCACGGTCTACAATAGCCAAATTATGGAAACAGCCCAAACTTCCATATACTGATGAATGGATATGGAAATATATATATATATATATATACACACACACACACACACACAGAGAAACACACACACACAATAGAATATTACTCAGCCATAATGATGAGTAAACCTCTTTTAAATAATTTTATGGGTAAGAAATTTGGTTTAGAATGGTTCACTTTACCTTCGTATTTTATCTTGCCCTGCATGAAGCAGGGAGTGTCTATAATGTGGTCTTGAGTGATTTTAGCAAGAAAAGGGAGAACTTCAGTCAGAATTGCTTTATGAGGAAGAAGAAAGTGATAGGAAAAGATAAGGAAGAAAGAAGCAGAAAATAAAACCTGTGTAGACTGGTGGAAGAAATCCAAGGAAGGCAGGGAATAAGATGGCTGTGAAAAGGAGGAGTCAGCGGTGGCATGGTCTACATGCTAGAGATTAGAGGAACAAGAGATTGAAGAGAATGCTTGGAATTGGCCACAAAGAGGCTCATAAGCCTAGTGGGAAGATTTAGGGATAGAAAGATGCTAAAGCTACACTGGAGGCCATGCTTCTTGTAGCAGCATCCCAAAGAAGGGGAGGTGATATAGGACCAAGAAGAAGATGGGAGGAGACAGGCAATTCTTGACAACAGGCATGGAAAATGGGGTCGTTGTGGATGACTGCAGCTTAAGTTATACTTCTTGGGCCCTGAGAAGAGGAAGGGGTTCACCCAGAATGGCCCTGACTTTCACAGTGGGCCAATGGCAGGTGTACAGGAGGGGGTGAGAGAAGGTGCTGCTAGTTTGCTGGCTGCTGAGGGGAAGAAAGAGGTCCTGCTGCAGCCAAAACAGAGGGATCTTCACTCACTCAGAAAGCCATGCCAAGTGAAATGATTTCCAAGATGGAAGGATTTTCTTTATCATCACTGTGCTGACTGCATGCAGAAGAGGCTCTGGAGAACACTATGGAAGGCAAGCTAGAGTTGTGTGTGGTATTTAACCATGTGAATGTACAAAGGAGGGAACGTTTGAGTGAAAGAGTCACTCAGATGGCCAATCATAGTGTATGCAGGTGATAGGACACAAATAGACTGAGGGGTCTGATCAATTGAGGGAGCGTGAGGGGGTCAAGGGAGTCCAGGTCCAATGTCGGCAAAAGCCAGAGCCAGAAAGGCTGAGATCAGTGCTAACCCTGCACAGAGCCACGGGCATCTCCTGTCCACCAGAGCTGGGCCGGCTTCCCTCACAGTCCTCAGTGTTGTCCTCAGTGTCTTCCTGTTTATTTCCAGGTGTTCCCAGGACTATTTACATAAAGGGTTTAAGAACCTTAACATAAGCACAGCAATAGTAAAGTTCAAAATAGTAAATCAATGTCTTAGCCCATTTGGGCTGCTGTACATAGAGTGAGAAAGGGACTTACAAACAACAGAAATCTATTTCTCACAGTTCTGGAGGCTAGAAGTTCAAGACCATGGCACTTGCAGATCCAGAGTCTGGGGAGAGCCTGCTTCCTGGTTCCTAGGTGGCCATCTTCTCTCAGTGACAAACTGGGTAAGACCTCTGGGTCTCTTTTACAAGAGCATTAATCCATTCAGAAGGACTCCAGCCTCATGATCTAATCACCTTCCAAAGGCCACACCTGCTAATACCATCACATGGGGGGTTATATTTCAGCATATGAATTTTGGGAAAACACAAATACTTAGCTCATAACATTCAAGGAGATTGAAAGAAAAAAACTTTCTAAAGGAAGTTACAAATTACATACGTAAAATGATAGAGGACGCCTGAAATCTTAACCAATTTCAGTCTACAGCTATAAATTAAAGTTTTCTCTGTGCAGTGATCAGTCTACTTAGCTGATCCAGGTCAAATCATCAAAATATTGTATACATTGGGGCACGTGGGTGATTCAGTCGGTTAAGCGTCCCACTTTGGCTCAGGTCATGATCTCATGGTTTGTGGGTTTGAGTCCCGCATCAGGCTCTGTGCTGACCAGCTTGGAGCCTGAAACCTCCTTCAGATTCTGTGTCTCTGTCTCTCTCTGCCCCTCCCCCACTCATACTCTTTCTGTCTCTCTCTCTTTCTGCCTCTCTCAAAAATAGACATTAAAAAATTTAAAAATATATATTGTATACATTGAGTCTGGACACAGACACTGGGATCTGGGTTCCAAGAATCTCACCGTAAAATGTGCATGATGTGTAGCTGGGACCGCCGTGACCATTTTGGCCAACCCCTCCCATCTTGGGCCATCCAAAGGGAAGATGAGGTTTCTACACTATTGTTGCTATCCCCAGGAGACACAGAGAGGTTACAACCGGCTGCTTTCTTAGGTCATTAGCCCATCTTTCCAAAGCACATAAGGCCACCTCTGTCCCTTCCAGCTGCTGAGTCATTCTTTTGACAGAAACACCGTGTCATTTTCCTTCAGCGTGAACTCTTCATGAAAGCCTCCAGTGACCTGGAGCCTGGAAAATGTTGCTTTGTTAAGATCTCTCCCTCGGAGAGGCTCAAGCAGGCTGGGGGTGGGGGGTAGCTGGGGAAGCACCGGCCTTCATATCCTTCATCCTATCACCTCTGGGGCTCACTCCACTTGTAGGAGACAGCCCCATGCTTCTTAAGGCTCAAACACTAAAGTTTCCTCGTACAACATCCTCTCTCCCTTATAAGTCGAATATAAGCTGTCAGTGCTCGGAAAAGTGGTGACAGAAAACAATGAAGAGCCTCCCTAGACACAGCTGTACTTCTCTGAATATTTCTTCCATGTTTTCTTCTCTCGACCCTTCCATTCTGTTAACTGGTTTTCCACTTATAGACTGTTTTCTGTCAGCGCTGCGTACCTTTCCCCTTGTGTTATGACGGGTGTACTGGTGAATGGGGCCTTTTCAGTCCTCTGTATGGAATTTTTCTTCTCTGCCAACAGTAGAATTTCACAGAAATGGAAAACTGGCTTGAAGCTGGCAGGACAGAGCAGCATCCACCATATTTCTTTGTTATTTGTGCTTAATAAATTGTTGGCAGCCTTGTCTGTTTTAGCTTCTTGGCAGGACTTGGTCTCTCTTCCCTTGGCAGCCTTCCCTCATTTTGAACACTCTGGGAAATTTATGTAGAGAGTTTTTAAATAGTCCATTTTTAGACCAACAGCTGTAAGAATCAACAGCTGACCGTGTCCCATCGAACAGCTAAGGGCAGCCTTTCCTGTAATCAATACTCACTGAGGTGCAAAGAGACCCTGAATCTGAAACACAACGGATATTCCCAACTTTTATGACATATCAGTAAAAACCTTCAGAAGGGACGTCTGTGGGTGCAGAACCTCACTGTGACATCATGTGTGAGAGGCTCGAAAACGCAAACTCATTCAACTAAATGCAAATCACACTGAAATGCAGAAGACCTTAGCAACATGTCACTATGGAAGGGAACTCTATTATTTGCTTAATTCAGTGTTCGCTCATAAAAAAGACATTAGGAGAGGCGGTTCCCAGCACTGCAAGGATGTACCGTAACTGGGTGACCAGCTGTTTTACCTCCGTGCTGGCAGAACATGTCAGGTCACACAGACCACAGGGGATGACTCCGCGAGCTGAGTGCAGTTAATGTCACAATACTGTCATGCTGCCTAAAAAAAGAGATTCCACCCTGGACAGTGACAGTGGTATCTGCTCAATAGTTGGGCACATATCACATTTGATTGACAGAAATTTAGAGGAAACAACTAAAACTTGTAAAAAAAAAAACTCACAAAAATGAGAAGTGAATCAGCAGTCTGCTTTATGGCCAGCCTACCCTAGTCTGATTACAGTGACCCTCTGACCTATACTTATTTATTGCAAACACTGAAACTCTCAAGTATATGGATTGTGCAATTTCAAAAGAATCGATCCTACCATTTAAAATATGCAGTAGGAAGCTTCAGGAGAAATATAACACCTTGTTAAGAATATTTATCTCTAAGAGGCACCTGGGTGATTCAGTCGGTTAAGCGTCCGACTTCTGCTCAGGTCATGATCTCGTGGTTTGTGAGTTCAAGCCCCACATCAGACTCTGTGCTGACAGCTCAGAGCCTGGAGCCTGCTTCGGACTCTGTGTCCCCCTCTCTCTCTGCTCCTCCCCTGCACCTGCTCTGTCTCTTTGTCTCTCTCAAAAATAAATAAACATTAAAAATTTTTTTTAAGAATATTTCTCTCTGAGTTGTGGGATTGTTGTCTTTATCGTTACTTGTATGTGATGCTTATACACTTTGAAAAACAATGTGTAATTTTAAGAAAGTAGGGAAATATTTATGACTTTTTTCCAAGTGTAAGTGGAATCAGCGGTCATAAAAATGAGAATCAATTATATGTGCAAGCATTTTCTTGATGCTTGAGCAAGTTTTGAGTCAAAGACTCAAGTTTGCAAGGATGTCACTGTGAGCATCCCCAACTCTGTCACACTGTGTCATTGGAAGTCTGGGCACTAAAGGTTGGTAGACCTGCCAGCCTGCTTTGGCTGACCTCTTTCTTTATGGCCCATGAATGAAAAATGGCCTTTTACACTTCAACTGGTTATATCCTATTTTTTTTTACAATTGTTATATTTTAAATGGTTATAGAAACCCCTACACCATAGCCTACATTTTTTGCCAGCAAATCCGAAAACATTTATTGTCTGACTCTGCAAGAAAATATTCACTGGCCTCCTATCTAAAGAGAAAGTAGCTCAGATTCAAATAAGTTTGGGAAATAGTAGGTTAAACTAGAAAAGTTTGTCTCAGACGACCCTGCCAATGCTTTAATGTGCTATTAGTGTTAGAACTGTAACCAAACTATAACTTTAACTACAAATATGCCATCTCTACAAACTATGTGACCACGGAAAAATTATGTTCTGGCATAACTTTTGATATATTCCAAGTCTTGGTTCCACAGAAAACTATTTGATATAAAGTTTGCATATAAAGTACATGTTTTTCAACTATGGGAAACTTTCTCTGTAGCCTGGTGGGAATCCAGAGAGATTATTTATCATGTTCAAGGCCTGCATGCAGCTTTTGGTAAAAAATTAGGTGTACAAAATGTCACCTTTGCCTACTAGCAGTTTGCAATCATTTTGAAGAGTGTAAGAAAATTGTTGTTTGCATAAACGTAGACTGGCATCCTCTCAAAGACCTAGGTAATGGTAGGAGAGGTCATGAATTAAATGTGGATTTATTATTTGTGTCCTAGCACACAGTCTGTGGGAAGGAAGAAAAGGATGAGGATGAGCAGTACCCTATTTTTACAAGGAATGGAAATCAGACATCTTGTTTTTAAGAACTGCTTGTCTTTATCCACTGGACTGGTAAACAGACTTTTTACCGCACCCATTGGGTTGCAAGGAACTATAAAACTCTTATATTTTACGTGACAGGGCTCTAAAAGGAAAAGAATGCAGAATAGCTGGAGGAAGAAACAGAAGAGAAAGTGTTGGATAGTGGGTGTCAAGTGAGGCCCAGGACACTTCTTATGCTCCAGGCACCATGGATGGTGAGAAGGGCAGGGCAGGAAGACCTTCAGCCAGTGAGGAGAAGTGCAGGAGAACTGGGGGGCTGGCTGGCTAAGTGAGCCCCACAAGGCATCCGAGCCAGTTCGATGTGTCCACCACACAAATGGAATAAATGTCATACACAGCCTAGAGACATTGCTGCCCAGAAGGGGATGGGAAGATGGTAGAAAGTCAGGAAATTTAGTCAGGTTCCAAAAACCTGAACCCCGTTGATGAGGTTTTGGGGTGATGGTGGGGTTCATGGGGTCCGGAGCTGACGGCCAACAAAGAATTCTTGAAGGTGCAATAAGGTGATTTTTATTAAGGCGCAGGGACAGGACCCGCAGGCAGGAAGAGCTGCATGGAGGTTGTGTAGAATGGCTGGTTATAGACCATGGACTTGGGGGAGACAAAGTCAAAAGGGAGGCCTCCTGGAGGGACTTTCTGGTGCTAAACAGGACTCCTAAGATACCTGAGGCCTTGCTATTGTCAAGCTAAGATTGTTTTCCCTCTAGCAAAGCATTAGCATTAAGACAGTAGGGAGCTCCTGGAGGGAGGTTTTCCTCTGTCTACTGTGGAGGGTGATGGTTGAGGCTCCAGGAAACAGTCTACAGGTTTCTGGAGATTAAGCTGTTGGTAAAATTGCCTTTTTCTTGTAATTCACTAAGGTATTTGTAAACCTATGACAGAGACTCTATCAGTTTAACCATTTGTTTTCTGTCCTTTGCATTGTCCTTGGGAGTGCCTGAGGAATGTCACGCATATCCCACCTGGCTGGGGGGTGGGGCGTGTCTGCTAGCTTGTATTTTGGCCTCAGCCTGCCCCATGCCCTCTCATCACTGTGAATCGGTTTTTATTAGATCCACTTACCAGAAATAAAATTGATATTTTAAAAGATGCATTGCCTTGACCTAGAGCATTGGCAAATCCTCTGACTCAAAATGTTCAATCGCTCAGCTTACTTCACTCCTCGTGTCCCTCAAAGGACATCTGAGTCCTCCCTGGAGGAAACCTGCGGCTTCCTGGTCTCCCCGATTCAGGGATCCAAAAAGACTTGGCTTTCACCTTGAGGTAGCTCCAAAACAAGGCCCAGGTCCTATTTCCTAAGCATTAGTGACATAGATCACACAGGTGACAAAGTTGGTTAGACATCAGGACAACACCAAGTTTGGGATGGCCAAATCATTCGCACGAGAACTGAAGATCCGAAGCACTGTCAGACTTTCCTATGAACCGAGGGACAGAGAAGATTTGAGACGCAGTGACAAAGAAAGTATGCCTGCGGCCACCAGATCATTCCTTACTGTATCAGGATGTTCTCTGACCCAGACTGAACACAAAAGATTGCTGACGGACAGTAGGTTAGATATCCCCTGCACAAAGGGAGACATTTTATGCTCTTATAAATATATACTGACATTGATGGTTTAAGTGGGCATGCGCCATAATTCAATAAACCATAAATCCCTAAAATGGTTTACTATAAGAAATACGAGAAGTGCAGATACAACCAGCTAAAGGCATACTGGAGATAACTCTTCATTATCTTCTACCAAGAATTCTGATTAGCAGGTGAAAAGGGAAATCTCCTAGTCTTTTTCTTGTTTCTATTTATCCGTCTCACCCTGGGTGTTCCCCAATAGAAAGGAGGAGTTACAAACCAGCTTCTAAGCCATTCTTCCTGACTCTTCATTTTCTAATTTCATTTTATAAGCACTTTCTGATCATAGGTTTTAAAATAAAAGAACTCAACCAGTAATTGGCAAATGGACGCAACTCATAATAGAGTCAGTAGCATGGGGATTAGGCTTTGGAATCAGAAAAAGAAGTGGGTTTGAGTCCTGACTACATGCATACTCGGATATTGAAGTTTCACTGTCTGTATAATAAGGATGCCAAGGCACAGACCTCATGGATTTATGTAAGAAAAGAGTAAGGTAACACATCCAGAGTATCTAGCACAGTGCCAGGCTCTCAGGCAATCTGGGATAGAAGCAATTATTTTGGGATGGTGTTGAGGCTATTGGACTTGCTTATTGGTGAACTTGAGAGGTGGAAAAATTTAGAAGAGGAGCAAAAAAAATAGGCAACCGCTGTTGAGCAATGTCCAGTTCTCCTCCATACTTGCACATCTGGGATTCTTGTGTTCCTTTATCTCTAAGGCAGGTGCTTCTAACTTGCCCATGAGTCACTCTCAGTCACTCGCAAACATAGCAATCACATGCCTCCTAGCTCGTGGTCCCCCAGGTGGCTCTTCCCATGGTGCTCAGAAGCATTTACCACTGCGGAGATGGTCTGCTGCTGAATCCTGATTGACCCGGCGCAGAATATCAAGCCAACACATGGGGCAGCTGTCCTTGGGAGTTACACAGACCCAGAGTACACCATCGTTGTGAGAGAACACCCTCTTCTCATGGTTGATTCATTGAGATTGTTTGCTGTTACAGAAATAACAGAGACTATTTGGACCCGCAGAACTTTTATCTAGATAAAATTCAGCAACTCATGATACTTGAGGTAAAATTGTTTGAATGTATGTGCTTGTGTTTTCTTGTCATTTACATGTCATTCTTCCAAAGCACAGCCTGGTATCTAATGGACTGAAGAAAATAGATATATGCATGCATTCACTTAAAAAGCAAAATTTCTTCTTGCATTTGGCAATTTCTATAGAGAAGCTGTAAACGCTGCAATGTGCTTAGTGTATCAGGTAGCTGGTTTTGCAGACTAATTTTCAGCCACAGTATGCTGTTTGCACTGAATACATTGTTCAGAATGCATATTTACAAATGCCTGATTCTTTCTAGTCCTAATGAATAGAGCAGGTTGTCATAACAAATTGCTATCTTCTAGAACAGATTTTGAGAGAAAAAAGCCAATAGTGAGAATGTCAATGATTCTTGGGCTTTTCAAGTTACGATAAGTGGAGATCAATACCATTTATTTAAATGGCCATGTATTACACCTGCTATAATTCTTTTCACATTCATGTCAACTTGGCATTACCGTGGAAATTTTTCTGCCAGAAAAGCGCAACAATGTAGACCTTTTTTTTTTGCTTTCTCTCCTATGAATCTATACGTATGTTGTTTCTATGGAAAGGTTTCAATAGCCAGGGGTACAAATTAAAAGTTGAATAAAGATAAGTTAATTTATTCTTAATGCACTACATTTTATTATATTCCAGTAGAGAAACTTGATTATTACAATAGGTAAATTGTCTCAGGTCATTTTAACATCTTACCTTGAATACAGTATATTTTTTTCCATATTTCAGTTGAATAGCATAATTAATTGCCAAAGCTGGAAATGCCTTCTGACTTCATGTATTATTTAAATATAGTTCATCAATTCTGAAACCAAAACTGTGTATTAAAATTTCTTTCCATATCTTTGTTTTTCACCGTTCTTATTAAGCTTAAATTCAATGATTCTGGCTCTGTAACCAGTACTATCTCAAAGCTGTTCTGGCACTTTTTCTTGAGAAACTGCAATTATGTTTCTCAATGCAATTACCTGTCCAATCTCGTGTAATTACTACTGCAATCTCCCTGTGTTTCAGGGTCTTACCATCCTGAGGCCTTGGTGACTTCTGAAAAGCTCTTCCATTGCTCCTTCCTTCAGCTCCTTCCTGCTTCCAATCAAGAAGAACAGAAGATTTTTTTTTTCAGGTGTGCATTGGAAAGTCAGAAGATTCTAAAGGATCCCCTATAGCACAGGGTTGCTGAGGGTTACCCATCATTGCTGTAAATTTTTCACAAATCTATTTTAACCTCAATTTCAAGATGACATAGTGTCCAGAAGGGCTGGAGGAAAGGCAATTGCAATTACGCAGCCCTGGGGCATGGTTGGAGAAAAATAGCTCTACTGGTTACGCCACATGGAGCAGGTCATTTCTAAACAGAGAGCTGCAGTGCAAGCTAGCAGAAGAGAGGAGGGGGGAATTCGTGGGGGTCCCCAAGGAGAGCACAGTATACCTCACAGGCTTTCATCCCCTTCAAGAAACACAGCAAAACAATGTCATCGCCCAGGGAAAGGACCCAAAGGCAACATAAAGACATGGCCTTAGAACAAAGTCATCCCGCCATCATGTGACACTTATAGGTTGCTGACTGGGTGGAGAGAGTTGACCAGGGGTGTTGAGTTTTCTATGCCCCAAAGATTGGGGCCAAAGAGCAAAAAACTCCTCTGAATCCTCAGCAAGCAACTGACATTTCTCTCAGATCTATGCCATAGTTACAGAGAGGGTGGCAGAGGCTGGAAAACTTCCTTCCAGATTCCTAGAAACAAGCGCAACCATCCAGGGCAGGCTGAGTAGCCAAATAGCTAGAGCGAGGGAGACCTTGCAGAAAAACAGGATATGGCCCGCCAGGGGACAGAGAGAGAGAGAGAGAGAGAACTTTAACGTTTGAAATGTAACAGACAAATGTCTACTCATCTTTTTGAGCACGAAAAAGAAACCATGAGGTCTTCTACAAAATGAAATAGGTACATGGAAGAAAAACATTGAGATTGCACTTCGCAAAAGCAAGTTCAAGAAATTTCAAACCCATAGTACAAAAATGTAAACAACGAAACAAAAGGGACATCTTGAAGGAAACATTCGAAAATTGGAGGATAGATTAAGATAACAAAAATAGTCATAACAGAAACTTCAGATGGAGAATATAGACAGACTGGAACTTATTCTCAATAATAATCATCTGATTCTTCTGCTAATTAATTAAGTGGTGATAAGACAGGAAAATGTTACCTGAGAAATGAGCTGAAGCCTACAAGTTAGAACGCTCACCACCTCCGGAGAGGATTGATTAAAAAGAGTTACGAATCAAATCGAGGCATAGTCTGAGGATAGTTCAGAGGATACAGGGAAAATCTTTAAAGGTTTTTAACTAAAAGTCCAGTATCCTACCAGATTAAAAAAAAATCAATGTTGGAAGCAAAGAGGAAAAAAAAAGAGAGAGTTGCAAAAATGATCACATTTACGATTGTCAGGATAAAAAGAAAAAGAAAAACCTAATGAAGGGTATGCAAAAATTCCAGGTATATTGCTCACTGAAAACTACCTGAGAAAAGGCTCTCAAAAAATAAAAAAATAAATAAAATAAAACTGAAACAATGAAGCAGAAGAGACAACCTCGTGGGAACATAGCAGAGGAAATGCTAAGAGGAAAGACAGTAGGATTTATAGGTATTGTTTACACACCAGTAAGGTTTAAATGAAAACAGTGCATTATGCAATTGTTGGATTAGCCCTTACAGAAATGTCAATTAAGCCAAAGTAGTTCTTTTTCTACTTTATTCTGAATTCTATTCACTGTTGAAGATCCACTTCGCTCTAAATTATTTTTCTCTAATTCTCTAGTAAGTTACAAAGAAAGATGAATTAACATTGCCAGATATGTTTGTTAATATCTCCATATTTATGTGTGGGTTTGTCTATTTCTCCCTTAAATCCTGTGAGTTTTAGCTACGGCGGTTTTAAATGTATGTATGTAATAGTTACAGTTTATTGATGTATTGGCCTATTGATCATTATGAGCTCTTTATAGCCTCTTCTTTCTGTCCATTGTTTGTTTTCAGGGCATATGATGTTTAACATATTTTCTACCTACTTATGTTTGTGTGTTTTAGGTGTTTCTTCTGGCCAGACTAAAGTTGACACTTTTCAAATCCAGTCTAATAATCTCTGTCTCAATTGGATTCTTCACTCTAGGTACATGTGACATCATTATTGATATGGTTGGGTATAAGTATGCCATTTTACAAAATGTTTGTTACTTTTCCATTTTGTTTAATTTTTTGTTCTTCCTTTCCCCCATTTTTTGGTTAATTAAATAATTTATGAATCCGTTTTGCTCCCACTACTGGCTTTCTGGCTGTATTTACTGGAATCACTTTTTAGTAGTTTCTTTAGAGATGATAATATGCATCTTTAATTTTTGATAGTAGTCTTAGAATTATTTTTCAATTACGTCAAGTAATATAGGAAACTTGTAACACTCCCGTCCTTATTGTCATATTTACATTCCTATATGCATTATAAACTGAACAAAAAATATTATCATTTTTGCTTTAAACAGTCCTATATCTTTTAATGAGATAAATAAAACTCTAATGGTTTCGTTCACATAGGGTTTGATTTTTCTGAATAGAGAAGATCATGAGACCCCAGATGGAAACTTTGATGAATCATTTACTTCAGGAAAAGGATACAAATTAGTAACTACATTAAGGTGAGGATATCTACAGGTTGCCTCTTTGCAGGGGTCCTACAGATCCAGCATCAGCCCTGATAGTCTTCTCTCCTCAGTTCCTCACAACTAGATGCGCTTCCTTTGCAAATGCAGAATCACTAACATGTGCATGGAATACCCCCACCTAGATTCTCAACGGGGGCATCTTACACCTGGCTCATCACATGGAATATGACCAGCTCGCTGTACAACCCACCTCCCTGGCAGAGTCCTTTGGGTTTCTTACCTGGACCCACACAAATCATCAACTCTGTTGTGCAAACCACCCCAAAATCCCCTTGTATCCCTCAGGGCAAAGCGGATATTAAGGAATCAATACCTTTTATGCCTTCACCAGGGCTCAGTGCTTTGCAGGACCATTGCATATTTCAACAAAATAGCCCAAGCCAATGCCAGGGCTGCTGCTGTGATTAACATTCTAAATGTGTGTACATGAAAGTACGTGCATGTGTGTGTGTTTTGGGGGGGGGGGGGGATACACTCAGGTGTCTGTACCTGTATGTGACAATGTTTCATGCTTACTCATATATTTATATTCATCATTCATGCAGCTCTTCATTCCTTCCAGTAGATTGGTTTTGTCACCATGGGTCATTTCCTTTGGCCTACAGGACCACTGTTTGTATTTCTTATAGTGGAAGTCTGCTGGTGACAAACAGTTTCAATTTTTGTTTCTCTGGTACCAAAAATACATTTCCTCTTCATTTTTACAGGATTAGTTAGTTGCAGGTAGAATTTTGAGTCAAGACTCATGTGGAATCTAAAAAAAAACAAATGAGTAAACAAACAAGCTAAAACCAGAATCAGACTTACATATACAAAGAACAAAAACAAATTGATTTGTCAGAGGGGAGGAGAATGGGAGGATGGGCAAAATGGGGGAAGGGAAGTGGGAGGCACAGGCTTCCAGTTGTGGAGTGAATAAGTCATGGGGGTAATAGGCACAGCATAGGGAATATGGTCAATCGTATTGTCATGGAGTCATGTGGTGAGAAACAGCAGCTAGACCTGAGGTGAACACAGCATGGCATGGAAAGAAGTGGAATCTCTACGCTCTAACCTGAACTAATGTAACATTGTGTGTCAACTATACTAAAAAAAATTTTAAAGCATTCTCTTATTGCTTTTTCTCAGCAGTATGAATACATTTGCCAATAGTTTCTGGCTTTTATTTTTATCTAGTAGGAACTCAGGATGGATTCTGTTTCTTCTCCTATTTATGAAATGTTTTTCTCTTATCATATTTTCTCCTATATTTAACTTTCAACAGCTCAGTTACAATGTTCCCAGGTGTTTTTTTTTTACCTATCCTGCTTGGAGTTTGTTGAGCTTCATGGATCTGTATAACATTTCCACTAAACGTAGAAAATTTTAAATCATTTGTTTCTTGAAATATTGTCTCTGCCCCTTTCTCTCCCTCTTCTCTTTCTGAAACTCCAGTTACATTGATATTGACACATTGACACGGTACCAGAGCGCTCCGAGACTGTTCATCTCTTACTGGATTTTTCTTTGTTTTTTATATTGGCTAACGTCCATCGATCTAGCTTCAATTTTACTGAGTGTTTCCCCTGTCATCTCCACTCTGCTGTTGAGTCCATCTGGTGAATTTTTTATTTCAATTATCATACTGCATGAAATTTTATTTCTTCTATTTTCTATTTCTCCATTGAAGTGCTCTATCAGTTCACTGAGACCATTTTCTTTCTTTGAACACAAACCACACTTGTTCATCTTACAACCCAATGAATATATCATGATTGGTCTGCAACACCTGTAGTCATCAATTTAATTTAAAGTGGTCCCAATTTAAAATGTTTACAGACACCAGGGAGGGACAAATTCAAATGTTTTTCCAATGATAGAGCCTTCATCCCATGCCTTAAGTAATCCCCACAAGTAACTATTCAAGGAAAATTAGTACCTAACCACTGAAAATACTTAACCCCACAAGGAATCAAGACATCAAAACCAAGAATAAGTAAGAAAAAAATTGCTTTGAAAAAATAGACCTAAAACTGTTTACATATAGGAATTATCAGACATATACAATACAGCAACTATCTTAATCTGGTTAAAGGAATACAAACTAATTTGGAAAAAAAATGGTAAAAATCTGGGAATTAATAAAAATGACTTAGCAGACCTGTGAAAGAATTAAATAGAACATCTAAACATGAAAAATGCTGATAATGAAATTAAAACAACAAATATGCTTTAAAAATAGACATGGCAGCAGAAGAAATTACTCGGTAGGATAATATAGCAAACTAAATTATAATGCAGCATAGAGGAAAAAGAGGTAGAGAAATAACAAATAGCACACATGGAGGATTATATACAAACATCCACCATCATCTATTTGAATTTCTAGAAGGAGAGCAAAGAGAAAATGAGTTGGGTTCAACAGAAGACCTAAAGTCCGAGGATTTGTTTGAACTGATGAAAGATGCCAATCCATAGTATCACAGATGCTAATAAAATCAGCCTAGTATTTTCCTGTAAGAATAAACACTATGGTTGTCCGTAGCTATTCAACTTCTTCTTTTCCTTCCTCATTATTTCTGAAGAAATATGGCCATGTGACTTTCTTTGATCAATGAACTATATTTAGCATAATGTTCGGTGTGACCTTTCCATGCAGAAACACAGCGAGTGCCTGGTCGTATCTCTGTTCTCTTTGCTGTAAGACCGTGGAAGGATGTGTGTGACTAGAGGCTACTTCACCATGGGTCTCGGAATAACTGCACGGAACATGAACAAAAAATAGACATTGGTTGGTTTAAAACATTGACATTTGGGGGATGTTTGAAACTCAGCGTAAGCTAACTGATTGCTACTGAAACATGAAATTAGAAAAATAAATCACTGGAACAAAAGTGGATATCAGAATATAGAAATAGGTGTTAGCATAATCTAATAAAAAATCAATGGCTTATTTAATGAATGGTATTGCCACAGTTGACTGTCTATCAAGAAGACAAAAATAGGGGCTCTACACTCACACAAGTCTTAGACTTCATATCAAAATGAATTTTAGGTGGTTGAATGTTTAAAAATGAGAAGAGTTAATGCCAACAGAAAACCTACACGTGGGAGTCCAAGAAATTCTCTTTTTCATAAAGGCTTGAAACCTAGGTATTTCTTAAGGAAAAATTGGCACACTGAATTACAGACAATGTTAAACCTTTGTAGAGCAAAAGTTACCATAAAAATGCCAAGAGACAACCAGGTGAGTGGAAAACTTATATTATGCGGATGTCAACATATTATTATTATGATATAAAGTGAGATACTAAGAATTTGCAAGAAGAGATCAAATAATGCAAAGGAAATTAAACGTAATAATTAACAGAAGTACAAATGTAAAGGCCACGAGACATAGGAAAAGACAAAATTCATTGGTAGACAAAAGTCAATAAAAGTAACAAGGATATATCATTTCACATTGAACTGAAAACATGTAAGATACAAAGCCTATTTCTAGTAGGTACGTGTGGTAAAGAATACTTTAAAACATATTTGATGAAAGTGGAAAGTGATACTACTGTTTTTTAAAGAAAATAATTTGGCAACATCGTTATTGAAATTATATAGAAGAATATATACATACCTTCTAGAAAAAATTATTTGAATGTAGCTGACACATGATATTACATTAGCTGTGGGTGTACAACAAAGTCATTCAAAGACTCTATACATTATGCTGTGCTCACCACAAGTGTAACTAACGTCTGTCACCATGTAACACTATTAAAATACCATTAACTTAACCTTTTGACAAAGAACTCTCACTCTTCAATTTAGCCCACAGAAATCAAGTACTAGAACATACCGAGGTTCCTTCTAGCTTTATTTGAAGCGGGAAAGGGATAAGCAAAGAAACATAACCACACACACACACACACACACACACATACACATATATGTCCGTATGTGTACTAAGCATCACATCTGTCATGTGCATATGCAACCCGACAAAGGGAAGGACGGAGAGGGAATAAGTGAGAGATACATTCCAATGCAATAACATGCTAAGAGAAATTTCCATAAAAAAGGAATGGATCCCAATGCAAAACATTGACTATAACACAGCTCATTTTTATAAAACAGCAAAACTCACAAACTCTTGTTCTACATCTGACATCTTATTTTAATCAGAGCCTGGGACAGGGCTCGGGGGAACTTACTTTCTGTAGGAGGTGGTATCAAAGTATGCACGTGAAAACAAAGGATGATAAAGGCCAGTAGGACTGTAATACTAAGAGCTAGTGTCTCCCCATTTCCGGGGGGGAACCCTGGAATCCTACAGGAGGTCTCCAGAATTGTCAATCTGAACAATGGGGAAGGAAAGAATGTCTCCAGCATCTCCTGTCTCCCGGTGGAGACTCCTTTTTGCCCTGCGTTTCCACACCAGGCTTGCCTGTCCTTAGAATAACGCATGATCAGGGGGCTTAGAAAGAGGAAAAGTAGGACAGTAGGCTTGGGCTGATAATGTGGGTCACCACGTGCGGGTAAAGAGGAAGATAGCAGACCCCTGTGTAATGAAGCAAAAAAGAGTAAGAAGAAATAGACTTCACTAAGAAAGAGCTGCACAACACGCACATAACCACAGTGATGGATTGCTGTAAGATTATTTATGGAGGTGAGTATAAAAATGTGTACAGTGGATGCATGGTATCCTAATAAATATTTTCTAAATTGGATAAAAAGGAACAGAAATACAACTTTTTAAAAATAATCTTTATTTATTTTTGAGAGAGGAGAGATAGAGCGTGAGCAGGAGCAGGGGAGGGGCAGAGAGAGGAGACACGGAATCAGAAGCAGGCTCCAGACTCCGAGCTGTCAGCACAGAGCCCGACGCAGGACTCAAACCCACGAACTGTGAGATCATGACCTGAGCCGAAGTCTGACACTTAACCGACTGAGCCACCCAGGTGCCCTGGAACAGAAATACAACTTATCTAATCATGGTTTAGGTCACTTCATATCAGAAAATCTGAGTTTTAATTTATGATAATTAACAGATATATGAAATTAATATTAATTATAAGGCATTACAAAGGTACAAGTAAGGAATAAAAGAAAATGATTTAAAATATTAAATCATTTTAATATTTAATAATATTTAATATGCTGCTCAGATTAACTTTTTTTATTTTATTTTTTATTATCTGTTTAACATTTATTTATTATTGAGAGAGAGAAAGAGACAGAGCATGAGCATGGGAGGGGCAGAGAGACAGGAAGACACAGAATCTGAAGCAGACTCCAGGCTCTGAGCTGTCAGCACAGAGCCCAATGCAGGGCTGGAACCCACAAACTGGGAGATCATGACCTGAGCCAAAGTTGGACACCTAACCAACTGAGCCACCCAGGTGTCTCATAGATTAACTTTTTAAAAAATGCTTATTTATTTTGAGAGAGGAAGAGAGAGAGTGCACGCTCACATGAGAGTGGCCAGGGAAGGGGGCAGAGAGAGAGAGAGAGAGAGAGAGAGAGCGAGAGAGAATCCCAAGCAGGCTCTATGCTGTCAGTGCAGAGCCCAATTTGGGGCTCACACTTACAAACCATGAGATCATGACAGACACGAAGAATCAGACACTTAACCAACTGAAACACCTAGACACCCCTGCACAGATTAACTTTTACATTAAAAAAATATTTATCTTAAAAAGAAAGCAATAGGGGTGGTTGAGCATTGGTTGAGCGACCAAATCTTCATTTCAGCTCAGTTCATGATCCCGTGGTTTGTGGGTTTGAGCCCCGCATCAGGCTCTATGCTGACAGCACATAGCCTACCTGGGATTCTCTCTCTCCCTCTTTCTTTGCTCGTCTCCCACTCGCTCTCTCTCTCTCAAAATAAATAAACTTTTTTTAAAAAAGAAAAGCAACATATGTATATTTTTTAAACGTATAGGAAACCAAAAATAATGAAGTTAAAGAATCTATTCTATGTGTTTGTAAACTTTTTCTGTGTATATCATTATCCCTTAAAATGGGTTCCCACTGTATATACTGTTACCTAATTTATTTTATTCTATTTCATAACCTGCTTTATTTTTATCAAAGCGTTTACTATCTGACATTAGCTTGAACTCACTAGAAGGTAAAGTCTGTGAGATTAGGGACTTTACCCGTCTTGCTCATTGCTCTGTCATCAGTACCTAGAAAAGCCCCTCATATCATGCACAGTATGATGCATACAAATGGTTAAAGAACAGCTAATTTTCATTCGATTTGCCACACGTGGTTTAGTGGATAAAGGGTACACCATTAAAAGGAAGTAGAAAGTCTTTCAACTACTGATCTAGTGTTTCATGTTTAAATTTATTTTCAGTTTTTACCATTAGAAACGATTCTGTGCATTCTTGTGGCTAATCTTGGCGCATAACGTTGATTATTTCTTTGATTTAGATTTCTAAACATGACGGATGGGTCAAAGGGTGTCCATATTGTAAGCATTTTCATACACTTTGCCAAATGGAGATACATAACATTTTTTCTCTTTTACCAGGTTTGCATGAGAATATCTTTAGCCTTTGCCAACACCAAGCACTGCTATTCACCGTTGTCAACTTGAAAGATAAAAAATGACTTCCCTTTTTGTTTATATTTTAGATAATTAACAGATTTGGATTTCATTGTAATAATTTATGTGTTACTTCTTCATATCTCTTGCCAGTTTCAATGGAGACACTGTCTTTTTCTTACTGACTTCTTGGGGGTTTTAAAATAATAAAAAGCATTCATCATTTGCCTGTCATGTTATAAATATTCTTCCCAGTTTGTAATTTGCCTTTTATTCACATTGATAATTGTCTAATGATATTCCAGCTAGGTTTTTAAATTTCTAGCATCTCAGTCAGAAGCTCGTGCCAAGAAATCTTAAGTATTTTTTTAAGTCTTCCTTTTATTACCTAATTTTTTGGTGTGTTTCTTGTGCATTCTTTCGAATACACTTTTTTAAATGCACTTAATATCTGTGCTTCTACAAAGCATTTGAAAAAAACACCCATGATACATAATTGTGAACACAGCATAGAGATGTTGAATGATAATAGAGCTAGGTAGCAATGCAGTTCACATCGTGAGCAGTGTTCCTCTACAGATCATTCCAGCTCAAGAACAGTTATCTGATAGCCTAACGTGCGGACTTTATCCCTGGCCATGGCCTTTTCTTCCAACTGTTATTTGAAGTGTTAATGCCAGATCATCTGCATTTAAAAGTTATAACTGAAACCAAGTAAAAGGGATAGTAAATTTACTCTGACAGCCAGATTTCAAAAAGATTTCCGTAAACCATGTAACAAAATGACACTATGACACCTCTCTGATTCAACTCCCGTGAAACCACATAGTCTCCTTTCTCTACAGCCACCTCAGCAAGGAATGTGTCCCCTGAAAACACATCAAGAAGAATATCAAGGAAAACACTGGAGAGGTTGTTATGTGTCCACTGGTGTCTGACTCTTAGCTGAAAAGTTGAAAGGGAGAGAGTTCTGGAATGCCCGTGTGCTCCGAAGACGTAGCACTATGAGTCTAGCGAGCATCCTAGTGTGTAGTGAAGCAACAAATATGTTAGTGTCTCCTGTTCACAGACACGAGCTGAGAGAGTGAACTGCCTTGGATTAACCTTAGATCTGGCCCAGGCTTAATATTCAAAAATGGAAATATGATCATAGCTGATGGGCGGACCACAAAAGGCGGAAGGAGGCAGCCAGAGACACAGATGGGCTGGGGTGAAGTCATGGGAGGGTCCCCAACAACTCACGCGTGTGTTGAAAAAATTTGAGTAGTTGATCATGCATCAAGTACAGACAGAGGTAGCTTTGAATAATAACCAAGTCCCCGCAGTTCTCAAGACAGTACCAATAGAAGTAAAATATTTCCTGCCCGCCTACTGCTTTATGTCAGACTCCCATCCCTGATCTCAGAAGAATCAGAAAACAGTCTTAAATAAGGTGGGAATGGGACACCTGGGTGGCTCAGTCGGTTGAACGTCTGGCTTCATTCAACTCAGGTCATGATCTCATGGTTCATGGGTTCGAGCCCCGTGTCAGGCTCTGTGCTGACAGCTCAGAGCCTGGAGCCTGTCTTCAGATTCTGTGTCTCCCTCTCTCTCTGACCCTCCCCTGCTCACTCTGTCTCTCTCAAAAATAAATAAAACATTTAAAAAATTTAAAAAATAAGATAAAATAAGGTGGGAAAACCAACCACATCAACCCTGCTTTCATATCCAGACCCCTTCCTGCAAGCAAGCTCAAACCAATAGATTTACTTTCCAATTAATTTGGATTTTTTTCCTTTTCTTACTATAATTATGAGTATTTTAATTGTGGAAAAATATCGAGCTGAGAGCACTGTGGAAAGATGAAACTGATTACAAATTTTCTATCACAAGAAAAACAGGCTGAAAAATTATTGCACTTGGCCTAGATTTCATTCATGTGCACGAGAAAAACTTGTCCCACAGAGTGGATTTGAATGTTCAGTAGGGACAAAAAAAACCCACAACAATTGTTTTCTGGCCCACTGGAGATCCTGTTTTCTTTAATATAAAGGGTAGAATTCTAACAACAGGCTCAAATCAAAAGATGATATTTCGGAAGGAAATTTTTTAAAGCTGGCCTAAGGTTAGATACTTCTAAGTAAAAATGCAAGGAACTTGATTGAGGTTCATGGGTGTGTCCATGTAGGGATAACTGTTGAACTGTATAATTCTAATTTGTGTACTTTTCTGTTTATCTAATGTAATTTAATTTAAAAAATAGAGCTCTGGCTTGACAAGGTACATTTGAAGCGACTTTAGGTCTTTTCTGACCACAAGTGTATGACCACAGTGAAAGCTGGCAGGTCAAGTCTCCATGTAAACAAGGTGAGCACTGGGACAGGGACAGCGAAGAGGCCTGCTGTTCTCTGCTCATTATATTCCTAGTTTCTAGAAATCTCTGCGAGTCTCGCAGCAGATCTGTACGTTGAAAAGAAGTTTCTATTTCAAAAAGAGTTTTAAAAAAAAGGTTATAAAATCTTTCATTGAGAACTTCATAGAAATCTTTTACCAAATCATACCTGCTTGGTCAGCATTAAAAGCCTTACAGAATCTGCAGCCAAGTTTAGACAACCTCTCTCTCTCTGGGCTCCTTCTCTTGTTCTCTCTCCTTCCTTCTCTGGGCAAAGCAGCCCTCATTAAGGGCAGCAGCTGTCCAGCCTGCTGGAGCATGGTCGATGGCCAACAAACAATGCCCCAAGGATACAGAAGGAAAAAGCTAAAGGGAAGAGATTTCCTGAGAAGAAATCAGCTGGAACCTGGCTCAGTCTATCTCTTATTCTGCTTATTTTGAGCTGCTGGGGACAGGCACCAGGGAGATGATATGGATAAAAGCAAAGCAGGCAAAATATAAGATGAATCAGGAACACCTGTGTAAGGAGGGAGGCCTGGGTTTAGTTGAAGGGCACATTTCGGAATAAAGGGACAACTTCAAACCTGCTTCACCCGGATGTAGTCATGAAGCAGTGAAGCAGGAAGTGCATATGTGAATATGCAAAGAACTCATAGTCTGAGTGTTCATATTTCTTGATGTTTAAATATTGCCACCTAATTTAAAGGGTGGTGTGGTATGGGGCGCCTGGGTGGCTCAGTCGGCTGAGCGGCTGACTTTGACACAGGTCATGATCTTGCGGTTTGTGGGTTCCAGCCCGACGTCAGGCTCTGGGCTGACAGATCGGAGCCTGGAGCCTGCTTCAGATTCTTTGTCTCCCTCTCTCTCTGTCCCTCCCCTGCTCATGCTCTGCCTCTCTCTCAAAAATAAACATTAAAATTTTTTAAAAAACAAAAAATACATAAAGGGCTGTGTGGTCTAATGCATGTGGGCCATGCTAAACATATCTGTAAGCCTAATTTGACCATAAGTTTGTGATATCCAAATGCTAGGACTTTATTCAGTGGATCTATGAAAACCTGAATTCATCATATGGAAGGTGTTTGTTGTTTCAAAATATAATGTATAAAAGTATAAGATGCATGGAAAGTATAGATTCCATAGTTAATGTCCTATTCAATGGTGAAAGGATGAAAGCTTTTCTTCTCAGATCAGGAACTAGGATGTGCCTACCTTCACCATTTCTATTAAATATAGTTCTAGAAGTTCTAGCCTAAGCAATTTAGGGAAGAGGGAGAAAAGGAAAAGAAGACAAAAGAAAGGTATAAAAGGCATCCAAATAAGAAAGGAAGAAGTAAAATTCTGTTTGCAGATGGCACGATCTCACATATTGAAAAGCCCAAAAGACTCCACCAAAAAACCATTAAAACTAATAAAAAAATTTATTAAAGTAACATACAAAAATCAGTTGCATCTCCATACACTAACAGAAAACATTTATAATATTATCAAAAAGAAATACTTAGCAATAAATTTAACCATGGAGTTGAAAGATCTGCACACTGAAAACTGTGACATTGATGAAAGAAATTGAAGAAGACACAAACAAATGGAAAGATATTCCATGATTGTGGATTGGAAGAATTGATATCATTAAAAAGTTCATCCTACCCGAAGTAATCTACACATTCAATGCAATCCCTATCAAAATTCCCATTGGAATTTTTCCCAGAAATAGAAAAAAATTATCCTAAAATTTGTGTGGAACCACAAAAGACCATGAATAGACAAAGCAATCTTGAGCTAGAACAAAGTTAGAAGCATCGCACTACTTGATTTTGAAATAGAACACAAAGGTATCATAACTAAAACAGTGTGTTACTAGCATATAAACAGACATATAGATCAATGGAACAGAATAGAGAGCTCAAAAATAAATCCACTCATTTATGGTTAATTGACTTCAACATATTTGCCAAGAACATACAATGGGGAAAGAGCAGTCTCTTCAATAAGTGGTGGTGGAAAAACTGGTTTTCCACATGCAGGTAAATGAAATTTGACCCTTATTCCACTCCATACACAGAAATCAACTCAAAATAAAGACTTATGTGTCAGATATGAAACCATAAAACCATTAGAAAACATACAAATCAAAAGCTCTTGGCCTTGTTTTGGGAAATGATAGTTTTGAAGATAACTCCAACAGCGTAGACAACACAAATACAGACAAATATAACTGTATCAATCTAGAAAGCTCTGCACAGCAAAGGACACAATCAACAGAGTGTAGGGACAACCTGCTGGATGGGGAAGGGAAGATATTTGCAAATATACAACTCAATAACAAAAAACAATCTGATTAAAAAATAGGCAAAGGACCTGAAGAGACATTCCTCAAAAGAAGATGTACAAGTGGCCAAAAGATATGTGAAAAGATACTCAATCTCACCAATCATCAGGGAAATACAAGTCAAAACCACAGTGAGATATCACTTCACTTCTATTAGAATAGCTATTATCAAAAATACAAAATATAACAAGTGTTAGCCAGGATGTGGAGAAAAGGGAATCCATGTTCACTTTTGGTGGGAATGTATTTGGAAAATGGTATGAAAGTTTTTCAGAAAACTAAAAATAAAACTCCATATGATGCAGCAACCCCACTTCTGGGTATACATCCAAAAGAAATAAAATTACTACCTAAAGAGATATATGCACTCCCATGTTCATTGACACATTATTTACAATAGCTGAGATTCTTTAGAAACAACCTAAGTGCCCCCTGATGGGTGAATGGATATATACAATGGAATATTACTCAGGAATGAGAAAAAAGGAAATCCTGCCATTTGCAACAACATGGATGGACATGGAGGACATTTTGGTAAGTGAAATAAGGCAAAGACAAAATACTATGTGATCTCAAAAAAAAAATAAGTTGAAGAAAAAAAAAAGAAGCAGAAACTGAGACTAGAACATTCGTTACTAGAACTGGAGAGGTGGGAGAAACGGGAAGAATTTGGTTTAAGTGTACAAAGTTGCAGTTATGTAGGATGAATAAGCCTACAGATTGGATGCATACTGTATTGGATACTGGAACTATGCTGAGAGAGAAGATTTCAGGTGCACTCATATGAAAATAATGCTAACTATGTGAAGAGATGATAATTAGTGAG
>CM053577.1:3817002-4015948 GCA_028646485.1 Cryptoprocta ferox | reverse complement strand
GGGATACAGAAGTGCCGATGCATAGGGGCACATGTACCCCAATGTTCACAGTGACACTTTCAACAATAGCCAAATCATGGAAAGAGCCTAAATGTCCATCAACTGATGAATGGATCAAGAAGACGTGGTTCATCTATACAATGGAATACGACATGGCAATGAGAAAGAATGAAATCTGGCCATTCGTAGCAAAGTGGATGGACCTCGAGGGTGTCATGCTAAGCGAAATAAGTCAGGCGGAAAAGGACAGATACCATATGTTTGCACTCATAGGTCTAACAGGAGAAACCCAACAGAGGACCATGGGGAGGGGAAGGAGGAAAAATAGTTAGGGAGAGGGAGGGAGACAAAGCATGAGGGACTCTTGAATACTGAAAACAAACTGAGGGCGGAAAGGGGAGGGGGAAAGGGGAAGGGAGCTGATGGTCACGGTGGAGGACATTTGTGGGCAAGAGCACTGGGTGTTATATGGAAACCAACTTGACAATAAACTATAAATTAAAAAAAATAAAAAATAAAAAATAAAAATATACACAATTTTTATTAAAATATCTAAAGAAAAAAGAAATGATAGGTTTTAATTTAACAAATAAACTTTTAGCTTTCAAATGAAATACAGTTGTTTTGAATATCCAACCAATATAACCTTAAAAACTTCCCAATATGTATAACTTTCTAATAAGATCAGCAGTGACATTAACAAATGTGATTTTTAAAAATGTCATATGATAAAATGAGTCAATATTTGAAAGAACACTCAGTAGCTCAATATAACAGTATTTGCTAAATGACCCAAAATATGCTTGGGTAAAAGATCCACTGAAAGTACAAGGTAGACCAATATAAGATGGAATAAACCCAGAGCTTACTGATATTGTCTGAGATTCCACACTGCAAAAGCTTTGACACTACCATTTGTTGAATTTTGGTGTAATATCAAAGAAGAATATCCACTATGTCCAAAAAGGCTACTAAAAATACTGCTTTCTTTTCCATCTATATATTTGTATGAGACCAGATTTTTCCATATAAACTCAAATTAAAATTGTACATATTGCAATAGATGGAACCCAGAAGCAGATAGGAATCCATCTGTCTTCTATAATGCCAGATATTAATAGATAAAAGGGAAAACAATGTCACTCCTCTAAATGCATTTTTTGTTCGGAAAAATATAGTAATTCTCATAAAATATGTTGTTTCTGTTGACAATGAGTTGATTGTTCTTATTTTTAAATAGATGAATGTGTTTTTTAATTTCTGTTTTAATTTCAAATACCGTAAATATTGACAAATATAACCCATGTAAACACAAGCTTCACGGTATTCTCAATAACTTTTAAGAGTGTAAAGAAATCCTGAGACTAAACTATTTGGAAAAGATACTACTAATGTCACACTTCTCAAGCTAATGGAAAACTTACTAAACTAGCCTCTCTTTGAGGATTTTTCATTAGCCACTTCTCTTCAAAGTCTTACAGAAGGCCAAACCCTTCTCTGTTAGTCGAGACTCAGGTTGACTTTCCATCTTCTCCTTAAACTTAGATCGATACAGATGTATCTTCTTCCAAACAGTAAAAAGCATCTCTCTTTTCTTTTTCTACTTTACACTATTTAGAAATTAAATGATGGTACTTGTCATAATGTGCTTTAATTATTGCTTCCCTTGATTGTCTTCTCCAGAGGATTGCAAGATACCTGGGCTCACCACCTCATTTCCTGTGGGAACAAGAATTAAATGTTTTCTTATCTATATTATATCTATATCATCAATACCTCACTAATTCCTTGCCTATGACCTGTGCTTACAAATATTTTATGAAAGGATGACTTTGATTTTTGTGGAATTTTCAAATAATTTGAAAATGTTGATGGATATATTATAATCATAATCATGGTATTTGCTCTCATCAAAAGTCATGTTTGATGTGCATGTATTGTCATATATTTCCAATATTTTGTGTGGTAAAGATGTGTCAGAGAGGTTCAGTATTTGAAGCCTTGTGCCTACTGAAATGTTAACAATTTTCTGTAAAACTTGTGTAAGCAGTAAAACCTTATTTTGTCAGTATTTCATGGTACTACTGGTCAACCTTATATCTTAAGCTCTGTTCTGATAGTGAAATGTATACAAATTGATCTTTTTGCCTTTGTTTATCCTCATCGGTAGTTTCCTTTCTTTATCTTATTTTTATTTTTTACCTCCCCAGAGATCATCATCATCATTGTCGGGCACTAAAAGGATCATTTAAATTCCTTAAAAACAAATTATTCTTATCAAGTCTGTTGCGGTGACATTGTTTCAGTGTCCACTGTATTGACAGGTACCCAGAAGCTGCCGTCTCAGAGAATTCATCCTTCACTGAGCGCTTTCAAAAATGTCACTACTGACAGTGTGCACAACAGCGATTTTAATATAGCAGACACATATTCTGTGGAGCGCAGTGGTAGTCTCAGCTCTGAGACCTGTCATTTTCTAGGGTTCTGCCCCTTAGATGGCTGCTTTTCTTGCCCAAAATGAATCATTCCATCTCACGTTGCTGTCTGGCACACTGATACACACCTGCTGCTCTAACTCTGCCTGAAGAAGTGATTCTATATGTCACTGCGCCAGCTTTGGACTCATGTTTCCAGGGGTGACCCTACTTCATCTGCGAAGCTCGGGAACTGCTCAGATGTCATGCTGTCAATCATCTTGTAGACATGCCTGTATCAGGATGCTTGGCTTCAGGTCTTCAGGACCTCCTCATTATTGATCTTCTGTTGCCATTTGCTGTTAAACTTCATGTGTAAGTGACTCTGATAGAACTTCTTAAGAGACTGAAGGTCACATCCCAACAGATTCGAGTGTTTTAGTCAAAAAAGGTTAAAAAGACTACTTATCTTTAGAGACATAGCTTAATAGTCTCTCAAAGCCCAGTTTCTCAAGACTGTTGGATGTTGGGGTTTCCTTGATATATACTTTCCATTTATTAGATCATTTGCTAATTGTATGAAAGGAAAAAAAAAAACCAAGAGCATAATTTTGTAGTTCCTTTAAAACCATAGTATCAAAGACTTCTACTATTGGGAGGAATATGCCATTGACTCCAATATCCCACTCACACTATGAGAATAGATTATGTATGTATGTATGTATGTATCTATCAATCTATCATCTATCTATCGAGTATAGCATGGAAAATATAAACATAATAGCTTCAAGACTCACCATGAGATAATCTGATTTCTGACTTGTAATCTCAACGAAAAATTTGTAATTTTTACAGTGTTCAAAAATGTAACAATTATATATATCAAGATTTACATGGTAAATTTCTTGAGTTTTATGAGGATATTAATAGTGTTTCTTCCCATAATTCTTTTATATTTCTTTCTGTTTATGCAGACACTATATTAAGACATTCTGAGTTACCTTCCCTTGTTTAATTCAGTCTGTACTGACTGTGTGCATATCTGATAAATCACATATAGTTAAGAATCTAAAGCCTGATCCCACTCTGCTCTATTTAGTAGGTAACTTCTTTGTTTGATAGTCTCAGGGTTTTCATATGTAAAATGTTTTCATATAATCCCTTTCTCCTGAAGCTTTGGCATTGTTTTTGTAAAAATATTAATATCAACCTATGAAAATGTATATATTATTTATATATTTCTATAAAACCATTCATAATAATAGATATAATAAATTTAAGAAATTAGTATCAGCTCCACATCTGTGTCACATTTACCACTTAGCTCAAAATTCACCTGTGCAATGTACTGGGACTTTATAATAGGTTTTAATGTTGTTTCTAGCAAATTCTATTGTGTTATCAATAGATAGACTCCAATGTAACCTCAAAATGCATTCAAGTGTTTATATGGAAATAACTAGCAGACCATAAAATTGCATTTTTATAACTCTAGGAATGATGATTTTGCAATTCTGTAAACCGGTGAATAATATTATAAATAAGAAAGTCCAAGAGATAATTGTGTATGTTGTTTGGATATATACAAATATAACAAGTATCAGGTTTCTAATAAAATTCACAAACTGCAGAGAGTCTTCTCTCTTCTCCAATAAAATATATGCAATATCATATTTTAAGAATGACACATAAATGCTAGTTATTAATTAAAATTTCAAAAATTACCTTGTTAAACCATCTGAAACACCTCTTATAATTAGCTATCATCATAAAACTCATTAGTGCCCACAGTATGTTACTACCAAAACTGCAATTTCAATAACTTTGCTACATGAATATTTAAACAAAAATTTCTTCAACTCACAGTTATCAGTGAGAAAACTGTTCACAGGTTTGGTCATAACTTTTTCCCAAGAACCAAATGGCTCCAAATGTTTCTTCTCTGACGGGCCCTAATACAGCACCGGGGAATCAGCATCTCACTCCCCTGCCTGTCTGGTCTTTGGTACTTTTGGCTTCCCTTCTCTAATTTTTCTGGAGGAAGAAAATTGATAAAATTGTGCCTTCAGAAGATTAGGAAACAGAAAAGTGAACCAAAACAAACCTGTGATTTGTTTACTGCAAATACAGTAAAACCTTGAACTGCAAGTAACTTGTTCTGCGAGTGTTCCTCAAGACAAGCAAACATTTCTAATAAATTTTAACTTGATAAATGAGTGATGTCTTGCAATAGGAGTAGTACGTGACACCAAATGTCACGTGATCACAACCTAGCCAATGGTTCTTCTCTCCCTCTCTCTCTCTCTCTCTCTCTCTCTCTGCAGGATTGTGGGTGATCATCTCCCATGTTCAGATGCTCAGTCTCAGGTCACCAGAAATGAGTGAGTTTTCAGAACATTGGAAGGTACCTACAACTGACACTAATGTATTTTTTGTCACTTTAAAGCACCTACCGACAGTCCTTTGCTTTTACATACAAGAGTAAGCCTCGGAATGCTTTGCTTCATTCTAGGTCATCGGATAGGTTCTTTGTTAAAGTTGCACAAAAAGAAGATTCCATTGAGCCAATAGAGAGCAGTGATTCCATTAGTGATAGTGAAAGTCATTCTTGCACAATAATCCTATTCTCTCTTGTCTCCCTCACATCAGCCATGAAGGTTTTTCAGAGGTATGTGGAGGTTAATTTGTTTATTCTTCTTTATATTTTCTATTTTATTTATTGTTTTTTATTATGTTACAGCATTGTAATCATTATGTGAATATTTGGGGTTGTGGAACAATCATTTGAATTCCCATTATTTCTTATGGGGAAATTCGCTCTGATATACAAGTGCTTTGGATTACAAGCATGTTTCTGGAATGAATTATGTTCACAAACCAATGTTTTACTGTACTTACATTTAGCGATTTGATTCTGGATCTTAGAATGATTTTGGATTCAGCAAGAGCTAACGTGAGCAAAGGAAAGAACCAAGGAAAAGTAAGAATGGGGAGTGGACCGAGGGAGACATTGAGGTGACAAAGTTAGCAGAGCCCAAGGGCAGAATGAGAAAGCCTTTTCCATATTCTGTTTCCCAGAGCCTTGATATCAAGGACTATGTTTCTAAGTCCCTAGAATGAGCTATTGTGACTGTGTATTGGGAGAAAGAGGACAGAATGCTTACACATTCACTTCCTTGGACACCAGAGCAGGTCTAGTATTCCCAGACTGGATAGCACCTAGAGTTAGGTGGCCTTTTATGCAAGAATAGTGCAGTCTTGGGGTGTCTTTGTAATCTGGATCCAATCAATACAATACTGTTTACTTTACCTGCAATATTTTTTTGTCCTGGCCCAATTGATTACTTGTACTTCAAGATCCATCAGGGCAAATGTCACCTGATTCATTCATTCATTTGCTTACTCAATAAAGGAATGACTTTATTGGGCATCATCAGAATGTCCAAAACCTGAGGCAGATACTAGGAATTCAGATAAGAAAAAGTATAACCCTTTTCCTTAAGGACACAAAACCAACCAAAGGAGATAGACAAGTAAATAATTAAAACAGTATAATATGATGTTGGTTGCAAGAATTGATTGCTCATGGATACAATGAATGCACAGGCAAGATGGTCATGTTGTGAACTATTGCTGGTTATCCTCTCAACTCATACTTGAATGCCATCTTCTTGTTTCCAGGCATCCTGCTCATGCCTTCAGAGAAGCACTGGCCATGCTATATTGTAATCATCCATAGGTTTATCTCCTTCACTGGGAAATTAACTTCTAGAGAGCACAAACTAAGTGTGGTCAACTTTCTATCATCTCCACATTGAACACAGCTCCTAAAACTGTGTTCATGTTTGGCAAATGAATAAATAAAGCAAAAAATGACACTAGCTGGCCTGGCTGGCCTCAGCTAATCTCATATGCCTCCTTGAAGCATTTATTCCTCAAACCTTCTCTTCTCATTCTCCCTTCACCTGTGACAAATATGAAGCTTGGTGTGTGACAGCAAATACTTCATGCTATAGCCAAAATTAATTTGCCTGGACACCATTTATAATTTCTTCTCACTAGAATGCTGGAATTCTTCCCAAAGAGGAATTCATTTGATTATAGTTTCTATTGCCTCTGAATTGGGAGAGCTCCAATTATGATAGAATTCAACACATGATGCAGACACATGCAGCCACGAAACATCTTTCTCTCTCGCCACCAAGTCACTGCTGCTAAATTTATCAACCTGCTGCTCTGAGTCTGACATCATGTAACAGAAGTGAAAGGCACCAGCAGCCCTGTAGCCCTGTATTTGTTTCCTATAGATGTTATAAAAATCATCACAAACTTAGTGACTCATAAGAACACAATGTTATTATCACATAGGCCCAGAGGTCAGAAGTCAGAAACAGGTCTCGCTGGGCTACAATTAAGATCTCTCATCAGGGCTGCCTGCCTTTCTCGGGGTTTCAGGAGTAAATCCAGTTCCTTATCTTTCATAGATTCTAGCAGCTGTCAGCATTCTGTGACTGGGGGCCCCTTTCCATCTTTAAAGGTGTCTATAGCTGGTTGAGTCTCACCCTGTGGCACTCTGACATGCCTCTGCCTCCCTGTATCACTTATAAAGACCTACATCATTACACTGGGCCTCTCCCAGAGTACACTGGGATTATCCAGGTAATCCAGTATGATCTATCTCCAGTTACCTGATTAGCAAATTTAATTCCATCTACAATCTTAACTCCCCTTTGCCATAGAACATAACAAACTCACAGATGTGGACATTTTGGGTGTCTATTGTTTTGCCTACCAGCCCCTTTTATGTGCCTGCTTTAGTGTTCGCTGCCATTAAAGCCCACCAGGGTGTCCCTCATATGTACATTCTCACCTATTGCACCATCATGCTGTTAAGAAGCACAGAACAAGTTAGTTCTTATCTTATGCCTAAAAGAAGGCGTGGCAGGGGGTGTCTAATCATAGAATTTGATAAAGTCTTTTTACATCAGAATCGTTTATTCCAAAAGGGAGGCATGAGTTTGCAAAGGCTTGCATTTGCTCCCTCCAGGATGACCTCCCCTTCCCACAATACTCCTTAGGAAAGAAATAGAGAAAGTTGTTTCCACTTTGTGCGTTGGACAGTATTTCTGGGGTCACAAGTCAATCACTTGCATAGGAGTGTTTTGGTCCTTCTCAGTTCCTATAGAGCCTTGTGCGGTATCCTTACTGGCTTCAGGCTGTCAGCTGCTAGCTGCTCTCCGTCCTCAGCACCCCACTGCAGCGCTGTTAGATTTCTTCCCAGAGCTGCTATCAGAACAAATGTGTCAGCACTTTGTAACAGATGGTTGTCTTCAACAGTGAACACAGTCTCTTAATGGATCACATAGGCTTCCAGAAATGCTGGGTGCACATCTCAAAGACAGGCTGGCTGCACTGTGAAGCACAGGCCAGGGAAAACAATTGCTTCCCACAGGATTTCTGGAAAAGAAGCCATGTAAGGTGGCAGCGGAGAACCATGCCACACCGCTAGCTCTCCTCTATTGAATCCGGCCAAGGTGGAGTATGTCATACTGTGGGAAAGATCCAGGCCATTTCCAGGGCGTGGAAAGTTTCTCTTACACCTGAATAAAGAAGCATTATTCCACCTACTAGCTGTTTGACATGGAGCAAATCACTAGACCTTTTAAAGTTGAATTTATCTGAAAAGTAGAACTGTCTGCCTTTTACAGCTTTTGAGAAGACTTATGTAGAAAGTACTTTGAAAGTGGTAGACAAAACAAACATAAGGAACTATTATTTTGTTGTTCCATTAAACATAACATTGCCAGGCTTAATTACATTAATCTAAAGCTTGGTATCAGTTGGCCAGTGGTTCTCAATAGGGAGCTCAAAAATTATTTGGAAATATGTGAGTTATTTTGCATTGTCACCAAAGTAGGAAGGCACTGAGTTTTAGTGGGCTGGATCTATATGCGTTAGATACACCGATGTTCATACACAGCCCTGCAGAATAAAAGTTATTCAGTCCTTTCTACCTGGCAACCGAATGCTCCACTAATTTCCTTTGGATGGATGAATAGCTGAGCCTGGATATTTTTCATACTTTTTTGAAGCATAAAGCATTAAAATAAATTTTTAACATTTATTCATTTTTGAACGACAGAGAGAGAGTGCTAGTGGAGAAGGAGCAAAGAGAGCGAGGGAGACACCGATTCTGAAGAAGTCTCCAGGCTCTCAGCTGTCAGCACAGAGCCCAATGGGGGGCTTGAACTCACGGACCATGAGATGATGACCTGAGCTGAAGTTGGAAGCTTAACTGACAGAGCGACCCTGGGGCCCCAAAGCGTAAAGCATTTTTTGCTGAGCTTTAATATCCATGAAATTATACAAAACCTTATTATAATGAAAGTTGAAGAAGAGTGTAGTTTGTTTTGTTCAAACATTTACCATAAGTTCATTTACGTTTCCAGAAAGATCAAGATGCCAACAACCACACTTTTCATGATATGCATCACTAATCCAAAATGCCTGTATCAATCTGTATGTGTAATTGAAATACACACAACATCTTTTACATGTAAGAATAGACCTGGGACACCTGGGTACCTCAGCCAGTTGAGCGACTAACTGGATTGCTGCTCAGGTCAATATTTCACTGTTCATGAAATCAAGCCTCATGTTGGTCTCTGTGCAGACAACATGGAAGCTGCTTAAGATTCTCTCTCTCCCTCTCTCTTTGCCCCTCTCCCCTACATGCTCTCTCTCTTTCAAAAAAAACCATAGTCTTATTTATGCCCTATTTCAAAATATCAAAACTACAGAAAAAGTGTGGACTCTACCCAATTAAGAACTGTCTTTCCTTGAATATAAATTTATGTGGAGGAAGCATCGACTACGTCATCATGTCTTTTATTTCATCCAGTTTGTCCCCCAATAGTTTACATCATAAAAGGCATATGTATTTATTATAAATTATTTTTTCATTCATTTTTAAAATTTAAAAATTTTTTTTATTATTTATTTTTGAGAAAGAGAGAGACAGCATGAGCAGGGGGAGGGTCAGAGAGAGAGGGAGACACAGAATCTAAAGACAGGCTCCAGGCTCTGAGCTAGCTGTTAGCATAGAGCCCGATGTGGGGCTAGAAACCATGAACCGTGAGATCATGACCTGAGCCGAAGTCAGAAGCTTAACCGACTGAGCCACCCAGGCGCCCCTCTCATTCACTTTTGAGCTGCCATACTTTTTTAATTTACTTGTGTGTGAATATAAGTTATATTATTCATGCATGTTTTTCAAGATTGTAGGTTGATTACATCATTGTTTAATATATTATTTGAGGGAAGGATCAAATTGTAGTACTAAAAGCAAGAAATCTGGAATTAAGCAGACCTGAGATTAAATCTCATTTCCAAATCTTAGTGACTATCTGGTGACTATCTGATATCAGCTGATATTGACCCCTTGGCCCCTTGCTTTTGAAAATCGTTGTGGCAAATGTGGAAATGGGATGAAAATTGTAATGTACAGAAATTCTTGTTCTTAAAGTAGTTGGATGATCAATATATTTATTTATGGTTTGCATTCACTAAATCTTATTTAAGAAAGTCCCACTGCAAAGAGTTAAAGATATTCTTCTGATTTATTTTTTTAAATCTTGCTTTGCTGTTCATATTTAAATTCATAATTCATACAGAATCCAATTTACTATTGACCATAATTACATACATTACCTTTTTAAATTTTTATTATTTTAAAAGAATTGTAGATTTATAGAACAGTTACAAAAAGAGTATAGAAAATTCACTTATTTCCTCTTCTCAGTTTCCTATCATGTTAACCACTTACATATCTATAGTATAATTATAAGAAACAGGATATTGTTGTGAATAAAATGCTGGGAACTAAATAAACATTGTATTCAAATGTCACTATATGGAACAAATTTTTGCTTATCTATTATGATAGAAATCTGTTTCTTGTTTCTCACTTGAATAACTGATTGTTTTCCCTGTGATATAAAATGACAGCTTTAACATATCTCAGGTTTTCATACATGCATGGCTCTAAATTTGGACTTTTGTTTTCTTTTCTATTCAGACAAAATTCTTGTTTATTTATCCCTAATTCTATACCAACCATAAAATGTAATATAGCATTACAAATATATAATGAAATACTTAGTATATGCTATATATTATCTGTGTTATCTATTAGCTATATTATCTGTATATTATGTATGTATTGCATAGATATTCTCTTTGATTCTATATTACACTATATTTTATATTGTTATATTCTCAATATATAATAGAATAAATACTGTCTTCTTCTTCAGGAGTATCTTGGCTATTGTTGGTTTTGATTACTCCATATAATTTTAGAATGTGAGATAATGTGTATAGTTATAAGGAACAATTAAAGAATAATTGTCTGAATGAAATGTTGTGAATGAACCAAGTGCCTGAATATCTTCAATATTTGTTTTTCTAAGTGGTTACAACCATTAGAAATAGACACTGAAATTACATAGAATATTCTTAAAGCATATTCTCCATATCCTCCAGTGTGCGTAAAAGTATAATTTGCCACCAAGCTGTCCAGTTACCTAGTTTTATCACATTCTTCTGGACTTTTTCAGAATCTCTTAAATTCCTTACAAACTAAATATTATGTATCCTCAACCAATTTTGTTTTTTATCTATTCAAATAACTCATTACACATCATTAGTAAAGTATGTTAAATAATATGTCTAAAAATTTTAAAAATCCCAATTTTGGACTTATCAGAAGTGATCCACTTAATTCTCCTGCATATTTTCTATCTCTTTCAAATGGTTGCTATGCTTTTATTAATGACACATCATTCAGTCACGGCATAATGCTTAAACAGGCAAACTCACTGATCATTTTAACCATTGTCTAATCTATTTAAAATATTTAATAATGTCAATACTATATCATAATAAAACCAAAAGCTTTTATGCAAATTTCCTTAAGACACTAGTCCTGCTAACATTGAAAAACTTTGAACAATTTACAAATTGATAAAGGTAGTTCTCAGAATGCAATGATATTTTGACCTTCTAATTTTTTAACTGGAAACTATTGTTAAAATATATTCCTTTGCATTACACAATGTAAGTCAAGTTTTTAATTGCAGTTTAACAAAATAAAGTTCAAAAATCTGAGCGTACAGCTAAGTAGAGTTTTACAAAGTAAATACATTCAGATAACCACCAGATTGAAAAAATAAAATATTGCCAACATTCACAAGCTACACTTCACACCTTTTAGATCACTAGCCATACCTCCATTCTGAAAGAACCATCAAATTAAATTCATAAGCCATCAGTGAGTTGTACCTTTTTAAAAAACGTTTATGAATGGATTGATACATTGCTCTTTTCTGTCTAACTTCTTTTACCCACCTGTATGTTTATGAGATTCATTGGTAGTTGTTATTGCTGCATAATTTATCATTGTCTGAATAGGCTAAAATGTATTCATTGACAATTCGATTTTTCCAATTATTGCTTATTCTAAATAGTCTTCCAGTTAACATGCTATACATGTTTTTAATCCATATGTACATGAAATTCAATTGGGGAAATAGTAGGAGATTTCTAGATAACAAGACATAAATATATCTGACTTTTAAAGACCAAGTCAAAGGGCTTTTAAAGTTGTAAAATATCACATTTTATAGGAAGTATGTGAGGGCTGTTACTGCATAGCCATGCCAATCCTTGGTAGTTTCTATCCTGTTCATGTTAGCAAAGTACATACAGTGGGTTAGTTTGATGTTTTATTTTGTATTTCCCTGATCAATAATGAGGTTGAGTAAATTTTCATATGCTTATTAAGCATTTGGATATTCTCCTTTGCACAGTATTCCATTTAGGTATTTAAAGCAGATTTATTTGTTTAACTGTAGGTGTTCTTTATATACTTTGGATATTACTCCTTTGTTGAAAGAATACGTATTCAGATTTTGTCTACGTATTACTATCACCTAGTTTTGAAATATTGTTATTTCTGACCTGCACTAGTAAAAGAGCGTCTTAATAGTTTAATTTGTCTTACATCTACTGTAATCATATTTGTTTTTAAGGAACCTCTTGGTTGAAGTATAATAGACATAAGGAAATGTCCACAAATTATAAATTTACAGCTCAATGTGTGTCCCACACATTTAATTATTTTCTAGTTCAAAATATTTTTCATTTCCATTATCATTTCTTTAACTCTGGTATTTTGAAAAATATAGAGTATTAATGTTTTAACATTTGGAGATCTTCTATTTACCTGCTTCTAATTGATTTCTAGATTAATTTCACTGTATTCAGACAAATGTTCTGAGTCATTTCTACTCTTAGAATGAAAGACAGGTTTGTAGACAGTTTAAAGACAGCTTCTAGTCAGTTCTGTGCAATTTTATCTATATGCCAATTAGGTCATATTTATTTTTATTGTTTGAATCTTTCATACCCTCACTGATTTCATTTAATTTCTTCATCCTATTGGATCCTAAGAAGAATACATTAGAGGATCTTAATTTGGCTATGGCTTTTTTCTTTTCTTTCAGGTTTATCCATCATTATATTATTTATTTTGTGAACATTTTATTATAACATACCAATTAAAAATCACACGCCATTGAATTTCTTTTTTTAATACTTTTTTTTTAAATTTAAGTATGACTGACCCACAATGTTATCTTATCTTTTAAAGCTACACTCTCAGATCCATTCAAATTTATCATTGCTATATTTGGCCAGTAAGTTGATACATAATGGTACAAAATGTCCTTTATTTTTTACTAACTCTTCTTACTTTAAAATCTCCTTTGATATGATTATTTCTTTGAGATATAATTGATATGGTTTATAAAATTTTTCCCTACTTCCAGCTTTATGTGAGTTTTATATTTAAGAATTTCTTGAAACTGATATTGATTTGAGGATTTTTAATCCAATCTTATAATCTTTATTTTAATTGAAGTACTTAATCCATTTTATTCAAATTTACAATTGGTACTTGATTTAAATCTGTATACCTTCTATTCAACAATCCTTTGTCTCCTTACTTGCTTTCTTTTGTATAATAAAATATATATTTTTATCATCTCATTCTACCTTTTAATTAATTTATTTTATTGGTTACTTTACTAACATCTTTAAGTTTACAATGTCTAATCTATATGAGTACTTTACCTGGTTTCAGGGAAGGAATTTTAAGAAATTTTAACTGTTTCGTGTCCTATTAATTTTGTCATTTAATTCTATTTACATTAAACATTACATATGTATTTACATTAAAATTACAATGACATTAATTTTGTCATTTAATTCTATTTACATTAAACATTAAATAATGAACTTATTATTATTGCTTTATATAGACAATATTCACTTAGATTTATACCACATATACCTTCCTTGCTGCTTCGATTACCTTCTGCATTTCCAGGCTGTTCTTCTTCCTGAAGAACTTCTTTTGCTATTTCATTTGATGCAATTTCTGCTGATAACAAATTCAGTTTTCATTTTTTAGAGAGTTCGAAATTTTGCCTTTATTTTTTGTTATTTGTTTTAGGGTGCTATGCCTTATTTTCTTGTGTAAATGTTTATGTGTGAGATGATAATAGGATGCCCAGTGAAAACTTAACAAACTTGGGAGCAAGTCTAAAGTTTCTTTCTAATCTGGAGTATAAGAAAATTGCCAATAGTTTTAAATTCCTAAAGATTAATGGTCTATTTATAATAAGGATGACTTTTTACTTTTCTAAAAATATCATTACATTTTTCCTTTTATTATTTAGATATAGAGGATGTATTTACTTACGGCTTTTGTAAAGAGAATAACCAAATGTATGTTTTCCTTTTTCTAGAGGATCAAACTTTTACAAAAGAAGATCAAATAAGAAGTATTTCTGGTTTTCTGGGTCATATGTTTTGTGTCACAACGACTCAACTCTGTTGTAACAGCATGAGAGAAGCCATAGACAATGTTAAAGCAAAGAGTGAGGCTGTGCTCTAATAAAATGTTACTTAAAAAAATAAGTGATAGGTCAAATTTGATCCACAGAATTGCTTTGCAACCCTTAGTCCAAGGTCTGGCATCTAAATAAAACTGATGGGTAAAGATAGACACAGCTTCTTAACACTGTGCATATATTTACATTTATGCAGAGGCCAAAGGGCCATTTGGGAAAAGGGAAAGTGGGATCCTGACACTTTGTCTTTAATGTTCAAAATGACTGATACATGCTTTCTGGACTGGAGTGGGGTATAAACTAGTAAGTGAGACTAACCCTCAGGGCCTATAAAACTGACAAAGGTATATGACAGATGCTGAAAATTATGAAGTTGCAATTGCTGTGGTATCATGGGAAATGCTTTTGGGGAAATGTCAGATAGATACGTAAGTTCTCTTGTGAGAAGACAATGGAATACCCATGCGATTGTTTCTTTTATATCCGTAAGATATGTGTGTGCATGAACACGTCTGCCTGTATGCATATATATGCGTGTGCAGAATAGTTATCCTCATTTCTAATGCTCTTTCTTCATTCCGGAACATCCAAGTTTCCATCAGCATTAACTCCCTAGTGAAATTCATTTACCATGTCTTGTGGGAAAATCTGCTGATTACACATTCTATTAATTTTTTAATTCCTGCTGGATATGAAATGCTAGATTGAGAATTCCTGTTTCCTTGTTTCAGGGGGATTTTTCACCACTTCTAGTCTCTAAACTTTTGGATGAGGAATCTACACCACTCAAAGCATTGCCTTCTGCTTGAAGTATATCGTTTTCTCTAGTTGCTTTCTTTATCTTTCTTTTTCAGCAGTTTGAGTATGAAGTCTCTGAAGATGCTTTCTTTGAATTTCACCTTTTGGGGGCTTTTTTAGTTTTTAGTTTCTTGAATCTATAAATATGTATCTTCAGCAAATTTGGTAAAATTTTGGCCACTGGGAATTTTGCGCTAATTTGGTTTACCCCACTATCCCTTCATTCTGGTACTGCAAATAAACATGTCTTAGAACTTTTGATGAATGCCGCGATTTTGTTTATTTTGGACTACCATCTCTATTCTGCTGTGGAGCTCGTTTCTATTTGGTTCATTTTTATAGTTGTCATTTCTCTGCTGAGGTTTTCTATATTTTCATTCATGTCAAGAGTGTTCCTTTAACTCATGGAGCACAGCTAAAATAGGTGCTTGTACGTGTCATCTCGGGCTGCCATAACAAATTACCAGAGACTAGGCAGCTTAAACAACAGAAATTTATTTCTCACAGTGTTGGAGGCCAGAAGCTCCCTCTAAGTGTTTCCCAGGGTTGATTTCTGATGAATTATCTTCCTGAATGGAGATGTCTGCCTTCTCATTGCAACCTCACATGGCCTTCTTGGTCCATGAGTGGAGACAGAAAGATCTGTCTCTCTCTTTTTTCTCTCTCTCTCTTTCTGCAACTGTTACTTGATAGGAGTCCATCTTTGAGCAAAGCCACAAGAATTGAAAAGATGAGAAATTTACCCTTGTTTGTATCATTGGTCCAAGCTGTTTTCTCTTTTTACTCTTCAGAGTCCTTTTTTGTCCAGATTAGGAAGTCATCTGTGGGAAGGATGGGCTGACCTGAGCTTACACAGCCTGCCAGTTGCTATTATTTTTGAAAGCTATTTTCGCTGGGTATCAAATGCTACTTTGATAGTTATTTTATTTTAAATATGCCAGCCTATAATCTTATGGCTTCCACCATTTCTTCTAAAAAGTCAGCCATCAGTCTTATCTGTTGTTCTTTGAGAGGTGATATTAGTTTTCTCCTCTGGCTACTTTTAAGATTTTTCTCTTTACTTTGGTTGATAAATTTACTATGTCGTGTATAGATGTATATTTCTTTTCCTTCTTGGGATTTGTGAAACCCCTTCAATGTGTATCTTTTTAAAAAATGTTTATTTATTTTTGAGAGGGAGAGACAAAGCATGAGAGGGTGAGGGGCAGAAAGAGAGGGAGATACAGAATCTGAAGCAGGATCCAGGCTCTGAGCTGTCAGCACAGAGCCCCACGTGGGGCTCAAACTCATGAATCATGAGATCATGACCTGAGCTGAAGTCAGATGCTTAACCAACGGAGTCACCCAGGTGCCCCTTCAATGTGTGTCTTGATGTCTTTTGTGAGTTTAGGGAAATTCTTGGCCATTAATATTTTAAAATATTATCTATGTCAAATATGTCTCTTTACACCCTTTAATTTTCATTGTTTTTTTTTCTTTATACTTTAGACAACATGTTTCTTCTGACCACTAGTACTTTCTTCAACTTTGAATAATTGGCTGTTGAAATGATTTATTCATTACTTCTTCATTTCAGTTATGAGTTTTTCACCTTTAGACATTCAGTCTGAAGGTTTGACATGGGCTACAGGGAAACATATTTATTTTCATGTCCTTTTTTTGAAATATGTTTATCCTGATTATTTTAAAGTTCATGTATGATAAACTCAATAGTTCTACCACTGGTCAGTCTATTTCTCTGTGTTTTGTTTGGTTTTCATTTTCTCTAAATTCTGTCTTTTGCTCTGGCAGTCATTTATTTTTATTACATACTGGACATTATACGTATAAAACAGGTAGAACTTCTAGATGACACTATTTTCTTTCATAAGGGATTTACTTTAGTTTATCCCAGTAATAAATTCAGGAGAAAATCACCTTACTCCCATCAGCAATCAACCTGGTTCTCAGCGGGGGAGGTTCTTGGTGAGTCCTGCTTTATTTCTGGGTCACACATTCTCCCAGGGTCTGAACTTTCAGTATTGCCAACTCCCCCTACGGGGTCTTTTAAGTCCCTTCCACACTGGCAATCCCTGAACTCCAATTTTTATTTCTTCAGCACCAAGAAAATGTTAATCGCTCGATTCTGTTTCTCATTATCTTAGCAACCACATTTTGCTCAGTGTTGGCAAAGCTTAAAATTAAGCTAATAATTCAATGCCCAAAGTGGTTCGGACTATCATCCCGTCCCCTGGTCATCTGGAGCAACACTTTGTTTTGGTATTCCTTTGGTTCTCTGATTAGGCAGCTATGAATTGGTAAATATGTTGAAAGGAAAAGGTATGTAAAATATTGGGCTTACCTCAATGTTTCCTTTTCTCAGCGATATTGACCTCTTACATCCTGAATGCCTTTGTAGTTTTCAGATGCCTTTAAATAGATGTTTTTATTTGTTTGTATTTTATGCAGCTCTTCTAATTGATCTCACTGTGTGCATGATCTGCTGCAAACCATTCCCTCATAGTTACAAGTGGAACAGTGTGCTGGCATTGCCCGTTTATATTGGCAAATGATATGCCACCTTCACATCCCATGGCTTTTTTATTTCCCAAGATAAAAATACTCAGAGGAGTCATCATTTCATAAATTTCGTTTCAAATGTAAGATAGAAAAAGATGACTTAGTCACCATTACATTTTCCACACTTACTGAAGGTACATGTTTATAAGAGGTCCAAAGAGATTTTAGCGTAACACTTTCAGATGCTTAATATTCACTCTCTTCCTCTCCTCTCCTTGCTCGTTTATAGTAATGCTTGTGCAATCCCTTCCGTGGTAGGCAGTTGTGAAATCTCTAATTTGTGTCAAATGCGCTGAGAATGGAGGGAAAGGGGCCTCAGAAGCTGAAATCGTGAGTGTGCATCCAGTCAGCATCTCATAAAGGAGATATTACATGTGAAGCAATGTGCTAGGCAATAAGAAGATAAAGAAACATCCCTGCATGCAAGCACAAGAGTGCTGACTCAAAATTAACTAAGTTTAGTTGCACATAATGAATGCTCCAGCAAAGGAGCCGATCATACTCAACAGGATCACAGAGGAGGGAGTGATTAACTGCCCTTAAGAGTGTCTGCACCTGCTCAGGGCAGGACCCTGGACAGCAGTGACTTGAATGGCACTTAGACGTTTACCTGCAGGGCAATCAAAAGAGAAAGAAGGTTCATGGCAGAGGGGAGAGCATGGGTAACAGGGCAGATGTGTTAATACGGGAAATACCCGGAGATTTGGTGTGGCCAAAGCATGCGTGCTGGAGGAAATGGGTAGGAAGTGAGTGTAAAAATAGGGCTGCAACGCATCTGCCGTGATGGGCCATTTGGACTTGATAGTGCAGCAATGGAAATACAAATACATGATTTCATTGGTAATATGACCTTATAAGTTACAGTTCATACAGAGTGATCAGTGTGCACGTGTGACAGATTAAGGATCATATTGAGAGCTGAATGGTGCCTCAGAGACCTTTCGTCGCTGTATTGAAGAGTTGGAATTTATTTGAAGAGGTCACATCTAATGGCATACTTTCAGGCACAAATTATACGTTTAGACCTAAGAGTTTGTTTTATTGGGGGGTTTGGGAAACTGATTTTTATGAAGGCAAAAGGCATGGTTTTTAAAAGGCGTGCAAACCTATTCATCACCCATCACAAACTAATCTTTATTCACTACAGGTGTGAGTTGGAAACAAACACAAAATTCTCACCGTTTGACCACTGATGGCTGCTATAATTGTATCTGTCAAACTAGTTAGTGACATTCATTCTTAACCAAATCCAGTCAGCATCAACCCACTGAGTCCAAGCACTCAGGTTGTTTTTGTTTTGATTCTAGTTACTAGGGATAAAACAAATTTGTCTTATTATATTTTTACCCATTTACAATCTATGGGAAAAGAAAACTGGGCAACAAGAGATGTTATTGTTTCTTTCTCTTGACTTAGGTCTAATATAATGTGATATCCTAGGTAAAAAATAAAGTGAAACATTGTCTTTCTGGTCAGCCAATTCAACCGACATACCTTTATTTTCATCACTGTGTGCCGTGGCTGCTAAATTAAAAAGAAACAAAATGATTTCATTCTTGCATAAGATGAATATACATTCATCTCAATTTTATTTACATAAATAAAGCAGCAGTGGAGGCTGACTACACCTGTTAAAAAAGCCCCACAAATTTAGTAGCTGTTTGAGGTCAAGAAGATTTCTGCAGCATCAAACCATATAACAGAATATTCAACACTGTCGTGTAAGACAGTGGTTTTACTTTCTTCCACAGTTTTCCCCCTTTGAATGGGCTAGAAAATTAAGTAATATTTCTTAGTCAAAATAAGCTTTGTAGAACATAGAATACTGTCTCATTCTTGTTGGAAAAGAGTTATGTGACTATCAGCCAGGTATGTGTCACATATGATACAAATCAGAACAAATCAGAGTGACTATCCAGAAGATAGGCAGGTCTTGGAGCTTTTACAAAAAGGACACCATAACCAATCTAAATGCTTAAAAATTACCTGAGTGTTAAAGAGAGAAGGTGCTGAATGGGAGATTTGGTGAAGTGATTCTACAATTTACTGAGTTATCATGGTGACTTTGAGTAGGGGCTTAACAATGAAGAAGGAGTAAAATGGATATTTTTTGGAAATATCCTGGAAGTTGCATTGACAGGATTTTCAGTGAAGGAGAGAGAAATGTCAGGAGTAATTCTTAGGTTTGGCTTGAGCAATTGGCCTAAGTATTATTTCTTAAGGTGAGTAAGACTAAGAGCTAAGATTCATGGGGTGAGATCAAACTAGGTAAGGAAGGGAGTGCCACCATCAGATGTAGAGAAGGCACTCTGCTCAGATTCACCAAAATGCAACACCCTCCATTCTTATCTTTTATCTCATCCTCCAATTTAAGATCCAAGAAAAATTGGGGTGCCTGGGTGGTTCAGTCAGTTAAGCATCCAACTCTTGAGTTCAGCTCTGGTCATGATGTCATGGTTCATGAGTTCGAGCACCATGTCAGGCTCCATGCTGACAGTGTGGAGGCTGCTTGGGATTCTCTCTCTCCATCTCTCTCTGTCCCTCCCCTATGCTTGCTCTCTCTCTGCTCAGATTCTCTCTCTTTCTCTCTCTCTCTCTCAAAATAAATAAATAAATTTTTAAAAATCCAGGAAAAATTCTAAAAGCATCAAATGAACTGTAGGGGTTCATACTCACACTGAACTTGGGAAATTACCAGCATCAACTACAGGCTTTTCTTTGCTCAATGATTAACAAGCATGAACACCAACATGAGTCTTATGAAATTATTTTTCAACATGAAAAGAATCAAGCTATCAATACATAAAAGGGAAAATTCGGTTTCTAAAGTTTTTAAGTAAAAAGAATTAATTATGGAAAGCATCTGTTATAAAATCTCTTAAAAATTAAATAAGATGAGAACACTATGAAAAAAGATATAAAGGTTAGAAAAAATTCAAAAACCAATTTTAAACGAGAAAAGGGATTGATGCATGAAAGAAAGGTAAGTCTTTCCTTAACAAGTCATAAGGGCATGAAGAATAAAGAAGGAGGCGATTTATGAAGGCAGAAAAATATGTCAGAGACAAAGTGATCATTTATGTATGGAATTCACAAAAGAAGGAAATGTAAACAATTAAAGAAGATGATAGGTATAGAGGAGAAATAATAGGGAAAAGTAAAAATAAATATAAAGACTATAATATAGTTGGAAACTAGTGAGAATGTTCAGACAATGATAGTCTTCCCAGAAAGTTCAGGAGAACCCACTGAAAAACTGTAGTTACAAAAAATGGTCTGGTACAAGATCAAAATATAAATATCGTATACCAGCAAACAACAATTATAAAATATAGTGGTAAGAATGTAGACAAAATAACATAAAATAAAATACCTAGGAAATAACAAAACAGTAGACCACATTTGATATGGAAATTAGAAATATCACTGAAGATATACAGGTAACCTGAATTACTAGTAGTATTATGTCCATGGCATAGAGTCAACAAGGCAGAGATGTCCAGTCTACAAAAATAATCAATAAATACAGCCTGATTACAGGCAAAGCTTTAACAGGAGCTTTTCGTAGAACCTGACAAAATGATCCTAAAGTATATAATGCAATATACACACAAGAAGATCCAGGGCTATTGTGGAAAATAATGAATGCAGAGCTTTTCCTGTGAAATACAAAAACGTATTTTACATTTCAAGTTACTGAAACAGTGTAGGATTTCTATTAAATAAACAGTATAAACATGAAGATACATACTCTTCCACGAAGTTGTAAGAGAATGTGTCCGAATGCGTCCCCGCAAAATTCATAGCCTGGAATCTTGATGTCCAACGTGATAGTTTTGGGGGGGTCGTAGGCCTTTGAGAGGTGATTAAGTCCTGAAGGTGGATCCTGAGAGATGGGATTAGTGCCCTTCTGAAAGAGAGCCAGAGAGCTCCCCTGCCCCTTCCATTCTGTGGGACACAATGAGAAGCCTGCATCCCGGCTCTCACCAGAACCCTGGAACCCGGAACCGGGACTGACAGCCTCCAGACTGTGAGAGATAAGCCCCTGCTTTTTATCAGCCCCGCAGTCTGTAGAAGTTTGTTCCAGGGGTCCAAATAGGCTAAGGAAGCAAGTGAAAAGGTCATAAAGAAGACCCTAAAACAAAGCCCAGCAAAGACTGATAGATGCTCTTCATCACAAGGAAATAACTCTTTATGTCCTTAAAAGCAAAGTTAACAGATAAAGACCTGCAGAATATATATTCTACCTATATAACCAAGGAAGAATCTGGTGAAAAACAATAAAATTATTTTTTTCTTTATTTGTTTATAAATTAGGGTTATTTTAATGACAACCCCTCAAAAATAAATACAAAGTAACAACAGAGGAAATAATACCTGACAGTAATGAAAAGTTCCCGACCTTCCTAGTATCAGGGAATATGCAAACAAATCCAGATTTAATATTTCCATTTATTAGGCTGGTGAAATTTATAGTTTTACACCACCGTTGGAAGGTGTGAGGAAATGTATATCTTTGCGCTCTCATGGTTGATTGCCATTTTAGGCAGGCCTTGAAAGGAAAAAAAAACAAACAAACATCAATCCGGATTCTACACCCTGAGACTTTACAAAGTCCCAGGAGCATACATAGATGTGTTACAAAAAATTAGAAGAACTGAATAACATTAGAGTGTTAGCACAGGTTACATTGTTGCAATTTATTTGAATTATCTAAATATACATTGAAACTCTCCAATTTGAGTTGAAGATAAGCCTTTTTGGTCTTAAATGTAATGTGGTTGCCATAGAAACTGTTTTTTTTTTAATTCCTTAAAACAGCACCTGAGTCGATAAGCATACATCTGAAATATGTAAGTTCTGACAACTCAGTGCACTCCAATGCCTTCTACGTTAATTCTTGCATTTCACCTAAATATTAATATCAATAAAGTTAATAATTTGTCTCATAAGTGTATCACTTAGGCCAAAATCTCTTCGATTTATGCACAACTACCCTTTTCATGATTTTCTGGGAAAACAAAACAAAAATTCAGTACAGATACTTTTTGAAATGATTACTTTTTTTTTCCCTAAATAACAGGGAAGGGAAAGGAAAGAGACTGCGGATTTTGAGGAAGAAGGAGGCTGGGAGGAAACCTTGATTAATAAAAGTATTTTAAAGAAATTGAAAATCCAGCTGGTCCTCAGATATAAAAAGCAATGAAGATTGAGCTGTTTCACTGACATCTCCTTGTGGATTCCAGAAGGTTGGAATGACTCACTCTTCTTTGCTATGCCCGTCTATCTTTCCAGCACAAGGCTTTATTAAGGTTAAAACAAATGTGAAAGCAAAATGCAAGGCTAGTGTCAGTGTGGTAGTGGCAAGTTTTAGTGACCTGTCATAGTGACACAAACCCCGATGTGCCCACTGGAAACTTCACCGGCAATGCGTCTAATGATAGGGACTTTGGGAAGAATCTATACAGCAATGAAATTGGAAGTGTCTCTAATGTAACCTGACAGCATGTAGCCTGACCTTCACAGGCATTAACGTGACATAAAGGATGCCTGAGTAACCAGGCACAGAGAAATATAATTGGCAAATTAAGGGATTTTAATAGAGTGTATAAAAGTGTGTGTGGAGACAGATAGGTGCTGTCTCTACTATACAATTTTCTAGTAATGGTAATTGTATGTGTGTTAAACAAAAGCACTGGTGAGTCCAATTCAGCCTTTATAGAACAGCGGCAAAATTAACTAGAGACTGATCATAAAATACTATTTGCGTGTGCTTCAAGGTAAATTTTTCACATATGAAAGTTATCAGATTGAGAGTCGAGATTTATCCTGAGAACGGCAGCAAGCGGAGGCTGACTGGAAATATATTCCCGATTCTGCTGTCGGATGATATTGCAGGATTCTCTTCAAGGGGCGTGCTGTGTGTGTGTGTGTGTGTGTGTGTGTGTGTGTGTGTGAGCGCGTGCATAAATGTGTGCACAAGAGGGGAAGGAATGGCTGGACCAGGAATGAAAACCAGAAATACTGTTGTTGCACATTTTTCCTATTGCTCACCAGCACTGGCTCCTAAATTTCTCCATAAGGGGGACTTGAGGGAGGAAATTTTGTTTGTAGAACTTTACTTGAGGCTGCATGTCAGGTGTCTTAAATCCTATGTTTATTTAGGCTGGTTTGGGGAACTGATTAAGATTTCAGAATAGAAAGGGCATCTGGGTGTCGCCATCAGTTAAGTGTTCCACTCTTGATATCGGTTCAGGTGGTAATCTTACAATTCGCCAGATCGAGCCCCACATCAGGCTCTGTGCTGACAGTTCAGAGCCTGTGTGGGATTCTCTCTCCCTCTCTCTCTCTCTCTGCCCCTCCCCGCTCGTGCACATGCGCACATAGGCACATGTGCCCTCTCTGTCAAAATAAAAAAAATAAACATTTACTGAAGATTTCATAGTAACTAAGCCCTTCGGGGCTCTCCTTTGCATATTCATCGCTGCTGAGGTTAGGACATTCCTCAGTTCTTAATCCTAATGTGATGTAAATGCCCACCAGGTTATGATGACAGGGCAGGACTTCATGATCTTAAATTATTCCTCTGTTCTCAATACTCTCTATCTTTCCAAGGTCTCTAAACTGTACCTGTTCTCACCCCAAGCTGGAAACAATGAACATGACAGACACAAATTCATCTCATACTATTTAGTTGCGTGCAAGAATATAATTAGAAAGATGACAGTGACTATGATCGTCTGGCCTGTAAGCCATCAGTAGGTGGAAAAGTTATTTTGCAGGGTGTTGAGTTTTTATTTTCTCCCTAAAGATACCTTGCACATGGCAGGCCACCTGCGCCCAGCAGAATTCAACAACGATGGCAAAGTAAAGTGGTTTACCACGTGCTACTTGTACGACTTTAGATAAGTTATTTACATCTTTGTAGTTGCATTTCCTTACCTGTAAGTCAGGATCCTAGTAAGATCTTTCATCTAGGATTATCATAAACATTAACGGAAAGTATAGAAGTGACATATATAAAAGAATGCCTGATAACGAGGAAGCACTCAATAAATGCTGGTCATCTTTCTTCCTATTACAGAGTAATGGCTTTAAAAACACTGCCAGCGAGGGGCGCCTGCGTGGCTCAGTCGGTTGGGCCACCACCTTCACTCAGGTCATGATCTCCCAGATTGTGATTTTGAGCCCCACGTCACGCTCAGAGCCTGCTTCAGATTCTCTCTCTCTCTCTCTCTGCCCCTTCCTCACTCACGTTCTGTCTCTCTGCCTCTCTCTTTCGAAATAAATAAACATTAAAAAATGGTTTAAATAAAAAAAAATTTAAAAACCGCCAGGGCATACATACACATGGTCATGCTAACTGTTAAGGCATCCTCTTGGGAGATGTCTAAACTTATCCAGTGAGGTGACTTTACATAGTTCCAATGAGACGTCCGTCATTAAAGGACTTTGAATCCTTCGTTTTGAATAGCTTTGAAAACCCACAGAACTTGTTTTGAACATTCTGGACCATGGCAATTCAATAAAAAGCATGATTTTAATTGCATTTTTATTCCTCTGAAAATGAAAAATGGAGTATACTAAGTGGCAGACAAAATGGGAGATATATTGATTGAGTAAATAACTTTCCCAGCCTGCCCTCATGGAATTTTTAAGTTTGAGCCCAGGCTGATATAAATTGGTTAGCTACAATGCCCCTTTTCTGATAAAAATCAAAGGAATAATTACTTGTATTTTATGGCGCATACAGTGTAAATGATGCACTTCCAATGAAGTTTGAAAAGTATGTTGATTCTGAAAATAGAGTCGTTTAGAAGAATAAAAATTGTAAGTCTGTTATAACAACAACAACAAAAAGAAAACATGGACTCACAGAAACATAGACTTCATTGCTAGGTGAACTTGATGATTTGAGTGCCCTGGTGGATGTGTTTTCTGCTTCTGTTTGTGAAAGAGGATAATCCACAACCTCATATATATTAGTTTTTAGTTCATCAACCAAGGTAGCTTCAAATCTCCATATAAGAACCCTTTTATTATCTGTCTATAAATATTTGCAGTTCACATTCATCATTGTTTTCCCCTCAGTGAACCAATGTTCCTACTTCATTCTCTTATCCTCTTAAGCAAGGATTGTGTTCTGCTGGCCTGTGTATACAAGGATTTAGCAAGGTGTTTGGCAAAAAGATGGTGAAGAGGAAGAAGCAGCAGCATACAGAATATTTGCCAGTAAACAGCTTAGAAGAGTATAGATCTGGAGGTAAATTGTCAGTTAGATATGGTTGTGGTAGTTTAAGGTAAAGGTGATGGTGGTCTTGTATATGAAAAGAGCAGCGGGGCACCTGGGTGGCTCAGTCGGTTAAGCGTCCGACTTCGGCTCAGGTCATGATCTCGCAGTTCATGGGTTGAAGCCCCGCGTCGGGCTCTGTGCTGACAGCTCAGAGCATGGAGCCTGCTTCCAATTCTGTATCTCCCTCTCTGTCTGACCCTCCCCTGCTCACACTGTCTCTCTCTGTCTCTCAAAAATAAAAGAAAAAAAATGCCTTTAAAAAAAAAGAAAGAAAAGAGCAGTGAGGAATGAAAAAGGAGAATTTATGTGAAAGCAGATAAGGAGGTAGACTAGACAAGATTGAGGTTCAATTAGATTATGCGGGAAAGAGAGGGGAAATCACTGGATCACACCCAGGTTTCTGATCTGGGTACCAGGGATGGTCCCATTATCATATAAGACAAGGAGTGGATTTGTAGGGGTAAAGACCAAGCTTTGCTCCCCTTACACCCCTAAGTCCAGTAGTAAGCACAACCCTGGCATACAGTAAGCAAAGAATTGACCATGACTAGAACACTTAAATAAACCATGTGAGTAAGCCTAGAATAGCACAGGAAAATGGATAGAGGAAAAAAGACTTACAGGAGATGATTTCATTGAAGGCTACTAGAAACTACATGACCAAATAAAGACATTGAGATATCCTCTCCTAATAATTTCATCATAGATCTGTACAGAGGCCAGAAATGGAAGTGATGAGGAAATTGAGACATCTAGAATTCTGATATAATAGAAAATAAATATATTTTTTTTTTCATTCAGGTCTTGAACTATAATTTACAGAGTAAATTTCACCCTTTCCAGATGTAAAATCTTTGAACATTAGCAAACACATACAATCATGTTACCACCACCACCAAAGTCAAGATACAGAACGTTTCCATATCCACAAATATTCTCTTGTGCCCCTTCCCCATCAGTCCCTTTTCTCATAACACAGCCCCTGGTAAGCATGGATGCACTTTCTATTCTTGAGGTTTGCATATTTCAGCATGTCTTTATAAGTCAAATACATTCTGCGGCTTTTGAGTCTGGCTTGGTTCATTTATCATCATGTATCTAAGAGCATCATTGGTGTTGCATGACTGGTTGTTCACTCCTGCTCTCTATTTTTTTAATTAAACATTTGAAAAGATTGTACATTTCCAAAGAGTTGTATGTAAAGATATCAATGTTCTACTACTTTTAGTTGTATGTGCAATTCTTATTTCCATTTAACTTCTTTTACCTTTCCCACTTATAAATATCATTGTTTTTTTTAAATAGATTATTGTCAAGTTAGTTTCCATATAAAACCTAGTGCTCTTCCCCACAAGTGCCCTCCTCCATGTCCATCGCCCCCCTTCCCAATTCCTCCTCCCCCTTCAGCCCTCAGTTTGTTTTCATTGTCTTAATTATCAGATGGTGTTATAACTTATGTATTAACCATTGCATACGGTTTTTAAAAACTCATGAGGATAAAGGATAGTCTATTGCATTTACCAATTTTTCTGCCCTTTCCTACTGTCTTTCTCCTGATTCTCCAAGATTTCTTCCTTTAGCATTTTTTTTCTGTCCAAAGAACTTATGTTATCCATTCTTTACAAGTAGGTCTCTGAGTGACAAATAATTTTAGTTTTACTTCATATGACAGTGTCTTTACTTCCCCATTATTCCTGAAGGACAGTTTAACCTGATATAGAATCCATGGTTGATATTTCTTTTATCATTTGAAAAATGTGTTACTTCCTTCTGACCTCCAAGGTTTCAGATGAGAAATTCGCTGTCATTTGAATTGTTGTTCCCTATAGGTAATGTGTCTTTTCTCTTTGCTGCTAAGATTTTTTTTTCTTCATCTTTGGTTTTCAGTAATCATGATGTCTGTTTGCATGGATTTCACTGAGTTTATCCTATTTTGGATTCATTCACCTTCTTTGTTGTGTGGGTTAATCCTTCATCAAATTTGGGATATCTTCAGCCACTATTTTGTCAAACACTATTTCTCTTCTATTATGGGACACACATGATACAAAAGTTGGACCTTTTGTTATTTTCTCATACATCCCTTGGCTCTGTTTATTAATTGTTGTTTAGTCTACTTTCTCTCTGTTTTCAGAGTTCTTTTTAGGTTGGAGCCTTGTTGTGGCAGGGTCTCTCTTGTCAGTTTCCCAAGATGGGCATTTTCTCTGGAAAATCTCAGCTGACTGGGGATGTGCTTCCCCTGTGCACTTATTGTTGGTGACGCTTCTGGTTGAAACCTCTTGCTGATCCTGCTGTGGTCTCCTGGTCTTGTCATCAGGACTCCCATTTGATCTGATGGATGGCTAGTCATACATGGGACACATTCTGGTGCTTACTTGGAGATGAGAATGAGCAGATCTGAGCCATTTTCTTCTGTTGGATAGGGTGGGGGTGCTGAGAAGAATGACCCCTATGTATTTCCTCCTGTCTTGCTATTTCTTCCCAATTTACTTTCCTTTTTCTGTCTTTCAGAGTTCTAATTTGATTATCTTTTGTGTTATGTATCTTGCATGTAGATATGCTAAGTGGATGGAGAAGGGAAAGCTGAGCCTACATCAACTTCTCTGGTCAGATGCACCCATTCTTTTTTATTGATTAATTGTGTGCCATTATATGGCTATACCAACTTGGTTTTTTGTTTATTTGTGTTTTGGTTTTCTTTTTTACCATTCACAAGTTGAAGATTATTTCGGTTGTTTCCAGTTTGGGGAGATGATTTTTTAAAGTCCTTAAAATATTCACATACATTTTATTTCATGGATATTCATTATTCATTGCTGTTGAGTAAATGCCTAGGAATGAGATTATTGGAACAAAGTACAAACTTAGCTCAATAAGAAAAATGCTGAAGAAGATTCTGGGAAGATGGCAGAATGAGAAGCACCAGAAAGCTGTCTCCCCACCTTGACAATAATTGTACTGACAGAATCTGTCTGTGGTAACTATTCCAGAAATTGCACCTACTTGAAGGCTTACAGCTTCCAAGGAAGCTTGGATGGTAAATTGTGGTTAGTTTCAGTCAATTTCAGTTCTTAGCACAACATCACCTACCACCCATCACTCCTAGCTCTGTGGCCAGCAGCTGTTCATATGTTCTGGGAGCAATTTACACACACCTTGCAGAGGCCAATGAGACAAAAAGGATCCTGTCTTCCAAATATTGGGGATTTGTGCTCTGGTTTCTGATTGCTGTCTGATCACAGAGGTGCAGACGCAGATGATGGGTAACCATCATTTCACAATCCCCCATCCTATTGTTGAAAGCCTTATGACATGTGTGTGAAGTGACTTATAGAGAATATAAAGGGCTGACACATTTTTTTTCTCCTTATTTTTCTTTTTTCTCTGTTGGGACCCTGACTTTTAAGGACTGGGACATTCAAAAAGCAACTGTGGAAAATAGAAAATCACTGTTCATGCCCACAAGACTGGAAAAAAAAGTGAGCAGAGCCTAAGGATCTGTGAAGTACCATTAAGTGGATCAAAATATGTACAGTTGTCCCTAAGAAGAAGACAGAAAGAGATGGAAAGATTATTTGAAAAAATAATCAACAAAGCATCTCAAATTTGATGAAATAAATGAACATAAACATCTAAGGAGCTCAACAAACTCCACACTGGGTGTATTTAAAGAGACCCGCACAAAGACACATTATAATTAGACTGTCAAAAGACAAAGGGAGTTTTGAAAGCAGCAAGAGAGAAGCAACCCATCACCTACAAGGGATTCTCAGTAAGATTATCAGTAGATATCGCGCCAGAAGTCTTGGAGGCCAGAAAGAAATGGGCTGATATTTCCAAAGTGCTGAAAGAAAACCATCAACTAAGAAGCCTATTTCTGGAAAAACTGCTCTTTGAAAGTGAGAAAGATATGAGGATATTTTCAGATAAACAAAAATTAAGGAAGTCTTACTACTAGATCTGTCCTGAAAGAAAGTCTAAAGGGAGTACTACCAGTTGAAATGAAAAGACACTGGACAGTAACTGAAAGTCATATGAAGAAGCAAAGATGCTGGGTGAGGTAATTACTTGGGCAATTATGAAAGCCAGCATGTTTGTAACATAGCTTTGTTTTATTACCCCACTTCTTCTTTTCCAAATGATTTAACAAACAAATGCACACAATATATAAAGATGTAATTCTGTGACATTAATAACTAAAAAGAGATCATAGAGCTATTAAAGGTGCAGATTTTTCTATGTTACTGAAGTTAAGCTGGTATCAACTCAGAGTGTGATAACTTTGGATGTTAAATATAATTCCCATTGCAACCAAAAAGAAAATAGCTAAAGAATATACACAAAAGGAAATTAAAAGATTTCACTCTAAAAATGTCAACTAAATACAAGGAAGACAATAATGCAGAAAACGAAGGGCAAAAATCCCTATAAAGCATATAGAAAACAAATAGCAAAATAATGGAAGTGAAGTCTTTGCTTATTAGTAATTGCTTTAAATGTAAATGGATTAAACTTTTGAATCAAAAGACAGAGATTGGCTGAATGGAGGTGGAGGGACTAAACAAAACAAAACATGGTCAAACTATATACTGTCTACAAGAAACTCATATTAGATCCAAAGACAAACACAGGTTGAAAGTAAAGGGATAAAAGATATTTCATGTAAATAGTAACAAAAAGAAATCAGGGTGGCTATACTAATATCAGACAAAATAGACTTCAAATAAAGAGGATTATAAGAGACAAAGAAGGAGATGTTAACAAACATTTCAATACAGCAAGAAATATAGCAACCTAAGCATTTTTGCGCATAATAACAGAGCACCAAAACACATGGAGAAAAATTGACAAAATTGAAAGGAGAAATAGTTCTACAACTCTAGTTGGAGACTTTAATACCACACTCTCAATGAATAGAACATGAGAAATAGAATAGAAGAAGATAAGTAGGAAATAGAGGGCTTGAACAACATAATAAATAAACTAAATCAAACAGACATTTAAAGAACACCGTGCTCAACAACAACAGAGTAAACATTCTTCTCAAGTGCACATGTGGAATTCTCCAGGACAGATGATGTCTTGGGCCACAAATTAAGTCTATTATTTTAGAAAATACCAAACAAATAAACAAAACAGAAAATAGTAAATGTTGACAAGGATATGAAGGAAATAGAACACGTACACAGGTGGTGTGACTGAAAAATGAATGGTGCTGTCACTATGGAAAATGGGATGATTCTTCCTCAAAATATTAAAAATACTTTTACTATGATACTGCTGAATATGTACCCAAAAGAATTGAAAACAGGATCTCAAAGAGATTTTGGACACCTATGTTTGTAGCGGAATTATTCACAGTATCCTGAAGGTGGAAACAACTCAAGTTCCATTGAAGGATGAACAGATAAGGAAAATATGGTGTATACATACGATAGAATATCATTCAGACTTACAACTACAACATTAATGAACTTGAGGGTATTGTGCTAAGTGAAATATTTTATAATTCCACTTTTATGAAGTTCATCAATTACTCACATCATAGAGACAGAAAGTAGAATGGTGGTTTCCAGGGGCTATGGGGAGAAAGGAATGGGTAATTATTGTTCAGTAGGTGTAGTTTCTGTATAGCAAGATAAAAAGAGTTTGGAAGATGGAGGGTGGTGAAGGCTGTACAACAATATGAATGTACTTAATACCACTCAACTATAAATTTAAAAAATGGTTAAGATGGTAAATTTAGGTTTGGTATATTTAACCACAATTTTAAAAGTAAAAGTAAAGCAAATTAGAATATCAAACTATTTCTCAAAATGTATATCCCGTTATTAATTCCACCAGAAATTGATGATTCCACGTTGCTACACATCATTGCTAATATTTGATATTATAAGATGTTAAATTTTTATTTTAACCATTCAAATATTTAGAAATATCTCAATGTAGCTTTACTTTGCTTTTCCATAGTGACTAATAATTTTGAATGTCTTTTCATATCTCACTTTCCATTCATGTCTTTTCTTTGGCTAAGTATGCATGTTCATATGTTTTGCCAATTTTTTCTTTTTTTTAAGTTTATTCATTTTGAGAGAGACAGAGAGGCCGAGTGAGGGAGGGGCAGAGAGAGAGAAAGGGAGAGAGAGAATCCCAAGCAGGTTCCACATTGTCAGCACAGAGCCCGATGCAGGGCTCAGATTTACAAAATGTGAGATCATGACCTGAGCTGAAATCAAGAGTCTGACACCCAACCACCTGAGCCACCCAGTTGCCCCCATATTTTGACAATTTTTAAAATGTGTTTTATTAATTAATTATAAGAGTCCTTCATGTATTTTAGAGACCAGTCCTTTGCAAAATATATGCTGTACACACGTTGTCTCCAAGTCTGTGTATTATCTTTGAAATTAACAGTGTTTTTCAAGGCATAGAAGTTTTAAATTTTGATGATGTACAATTTATCAATTTTTCTTTTGTGATTTGAGTGTTTTATGTTGTATCTAATAAATGTCTTTATTTAAATCAGTGTTGCAAAGATTTGGTATTATTTTCAATTGGGGAGGGGTCCTTTCTGAAATGTTATACTTTCAGTTTTATGTTTAGGTCATAATCCATTTTGGGTTAATTTTTGTAGCTGGTATAAGGTAGCAGTTATTGTTTTATAAGGATGCCCAATTGCTTCGGCATTATTTCTTGTAAGATTTGACAGTTTGCACATAATTATCAATATAGTTATATCTAAATCTACCATCTTGCAAGTTGTCTCTCCCTTTTCCATTCTTTTATTTATTTTATTTTTTAAAATTCTGTTTTTAAGTTTATTTATTTTGAGATAGAGAGAAAGAGAAAGATGAAGTGGAGGAGGGGCAGAGAGAGAGAGAGAGAGAGAGAGAGAGAGAAAATCTCAAGCAGGCCCTGCACTGGCAGCACAGAGCCTGACCCAAGGCTTGAATTCACAAACCGTGGGATCATGACCTGAGCCAAAATCAATAGACGCTTAACCGACTGAGCCACCCCGGTGCCTCACATTTTAAAAATTTCTTTTGGATCAGCTGAGTGCTTTTGTGTTTCCATTTTGCCTCTGCAAAGCGTTTGTTAGTTATGCCTCTTTTTCTAATAACCTTGTTTTGTCATAGGGTTTCAATATATATTTTATTTTACTATGGTTTACATTTCTAAAACATTAACCAACTTATATAAAACCTAAGAAACTTATAATAGTATACTTATATTTTTTCATTCATGCTATTTTTTAAGTAGATGCCCAGCCTGGGGCTCAAACTCACAACCCTGAGATCAAGAGCTCGACTCTCCACCAACTGAGCCGGCCAGGCTCCCCTATGCTATTTTTGAAATACATTTTGCCCTCTCATATACCCTCAAAACTTCTGATTAATATTTTTGCTTACGACATCTATTTATTACAGTCATTTAAAATAAGAAAAAATATATATTTACTTTTGTATTTATCATTTCAAGAGTTTTTATTTGCTTTTGTATATTTTCCCTTCCTGACTGGTGTTTTTCTTCTACTAGAAGAACTTCCTTTCACAGTTCTTTTAGTGAAAATATGCTGGTAGCAGGGCTCCTTGGATTTAGTTTTTCTGAAAATGTCATTATTTCAAATTTAATTTTGAAAGAAATTTTTGTTCTGCATAGAATTACGGGTGATGAGGGTTTTTCTTTATGTTTTACCTCTCTAAGACAGTTGGTGTTTTCAGAGATGGTGGGGCCAAAAGGATTTTGCTCCCTGACTCTCAGTGGGGCTAGCTTACCAACAACCATGAATACAACCACAACAACAAGAATGGAGCATTTTCCCCACTAGTTTGAAGGGAGAAATCTTCCCAAAACCTCTCGGAAGAATTCAGAGGAAAGTTTCCAGTAGATTGCCCATATCTTCCTATTGTCTACCCTACTAAGATCTATCTGTGGCATTTCTAATAATTGAAGGAACTCAAATTGGGTGAATCAAAGCCAAATAATATGACTGATACACAATGAAACTGTTTCCCCATCCTAGTAAGTCCTATTTCCCTTGACAGTCATATAATAACCTATGCCCTCTACAAAAATATAGGCAAATGATGGGGGGTAATGAAGCCCACCATAACATGATCATTCACCTGTTATGCTTAATGAGGCTTATGCTATATTCCTCCAGGTTCCTCAGAGTCTAATGCTAGCTGATTTATTTAATCAGGACCCTGATACATAATACTGCTATTTTCTCCTAGTAACTGCCAGCTACAGATATAGCTTGATGAACTTCAGTGCCTCTAAACAATGAATAAAAAGTACAAGGAACCAGTTAAATGGTGCCCTAAGTGTCCTTTATAAGGTAGTTCACAGCCATTATGGGGGGGGGAGGGGCATCGATAATAGAAAGCAACCATTTACCCTCCTGTTCTTTATGTTTCCTGGCTGCTCTCTCTGCTATGAGCACTGCTATACAAGTTACACTTATTCTTAATTTAGTGCTCAAAATCGTTTTTATCCATCTCATTAGAGACTAACTCAAGAAAAGTGGTTTATTTAACTAGGTTTTTTTTCCTTTATTTTTTTAAGACTTAGAAAAGCAGGACAATGCGTTGATTCAAACTTGTTACTTGCAATATGGTTTGTGCAAGAATTTTATAATTGCACTGCCACACAGATAACCATGAATCAGAGTGAGTGAGTGTTCATTTGCAAACCACCTCGAATGTCTCTTGTCAATAGGAATTGCTGCTTTCTGTCTTACACAAATGTGAAAATATGAGTCTAAACAATGTAATTTAGCTCCAAACTCATCCCCTAACCCCACCAATAAGACTGGTTCTTTGCACATTATTGGTAATCTTGCAGTTTATACACCTCAAACTGAATTAAAATCCACCCTTCATATCCCCTTGCCTCCTTCCAAACTATTAACATCAGTTATATAGTAAATAATATACAGTAAAATGAAATCAGTTATATAGTAAATAAACACAGTAAAATGAAATAAAAATCATTTTTGCTTTCTGCTTTGTCTTCTGGAAGGAACTCTTTTGGTATTAACTCTTCCCAACCCATCCCAATTGTGTGCGGGGTTTTTTTTAATTTTTAAAATATTTATTTATTTATTTTGAGAAAGAGAAAGAGAATAAGCAGGATAGGGGAAGAGAGAGAGAGACAGAGAGAGAGAAACAGAGAATCCCAAGCAGCCCAGAGCACCAGTGCAGAGCCTGGTGCAGGCTTGAACTCATGAACTGTGAGATCATGACCTGAGCCAAAACCAAGAGTTGGACACTTAACAGACTAAGTCACCCAGGCACCCTGATCCCAACTGTTAATGAAATAACACACCTCATAAGTCAAACGTGTTCGGTGCCTTCTTGTTTAGAACCAACAGGGAGAGGTGTTGAGATTGAAGGCAGGATATTAACCAGGATGAACTTCGTACATTTACAGAGGCTTTGAGATTGAATAACTATGACCGAAAGGGACAGAAATGCTTATTCATAATGCTCTTATACTCACCTGTTATCATGCTTATCTCTGCGGAGCAAGTCAAGGAAGGACAAAGGAATACACGGGCCCATCGAGACTTTCACTGTATTAGGGTCTCAATATAAATTAGACCCTTATAAATTATTTATAGGAGCCAAGCATCTTTCCTCAATGTTCTTATTCATGCCTACCTACCCTCTGCTTTAAAGCTTTTTACATCGAAAAACCACTGTGGCTACATCTGGACTTCATCTTGACCTCTAGTCCCTCCCACCCTCCCTGCCAGATATTTCCACTGTCCTTCCCTGCACAGCTGGATTGGAATCAGCATCCATCGCTACAACTACACTTTTACTTATATCTCCAACAACTTTGTCCCACTGTTCTGGCATAGGATCCACCGGGAACAACTCATTCCTAGAACTATTGTAGTGTAACCAACCATTCCACTTTCCCGGGAACCGATTGGTTTCCTAGGACACAGGACTATCAGTGTTGAAACAAGGAAAGTGATGAGCAAATCAAGATAGCTGGTCACCTTGAAACCAATTTTCCAGCCTCTTGCCTTCTTTATTCCTTACCCATTTTTTCTTCTGGTCCCAGTTCACTCCTGGGAATTCTCTCTGTTCCTCATTCTCCGTGGCAAATCTGATAGGCTTCAATTAATTACATCCTTTCTGGGGGCTACCCAGCCTCTGTGGGCTTTCTCTTGATGTACTTTGGTGGCACAAATATAGCTTTACGTTTCTTAACCGTATAATTAAATTTAAAATTTAGTTAGCTTCTGGTTTACTTGCCTCCAGTCAGATACATGTGCCAGTAACTACATTTTTCCCAACTAGAGATAACTTTCAAGCTTTACTTTTTCTCTTGCTCCCAAGCCTCTCTCTTTCAATTTGATGTCAATTATCTTGAGACCATCTGAAATTAGGCTTAGAGCAAGGAAAGACACTCAGGGATGAATCTCTATGAATAACTTATAAATTCGAACGAACATTTATTGTCCCGACCATTTTTTCTGTATTGTCTCTTCCTGTTGGGATCAGAAGGTGGCTGAGTTTTCAGACCCTTTAAAGTCCCAATGGTTTTGATTAATTTTATTTTACTTGTTCTCTCAAGCAGTTTCTGCCTAAGCTCACCTCTTTCTTTTGATGCCTTGCTATGAGCAGAAATTAAAAGTTATACCGTATTTGACTCTTTCCAATCTCTTACCCTAGACTACACTGCAACAGGCATATGGGTCGCTTTCCAAATTTTTATAAGTGACATTGTATCAAATGTTTTGCCACTGCACACAAAATATGGCCTTTCTTCATAGTCTTCCTTCTGAACACTAACATGATTCTTTTATGGCCATACTTTACTTCAATGTACCCATTTTTTACCATCCCAGGTAATTAAAGAGTTAAGTGGAGTGAAAGAGAGAATCAAGTCAAGAAAAATTAAGTTTAGTGAAGAGGACCTACCATATTGTCACCTGTAGTCCATGGTCATGCTGGGCATGCCATTCATCTAACAACAAGGAGGAAGTGTGGAAGGCAAAATCATTTTGTTACTTCCTTAGCCTAGACATGATTCACATCAGTTCTGTGTATAGTTCACTGCTGAGAACAGAATGTGTCACGAATGCACAGGGGTGGGGGCAGGGTTTCCCCGATGGACCACCACTTCTGAAGGCGATCACCCCTGGAAGGCAAAGCATGGCCAGCATCCAAACTGCTTGACTCAGTAATGTGTTTCACCTTTCACCTGTGCTCTGTCGGCCCATCAGAGATGCAATCTCCATTCTTATAAAACTTGGGTTCTAACCTTCCATATAGTTCATCAACCTCTCCCCATCAACTTAAATTTGGCCATCTTCTTCTGGAACATTGCCTTCACTGCACCTAGAGCGAGGTTTCTAAACTAAAGCACAAATATTAAGATATTCCCCTTTTGACATCTTCCAAAGTTTCCCTGTTACCTTCACACGTTCTCATGGTTTATCCGCCTTGCATCTTCTCACTTCTCAAAGCTCCTCTCTCTCAACTCACTTGCAAACTCGTCCCTCCAGATTTCTCAAATCACCTTCAGATTCTAGCACTGAAAGATGGATCCTGTCATGTGTTCACATCTGCGCTATTTCTTCTGCCTGATATCCTCTTCTCCCCATTTTCTCCCAAATGTTTTGCTTGGACAACCATTACAGTACCTATCTGATAGCTCTCGCCTTTTTTTTTTTAATTTGAGGAGAGCTGACACACAGTGTTACATTAGGTGTGCAACGTAGTCTCTATGTTTTGCTGCACTCGCCACAACTGTAGCTACCATCTGTCACCATACGCTGTCACAATACCATTGGCCATATTCTCTGTGCTGTACCCTGTACCCCTATGACTTACTCATTCCATAACTGGAAGCCTATACCTCCCATCTGTTACCATACAACTCCATTTTAATACCACTGACTATACACCCGATGCTGATAGGTCTCGCTTTTACTGTTACCTCCTCGGGTGGGCATGCCTTCCTTACCCCAATCCTCAGTTTCCAGGTAAATACTCTTATTTTTGTCTCACAGTAACTGCCTCCCTCAGACTAGCATTTACCTGAGTTATAGTATTATAGTTTCCTGATTACTTTTCCATATAAATTCCCTTATGATACCAGAACTTAAGACTCTTTCCCTTGTGTTTGTACCTGCAGCACCTAGTAACCTTTTTTGTGCAAGGTGGAGCTCTGAAAACATTTGCTACATTGACTTAAATTTAACTTGTATGACACAAAGCCTTGTAACAGTAGCTCACATTATTGGCCAGTTACGAATAGAATAAAATGGTTAGGCAAACTCATATTTTGTACATGTTTAAATTGAAGTTGGTAGACTGAATTTCAGATGAGAAATCTTTCAGTTACATTATCAATATGAATCAAACACTTTTAGAAGCAAATGCAAATTGAGAAAGCCACATAAATATTTTGTGAGAGAAATGTACAGTCTACCTCGGCATCAGAAAACTAAATATATTTGGTACAAAATGTTTTGCTAGTCAGAAAACTGCAGGGGAAAAAATGTAATGTTTTAGGTATAACTGATGCAGGTGTTTTGACACTTTATAAATTTAAATCCAAACGGCTTTTTGGTGGAGGGGACAATACTTATCAAATCTACCCTAGTAAGTGCAGGTAAATCTAGTGTCACTGGTTTTAGGAAGAAGAAAGAATAAGGTAAATCATACTAACTAGAATTATATCTCAGCCTTGTGTAAAATAAAATCTTTTTTACCAGAAAAATTAGTAAATTAGTGTTTAAAATATATTGCATATTTCTTTGCAATTTACAGGATGACAGAATAATTCAAGAATAGACAAAAACTGTTTTTGTACTGGTTTTATTCTACTGGGATTAGAGATATTTTTAGAGTTACACATACTGAATGAATCATTTTACTATCTAAAAATCCAACTATTTAAAATTGAAAACATATTTTAATTTCAATTAAACAAATGTTTTTTGCTCCTAACATGTGTCTGACGTGCACTAGGACATCAATTCCAAGATGAGTCTCCGCCTCCAGAGCAGGACTGGAAGAAAAACAAAAGTGAAGAGTTGTTTGCAGACCGCTTCCATACAACGTGGAGAACACTGATGGGAAGGTATCGATGCCCATTGACTACTTTTATCCTTGCCACCCAAGAAGCAAATGTTGAATCTGGCACTATTTTTAATCACTATCTTAAAGAAAAAAAAAACTGAACCTCTGAGGCACCTGGGTATCTCAGTCAGTTGAGATTATGACTCTTGGTTTGCTCAGGTCATGATCTCATGGTTCATGAGTTCGAGCCCCACATCCAGCTCTCTCCTATCAGTACAAAGCCCACTTGGGATCTTCGGTCCCCCTCTCTCTGCCCCTCCTCCATTTGCATTCTCTATCAAAAAATAAAATTGAATATTAAAAAAAAGAAACTGCGACTCAGACAGCAAGTAACCAATATCATATTGGATTGTGTCTTAACCCCAATGAATTCATATTAACACAATCAACTCTTTAAAGACTCTGTCTCCAAATAAGCCACATTCTGAGATGCTAGGCATCAGAACTTCAGCATATCAGTTCAGGGGAGTACACAGTTTAGCCCATAACAGATGTTAGATATTTAAAAGCCCTGTGGATTTTTAGTGCCTTTAAGAATTGTCCTGAAGTTCCCCACCAGATACACTAAAAATATCAAGTTTACTATATAATTACATTGTATATGCTTGACTGTTTCATTTTTTTCTTTCTTTATTTCCCTTATTTCTTTTAATGATCTTTTACAAAGTCAGTAGAGATTTTTGTAGTTCTTCATATGCTGAGTAATTTCGGTTTGTATGTTGGACCTTTGATGTTACGGGATGCTGGGTCTCATTTATATTCTATGGAGAATGTCAACATTTTTGTGGGCTATGGTTGAAATGTCAGCTCTGTTTCCAAAGCCTTTGCAATGATATCTGTTCTGTGCTATCCTGTGGTCAGTCCAGGGCCTGGCTGGCAGTCCACCCTTCAACTCAGTGCTGGCATCTCAAGAATGCTCAGCAAGCCAGGATGCACCCAGAGTTCACAGACCTGCTTCTAAGGCCTTCTCCCAAGCTGCTTGCTTTCTGTACTTATAACTTCAGTGCTTACCCTTCCCAAGGCTCCCTTTTCAATTCTGCCAGAAACTCACCACTTCCATGATTGAGCCCCGCAGTGAGGGGGGTGCGGACAGGAATGCATTCCACAGGGTCAGATGCTTCCATCCCAGGGACGCAGCTCTACCCAACCAAGGAAGGCTCCCTTCCTGGGAATTTTGATTCCTGCAGCTTTGTTTGGGCAGCTCTTGCCCTGCCATCATCTCTGCCTGCGACAGCCCAGGGGCTGAGGCCTGAACAAAGAGAGAAAATGGAAAGAAGAAACTCCTAGAAGATTCCCCCCATTCTTTCTGAGATTTAGAAATTTCCTTTTCCGTTCCAGGAGCAGGAACTAGAAAGTGTGTCCAGGATCCCTCCCACCTGCACTGCATGGTCATGTCTGGGTTTAGATTCTGTTTTGTCCATGCTGGGGGATACTAGAAAAGAAATAATAGGCCCATGATCACTGTGGGTTATACTTGAGCTCTGGTGATCCCTGAGTCACCTGACCACATGCACTGTTCAGAATTCTCCATAGCAGTCTTTGTAGTTGAGTTCGGTGAGAATTAAGGGTTATTGTTGTTATTATTTATCATCATTAATGAAGCTTTTGAAAATGATTCTATTTACCTACACATCTCTCCCGACTCCCAGAGTTGTGTATCTAACTGCACATTCTAAATAGTTCTTCTTAACAAGGGCACGTAGGAGTTACTAAATGTTTGGTAAAAGTATGGATTAATGAGTGAATGTGTGCACTCCTGTACCATGGGTTCATCAACTTCTCCCATAAATCCATCCAACTCAGAAGTCTGGACATTCATTCTTCTCTCTCATTTCTTCCCCCATTTGAAAATTATTCCATTTGCTATTAAAATTCTTTTATATTTTAATTTATATTTGAGAGAGAGAGAGAGAGAGAGAGAGCATGAGCAAGGGGGGGGCAGAGAGATAGAGAATCTGAAGCAGAAGCAGGCTTTAGGCTCCGAGCTGTCAGCAGAGAGCCCGATGTGGGGCTCGAACTCACGAGCAGTGAGATTATGACCCAAGCCGAAGTCAGACACTTAACCGATAGAGCAACCCAGGTGCCCCTCTATTTGCTATTTTATATTTTCTCTTTTGTGGATTATGTACCTTCACTTTCACAGTTTTTCTGTTCTCTCCTTATTTATTTTATGGGTTCTTTCTGTTCTGTGTAACAAAAAACAACACTTTGTCACATATATTAAACCAGAAGAATTACCCCTGCTCTTTTCTTTTTTTAAAACGTTTATTTGTTTACTTTGAGAGAAAGAGAGAGGAGCAGAGGGAGAGGGAGAAAGAGAATCCCAAGCAGGCTCTGCATTGTCAGTGTGGAGCCCAACATGGGGCTTGAGCCCACGAATCCTGAGGTCATGACCTGAGCCAAAATCAGGAAGAATTGGATGCTTAACCGACCGAGCCACCCAAGCGCCCTGCTCTTGTTCTTTTCAAAGACCAAGACCTCCTAGCTCTGCTTTGACTCCTGTTCATTGTTGCTTTATTCATGAATTTATATCTATTAAAATAAGAAACAGTGACAAGCCTTGAAAATTCCCTGAACAAATAAAACCAGGGTACCCACACAAACGAAGCTTAATTTAGTTTATTTTGCAAGACTAACTTGATGGGAATCTTTTATCGCTCTGCCTCTGGAAATCATAAGCAAAGCTTGAACTGTTTTCTAAGTCTGACATGAGGTAACCACTGACCAGCTCCCTATCATATAAGAAAATTCTGGTACTATAACCAATCCCTGTGAAGAATAAACAGTCACTACTTTCTTCGCTATATAAGCTGTTTTATAACTCTATACCCCTGAGCCTCATTCCATGTTTCAGTTTGAGTGCTCCCAGTTTGCAAACTGTCTTTCTGGTGTGTGCACAATAAACTTTCACTGATTACTACTGTGATGATTCATTGGTTTTACTTCTGTTTTTTATGAACTTTTGACACATCCATAGTTCTTCTCATTCTTTCTCTTTTATCACTATTTGTGTTAACTTCCTCCCTCACGTCACGTCCTTTGGCATGAAAGCAGGCTGTGTTATACTAACATGAGAAATCTGATTTTACGTTCCCTTCTCCCTCAGGGAATCTCCCCATTCCTCTGGACTGCTTGCAGAAAGAAAGGCTGAAAGAGTCTGTAGTTGTCTACTTAACCCTTCCCAGTCACTGCTGTCATACTTAAATCTTCCTTCCACCAAAATGGCACTTGTCAAGGTTAAAAACCACCTGCACGTTGCAAAATGCAATGGTCACTTTTCATCTCTCCCAACCTCTTCTAACATCCTTCCTTTAGATTCCTGAACATTTCCTTCAGTTGCTGATCATACAAAGATGCTTTTCATGCACCTCTTCTTCCTGACTCTAAGTGTTGGATTATCTCCTGGCTACATCCTCCCCACGCTCCTCTTTTCTTTCCATATTCATGGTTACAATTCTCAGCAAACTAGGAACAGTGATGGACTTCCTCAACCTAGCAGAAACTATCTACAAAAACCCTATGGATCCCATCATTCACAGTGGTGAGAGACTGAATACTTTTTCCCTAGGATCTGACACAGCTGTGGTTGTCCACATGTAACTCCTATTCAACACATTAGTGGAAGTGCTGGGGGTGTCGTAAGGCAAAAAGAAGAAGCAAAAGACACGTGGATTGGAAAGAAAGAAATAAAAGTGTCTTGATTGCAGACGACACAATTGCTGTGTTAGATATTCACGAGGGAGCCCAGAGAAAGAACTAGAACTAAGGCATTAGCTTAAGATCACACAGATTGTAAGGTAAATTTTCAAAGAGCACACTAGCAATGAGCGATTTAAAATTTAAAAATTTTAAATTGCCATTTAAAATAGACCAAATATCATGAAATTATTTTGTATAAATTTTTTGAAATGTTTGCAAGATCTGTATACTGAAAACTACAAAATAATGACCAAAAAAATCAAGGAAAATCAAAATAAATGGGGAGGAACATCACAGTGATTGATTAAGAGACTCAATATCATAATAGTTTCCATCTTCAAAACTTATCTATAGATTCAATTCAATCTGATATAAATATTAGAGGAAATTTTATATAAATTTATATAAATTACCAAAAATTTTCATATAAATTTCTTATACAGAAATAAAAAAACCCTAGAATAGCCAGTTTTGAAAAAGAAGAAAGTTGAAGAACTTATAATAGGATCTAATTTAAATATTTACATTAAAGCTAAACTAATCAACCAACACAGTATATTTGGGGAAAAATATCATATACAGGATCAATGAGACAGGACAGAGAGTCCAGGAATAGGACTATAGACAGCATCACTTGATTTTAGATAGAGGTGCAAAGATAATTTAATGGAGAAAGGATAGTCTTTTCTAACAATGGTGCTGGAATATTTGGGTAACTATCAGGAAAAAAAAAGTTTATCCATATCTTGCATCCTATAAAAATTTAACTCAAAATGGATCATAAATAGAAATGTGAAACTAAGAGAAAATCTTTGTGATGTTTAGTTAGGCCAAGACTTCTTAGACATGGCCCTAGAAAAATGGCCCATAGAAGACAATATTGATTAATTGAACCTCATCAAAATTAAAAACTTATGTCTTTGAGAAGCACTCTGAGAGAATAAAAGCCCACAGATTGGCAGAAAATATTTGCAAATTACATGTTTGAAAATGAGCTTGTATCCTCAATATATAAAGAACTATCAAAATGCAATCATAAGCAAACAACTCTTTTTTTAAATGACCAAAATATTTGAACAGACACTTCCAAAAGATGACAAATGGATGTCAAATAAATATATTAAAACATGCCTTACAGCTCTTGTTATTTTTGAAAAGAAAATTAAAATGACAATAAGAAACCACTACACATTTATTAGAATGACAAATAAAAATTAATAAAACCAAGTACTGACAAGAGAAAATAAAATTCTTATACATTGCTGATGAAAATGCAAAACAGCACACTTAGTAAAAGGAAAACAAAAAATAAATGTAAGGTCAAAAGAGGTGTTGAGTTTGAAGAAGGAAGAATGAATCAGCCAGGTCAAAGGCTACTGAGAAATCATGTGAGACAGAGTGTGAAGTGAAAATTGGATTTTGCAAAATAAATTATTAGTCAAGATTCTCCAGAGAATCGGAACCAACACAGAGCCAACAGTCTCTCTCTCTCCCAAAATTGGTTTACTCATTCTGGAGGCTGAGAAGTCCTGTGATCTGCCTTCTGCAAGCTGGAGACCCAACAAAGCCAATGGCGTAACTTCAGTCTGGTTGAAAGGCCTCAGACCAGGGGAGCTGAAGAGTTCCAAAAGCAGAACACGGATGTGTCAGCTCAACAGGCAGGCAGAAGGGAGATTGGCAGGAAAGAAAGATGACTTAGTTGACAGTGAAGCTGTAAACACAAGTCTAGGTAATGATTTCATATTTTTGAGCCAGCATATAGACCTATATCTCTATATATGTTATATAATGTGCATATATATATATATATATATATATATATATTCACATATATGTATATAATATGTAGATGCATATGTGAAACAAAATATGGTGAAAAATAGTAAATGATTTTCTTCTGCCACAGGTGTACATAACAACATGCTTTGAAAAGTGTATCATTTTTTATTAATTTTTTTAACATTTTTATTTATTTTTGAGAGACAGAGATAGACAGAGCACAAAGCAGGGAAGGGGCAGAGATAGATGGAGACCCAGAATCTGAAACAGGATCCAGGCTCTGAGCTGTCAGCACAGAACCCGATGTGGGGCTCGAACCCATGAACCATGAGATCATGACCTGAGCTGAAGTTGGATGCTCAACCGAGCCACCCAGGTGCTCCTGAAAGTGTATCATTTCTTAAAATCCATCATCTTTGAGCCTCTACAATGAGGAGAACAAATACATCCCTGAGAAAAGCCACACGTATTTGAAAAGTTATCTCATTTATGGTCTCTGCTGTTTATGGACAAATGGGATAACAACCCCATTATTTTTCCTTTTTTTTTTCTTCCAGGATAACAGACACATTCTGAGGCATTTTTTAAAATTTTGCTCTTATGAGAAAGCAAAAACATAAGCAAACAAAAAGTAAAGAACCTAAGATAAATTACAAAAGCAAGAGAGATTGGCAGGATTTGAAGTGGACGCATTATTCCTATTTTAAAACTAAACTTTAATGCAAAAATCCTAGTGGAATAAGTTCAACGCAATATTTAAAATTCCCAGTATCTAGAACTCACAAAATATAAGCCTATTATCATTCCTTTCCTGTAACTAATTAAGTAATTATTTTTAACCATTCACACAAGGCACTTGTCAACTTTCCTTTCCCAGGGATTCAGGTATCCATGGCTTCAGCTCAATAAATGTGTCCTTTCTCCTGTGCCTGTCTAATATGTTTCACTTGGCACAGAACACAGTCCCTATTCTTATACATTAGCAGGTGGCAAGTGTGCAAATAGTTTCTCAAGAAGAATATACTTTAGAATAGTATGCACCATTCTGCTTACTCAACTGATACTAGATTCTATTAAAAATCTTAGGGGCACCTGGGTGGCTCAGTTGGTTGAGCATCTGACTTCAGCTCAGGTCACAATCTCACAGTTCATGGGTTCGCGCCCCCCCATCCAGGTCTGTGCTGACAGCTCAGAGCCTAGCCTGCTTCAGATTCTCTCTCTCTCTCTCTCTCTCTCTCTCTGCCCCTTTCCCTGCTCATGCTGTGTTGCTCTCTGTCTCTCAAAAAATAAATACATGTTAATTTTTTTTTTAATCTTAGACAGCCTCAGAATCTTCAATAGTGTAGCAACCACCCAATGAATCTCTTTTTTCTTCAGTACAGTAGAAAAGACCAAGCTGATGCATTCAGAGAGAGGTGAATTTTCATCATGAATGCCCTTTATGATATTATTTATTATCTCTTCGCAGTTCTAGAAGTCAGACTAAACGAGAAGGTGGAAGCTAAAGACACAATTATTTATCTGCATCTTTTCTTCAGAGAGCTTGGGAAAGTAAAAGTGAAAGGAGAGAGGAAGTGAACATGTAATATCCATCTACTCTGCCATGATCCACTCCATCTGCTTCTCCTATACCCACCTGCAACACTGAGGCAATATTCACACATTGTTTTTGTAGACATCAGAGGTGAGGCTCAGAAAGCTTCTATTTCTCCTAATGAATATTATCAAGACCTTCCTTGCACCCTAAATTCTTATTTTGTGATTTTCCTAAAAAGAAGCAATTGGAGGGGCACCTGACTGTCCAACTTCAGCTCAGGTCATGATCTCATGGTTAGAGAGTTCTAAGCCTCTCATCGGGTCCTCTGCTGTCAGCACAGAGCCCATTTCAGATCCTCTGTCTCACTCTTTCCTGCCCCTCCTCTGCTTGCTGTCTCTCCCCCTCTCTCAAAAATAAACATTAAAAAAAAAAACTTTAAAAAAAGAAGCAATAGGCAGATTTAACACATTCAAAATTTTTATTCTGTAATTTCCCTTGAGATAAAAGGCAATTTGAGAATTTATCATGTTCTCTACTATAGGCAGACAAATTAATATTTAATATTACCTCAAGATTTTGCATTAAATGCTAAAATCTGCATGATTCTTCCCCCACCTATGCTCCAAAGCATGTGCTTTCATACTTGAAAATGAATGCTTCTCTGGTGATTTCCAGAAGCAGAACTTTAAAGGAAAAGCATTACACATTTATCATATTAAATGTTGACTTTAGAAAAAATGTATATTGACAAATGCAGAGTTATATCTAAATAATTATTTTCTTTGTTCCATTGATCCTATCCTGGTAAATTACCAGATTATTTAGAGTAAAGATTTCTATGTGATCTCTGTGTTTTAATATAATGATATTTATTTATTAATATAATGATATTCATTATTTACACTATTGCAAATTGGAATAAAATAAATGCCCAATGATAATGGATTGACTAAATATATTGTGGTGCAGTTACAGATGGAATAGCACACATTGGTTCAAAAACCTTTTCTATGTGAAGATTATTCAATTACATGAGACATAGTTAAATTTTTAAATGTTTATTCATTTTTGAGCAACAGAGAGAGACAGAGTGTGAGTGAGGGAGGGGCAGAGAGAGAGAGGGAGATAGAATCTGAAGCAGGCTCCAGGCTCTGAGCTGTCAGCACAGAGCCCGAAGTGGGGCTAGAACTCACAGACAACGAGATCATGACCTGAGCCGAAGTTGGATGCTCAACCGACTGAGGCGCCCAGGCGCCCCTACATGAGAACTATTTAAAATATTAATTTAGAACATAATCAAAATTGTATGTAGAGAATGTAGCCTATGCAAGTGAGTATGTGTGAGCACAGGCGCGCACACACACACACACACGTAAAGAATTACTGCAGTTTCTCCATGCTCAGACAGTGAGAAATTATCAGATGTTTTCAGGCAAGATTAATCAAGATCAGGTGTGCATTTTAGCAAGAACAATGTGACATCATGGAAAAGGATTTATTACAGGGAACATAGCTGGAGCAAGAGAGAAATTAGGAAGTTATTGCAGTCGACCAGCTTTGGTGGGGGGAGGGGATCAGGATTTGAACTAAGTCACAAGGGGAGTGGAGATGGCAGAAAAAGAAAGGAGTAAAGGAGCACCCAGGAGGCTCAGTCAGTTAAGCGTCGGACTCTTGATTTCGGCTCAGGTCATGATCTCATGGTTCATGGTTCAAAACCCACATGGAGCTCTGTGCTGACAGTGCAGAGCCTGCTTGAGATTCTCTCTTCCTCTCTCTCTCTCTCTCTCTCTCTCTGCCCCTCCCCAACTCTCTCTCTCAAAAACTAAATGAATAAACATAAAAAATTTTTAAAAAAGAAAGGAGTAAAATGAGAAAGTGGAATTATCCCTGTCCCTATAGATGGTGAGAGGCTCACTACCTACGTACTTTGTGTGTCTGCAGCTGTAAAGTACCTTGAGGGGCACGACGCTAGCTGGTTGGATGCCTGTCTGAAATCTCACAGGAACAATTCCCAGACTTCAGCTCCTGGGAGGGGGGTTGTGTCTAAGGGACTTCTTGAACCAGGCGCTTTGTCTTCTCACACTTTGTCCCTCCAGCCCCCGGTGCAGCGTGGGGCCTCGCCACACAAGCGATCGACGCTGTTGATTTATAACTGGTGGAAAGAACACAGGCCGGGTGCTCAGCTCCGGTCCCGAACAGGCAGAGCGTCTTCGAATCTTCCACGGTCGGCTTCCCCTGGTCCCTTTTGCCAGGGTTCATATGCATGTCACTTCTGTGTTTGACTACCGAAGGTTCAATATTTGCAATAGGATACATGGAGCCAAACTCTAAGACAGCTCACAGCATTTAAAATTGGGACAAATATGCTCTGGGACTAAGGGAAGCAAGGGATTTCCCCAAAGAGCCTATTAGTTGCCAAGAATCCAATACTGGTCAGGAACTGTAGCTAAATTTCCACTAGTTCCTTCTTGCGAACGCTTCACAAAGACCAATTGCCTCCCAAGTACAGAGGAGATAATCAATATCAGTCTCTCTCCCTGACTAGAGCTGGGTCTGTGAAAGTTCACAGTGGTCGAGTTTGACAGAACATTTCACCTTGTCTAACTTAAAAGTTATTGAGTTTGATTTGTACCCTGAGACACACTATTATAAATGCTTTGGTTGCTGCGGCACTTGCTAAAAATAGAGATGAAATCAGATGCTGGAATCAAGAAGCTAGGGGTGTAGCTAGACCAGGTGAGCCCACTCAACCTTGCAGTGACAGCTCAGCACAGGGGTCTAGGAGAACAGAGGGGAACAAAGGGTGGTGACAGAAAACTGGGCTTCGAACAGACCAGAAAGGACCTCACGTTTAATAAAATCCAGGGACGTTAGAGCCTTATCTGAATAAATGACCGTATTTCTGACCTAAAGAAATACTTGTATAATGATCCTTTTATTAACTTTACGCAACAGATATAATGAAAACCATATTAATTTTTCAGTTTAAGTTAGCATTTTTTACAAAACTTTACAATGAGCCTGGGTGGCTTAGTCGTGTGAGCAGTCGATTCTTGATTTCAGCTCAGGTCATGGTTCGTGAGTTTGAGCCCTGCTTGGGATTCTGTCTCCTTCTGTCTCTGCCCCTCTCCCGCTCACTCTCTATCATTTTTTTAAAAGTAAATAAAAATAAACTTTAAAAAATTAAAATAGGGGTACCTGGGTGGCTCAGTCAGTTAAGTGTCTGACTCTTGCTTTTGGCTTGGGTCATGATCTCACGGTTTCATGAGTTCCAGTCCTATGCTGGGCTCTGTGCTGACAGCAAGGAACCTGCTTGGAATTCTCTCTTTTGCTCTCTGCCCCTCCCCCACTCGCACTGTCTCTGTCTTCCTCAAACAAATAAACAAATTTTTAAAAACGTAAAAATAAAATACAAGGTTCATTTACATTGTCTCCATAAAATAAAGTAACATGGCTTCTTATTACTTATTTAATCAATGCTCCATTTTTATATACTGGATTATTTTAAATATTTTGTTATTTAAAAAAGTATGACCATACAGGCTTATAGATAATTATTGAAATATGTCTATGATTTTTTCCAGAGTGTAAATGCTTAGAAGTTAAATTATGAAATATAAGCACTTTTAAGAATAAATATTTGCTCTTGGGGCACCTGGGCGGCTCAGTGGATTAAGTGTCTGACCTCAGCTCAGGTTATGATCTCGAGGTTTGTGAGTTTGAGCCCTGCATCGGGCTCTGTGCTGACAGCTCAGAGCCTGGAGCCTCCTTCAGATTCTGTGTCTCCCCCTCTCTCAGTCCCTCCCATGCTCATGCTCTATCTCTCTCTGTCTCTCAATAATAAATAAAAATGTTAAAAAAATTTTTAAAAAGAATAATTATTCGCTCTCGAGTGCAATGTAAGGCAGAGGGTAGAGAGGAGTTCCTGGAGTAAATAGACATGGTTCCAAATTCTAGTTATGCTATTTATTTGCTGTGTGAACGTAGGCTGGTTACATTTTTTTTTTCATAGGGACACTGGACAAAATAGTTTTGCCTTATAAGATTGTTAGACAAAATAAATAATGCATCTTTCTTGTTTAAAAGCCAAGCTTGGAATAAACACTCAATAGATATAATATTGTTTCCATTCTTGAATAAAATGATGTCCTTTATGAAACGTGATGATCCCCAGATTTGACTCGATTCCCACGTTTTTTTTATGTAATCTGAGATTCTTTTTGAGAGCTTAAAATGGTTCTTATACAGAATGCAGCTAAGGATACATTGATTTAGCTGATTCATTTTGGTATGTGTTCTGTTTTCTAAATTAGCTTAAAGTCTTAGCTTGGTAGCTAAGAAGGTAAATGTACCATATCCGCAATGATAACACAATTGCTTCAAGTATATTTGAAAAGAATAAGGAATAGTTGTACAGACTTCTGGAGGTACTAAATTCTTGATTCCAAACTTTCTAGAAATTATATAAATAAACTTCTAACATCCAGCATTGTACTGTGGAGAAAGGAGAAGACATATCATGTATAACAACCTCAAAGTTTCTTCCGAAGCTTTGATCTGAGAGTATTAACACGAGTAACACATAGTTAGTTGTGGTTATTTCCAAGAATCACCCGAGACTCTTTGAATCTGTTCTGCGACACCACTGGCCAAGGGCTTAGAGATGTAGATCCACAAATCCCTGTTATAATCATGCATCAGCCTCATTCAAGGACATAAGGGAAGAGGCTTGGGACAAGTCTATTATTTCAAATTTGATAAAACCTCTTGTACAAATGATAAAAGGAAAAATCCAGTTTATCTTCCTTTCTGTATATACTTAAACAAGGGTTTCATTTTACCTCTTATTTCCAATAGTAATATTACTATAGGGAATCTATTTATCAAGGGATTTTATTTATTAAGCACCAACCTTGTGCCAGACAACTTCAATGTCTTATTTTACTCTGATACCAATTAGACAGTGATGAAAACACTAAGCGTTATTACACTGCGCCCAACAATTTGCATTTGAGATTGAGGGTGACAATTAAGTGAGAGAAAGAATAGAGTGTCGGTTTAATATTTTGATTTTCTTTGTTACTCAGGAAAGATCATACAGGACTTTCCAGCTCAAACTAACAAGCCTGATGAATAAGACATAGGACCCTGGAGACCAGTAGCCAGACCCCTGAGAACGTTCAATGGAAATATCCTGCAAATCACTCAGAGATCCGCAAACAGACCTCTGCCCCATTTCTGATGAAGTTGTCAGTGCTGTTAGTTTCATTAGAAACTCCAGGCTCTGAAGTGACTCTGCTGAGATTTTCAAATAAGGAACTGAAATTCCTACACAAGCTTCCATAGCTAGAGCCTTGAAAAAATTGCCCAACGTTCCAAATTACTAATATCGAGAAATCAAGTGTGCCTGTGTGTATAACATGCCTTTTCTTCTTCAAATCCAGTTGTTTCCCATGCCCATAGACATCTACCCAATGGCAACAACCACCCAGTGGAAACTACTCCGGTGGGGTCGCCTGTGGCTTTCCTGTAGATGAATCCAAGGGACACTTGTCACCACTTATATAACTTGTCAGTTACATTCACCACACCTGCCTCCTACGTCTTCTTTGAAATCCTTTTACTGAACTTAGGAGACCACAAATCACGGGAGTTCCCTATCCCTCCCTGACAGCTCTTTTCCAGTCTTCAGTGATACCCTTTCTAATAAACATTACCTGAACCAAGCAATCAAAAACACCCATCTCTGCACAATCTCTCCCTGGGAATAATGCAGCTAACAATTAAACTCTAAACACCTTCCTTTATTCGCCACCACGTACCACCATGAATCATTCAGGAGCCAACTTCCTCATGTGCAAGCAGTAAATGGACATACTTGATTCAACATTATTCTGAGGTGTCCATTAGGAGAGCTCCATTATGTGTCCCTCACCCCCAATTATCCCCCTGTCTATCACCTAGATTTGGAGAACTCACAACCTGAATAAGGCATGGCCCGGTGTGGATTTGCAGCAGGCTTGTGTCCCATGACTGCTTTGTCATTCCGGTGTCATTGGTGTCATATTAGACCAGCCTGTGTTTGTGTACAACACCTCTGGGGACAGGCTTAAAGGCTGGCATAAGTGAATGGACTTTTTTTAAAATTTTATCTCTGAGGAAGAAATCTAGAGATGGGTGCTGAATATGACATTCTTCAGAACCCAAAAGAAAGCTCCTAGGAAGTTAAATTCTTTAAGGGATGCCAGTTCTTGGCATCCTCTGAGCTCATAGTGCAAAATCTCCCCTCATGTTCGCACCTCTCTCGAAGCAGCTCCTTCCCACAGCTCCCCCAGAGAGGCGGCCATGTTCTTCTTCAGGACCCGCCAAGGACTCAGAGGGTGAGTCGTCTCAGGATTCCTCTCCATGCCACCCTCTGAGAGTGCATTTTCCCAAATCCCAGGCACTCACAGGGGGTTGTGACCAAGGAGTCTTCGCTGGCTGCTAAAGTCCCAGTCTTCATTCAGTTGTCCCAGGGAGCTGGCTGTGCAGCTGTGAGTCCCGCACCCCTGCTAGGTGGGGGTGCCTCTTCATGCTGGATCTCCAGGCAGTATTTCACCTGCTTGAATGGCACAGACACCTATTTTTATCTTCAAAAACTTTCCCAGGTTTAACTCTCCGGCCTGATTGTTACTACAATGTGGTCTTGGAGACTATGCAGGTTAAGTTCATAATGTGGGAGAATGTAATTCACTCACAGTCGTATAACTTGAAAGCGTTCACCTTCTCTCCACTTCTGTGTGGTGCCCCCTTTGGACTGGCTGGGACTGAGGAAGAAGTCACACGCCTCCAGGCAGGTGTTGTCTTAGTCTCACAAGGGACGCTCCACGCAACCCGTCTAGTGAGTTCTTTCAAAATGTTGGTCAAGGTCCCTAAGACTTGAGGTTCTGTCTCTATGCAAAGCTAATTCTGTCAGCTACATAAGTGAAATTTTAGATTTATGACGGTTTCATGTCTGTTGTGCCCACTTATTTGTGAGAACCATTAAGACACAGGTTGTGTCCATTTGCCCCGGGACATCCTAAGTTCATAGAAATATTTGGTGCATAGTGGACCCCTAGCATTTAATAAGTTCATGGTGACCTCTACAAGCCTTTAGATGATGCAAATGTTAACCTGAGAAGTAGGCTTTGATGAGCATCTGTAATAATTGATTATTCTAAGAGTTTATTTACAGCTACAGACTCATAGTTGTCCCTGGCTTTAAAAATAAAAAAGTAACTATGTAAATCAGCTTTTTCTTGTCAGCCATCCATGACCAGCATGTAGCAAGAGATCTAGAACCAAGTGTCAGAGTATATGTGTAGATATCTGGGAAATACTCCTAGTGCAAAGTTCTACTGACAGTCCCAGAAGTATGGAAGAGAGTTATCCAGAAATGGCTGTAGTTAAATGATTACAGTGTCACAGAACTCGTGAGACAATACTCACTGATAATAATGAGTGTTTTATAATCATCTTCAAGCCATGAGTAAATGATGATTAGTATGACAGTGCTTGAGACCTCACTCTGCATTAAGTGGCACTGAACCATTGCTTAAACTTCCCTTTGGCAGCCATACTCTTAAAAATGAACCTCTTACTTTGAGAAGGAGAGAAATCACCAGGCCGTCCAAGTAGACTCCAAACAAAGCATATTAAAGGTTATCCTACATGAGAGAGTTCTGGACAGACTTGGCGATACACCAAACAGGAACTGGTTTTCTACTTATTTTGTTAATTGCCCACTGTCACTAAGCAATGCCACTGAGATAAGATGATCAGTCCATTGCCAGTGGGACCAACATATCATACTTCATTCCATGCACACGTAATCCGGGAGCATTTAGGAATCTATAGTTGAGACATTGAAAACCATTATTCAAATGAAAATCATTCGCAATATTGACAGTGGATGAGGAAGTGCCATTCTTGTATGCCGGGGGTTCTTGTACTAAGTTCCAGGAAATCTTAAAATTCCAAATAGATAACCACTCCATGTGGGTAAAACAAAGAGGAAGTCAAAAATATGGTGTAACCTCTTTCAACTTTATCCAGAAGTTTTCTCAAGAGTCCAGTTAACTATAAAATCACTCCAATGACAATGTTCAGCAGATTTGCCTGACATTTTCAATGGTCTGTGTATTAATTTTAAATAAGAGTTCTGGAGCACTGTGTTCTGAAGTTTAGAGCAACATCTGCATCAATTGTAAGACTTGGGACATGTGGTGTCAAAGCACTGGACTGTGTTTTGAGTCTTAGGTATCTCTTGTCACTCGTAGTTATATGAAGCCTTTAGGGGAACAAAGGCTACCTTTTCAAGTTTGTTTGTTTGTTTGTTTGTTTGTTTGTTTTGAGAGAGAGAGAGAGCGAACAGGGAAGGGATAGAGAGAGAGGGAGAGACAGAATCCCAAGCAGGCTCTGCGCTATCAGCATGGAGCCCAACGCAGGGCTGGATCCTACCAACCGTGAAATCATGACCTGAACTGATATGAAGAGTTGGACACTCAACTGACTGAGCGCCCAGGCATCCCAAGTCTATTCCTTATTGTAATGTGTCAACAACAAGAGAAATAGAGAAGCAGTGACACTTGATACAAAGTGGCTGCAGTCACCAATAACAAAACCGAAGACTTTGGAAGTCCTGGGCCCTGAAGTCTTGTTTTCTATAAGGTATTCTTACTGGACCTGCTACATTCCCAAAATGAACACCAATAGCCACCCCAGGAGGGCCCTGTTGAAGTGGGTGTCTGATCCCAAGAAGCAAAACAAAAAAGGGTCACTAAGTCACAATCTCAGAAAATATGACCATTGAATATGGAGTCCAGCCTCTAAAATTTTACTGTGCATACATATCCTCTGGATTCTTCTTGTACTGCAGCGTCTGCTATAGCGGATCTGGAATCAGCCTGGAGGCCTGGATTTCTGCATTTCTTACACTTTCCCAAGTAACACTGATAATGCTAACCCCACACTTTTGAGCATCAAGGGTGCGGAGGGCTAAGAAGTCCTTCTTCCGGTTAGCAGGCATACGAGGTAAATTGCTCTTTGGAAGACAAGCCTTTGGTCTGATTATTAAACATAAAGGCAGAGCTATAAAGTAGGGTACTTCTTTACAACAACTTATTTAATGGGAACCCAATGGCAACATTAAATCACTTCCATCAATCTCCTAAAAATCCTGATTTTCTTGCCCACCCCCATTAGCACCTTCGAATACAAAAGCACAGATATATAAGCCATTCCGGTATTATTATATCCAATTTGAATTAAAATCCACTTCGCATGAAAAAATCAGCAGGCGGTAAAAGGGCCATGCATTCGGGAAAGTATTCCGAGACAACCCTCTGGAAATGCAAGAACGATGATATTGCTGTATCAGTTGTATGTGCAGCCATTTAGGGAAACAGCCATATTGTTGGTGGCATTCAAAACAATAAGGGAGATATCACCCCAATCTGAAGCTCAGACATGAAAAGGAACGTATGTCTAATGAATAACAGGAGTAAAAAGTCACCCAGAAGAAAGATGGAGTTTTCTCTGTAAAGGTGCTATGCTTGATTTGAGGTGAATTAAACTAACAGAGTCCATGCCCCCAAGAAGTTTATAATCTAAGATCAAAAAGGATAGAACGACTGCCTTTGCTGTCCAAAGAAATAAAGAGGTTAAATTCTCTGTCACAGAGAACATCTATGACACAGCTTAAGGGAATTTATAAGAACGCAGAGCAACATTGAATTGCTGTATGAAGAGATCAGTGCGTACGATTGTGTTCCTCTCTCCTCTCACGCAGGAAATCATTGTTCCCTTTAATCTTCCTCACTGATTCTAGCCAGCAAAGCTGGAGTACCTTGAAGGCAAATGCTTTTTATCCACTAAGAAAACCAGTGGTGCTTTGGGAACCTTGGGTGGTCCTATGAAACACATCTGGATCGCATTACATTCAATCGCTTTAAAGATTAACTCGGGTGAAAATATGAGGAACCTGTACAACCACTGGACCATGACTCAAATGGTAATAAATTCTGCAATGTGCACCTGCAGCAATGGCAGAGCGTAGAGGAACTGGTAGTAGCCATTGACCTCTTCAGTTACAATACTTCGATGCATGGCTTAAAAACAAAAGCTAGTTAGGTGAGTAGGCGAAGACGGGTGGCGTATCATAAGAGTAATTAGTTAAACACAACTAATTAGACCATTTTATGGAGGCCAAAATCGTTTCCAACCCCTAGTCAGTTTAAACAATATTTAATATGAAATAAATTTACAGCGTAAAATATTTTATTTAGCTTACTACCCAGGTTTTACCCTATATATATATACCTCTTTGAAACAATTTTTACAGAAAGAAACTTGTGAACGTCATGTTTCTTTGTAAACTGGTGTTTATCTCCCTGGGAACTGGAAATTATTCATTAGAAATGTAAAAAATCTCTGAAAGAAAATGAACTGAATGGATCTCATCTGTGTGTGACCGTTTCTCTTATCTCTCCATGCCGAGTCTTATAGAAGCATTATTACCCAATTATGTCTCCGAGATTTCTCCCCTGACTCTCATAAAAGATTCCTAGTTTAAATGCAAACATTTTAATTTGATACATCGCTATATGTTTGTTTCATATATAAAAAGGCTTTAGGCTTAGTGTACAAATAATATTTGTATAACATCTTATATTTAAGTGTCTAATACCCTTAACGGGTCATATGAATATGAAACTAAAATGTCAAATGAAAAACTGCTCCTCCTCTCTCCTTAAACTCATAATGATTACCAACATCATTTTTACTGAGCCAGGATGGACATAACACTGTGCTGAATTCCTGGATTAACTTGGCTTCCAACAACCTTTTAAGAAAATACCATTAAAAATGAATAGATGGAGAAAATATGAATAGATGGGCTGCTCTATGTTGTCTCCAGTTTCTTCCAGACTCTTTGATCTGTGACTGTCAACTGAATTCTCAGGAGCCCATTTCTTCTCTGTCTAGCCAGTGACTCTGATGACTGTGTGCTTCTGGATTTGGACTCCATTGCATATACCATTTAACCGACTCTGTTGTGTCTGCCTTGCTTTTGGCTCATTGCTCGTCTTTGACTCCCATCATTGGGAAAACTCAAGGATTGCTAATTTTCTATGCCTTGAGTTGGCCATCAGCTTTCTCAGTTCTGTCCCATCTGTCTCCAGCCTTGGCCTTATCCCATGTCAGGCATCTTGACCTCCTTGTCTCACAATCTAGCCATGGTGCTGACAAATGGAGGACCTTGGTGTATATTTCCCAACAAGGAAATCACATGGCTAAGAGTTTGTAATTAAAAGCAATTGAATGGCAATGTGTAGATTGTACTGGAGGCACACAGAGTGGAGCAAGACGTTCACTGCCTACTTCATTGCTACTCGCTAAAAGTCCAGTATATCTGCTTCTCAAATCTTAACCACTATTTCTACTAACGCAGAATGGTAAATGAAGTTTTCCTTCATACACAGAAAACAAGAGTGTTAAAGTGGTTTGTTTCAAGTTAGTTCAGAAACTGAGATCATATAAAGTCAAAACAGTGGATTTCCAAATGTTACATTCGCATGAGGCATTCGTTAATGGAATTTGCTGGACTGCATTTACATAAAGCCTAGTAGATCTGTACGATCATCTCCAATGCTGAGTACAGTAGGATCCAGTCATTCTCTCTACCAAGAGGACATGTTACTGCCATGTCAAATTACTCACCCTCTGCAGAGGATGAACTTCTCCAGGAAACTTGAAAAGCATTTCTAGTTCTATATGGCACTGAATTTTTATCATAAAAAAGTAAGGGAATTTTTTTTACCTTCTTTTAGAAAAGTCTATTACAGTACTCGATGCTCTGATTAGAGAGATGGTAACTTAAATCTCTTGAATATAAAAAGGGAGGAAGACAGCCTTTGGCCATAATCACTGCCTAGCTGCTCTGGTTAAACAGGAAACTCAGAAAGATTCTTCTCATCTTAACTCTTGGCTCAGGAAAGAAAATCTTTGATCTCATATACCTGCATCAGACTTCTGGGTATATTATGGACATTTTCACCTCACTATATAAACCAGAGAGGAGGTTTCCAGAAATGCAGAAAGATAACAGGGAATATTAAAGGAACTTTATATTTCATATCCAGGAAGGAGTCTGGCTAATAATTTAATTCCTATGTTTCTATCAATGTCTCAAGGATTCCCTCTCGCATATTACCCAGGCAAATATATTCTATCTCCTGAGACCTGTTTATGAATAATGTGACCACTTCTATTTAAAAATGATAGCTTCAATTTTAATTTTATTCCTTCAATATTGAATCATTTTTTTATTTTATGATTTTTGAAAATGTGTCCTGATTACACCATTTGTAAGTAAACATAGAAAATGTGAAGATCATTCAAAGCAGTATGTAAAAGGAAAGAGTTAAGTGTAATGTAGGAGTCCTGCAAAGTTTCCTCTTCATGAGGTAGGAAGATCTTTAACAGGTTAATTACACATTATCATGGATACCCATTTATCAATAGTCTTTTAGAAAATCTATCCCAAAAAAGATTTTATCGACAGTAAAAAAGAAAACAGTACATCGAAGGCAATAATGCATCTAATTATTACGACAACTGCCAAGTTAATCCTATCCTAAGATATATATTTTAATGAGTAGTCAGTATGTGCAAACATGATTTGTAACGATGCGCAAATACCAAGTGTTTGGAGGGCAGACATCCGGTCATATTTATCCTAAGTGCCCCAGATGCCCAATAGAATAGCACAAAGTCAATGAATGTTGGTAATATGTTGAATGGATCAGTTAATTAATTAGTAACCATCTGTATTCTGATTGAAGTGGGCAAACGATTTAACCTGTAACTGGAGAGAAATTGCTTTGTTACCTAGCTTAGATTTCAATAAGTTATCCAAGTGAAACTGAAGAGAGTTTGAAAAAGCTTTTAGGCTTTTAGAGCTTATGTGCTCAAAATCACAGCCCCAGTGACTTCTGCTATTTCACTTGGTGAGAAGACCACCATCAAAGAAGATATCAGAGCCTCCCATTCTACTCAGTGACAGTCTTTGTTTTTATTGTGATTTCTTTCCCAATACAAACATTAATACACTTACACCATAGAAATGAGGACATACAGAAAAGCAACAGTGAGAAAATAAAAATCACTCACATCCCTATCAAGGATACTCTCTGCATTTACTAGCATGGTCTTGAAATGTGCCTTTCGGATAGCAAATATGTACGCTATGAAATACTATCCTACAATATTTTAACTCAGTACATACTATTCCATGACTAAATGTGCTATTATTTTTAAAAATTCCTTTTGATAGATTCTAAGGTTATCTCAACGTTCTGATATGATAAATAAATTTTAAAATCTGAAAATATTTCTCAATACTTCTTTAGGTTATCTTTATATAAGTAAGAATTGCTTGGTCCACAATTTTAATAAATACTATGAAATTGTTCTATGGAAAGTTTGCATCAATTTGCCACCTTCCTAAAAATTCATAACATTTTGTGTTTTTTTACTTCATTGTCATCAACAATGTGTATCATTCATTGTAATCATTCTCAATTTGACTAGTCATGGACAATGTAGTGAACATCAACAATGCCTGCGTACGGTCATCCATTCTTTCATATCTTCTACGGAGAAATGATAATCCATACCCTTAATCCATTGTTTCTATTAACGTGTGTTTCTTTTTCTTATTGATTTTTGAGGGTGTTCAAACATTCAGTATATTAATATTTTGTTTGTCATAAGCACAGAAATTAGTTTTACACTTAAAAATTTTTTTCAGCCCCAGAGTTTTATGGTAGGTCATAAGTTTGGTAAAGTTTGTGCCCAACAGACATTAAGGTATGGTCCCGGCTATAAGACATCGTCAGCTTTGCACCAATAAAACTCATGTTTGCAACTAATTTGAGATAACTGAGGACCCATCACAAAATGCAAGGTGGCCTCTCGGGGCCATCCTTTTAGGTGCCTTAGTCATAAGCATGACCAATAAATTCCTATATAAACATTTATTCCTTCATTTAACAAAACACACTGGACCACTGCTGTGTGCTGGGAATTACACTTTGCGCTACTAAAATGCATCAGTATCAATAATCTAGCAAGTAAATATGAGTGAAATTAGGAAACAAATAGAACTTCATTAGTGAAATTGGTGAAACATATATCATATGAATACATATAATGTGTCTTACTTTACTCTTTCCTATGGATATACCATGATACTTTCCTTCTGAGTTTCTGCCAGTTATGCATTAAGGATGGGACAAGTTTCACAAAGTCACATAATAGAGGTTAAAGAAAAGGATTTATCTGAGGGAAAAAGAAGGTTTTAAAGGCCAAAGGATCCTGCAAGAAGAAAAGGTAGACTCTGCTTCCCCATCACACACAGGGAGGTGAGCTGAGGCCAGGTGCCCCAATCTGGGGACGGGGACAGCCCCGTGATGCCCTCCATTTCTCTCAAGGAAGCAAGAAGAGATACCTGGTCAGTGAGACATTTCACTAGCTGCCTGGCACTCAAGGGCCTGTGGGGATGCCAACTATTTATAGGAGTTGTCTAGGAAAGCCAGTCATTCCACACGTTGAAAACACGGAGCCTGTAGGAAGGTGAAGCCCTAGTGCTGGGGAAGAAAGCCTGCTGTTTCGTGGGAGGCTGGAGAGAAAGCCCAGTGTTCCATGAGAGGCTAAGTTTACACCAGGACTGAACACCACGGGAAGGAGGAAACCTCCTTAGTTAGATTATTGCCCAAGAAACGGAGAGCGAACTCAGGTTTTTTTGTTGTTTTTGCTTTTGGACCCTTGTATTCCTGGCACTACTTATGATGACATATTGGCATATGGAAGAATGGTAATGATGGTCCGTGTGGCAGACTACACTTTCTGTGAAGTCCACGGAAGATCTCCCACATACAAGTCTTTTATACAGTGTGACTCAGGACCCCTGCCATCAAGAGTTTGCTCAATTTGGATCTGTGTAGGTTTGTGGCTACTGTGAAGATTACACTGTGTAACTCTGAAGCTAGGGCAATAGGTTTTCTGCAGGTCCTCTTGAGACACTCCTCCTTGGTGGACACTGACCATGCCCTGAGTAGGAAGGAGGCAATATGAAGCATTTATATATGAACATTCTAGCAGATGGTCCTCGACTAAAGTGCTAGATGACAGCTAGTATCAACCTCCAAACATGCAACTGAGCCTCAAAATGACCTCAGCCCCACCACTCTCTGCTCTGCCTGAGAGACTAGCAAAATCCAGCTATTAGAGTCTAGACAAGATCCAGAACCATAGGAGCTACTTATAAAATAATTATTGTGGGTGCCTGGGTGGCTCAGTCGGTTAAGCGTCTGACTTCGGCTCAGGTCATGATCTCACAGTTCATAGGTTCGAGCCCTGCACTGGGCTCTGTGCTGACAGCTCAGAGCCTGGAGCCTGCTTCAGATTCTGTGTCTCCCTCTTTCTGCCCCTCCCACGCTCATGCTTCTCTCTCTCTCTGTCTCTTAAAAATAAATAAATGTTAAAAAAATTGTAATAAAAAATAAAATATTTACTGTTTTTTAAAGCTACTGTGTTGGAAGCATTCATTATACAGCTATAGATAAGCAGAATAGTCATGTATTTTTCTAGATCTCAACAGAAAATTAAGTGAAAGTATCTTTAGTTAAGTATTTTGAACTTCTTTTCAGTTCCAATAAACATATTCTATAGTCCCAAGAGAAATTTAGAAAAATAATAACTGTTTCTTTCTTTATGAATAACTATCATTTTGATTGAATTAAAATATTCCAAGGAAAATGTACGTCCAACAACTGTATCAATTGTCAAATTCAATGTATATTAATCCAAAGAAAACCTGACTAAAGGAATAAAAAATCTTCATAATTTTCAAATCGGTTAAGACATTTCACAGGGGTGCCTGGGTGGCTCAGTCTGTTAAGCATCCACCTCTTGATTTTGGCTCAGGTCATGATCTCATGGTCATGAGATCAAGCCCTGCATCAGTCTCTGCACTGGGTGTGGATCCTGCTTAAGATTCTCTCTCTCCTTTGCCCTCTGCCTCTCTCTATCTCAAAAACCAAACAAAAACAAAAACAAAACAAACAAACAAAAAACCAGAAAGAAATGAAAGAAAAAAAGACACTTCACATTCAAAGTGAATTTTATTTATTTTTCTTAAAGTTTTATTTTATTTGTTTTTGGTAAGGGGGGAGGGGCAGAGAGAGAGGAAAAGAGAGAATCCCAAGCAGGCTCTGCACTGTCAGCACAAAGCCCCATGTGGGGCTCAAACTCACAAACCATGAGATCATGACCTGAGCCAAAACCAGGGGTCAGATGCTTAACCAACTGAACCACCCAGGTGTCCCTCAAAGTGAATTTTAAAATTTAACTATAATGGTACTTTTGGGTCTGACCAAGATGGACACACAGAGACTAGATGTTTCCTTCCCCCAATACAATTTTTAAAAATAGATGAAACCATGATTTTCAAGATGCAGAATGTCAGGCAATGGAAGAATAAAAGACAGTGACACTTAATACCTAGGAAGCAAATGAGATGAAGCCTGTAAGCACCATAGCTCAATGCCTTGAGGAGTTTGCAGGGCACAGCACAGGGAAGGGAAGCTAGGCAGAATCTAGTGTGTCACATGATGAAGTGACAGAGAGGTTTTGGGAGAACAAGCTGATTTGAGTTTATAGGACTGAATATCAGATACAGGAGAGAGACAGAGAGAGAATAGAGGCACACAGAGACTAGAAAGAAGGATAAGGACAGAGAGAGAAACCTGGATATCTGCAGAGGGTCCCCTCAAGCATGTCTGCAAAAATCTACCTGATGTTGAGGACAGAATCATCCAAATGGATTAAAGTGAACAGAGGAATATTATGGAAGGTACTGCATAAGGGGCAGTGGAGTTCAAATGTTACAGGCCATCCCACATTGTAGGTGAGATGAGAGCAGCATCTTTAAAATCCTGGAGGAAGCCCATCCTCCTAGAAATCTATATCCAGAGAAAACCTTTGTCAAAAACAGAGAGAAAATCAAGACATGTTTAAATACGTTGTAACACTGTAGGGATGAGTAAAATAAGAACACAGAATTTTACCTAATATACCAACAAGGAGATAAAGCAGAATCATGAAAACATACTCAATCCAAAGGAAGAGGGAGAGAAGAAATATAGAAGAAAATAGGAAAACTCAAAAACAGAAAAATGATAAACTTAAATGTAATTATATCAATAGTCACATAAAATGTGAATTTTACTTCAATTACAAACACTTCGATTAGAAAGCAGGGATTGTCGGAGTGGATAAAAAAGCAAGACCCAATTATATGTAGCCTACAATAAATTCATTTTAAGTATAAATATAAATTGCCTGAAAGGAAAGCAATGGAAAGAGACATATCAGGCGAAGCCTAGTCAAAAGGAAATCTGATATGCGATATGAATAGAAGACAAAGATTTCGGATTGAAGAATACTACCAGGAAGAAAGAAGGTCACAGTATAACAGTTGCTCAAAAACAAAACAAAAAACAAAAAAACAAACAAAAACAAAACAAAAACACACAGTGGTCTTAAATACTTGTGCACTTAATAATAGAATATATTCCACATGAACTCATCAAGAAAATGAAAGAGGAAGGAATTCTTCCCAACTCCTGTGAAGCCAGAAGCCAGATAAACCAGAAAAAGACATTATAAGATAAGAAAACTGCAGTCTAATCTCTCTCAGAACGTAAATGCAGAAATTCTTAACGGTACTTTTCACAAACTGACCAAACAATATGTAAAAAGGAAAACATAGCCTAAGTATGGTTCATCCCATGAATGCAGAGTTGATTTAACATTCAGAAATCAAAGAATGGAATTCAACATATTTAAAAGAAAAAAGAAAGAACACACATTGTCATCGCAATATGTACAGTAAAATAGGTACAGTATATGATGAAAATCCAGGGGTCTTTCCAGAAGAGTACTCTCAGGAAAGTAGGAGTAGAAAGGCAGAACATCCTCTACCTGATACAGGACATCAACAAAAACTTGAATCAGCATCATGCCCAATGGTTAAAAACCGACAAGGATATTCCTCTGAAAACCTACATTCCACATTGTACTGAGGTACTAGCTAGTGTAATCAGGCATGAAAAAGAAATAAAGGGTATCCACATTAGAAAAGAAAAATAGACCGATCTTTACACATATATCCCAAGATCACCCACAGAGGCAATCTGATAGAATCTATAAACAAAGCATTAGATCTAATAAATAAGTTGACTAAGTTCCAGAGGAGAACAACCAAAAACTCAATTGTATTTCTATGGAACAGCAATTAACAAATGGAAATCAAAATATATAAAATACCATCTATAATAGCATTGAAGATAGTACAATACTGATCAATGAATTTGGCAAAAAAAAAAAAATAGGAAATATGAAACCTGGCTGAGGAAATGTAAAGAAAGCCTACAGAGTATATTCCACGAATATCGTTTGGAAGGTTCAATACTGTTAAGATGTCAGTTCTTCCCAAAATGATCAGAAGAATCAATGCAACTTCAGTCAAAATCCCAGAAGGATATTTTTTTTTTTTTTTTTTGGTCAAAACTGACACCAACCGAACAAAAGAGCAATAAAAGTATTTCGGATACCAATGCTGAGGCACCTGTGACCGTACAGAAGGGGAGTTTAGTGCTTGGGCTTTATTTTCTTTGTGGAGCATAGTTGTAAAGGAAAGAGAATATGCACGTCCTCGTTACAAAATGTCGAGCGGTATGTACGTATAGCAATAAATAGACAATATTGCTGAAGAAAATAATTTTCTAATGTAATGTCAGCCTCGGAAGGAAGATAGAAGAGAGGAAAAACAGTAATTATTTAGAAAGCCAAAAAAACAAACAAACACGTACAATGTCCGCACACACAGAAGGGAGCGTATCAGTGAGCCTAGCGATTACTCTTACTATTTGGTTTGCTACAAAGCATTTATATCTCTATTTTCTCTGTAATCTTAGTAAACAACCAGATCAACTGTATGCACATGTTCCAAGAGCAAAAATGGCTGTTACTTGTTATGGTTTTTTTGTGAGTATAGCTAACTTGTCACGGTATCAACCATAGAAGTTTAGAGGATTCTGGGGGCGGGGGCACCTGGGAGGCTCAGTCGGTCGAGCGACCAACTCTTGATTTTGACTCAGGTCCTGATCTCACGCTTCATGGGTTCGAGCCCTGAGTGGAGCTCTGCACTGATGATGCAGAGCCTTCCTGCTTGGGATCCTCTCTCTCCTTCTCTTTCTGCTCCTCCCTTGCTCATGCTCTCTTTCTCTCTCTCTCAAAAGAAATAAACTTAAAAAGAAAAAAAAGAAGTTAGAAGGAATCTGAAAAAAAAGAAAAGAAAAAAGAGGATAGAAGGAGTTGCAACAGAATGTAGGGGCAAGAGGGAGGTTTTTTTTTTTAAATGTTTTCATTTATTTTTGAGAGACAGAGAGAGATAGAGTATGAGTGAGAGAGGTGCAGAGAGAGAGGGAGATACAGAATCTGAAGCAGGCTCCCGGCTGTGAACTGTCAGCACAGAGCCCGAGCCGGGGCTCGAACCCACGAACTGTGAGATCATGACCTGAGCCCAAGTCAAACGCTTAACTGACTGAGCCACCCAGGTGCCCCTTAGAAGGAGTTTTTAAAGGACAGTAGGGCCACTACCCTCCTTCGAAGAACGGCCTCTCGGTTTTCTGGATCACTGCTCTTTTCGCCTGCCCTTTAGATATCTTGATCGAGGATCCTGTGTGTGCCACAGACACTTTCTATACACACTCCCCTTCTGGCCCCTCCTTATTGCTACTTTTTCGTGTTTATTTTAACGTACAGCAGCTGACAGAACACAGGTACTCAACAAACACCTGCGACCATTGGGTTGAATTCCCCAAATGAATAACGGGTGTGCCAAGTGACTGGCTGCTTTTTGTTGAAGCTAAATATGAAAGGTTTGTGGTGAATTTGATTAAAATGGTTACACAATTTTTTCAACCTTCTTACACTGGCGATTGGGAAAAGTATTTATGTTCTTTGCGTCCTGGGAACTTGAAGGAGAGACGCGCAAGTGTGAGACGTCAGCAAAAGTGTTTCAAATAATTACAGTGGCGCAGCCCTTGGCATGAGACTCCTGGAAATAAGGACACTGGAGATGTGAAGGCAACATGACAGTGATTGTGGCAACAACCATCTGAGGGGACGTGCTCCACGTGCCCAGAGCACATACAAGGTTGACTTGGGGGTACGTTCCGTGCATCCGTCTAGGGCAGTGTTCCGCTGCCCTCCACCCGCTTGTCTCAGGCGCCTTACAAAACCTGATTTCTGGTGAGACCACTTGAATGTCTCCAGGGAAGACAATGGCGTGGATCCTGTGTGGGCTCAGGGTGAGGAAATGGCTGTCTTCCTTCTTCCCGCCCCCAAAAAGTGTTTTCTTTTCTCTCCCAGTTTGGATCATTAAGTTAATCTACTGGAAAATGAATATGTGTTCCATATTTCAAGTATAGAAAAATGACCGTTTTTAGTTGTTCACAGCTGCAACTGTGAGAAACTGAAATTAATATTGTTGCTAAATGTGGCCATGAGCTGGAGAGATGACAATGCTTCTATATAAGGAGACAGAGATCCTTTTCATGGAGAAGAACAAGGCAGCTGCTCAATCCATTTCCCAGAAGGACAAGTGAATTTTAAAAAAGACCCTACGAAATTTGAGCACCTACATTTTTCATGCAGATCTCGATTATTGTCAATATTCGTGTGTGCACCTTGGAGTAGGCACTCTGTCCTGTACTTGCCATGTTTCCGGAGAGTTGAATTGGCAGCCCGATCCTACACGACCTGGGAACTGAACCCCACTGCAAACCTGGGAACCTGTTCTTTCCCGTGTAAGTCAGGTTTCATCCATCTCCTGTCCTCCCTATGACTATCTCGCTAGCCATGACCATTTGGGGAAACTGAGCTTGCTCACTTCATGCAGGAGAAGCAGGCTGAGCTGGAAAAATGGACGACTGACCATAGTTTTCATCCATACACTTCTCTGCAAATGTGAGGCAGGCCAGGAGTGGAGGGAAGGTCAAATATTTCCTCTGTGCCCAGAACAGAGCCTGACTCTCACCAAGTCCTTCTTGTGGGATGTGGCACGGTGCACAGTCCCTCGATATTCTGATTCCAGAGTGTTCTGTTTCATATCAGGACTGGACTCCTTCACATCATCGTGGCTCTGCTGAATTTAACTGAGACTCCTGGTCTTCCTTTCCCTTTTCTGATCCACAACAGCCCTGCTCTGACTGCCCAGACCTCCCATCCCCCTTCTCATGCTGCATCAGCAGACGCACCCTCTCAATGGAGAAGCCACCTGCACTCAGGCTGGCATCTGCCCCTACATGTGGACTATTTTCCAAACCATGTATGTGTAAGGGTTAGTGTAAGTGCAAGAGCACCCCTGACTATTGGGACCAATAACCAGCAAGGACCATGTGGTGTGATTCTAATGATAAAGAAGAGTTTCCCCCAGCCCCCACATCTCCTGACACCCTGGACTTCATCCTCTTGAACCCAGACGGCTTCATGACCAAGCAGTTGGGAAGGACATTCCTGGCCAGGCATCTTGTCTCTAGAACCCTGTTCCTGAGTCACTGCCAACATTTTTCGGGATTCGTCTGAACTTGTGCCTTTATGGTTGTCAAATGTTTGCGTGCTAACGGAGCACAGACGCTGCCTCTGCTACCGCACTACCACCGAATCTTACTGCTGCCTTCTCACCCTGATGCCGCTGCTCCGTCAGAATCCCCCCCATGTCTCCCGAGGGACTTTCCTCCTCATCGACACTGAACTCTGTGTCTATTTTCGACCCTGTCTCCTCCCTTGCTCTTGTAGTTTTCTTTTCCTGTGGTCTCCATGACATGGTTATGTTCAAATGATTTGACTGTCGTGGGGTTCCTGCTGTTCCTTGTTCATGGGGACCATCTTCTCTCTTCCCCCGAGTGTTAGTGTGCCCCATGCTGCTCTCCCATGACCCTGGCAGCCTCTTTTCCCTCCAAGCTTCTAACTTCATACTACTTGATCAGAAATATCAGTTTTAGTCCATAACTCCCTTTAAGTCTTGGTTGTATACAGCTGGTTAAGCATGTCAATTTTGGAGGTCTCCAGCACCCATCGGATTTGTATTCCAAAATTAAGTCCCTAGTGTTTCTTTTCAGCCTTGCTGTTCTTCCTATGGTCCATTACCGATGAATGGTGACACCATTAACCCCGTGATCCAAACCACAACCCTAGATCCTGGCACCTTACCTTATTCTATGAACCCAGACATCAGCAGTGCCCCAGGGATTCTTTCTCTTTAAAACGTCTCTTAGTAGTACTCTCTGCCTTCTTTACTATTACAGATTAGACTCCCTGAAGTAAAAGCTAACACAAACATTTAAGTGTGAGTGCTTTGCTTTGGAGAGAATCCCCATCAAATCACTAAGGGAGAGAAAAGAGACCGAAGGAACAGCAGCCAATAAAGCATGGATTTCCAAACATGCTACCATTGTGAGTAACTAGAGTTTACTCCAAAAAAAAAGACAGAAACCCAAATAAGCCAAGAGCCTTTCCGTGGGTCTCTTTCCACCTCGGAATATAGATCCAATGCCTCTTCCTGGCACATGCAGGTGTCATGATATGCCGCTGCCTGCCTCTCCCACACATCAGTGTGGGACCCCCATGCCTGCTGGGAGCTCACTTATAACATCCGATGACCAGCTTCCTCACCTAACCAGGCTGCTATTCCAAAACCTTATATCTTTTCAGACTGTTGGTTACATCTGCTTTGGCGGAGTGTAGACAAGGTTCAGCTCAACAGATGCCTCATCTATAATACTTCTCATCATCCTCGAGGTAAAATTTCAGAGATCCTAGAGATGTCCATTTGAGGAGCCATATACTTTTCTATTTACTTGTCCTCCTCTCCCACTAGATGGCGACTCTTTCAGAGGAAGGCCAGGGTGGGGCTGTCCCCTCAATGGCACAGGTCCTGACAATGTCTGCACCGTGCCTGACGTTTGTGAGCCTGGGGTGGTGCGGACCTGCGGAGCGCAGCAGAGACAATGTGATTTTATTTGATCTTGAAGCTTCTAGCGAGTGGTAGGTGAGTGTGTGCGAGCATGGATGCACAGAAGGAGGATAATTAAATGTCTGATGCAATTTAGCACGATTCCTTTCCTGTTATTGTTCTGGTTTTGTTCTCTGAATGGATAGCATGCCTTTGGCCCAAGCCCCGTGTTAAGCATTTCTGATGGTTTTGGCAGGTTTCCTGATGAGGTACCAGATGCACAGGTAACAGGATAGGCACTGCCAGCTTAGATCCACGGAGAAATTAGGCAGCTTATAAAATCCACACCTTAAAAATGACAGAAGCTGGTATTCCATTCCTTAGGAGAGGATTTTCAGTATATGTGTATGTTTACAAAGGGACAGAGGAAAACTGCTTAAAAACAGGACAAGTAACACGTAGTTATGATACACCGAGATATCATATCTTTGACTGGAAAGTGAAGCTGGCTATGGGCTATGTTTCTAACTACATCACTGTTCCCCGCGTGCATACTTCTCACACCCCTCCACCGCAACAGCAGACACAGATACTGCCCTCCACCGAATAACCAAATAACATTTTGGGAACCACAGACTTTCCGTCGATAAAAGGCTTGGACCCAGGGAACAAAAAGTGCCTGGACTGAGCCCCTCGGCCTCCTCACCAGCACTGGGTCTCATCTCCTCCCGGGATGAATCCCCCATGAATTCTAATTATAGGAGAGGGATAACAACCAGCAGGAAGGAGACATTTTATTTTTATATCTGCTGCCAGTAGATTGCTATTCGCATTGCTCTAGGAAAAATAATGTGTTTACAAATGTATCATTATACAGCAGATCTTAAATTGCACAACTATTAGCTGTTACTATTGACTATTGTCAGAGCAGCACCGCTGTCTGGGAAAGGTCAGGCCTTTCATTTGTGTTTTTTCATGTGATGAATAACAAATAATGAGCCACGGAATTTATCGGCTGCTGAGATTTCTCTCTTATATCTGCAGACTAGTTACTGGGTTTATACTTTCTTGGCCAGCATCAGACAAATTGGTTCAGATTTATTTCATTTTTTAATCCCAGAAAGGAAACCCTGATTGGGGAAATTACGGCTCGGAAGACCAACCACAAGCACATTATGTTACCTGCACACCTACTTGCATGCTATTTCCTGCCCTTAGCCAAGAGCTGAAAGGTATGTTGGCTCTGATAACAGGAGTCCAGGTGATTGATGAACCCAAGAGGTGTCAAATGACAGCCGCTTCCGTGCGCACACGTGTCAGGGCTCAAGTGGGTCGGAAGGCTGAGAACAGAAATGCGATACTTTCTCCACTTAGCAGTTCACTGGCTGAAGAAAGGTGTTAGCCCAAAGCAGGAGAAGAGAAATATCCACCTTAACGCTCTGCCACTGACCCTTCCCCTCCCAGCAAAACATCACGACCCTGTGGCAGGTCCAAGCAAAAACATCCTTGGCAGATAATCACCTCCTCGCTAGGCAAGCGCACGTGAATTATACCGGCGGCTTCCAGGAGCCGCACCAGGACACTGAGCCCTACTTCCCAGCTGTGGGTCTGGATGTGGGTAATCAGGTTGTGAGAGGGCACTAAATCTTCAGGAGGCCATGGGCTCCACGGAAAAACAAAACAGATAATTCTAAGGTTTCAGCAGAAAAGATCTTTGGAAAAGAAAATATAGGTGAAAATAAAATGGTCTTGTTGCAAGAATTAAATGCAAATGTGTTACATGCTAAATGACCACTTAAGTCCACTTCTTTTCCTCTTCCTCCTCCTCCTCCTCCTTCTTCTTCCTTTTCTCTTCTTCTCCTTTTCCTTCCCCTTCCCCTTCCTCTCCTCCTCTTCCTTTTCTCCTCCTCCTCCTCCACCTTCTTCTTCTTCTTCTTCATCTTTTTCTTCTTCTTCTTCTTCTTCTTCTTCTTCTTCTTCTTCTTCTTCTTCCTTTTCTTCTTCTTCCTCTTCTTCTTCATCTTCTCCGTCTTCTCCTTCTCCTTCTTCTCCTTCTTCTCCTTTTTCTCCTCCTCTTTTTCCTCTTCTTCCTCTCCTTCTTCTCCTTCCTCTCCTTCCTCTCCGTCTTCTTCCTCTTCTTCCTCTTCTTCTTAGTCTTCTTCTGGCTGAGGAGGAAAAATTCATCATAAATGTGGAAAACGTACAGACAAAACTGGGATTGCAGATCAGTGTGTTAATTATGTGCCAGTGATGATACTAAGACAATTTGCTGTCAGAGAGTGGGAAAATCAAACTGGATTTGTACATAAACCCTACAAAAAAGTCATTTTATGGTAGATTAAAGCATTTAAAGAAAGGCACATGGGTGGCTCAGGTGGTTAAGCGTCCAACTATTGATTTCAGCTGAGGTCATGATCTCATGCTTCGTGGGTTTGAGCCCCACGTTGGGTTCCATGATGACTGTGTGGAGCCTGCTTGGGATTCTCTGCCCCTCCCTCACTCATGCTTTCTCTCACTCTCAAAAATAAATAAATAAACTTTAAAAAAAAGAAAAAAGAAAAACTTTAAAATATTAGAAGAAGTTATAGGACATATCTTTATAAGTTGGGGAAATAGTTGTTAAATATTACACAACAAACCACAGTGAGATATCACTTTACACCTGGTAATGGCTAAAATCAAAAACACAAGAAATAACAAGTGTTGGCGAGGACATGGAGAAAAAGAACCCTTGTGCACTGTTGGTGGGAATGTAAACTGGCGAAACCCCTGTGGAAAACAGTATGGAATTTCCTCAAAAACTTAAAAATAGAAATATCATATCATCCAGTAATTCCACTACTGGGTATTTACCCAAATAATACAAAAACACTAATTCAAAAAGACATTTGCATCCCAGTGTTTATTGCAGCATTATTTACACTAGCCAAGAAATGGAAGCAACCCAAGTGTCCATCGATAAATGAGTGAATAAAGAACATGTGGCATGTATATACAATGGGCTATAACTCGGCCATTAAAAAAAATGAAATCTTGCCATTTGGAATACGGATGGCGCTAGAGGTTATAATGCTGAGGGAAATAATCAGACAGGGAAAGACTAATACCACACAGTTTCACCCATATGTGGAATTTAAGAAAGAAAACAAATGAAGAAAGAAAGGGGAAAAGAGGCAAACAAAACACTCTTAAGTACAGAGAACAATTTGATGCCAAGAAATGTATAGAATTCTTAAGTCATTATATTGTACACCTGAAATTAATTCTAAACATATTACACACAGAGACTGATAAATTCAGCTTCACGAATGCTAAAAAGTAGGTTTGTATCTAAATATACCCTAAGAAAATGAAAAGATAGCACTCACTTTTAGGGAAGATATTGACAACGTGTATGAGTCAAGAGAGGAAACCACACGCTGCGCTGTAGACAGCAGTACAATAGGTCAGTAAGAAAAGCTAACCAGCGCAATAGAAAAAGGAGTGGGAAGTACGAGTAAACAGGCAGCACCCGGGAAAGGAAACCATCTGAAGTATAAAGTAAACATATGAGGAAAATGTCAACGTCAAAAGTAACAATCTTTGCAAAACGAGAATTCATTTCTCACAAATTAAAATATTAAACGTTATCAAGAATGTGGGGCAAAATTATTTGCATCATTGATGATCATACGACTTTATACAGTTACATTGGAGATTCACTCGGCAATGCTAACTTACGTTGAAGACGACAAATACCAGAGAACCCAGGAAATCTGTTCCAGAATCTTAGTGCTTCGGGGAAATCCTTTCACATACTCACAAATGAGCATGTATAGCGAATGTTCATGTGGACGTTTTCCCATGGAAATGACAAAAATGCTAACAAGAGTACACATTTTGTGATATTTTCACAAAATGGAATGGTATACCAAAAGTTTTTATCAGTTTTATAAGGTTTTAAAATATATACAATTATATACTGTTTAATGATACATGCATTTTTAAATAAAACTATAAAATGTGTAGATATGATAAACACCAAATTCCAAAAGTTATTTTTCTCAGGGAAAAGGGATCGGAGAATATGATCGGGAGGGTATATGCTTGGGGTCTCTGGCCATACTGATGATATTCAATTTTTGAAGGTAGAAATTCTATTCTTCTGTCCGCTGCTTTATATGTATGTTTCATAATAAAATTTTAAAAATAATAAAAGAAGATGGCAGCTACACTTGAGGTGAGGACAGCATAACACAGACTTGTTGAATCACTTTGTTGTACACCTGAAACTAATGTAAAATTGTGTGTCAACCATACTTCAATAGCAAAGAGATGAAAAGTTATTAAAAAAATGAAAGAAACTTTTCCTCAAAGCAAACACAGATCTCTTGACCTCTGATAATGGAAATCAGTGCAAAGCAATCTGTTAAAATATGGTGCCCAGGCTTGGAATAAGCACTGGTTCCTACAAGAAAACCAGGTCTCCAGGGGAATAAAAAAGGCATTCATGGACAATGGCTTCATTTGACTTGTAGGCGGAGATTTCTTGTCACACTGTCACTATCACGATGTCCCACCTATTTTTCCCCCAAATCCCTGACTTCTCATTGGTCCGTTAATGTACTCTCATTACCTTGCATGATGAAACGAAAAATAAAATTTCCCTTATTTGGAAATGTCTTTTATGCAAGTGGGGGATCCCATATATAATCTGCAAGTATATGGTAGCTATATATTCTGATCTATGACATTCCAAATGCCAAACTCCACATCTCATAACTTTAGAGCCGATGACAATATGTGCAGAGAGGTGAAGATATGGATTTTCTTTTTTATAATGTTTATTTATTTATTTGGGGGGGGTGAGAGAGCATATGTGTTGGGGGAGGAGCAGAGAGTGAGAGACAGAGAGAGTTTCAAGCAGGCTCCACAAGGTCAACACAGAGCCTGACGCGGGGCTCCATGTCACGAACCGTGAGCTGAAATCAAGAATTGGACACTGAAGGGGCGCCTGGGTGGCTCAGTCGGTTAAGCCTCCGGCTTCGGCTCAAGTCATGATCTCACACGGTTTTTTGGGTTCGAGCCCCGCATCGGGCGCTGTGCTGACAGCTAGCTCGGAGCCTGGGGCCTGCTTCAGATTCTGTGTCTCCCTCTCTCTCTGACCCTCCCCTGCTCGCGCTGTCTCTCTCTGTCTCTCAAAAATAAGTAAAAAAAAAAAAAAAAGAATTGGACACCTGAGGACGCCTGGGTGGCTCAGTCAGTTGGGCATCCGACTTTGGCTCAGGTCATGACCTCATTGTCCATGGGTTCAAGTCCTGCGTCTCTGCTGACAGCTCAGAGCCTGAAGCCTGCTTTAGATTCTGTGTCTCCCTCTCTCTCTGCCCCTCCCTCACTTGCACTCTGTCTCTCTCATTCTCTCAAAAATAAATAAACATTAAAAAAAAAAAAGAATTGGACACTTAACTGACTGAGCCACCCAGGTGCCCCAAAGACATGGATTTGCCACTAAGCCATGCTGTGCATAACTGCCCATGACACCATAGTCCTAACCACGATAGCACGCAGCGTGATAGCAATGCGGGCTAAGGACGTCCTGAGCATCCAAGCTTCACACTCACTGAGTCTAATCTTTGACCAACTCTCAAAGACAGCTCTTCTAACGTATTTTCCAGAAAAGGAAAGTGAGCCACGTAGATCATAGATCATGCTGCGTCCCCAGAACACACTTCTACGAAGTGGAGGAACTGAGAGGGATCTGCAGGTCACAGCCCCAAAGCTCTTTGACCATGACAAGTGGCTTTTCTCATCGGCTGCTTTCCTTAATTAAATCTTGTTCAGTTCAATTCAAGTCAAGAAGCATTCCTGGAACACTTCCTGCGTGCGAGGCTCGGCTCTGCCTAGCGAAGCTGAGAGGCTGACCTCAGAGCGCATCCCGCGCAGAGCTCCCGTGGCAGACTGTGCAGCGGGACGATCGCACACACGGGGGAAGGTTACACTATTGTCCTCAATTCTTCACTCCCTCCCTGTAAGAGGATCATATATCCCCACGTGTCACCGCCACCGGCCGTACCCTCCTCTTCGGAAGCCACGGGACCGTGCGGGACACGCTTTGGCCACTGAGCAGGACCTAAATGGACATGACCTACCACAGATGAGCAGGAGCTTAGAGAGGCAGAGATTTCCACCGGATTCCGATCGAGCCGCTGGCGCAGTGAGCCGGGCAGCAGTGCCCAGCAGGACCCACGTGTCCGTGGTCATCCACAGCCGCCGCATTCGTGACGTGGAGGAGAAATAAATCCCGCCGTGATGGGGAACCGAGACCTGGGTGTTACGGCTTCCGTGGCACACCTGGCTACTCCACATGAGCGTGGCTGTGCACATGCATGTGCATGGATGCACACACACGCGTACACACATATAGGGACACACGCCCACGCATGCACACATGTATACACACATGCAGGGACACACATACAAGGATGTACACACATGCACATGCACAGAGGCACGCGTGCACACACATGCTGGGACACACACATGTCCACACATGCACACATGCATGGATACACGCATGCATGCATGTACACACATGCAGGGACATATGTCCACAATACACACACCTGCACATATGTACACCTGTGTGCAGGGATATACATGCCTGCACAGATGCACAGGTGCACACACATGCAGGGACACACATGTCCACACATGCACATATGCATGGATGCACACACAGACAGAGGCACACACGTGTACACACACAGGGAAATACACACACATATCCACACAGGCACACATGTATGGATGCTCACACATGCACACACTCATGCACAAGCACTTACACACATGCGTGGATGCCCACACGTGGACAAATGCACAACACACATGCACACATGCGCACGCATGTAGGGATACACATGTGCCAATATGTACACAGATGTGCACACGTGTGCACGCACACATGCACACACATATGCATAGCACTTGCACACATGAGGTAAAGCGAAGTGTGCATCAGGAAAAGTTTCAAGGAAGAGGCAACATTTGGGCTGGAGATTGAAGGGTTTGCCCAGTATTCACGCTTCTCCACTTAAATGTAACAGCTGCTTTTGTCTTCTGATCCTGACTCCGCTCATCCTTCTGCTTGGATTGTCCCTCCTGCAGGTTCCCAAGCCTGGGTTGAAGCCCACGCTCCCTTCTGGTGTCCCCAGACCCCGGTGACCACATGCCCCGGGCCACGTGGGGAACTCACAAAGCCAAGATGCCACCCGTGTTCAGATTAGGAAAATGAAAAGCCTGACTCTGCTCAGCAAGTGGGACAAACACTAGCGGGGTGGGGGCGGGGTTACCACGAGTACATTCTTCGTACACAAGAGCAACATAACCTGGAAGTATTCCCAATCTCTCCATGTGCTCTTGTTTATTAAACCATAACCGTCTTTGCTAGTATTACTCAGGAAGAAATGGAGGCGTCTGTAGACTTGCACACTTCCTCCAGCTCCCGGTGTGTCCCACAGACAGCACACTCCACACCAGTTCCTGCAGCTCCAGATGAGCTTGATGACTCAGGGGAGGCCTGGAATGTGAGATGCTGGTGATGTTTCTCTGAACTGCGCTGGGTTTGGGTCAGCTGGCCTGGCTGTGGCACATGCTCTGCCCAAGACATCGGGGTGGGGGGCAGTTGCTCTCATGAAACTGTAGGCAGAGTGGACAACACACTTGTGGTAGAGAGAATGCTCTGGCACCCAAGCATTATCCATGCAACTATGAATTCACTTTAGATTCCTCATTGAGCATCTTTTTTTAAACATAAAATTAATTGTCAAATTGGCTTCCATACAACACCCAGTGCTCATCCCAACAAGCTCCTTCCTCCATGCCCATCACCCACTTTGCCCTCTCTCCCAGCCCCATCAACCCTCAGTTTGTTCTCTGTATTTAAGAGTCTCTTATGGTTTGCCTCCCTCCCTGTTTATAACTTTTTTCCCCTTCCCCTCCCCCATGGTCTTTTGTTAAGTTTCTCAAGATCCACATATGAGTGAAAACATATGGTGTCTGTCCTTCTCTGACTGACGTATTTCACTCAGCATAATACCCTCCAGTTCCATCCGCGTTGCTGCAGGATTTCATTCTTTCTCATGGCCGTGTAGTATGCCATTGTATAGATAAACCACATCTTCTTGATCCATTCGTCAATTGATGGACATTTACGCCCTTTCCATGATTTGGCTATTGTGAAAGTGCTGCTATGAACACTGGGGTACACGTGCCCCCAGGCATCAGCACTCCTGTATCCCTTGGGTAAATTCCTAACAGTGCTATCGTTGGGTTATACAGCAGTTCTATTGTTAATTTTTTGAGGAACGTCCACACTGTTTTCCAGAACGTTAGCACCGGTTTGCATTCTCACCAACAGTGCAAGAGGGTACCCGTTTCTCCACATCCTCGCCAGCATCTATCTTGATAAAAAGCAGTGCCCACCAAAGCCAGCATGGTAATATTGGTTTAGGGTCACCGGCAACCACAACCAAGGTCTGGAATATCATAGAGCGCAGTTAACGGGATTTGTACAACACAGGCTGCAAAGTCAGGTGTGCACATGCAGCCCTTAGCATTCAAGGGAACATCTCTGATCCATGTCTTCTCCCCCAGAATGCCCCAACTAAATCCGTAACCCAACTGAATTGTGCCTTCAGACTTGGCCACCTTTTGATTGTAGATTTGACCACAGACTCCCCTATTCCCCACAACCTACCATTAGGAAGAAACTGATCTCTGAAAACTAACTTTCAGAGAACTGATGAAAAAGAGTCAGAGTGTGTTCAGCTGAGTCAGGAAATATATGTGGCAAATAAGAGTAGACTGGTCTTTGAAGAATGTTCTCTGCATGCTTTATGGGCCCTCTCTCAACAGACACTGTGTGTGGTGGTAGCTGGTTTCTGTGGTTAGCCCCCCAAGGCTGTGACTCCCAGAAAACAGTGACGAGTCTATAGGCATTCAGTGAGACTTCAATAAATGAATTAATGATAGTGATGAGGCGGCTAGAAGCAGAGGAATGATCCAGAAACAGGTTTTCATTTGTTGTTTTTTTTTTGTAGACGTTTCTTTTCAACAGAGTAGATTTTTCATATGTATGATAAGACCTTATAACACACTTGTTAACAGCACAGGATTTTGAATCAGATGGGGCTCTATTTTTAATTTTTCTCTGTTATTTGTGGCTTAGAGCCTTTGACAAGTTACTTAGCCTCTCAGAATCTCAATGCCATTATCGGTAAATTGGGGAAGAATTACCTAGACGTTTCAGTTCAGTCATGTGGTGCAGTGTTTACCTGACCGGATCTGGCACGCAGGGGCGTGTGTTCAATGGCACTTTGTGCATGTGTTTGTGTGTTTTGAAAAGTAGGGGATTGTTTCATGATAGAAAAGGGAGGGATTACATTTAAAGCAATTGGTAACAAATGTAGAATTTTTAGTGGTCAGGGGTGAGTGGAGGGAGGTGGATTGGAAATAACAGAATCAAGAGCTAGATGTGGAATCCCCACAGCACAGGGAGGTGGAATCCCCACAGCACATCTCAAACAAGTGCTCAGGTTGCCATGAGAACCCTGACTGCAATGGTGGACCAGACACAAGACTGAAGGAGGAACACCCTATCCCAAGGGCCACGTAGCCATGTAATTAATGGGGAAGAACCTTTTTCTGACCAAATATGTCTGTAAATACTCCCATCTTAGTCTCTGTGGTTTCGTACCTGCTTCCTTGTCCTCACCTCACTATACCGCAACAGGAGAAAAGATGTCCTAAACCACTTTGTTCACTGGAAAGGCAATCGCGTGCTTTTGAAATAGTACATAAGGCATCGGGTGTCTGAGGAAACCTGGCCCAGGTGTGTGTAGGCTTGTATGTGTGCACCTGTGTCTGAACCCACAGGCGTCGCCCCCTGCAAAGAACTGCTACTTCACTAGGAAGCAATGAGAACGCACGTGTAGACACATCCCTACATCGCACATTTGCGCATAAGGTCAACTCAGAGAAAAAGAGGCAGGGCCCCTATTTCGGGACAAATTATGTCTCCTTTTATTTTGCCGGTAAGTTTCATGAAAATCTCATTTCAATTTAGCATGATTCATTAATGCCGCAGCATAATACCACTAAGTCCTTCCAGAATATTTTGACGGTTACACTCAGTTGAAAATTTTTCTAAACATGGGGTCTCAAATTAAACGCATGTATGACACCCAGCTCATCCCCAGACACGGCGGTTTCTCACTGATTGCGTTTACAGTATTGCCTTTTTCCTCTGTAACTTCTCGTCTTAATGTATTTTCTGACGCAAGCACCCCAGACGCCCTAAAACAGCAGAAAAAGCGGTTGTCATAAATGGCGGTACAGATGCGCAGGGTGACTCTGTAGCGCCATCTAGAGTATTTTGAGATAATGACAATCTAAGAAGCAAAATATAGATTTCCTGTCCCATAGATTTAGTGAGATTTAGGGAGATCTGAGGGGAAATAACTGTAATTTCTCCTTACACCTCATCAGTTTAACCCTAAATTAATTGAACTTGTGGCATCACGAATACTTTCACTCTTACATCTTATCATTTCCCAGACACATCTCGACTCTGCCAACAGGCCGCGAAGATCTCCGGGAAGGGACTGGGGTCCCGTAGTGCCTATTTTTACTATGCGAAATTCAGTCCTAGGCATCAATTTTGTATTATATGTTCTGGGACAGGGGATTTAAAAACATCACATCAACTAGGATCGCATTAAATACAGGAAAAGATTCAGCTGCCCCTGTAAGCAAATGCATCCGCAAGGAAATCTATGTTTTGAGTCCAAAGTAAAATGGGCTCAAGAAGGGTAAAGGAAGGGAAGAAATACAAAGCGTCTATTCTTTTTCCCGTGCGCTTCCCTTGTTCCCCTAAAACCCACTTATTTATCTCAGGCAAGTTGGGCGTCTGTGCCATGTGTCTGCCTTTCATGAGTATCTTCTTTATGCCGAGCGTTGCCCAAAGCGATCAGTGGTCCCCCGTTTCCTCTGAATTAATGCCATTGATAAGCCGTAAAAGGGAGAAATGTTGGCAACATGTGATTATGGATGAAATGATGCAATTTCAGGGTCCGTTCTGCGGAAAGCAGATTCTTGTGAAGAATCTGACAAGTGGACCCGAATGGAAGGGAAGGAAGGGGGCACTACTGCAGCCCCGGCCGGGGCCCCGCGATCCCGGGGCTCTGCTGCCACCTGCCGGCCGCGAGGGGAACCGAGCCTGAGCGCGCGCCCACGCGGGTTCAGCCGCTGCCTCCTTAGGACAGTTCTTAGTTTAGGTGGCAGCTTAGGGTCAGCTCCCAGACCTGCCAATGAACCCTCTTTTTGCTATTCTTGTGCGGCCCAACTGCAGACACGCCAAACACTCGCAGGAACGCTGGGAACTGTATTCTGAGCACAAGTGGCGTGTTGTACTTTCAAAGTGCCTTGGTGCTTTTATATTTCAAGAATGTAACTGGTAAATTTAAACGATGTGTGCATGACAGCAAGGCAGAACTAGGGGAGAGAGTGGGTGATAACTTTGATTTTAGATTGTTACCTTACGATTTATTGTCTGCCGCATGCAGTAAATAAATGCACACTTTGCGTTTTGGTAGGAGCACTATTTGGTTAAAACCCGAGGACTGTGTGCAGTCGCCCTGAGTGTGAGCGTGTACATCACATCACCATTCCGCAGTGAGGCGCTTACCCCTTCCCTTCTCCCTTCCAAATCTTGAAGGTGCTGAAAATAAATTTGATGCAGTTCTTTTTTTTTCTTTTTCTTCTTTTTTCCAAATTGACTCGGTATTTGATTTCTCCCCCCCCCCCCACCAAGACTCCCTGCTGCTTGGGGCACTAGGTCGAGATGAGATTTCTGTCGTGCATTAAGCTAATTTGGATTGTGAAAAAGTACAAGACAAGGAAGTCGATTTAGAGAGCAGATACCCTGAGATGGGCATGTGGGATAGTTAATTAGCGCTGCCTTAAGCATGGCACCGAAGGGGGCAGGGCTGTCGGTGCACTGGTCAGGATGTTGGGCACCGGGGAGCCCCGGCCACAGCCTTGCCCTGCTGTGTTGCTCCATCTCCCCCCAGAAGAAATGGAAACAGCGCATGAGAAATGGAAACAGCGCATGTGTAACAACACATACACAACAAGGCATGTGTAACAAGAGCACGGAAAACCTCAGGACGGTTGGCAAGGCAGTAGACTGATTACAGTGGGGGATGCTGTTTCCTGAGCTGCATTTACAGCTGGACTAGGAGGAGAAATGAATATATTTGAGGCCTTCCGATGGAAGTGGCTGCGACCACTAGGTAGGGTGAGCTGAGAGTACTAACTCTGAAGGGCTCGGATAACCACACTGCTTTTCTCCATGTGAAAGAAAAGCGGGTGGTAAGTGCTCCTCTAGGAAATAATGTTTTCTAAGTGTATGAATACCTACAGGTCAAATCTTCCTCGTTACTGGTATTGCCACCACATCTCCAGTAACAGATTTAGCGGCTTCCTTCTTTACTTTGTTTCTTTGTCTTGTTTGTAATTCCCTAGATTGTTGGGATAATTAATAAATAAATACTTAAATACAAAAAAAGTAAATAAACATTTATACTGGGACAGGATAAATATATTCTTTCTTTGTCATCCCAATAAAACGAATTAAATACAACATCGCAAAAAATTCACATATTTCTAAAATTAATGTCATAAAAGTAGGTGACGCCAGCGGCACATCTTTTGTATGAGAAACAGATGGGATTTGATCACAGAACGTCCTGCGAGGCTGGGACACCAAGACGCGTGGACACTTCTGGTCACCAGCAAGGATGGAAGGACATGGAAGAGAGCCAGTTGGCCAAAACGGCCCAGCAAAGCTGTTTGTACAATGAATGACCGATATGATGAATGCATCGGGCTTTCTTCCAGCTGAAGAGTTAAAGAGGAAAATTAAAGGGGGCAGGACTTAGTCATCACACCACCTTGTCCTGATCGAATAATTAAGCACTTGGCAAGGCTGCACGTTCGTGCAGGGGACACTGGGATGAGGTGCAGGATCCCAGTGCTACCTGGCGTCCCCGTGTTTGCGAACAGGCAGGGGGTGGCTGGGAACGGCCCCGCGAGCATCCATACTCAGATATGGACGATTCTGACTGCAGAAGAACTCCCGCAACGCTGTCTACACCTTCCAGAATGTAGCAGCCTCAGGTTTCTTTCTGGGCATCCCCAAAGTAGTTGCGTAAGACATATACCAGGGATAAAACAAATCCCACTCTGCTCTCTTCTCCTGGGGGCCACAGGGTTAAAGGCGACTCGGGGCAGGCAGGGTTGGAGAAAAGACACCACCTGGGTGTGATGGAAAGTGCAGGGTCCGTCACCAACCTCAGGAGAGGGGGTGCAGACCTGTCCCTCACTGACACGTGGCCCCAGGTGCATCGTTTTGTCTCTCTGTGCCCCAGTTTCTCAATCTATGGCAGGTTGGTGATGCCAGGGCCCCCTCGTGGGGCAGCTGTGAAGGGCACAGGAGCTACAACACAGGAAACATCTAGTAGTGCCATTGACTGATCTCATAACTATTATTTATTTACATTTGTCGAGCATCTGCCATAGGCCAGGCACAAGACAATACTGCTGCGATTCCTTTTTTTTTTTTTTAATGTTTATTTATATTTGAGAGAGAGAGAGAGAGAGAGAGCATGAGCAGGGGAGCGACAGAGAGAGGGAGACACAGAATCCAAAGCAGGCTCCAGGCTCTGAGCTGTCAGCACAGAGCCCGACGCCGGGCTCGAACCCACCAACCTCAAGATCATGACCTGAGCCGAAGTCAGACGCTTAACCGACTGAGCCGCCCACGCGTCCCAATACCAGTTATTCCTAACAACAACGTGGTGAGTTTGGTCTTGATTTCTCCACTTCGCAGATGAGGACTCGAGGCTGAGGTCAGTGAAAGCGCTCTGTCCAGGGTCACACGGGACAAGTGACAAGGTCCGTGTGTAGAGTGAGGACTCAGAAGCCAACCGTGCTATGTGATGCCGCCTGCACCATAGTGCAACAAAGTGGTGCCATGGAAGGCTTTCTCTTGAGAGCATGAGAGGTGGGAGCCGTGACTCCCCCTGGGGACAGACGACACCGGGCACTGTGGCTGACTCCTGGAACCTGTAAGATGCGGGGACGGCTGTCCAGGAACTGGAGGACGTGCCCGAGGTGGGGAAACAGGTGACGTCTGGAGAGAGGAAGGGGAGGTCAGTGCTGGACTGGTTTGGAAGGGCCGGCAGGAGAGTGTGCGACAGATGGAGTTGTGAAGGCTGCCTGAGGACAGATCTGGAGAGATCGGGAGGCCAGGCTGGGTTAGGATGTCAACCTCCCAGCTGCTGATCTTTCTCCTGCTGGGTCAGGGCTGCGTTCTGGCAATGGGGGGTAGGATTTCCTGCAGGGAAGGCAGTGACCGGTCACCAGAATATCGCAGCTGCAAGAAGCTTATGATGTGTGGTCCTGGAGGAAGGGAGGCCTGACCCACAGGCCTGTGAATCCTCTCCCCGTGGACCACTGACCTCCTGTGACCACCGCCCCCTCTCCCATGTATTGGCACCACTCACTCCCGTGAGGGGCTGTGAGCTGGAGACCCTATTCCTTCCATTATTCCCCCAAAAGCAGCAAGGAACAATGACAAGGATAGGGACTCCCGGCTTAGCCTTGTCATCTACGAGCCATGAAAGTTACTCAGCTTCTCAGAACCTCCTTTCCTCAGTAGTGAGAGGAAAACAACCTATGTAAGTGGCCAGGGGAGTGCGGTCTTCCCCTGAGGACAATGAAAATGAAATGCCCGTGTGGACCCTCTGCCGTCTCTCTCCCTGGGCTCCTGCCTGTGGTCACGTCCCCCACGTGCTCGCTGGCTGAGCCCCTCCTCTGCTCCTTCTGTCTCTTAGAGGAAAGCTGCAGGAGCTGCAGCAGAATGGGGCAGGACGGCCACCTACCTCCAGGCACACTCTAAAATGTGGTTCAAGACCCTCAAAGAGGAAGACACCAAGATGGGATCCCACCTCTCGCCGGTCAGAGTGGCTAAAATGAACAACTCAGGAAACAACAGATGCTGGCGAGGATATGGAGAAAGGGGAACCCTCTTGCATGGTTGGTGGGAATGCAAACTGGTACAGCCGCTCTGGAAAACAATATGGAGTTTCCACAAAAAATTAAAAAAGGAACTGCCCTACAACCCAGCAGCAGCACTCCTAGGAATTTATCCAAAGGCTACAAAAATGCTGATTTGAAGGGGCACGTGCACCCTAAAGTTTACAGCAGCACGATCAACAATAGACAAAGTATGGAAAGAGCCCAAATGTCCATTGATTGATGAATGGGTAAAGAAGACGTGGTTTATATATGCAATGGAATACTACTCAGCAATGAAAAAGAATGAAATCTTGCCATTTGCAACAATGTGGATGGAAGTTGAGGGTATTATGCGAAGTGAAATAAGTCAGTCAGAGAAAGACAGATATTGTGTGATTTCACGCATATGTGGAATTTGAGAAACACAACAGATGAGCATAAGGGAAGGGAAGGAAAATTAAGATTAAAACAGAGAGGGGGCACCTGGGCGACTCAGTCGGTTAAGAGTCCAACTTCAGCTCAGGTCATGATCTCATGGTTCATGAGTTCCAGCCCCGCGTCGGGCTCTGTGCTCACAGCTTGGAGCCTGTAACCTGCTTCAGATCTGTGTCTCCCTTTCTCTCTGCCTCTCTCCCCACTCACACTCTGTCTCTCAAAAATGAATAAATGTTAAAAAATTTTGTAAAAGATAAACACAGAGAGGGTGGCAAACCATAAGAGACTCTTAAATACAGAGAACAAACAAACAAATACAGAGGGTTGCCGGAGGGGAGGTGGGTAGGGGGATGGGCTGAACGGGTGATGGGCATTAAGAACGGCACTTGTTGGGGTGAGCCCTGGGTATTCTATGTAGGTGGTTAGTCACTGGGCTCTACTCCTGAAGCTAACACTACACTGTTTGTCAACTAAATTGAACAGAAATAAAAAGAAAAGGAAGGGATATTGGACATGGCCATCCAAGGAACAGGTGCTATGTTCTGTTCTTTTCATTTTCTTTGGACCATTTTTTTCTTTTCTCTCTCAAAATGAGAGCTATAATGCATACTAGGCTGTCTGATGTATGGGGGACACTAAATAAACACCAATATAAATAACCCTAAAAATATACCACAAACGAATCACAGGGTACACTGTTCGAGTCTTCCACTGTTCAGGTTTGAACAAAAGTATTAAGAAAGCATATGATTTTGTAAAACACAGCGTCCAAACTGTGGGACTACACTTTCTGTCTGTAGTGTTTTCATATGTAATTTATCAGAATTATAACACATGGCATGAGAGATATGCATAAAGAAGAAAATAACAATTGAAAATATCCTCATTTCCAGGTATAACATAGTTAGCAATTCAGGCTTTTGAACCACAGTGTTCTTCCCCATGAATATGTTCAGGGTGCTTACATGTGTGTTTATTTTTAAACCGTCATATAGATGAATTGTGTTCACTATTTTTCACTTAACATTATTATAACTGGCATTTCCTATGTTATGAAAATATATATAACCAATACCCAGTAACTCCCCCTGCTACAAAGAGGTGATATAATAAATGAAATTTTACATTAATATTTGTCCCCATGTCTGATTCTTCTAGTCTGGAATGCCAGCAGTAAAAATACTGGCATAAATATTAAGAATATCTGAACGATTTTGATACATGACCCAAAATACTTTAATAAAGGAATTTGAACTCACATAACAGTATAGAGAAGGACTAACTCATTCATTATATTTTTAAGTCTTTGCTAATTTCATTCGGCTAAAGTGGGGAGAGATGAGCAGCTGAGTTGTTTTCCCTGCTCTCCCAGATGGAGGAGAATAACAGGTCAGCAATATGGCCCCAGAGCCTAGAAGAAAGTTCTGGGCTGCACATCATTGATCTTGGAGATGCCAGGAAACAGAAGTGAGTTGAAGCCAGGAGCTTCTGGCCACCACACCCAGATTATGTACTCAGTCATGTTCTTTAATTCCCCCAAAGCTGAACAGAACATGACAGAAAGCGTCAAAGAGCAGCAAAAACACTATAATTGACCATGGCTACAATGCCACTGATGATGAAAACATCAATAATACGGTATTTCCACAACATATTAGGCTCCAGGCTACTCACATGCAAAATATTCACAGTAACGCATCACACATGGAGAGTGCTATAAACATTTCCGTTGAATCTACAAGGGACGGAGGCCCAAAACCATTGTCCAGCACACAAGTGTAGACACGAAACTGGCTCCCAGGTTGTCTTAATCCAAAACATGTACGCTTCTCCATCAAGTTAAGGCATATCCATAAAATAGTCATTGACCCAGAAGATATTGGCTGGAAAGCGCTAAAAAGACCCCTCGCCCTGTCCCGTTCAACCCCGTGCATGTACTAGGTTTATGGACGTATACCTCCCATAATTTCCTCCTCTTGTAGAAGGTGATAAATATTGTACCTATAAGTATATATGAGAATAAATATGTAAAAATAAATGAATAATATAATAAAACCTTAATAAGCATATATATTAATTATATATATATATACAATAAACATATATATGATACCTATAAATATTAATATACATGAACATATGAACACATCACATGTTTATATCACACATGCATAACTATGCCCTAATTTCAATTTTGTAAATTTCAACCTGTAGTTGAAAATCGAACAGCGATATTCCTAGACCCACATTTCATGAATCCCTGCCCAAGTTAAACATGTCAAAGGAAAATGCGAGTTACGGCTCCGATTCCATTCATATATGCCAGCTGTATGCTCACCCTGATCCTACCACTCCATCCAGATTACTAAGATGAGGAAAAGACACTTAATTCATGGCACTTAACTCATTCCCACCAAGCAGCCATGTGGAGCGCTCACATGGTTTCTGGTCTGGTGTGTATAAAACTTGGAAGTCACCACTCGTATCCCCATACCCAGAAAAAAAGCTGAACGAAATGCAAATCAACAGCTCTTTCCCTCTCTCTCAGAGAACTGTGGTCACAGGTGGCGTGGAAACTGGGAGGGACAGACCTACAGGCGCAGAGGACCACGACCCGCCCCAGCACACGTCCACGGGCAGAAGCCGTTCACAAGCATCAAGCAGGAACGTGTAAATTGAAACTGATGGAAGGATGGCAGTTCGGTGCAAAGGAGGCTGAGAGTTTAAAACTTGGGGGCCCCATATTTTCCTGAGTTTCACTGTCAGGAGCCTCCGGTATCCTCACAGTGAAGTTCTGTGAAAAAAACCCATGCCCCCTCCAGGGCGTGAGGGGAAGTGAGCGTGTCGAATAAGCCCAGGACTCTGGTCTCCTTCACAAGGTCTCCCCTCAGGGGAGACAGTTTTACCAGAGCCCTACTGCCTGGGGTTCTACTCACACCTAACTGATCCGGGGGAAGGTGAATACCAACTCAGTCTCATGGACAGACTGGGGCCTCACCTCCAGACTAGAATGTTCCTCCTTCTACCTCTTACCTCCAGCCAAAGGGGCTTCAGCAGAGTAATGGGGAATTGCAAGTTGCAGCCCCATTTCAGGAGGCTCGAGGACACCCAAAGGAAACAAGGGAGACAAAGCACAGAGACTAAAGGAAACATTAACCTCAGACACCACAGCTACTGCACATGGTAAACAGCCTGACTTCCAGCCACTTAGACATAAAGCCTCACACCAAAGGTCTTTCTTCGTTCCTTATATTCAATATAGCACGTCCGGCTTTCAACAACAAAAAAATCACAAGGCATGCCAAAAAGCAAAAAACACAATCTAAAGAGACAAACCAGGAATCAGAACCAGACTCAGTAATGGCAGACACTTTGGAATCATCAGACTGGGAATTCAAAGTAACTATAATTAATATCCTAGGACCTCTAATATGTAAGAACATATAGGTATGTGGGGCACCTGGGTGGCTCAGTCAGTTAAGCCTCCAACTCTCCATTTCCACGCAGGTCATGCTCTCGTGGTTTGTGAGTCTGAGCCCTTCACTGGCTTCGTGCTGACAGTGTAGAGTTAGGGATTCTCTCTCTCCCTCTCTCTCTCTGCCCCTCCCCTGTGGTTCTCTCTCTCTCTCTCTCTCTGTCTCTCTCTCTCTCTCTCTCTCTCCTTCTTTCTTTCTCTCTCTCTCTCTCAAATAAATTTTAAAAGATTTTTAAAAAGAGCTTATGGGTATTTAAGCAAGGAGATGGAAACTAAGGAAAAATCAGTTGGAAATCCTAGACATCAAGAATACTGTAACAGAAATGAGGAGCCTTTGATGACCTCATCAGTAGATGGTACATAGCTGAAGAAAGAACCAGTGACCTTGAAGATATGTTCATAGAAATGTCACGAACTGAAATGCAAAGAGATTTTAAAAATGAAAAATATGAACAGAAAATCCAAGAATGGTGGGCCAATTGCAAAAGGTGTAAAAACACATAATTGGAATAATAAGAAGGAGCAGGAGGAAGAGGAAGAAAGGAAGGAAGGAAGGAAGGAAAGAAAGAGAAAAAGAGGAATGGAGGGAGGGACAGCAGGAGGGAGGGAGGGAGGAAGGAAGGGAGGGAGAGGAAGAAATGAATTAATAATGGTGAAGAAGAATGGTAAATAATGGAAAAGTAATGACAGGCACCAAACCACACACCTAAGAAGCTCAGAGAACACCAAGCAAGATTAATACCATAAATCTATACTTGGTCATGTGACATTCAAACTGCAGAAATGAGAGAAAGAGAGTATCTTGGAAGAAGCCAGAGGGAAACGTGTTACTTACAGAGGAACAAGGTAAGAATTACACTAGACTTCTCTTAAGAAACCATGCAAGTGAGGAGAGACTTGTGTGGAATATTTAAAATATTCAGAGAAAAAGAAAAACACCAACCTTCTGTATTCAATGAAATTATCATTAAAAAATAAAGCGAGGGGCGCCTGGGTGACTCAGTCGGTTAAGCGGCCAACTTCGGCTCATATCATGATCTCAAAGTTCGTGAGCTTGAGCCCCATGTTGGGCAAGCTCTGATAGCTCAGAGCTTGGAGCTGCTTCAGATTCTGTGTCTCCCTGTCTCTCTGCCCCTTGCCTGCTCATGCTTTGTCTCTCACTGTCTCAAAAGTAAATACACATTAATTTTTTTAAATAAAGAGAAATGAAGACTTCCTCAGGAAAAAAAAAATTGAGTGACTGTGTCACCAGTAGACCTGTCTTGCAACAATAGGTAAAAGAAGTTTTATAGAGAAAGAGATGATGCAGGTCACTTACATCTATATAAAGAAAGGAAGAGCTTTAGATAAAGAATATATGAAGATAAAATAATATCTTCTATTTTTCTTATTCTGAAATGATTGAACAGATAGCAAGTGGTTCAAAATAATAATAGCAACAGTGTATTCAGTGTTTATAGCTTGTGGATAAGTGAAATGAATGACAAGAATGTTATAAGAAGTGGGAGGGAGGAACTAAAAATTCCTATTATAAAGTATTCCACTAACCATGAAACAATCTAGTGTTATTTGAAAGTAACTTGGATTATTTATCAAAGTATATTACAAACCACTAAAATAAGTTAAAAAAAAGTAAAATTGTCATGTTAAGAAAATAGAGAAAATAGAATCATATAAATACTCAGTTAAAGTTAGAGAAGGCAGAAAAAATGTGGAAGTCATAAAAAAATGAAGAAAAAGGCAATGAATAAAAAATTACAAATATGGTAGCTATTAATTCAAATGTACCAATAATCATTCTTAAATGTGAATGGTCTAAATATATAAATTAAAATGCAGAGTCGCACAGAGGACAACACACAAAAAAACCCACTTAAATATGAAGGTTCAGATTGGCTAAAAGTGAAGGGATAAGAAGTCTATACCATAGTAACACTAATCAAAAGAAAGCTGGAAAAGATATATTAACTTCAATCAAAGCAAATTTCAGAGCTAGGAAAATTGTCAGAAAAAAAGATGAGCATCAATTCTCCAAAAAGACATAAGAACCTTTAATGTGTATGCTCCTAACACCAGAGCATCAAAAGTGAGTCAAAATTGCAAAGAGAAATAGATGAATCTGCTATTATGGTTGAAGGTTTCAACACCCTTATATGAGTAATGGACAGACCCAGCAGGCAGAAAGTCAGTCAGGATATAATTGAATGGAATACTGCCATCAATCATATGGGTTTGGTTGACATTTCTAAGTGACTTCATTCAACAATAGAGCATACATTCCCTTCTGAAGCACATAGAGAACTTCAACAATATGGAACACATTCTGGGTAGTAAAACACATCTTCACAATTTTCTAAAAATAGGTATCATGAAGTATGCTTTCAGACAATGATGGAATTATCTGAAATCGTAACAGAAAGATGGTTAGAAAATCCCACATATTTGAAGACTAAACCAACACATATCTAAAAAACATGTTTGAGTTCAAGAAAATCTCAAAAGTAAAAAATGTTTTGAACTGTGGAAATGAAAGTATAACCAATAAAAATTTGTAAGATGCAAAAAAAAGCAGTCCTAGAGGGAAATGTACAGCCGTGAATGCATGAATTAGAAAAGTTGAATGGCATAAACTAAGTTGTCTAAGTGTTCATCTTAGATATAAATAATTAGAAACAAATAAGATCTAAATAAATAAGATCCAAATAAATGGAAATATATTCCATGTTCATGAATAGGAAGACTCATTATTGTCAGTTCTGCCCAACTTGGTCTTGAAGAGTCCGTGATATACAAATCTAATATCACAAAGTTACTTGGTGAGTATCGACAAACTGGCTCTAAGGTTTATTCCCAGAGGCAAAAGAAATGGAAAAGCCAACACAATATTGAAGGAGAAAATGAAAATCAGAGATCTGACACTATCTGACTTCAGTCTCACCAAACTTCAAGCCTGAGTAATCAAGACAGAGTGCTAGTGGGAAAATGATAGAAAGAGGTCAATGAAACAGAATAGAGAGACCAGAAATAGTCCCACACAAATATAGTCAACTGATCTTTTGACAAAGGAGCAATGACAATTCTTTGGAGAAAGGACAGTCTTTCAACAAATGCTGCTGAAACATCAGGGCATTCACATGAAAAAAATGTATCTAGACACTGACTTTACACTTTTTACAAAAAAATAACTCAAAATGGATTATAGACCTAAATATAAGACACAAAACTATAAAACCCCTAGAAAATAACATAAGAGAAAAAATAAAAGACCCTGAATTTCATGCAATTTTAAATAATCCTCAAAAGCATGACCTATAAAACATATTAATAAGTTGAACTTCATTAAAATTAAAAACTTCTGTCCTGCAAAAGACACTGTTAAGGGAATGAAGACAAGCCACGGATTAGGAGCAAATATTAGCAAAGCACATATCTAAGAAAGGGACTTGTATCCAAAATACACAAAATATACAAAGAACACTTGAAACTCAACAGTAAAAAGCCAAACAACCCAATTAATAAGTGCACAATACTTTGACCAGACACCTCACCAAAGAAGATATACAGAGAGCAAATCAGCATTTGAAAAATACTCAACATCATATGCCATTTTGGAATTGCAAATCAAAATAATGGTGAGATACAACTACTCACCTATTAGAATAGCTAAAATCCAGAGCATGGGCCTAAATACTGGCAAGGATGGGGTGCAAGAACTCTCACTGAGCGGTGATGGGAATGCAAAATGGAACAGTCTCTTTGGAAGATAGTCTGTCAATTTCTTACAAAGCTAACTTAGCCCTGCCATATAATCCAGTAATCACACCTCTAGATATCTACCCAAGTGAAAAAAAAGTATGTTCACACACAAACCTGCACATGACCCTTGACAGAAGCATTAATTGCCAGAGTTTGAAAGCAATCAAGGTGTTCATCCGTCAGTTAATGGATAATCAAATTGTGGTTCATTACAATAGAATGTTATTCAGGGATAAAAAAAGAAATGAGCTATCACTTACAAAAAGAAAAGAAAAGAAAAGAAAAGAAAGAAATGAGCTATCAAATCACAAAAAAAAACAACAACAGAGGAACCTTAAATTTATGATGCTAAGTGGAAGAAGCCAGTGTGAAAGGGCTACATAATTATATGATTCCTACTATATGACATTCTGGAAAAAGGTAAAAAGATCAGTGGTTGCCAAGGGTTGGGGGAAGAGAGAGGGATGAATAGATGGAGCACAGGTGTTTAGAGCAGTGAAACTATTCTGTACGACACCGTAATGGTGACTACATGACATTAGGCATTTGATAAAACCCATGGAATGTACAATTCAAAAGAGTCAACCCTAATCAAACTCTAGACTTTAGTTAATAATAATGTATCAGTATTGGTTTATGAATCATAACAAATGCACAACATGAACACAAGATGTTAATAATAAGGAACCTGAAGGCAGGGGGAGAGAGAGCATATGGGAATCCTCTTTAATTTATGGTCAATTTTTTCTGTAAGCCTAAAACTTCTGTATAAGTAAAATTTATTGGGGCACTTGGGTGGCTCAGTCAGTTAAGTATCCGACTTCGGCTCAGGTCACGATTTTGTGGTTTGTGAGTTCAAGCCCCATGTCGGGCTCTGTGCTGACAACTCAGAGCCCGGAGCCTGCTTCAGATCCTGTGTCGCCCTCTCTCTCTGTCTCTCCCCCACTCAGGTTCTGTCTCTCTGTTTCTCAAAAAGATATAAATATTAAAAATTTTAATTTAAAAATAAATTTTATTTTTTTAAATCCATGCAGATTAAGCTAATAGGAACCCACCCACCTATCCACCCATCCATCCACCCATCCATCCACCCATCCTCACATCCATCCATCCATCCATAGTTGCAGAACACCAACTACATGACTGTACTCAACTAGACCCTTTTTCATCTAGCAATGAAAAAGACAGAAGAGAACCCCACTCTCAAGAGTTTGCAAAAGAGAAAAATAAAGAGAATCCTGTCATGTCAAGAAGAAGGAAGTGCATTTTAAGAGGAGTCACAAGTAAAGGGCCAATTACTGTTTCGATTTAAAACTGACCAAAGAGTTGGGGCACCTGGGTGGCTCAGTTGGTTGAGCGTCCGGTTTCAGCTCAGGTCATGATCTCGGGGTTCATGGGTTCGAACCCCGCATCAGGCTCTGTGCTGACAGCTGTGTCTCCATCTCTCTCTGACCCTCCCCTGCTCATGCTGTCTCTCTCTCTCTCTCTCTCAAAAATAAATAAAATATTAAAAATTTTTAAAAAATAATTAAATAAATAAATATGACAAAAGATCTTTGAGTCATTTGAATGACATAGAGAAATGGGTGAGATAAACGTGTACCACCTTTTAGCATATCTCCAATATTTAATCTCTTTCATGAGACAAAGAAAAAAAAGTCTCTTCTTTGGAGTCAGCCTTCCCAATCACACGATTTAAATCTGAGGCTTGTTAAATGCATACCAATAAGTCAATGTCAATCATTAAATTAACAATATAGGAAAAACTAGAATAAGACCAAGAACTATACATTTGTGCTTTGATGTGAGATCAGTGTTCAGTATGATTTTTTTAACCCAGTGACCATAATTAGTGACTCATAACCTGGCACTTTCGTTTTTGTAATACTAGAATTGCTATTAAGTATTTTTAAAGACCAAAGATAACATAAATATCACCAGCTGAAAAAGGTAATCATTCTGAGTTCTGTTATCTAGAAGTCCTCATGAGGCCTTAAGTCTAGGCGAGACAACATATGGTAAGTACTTGTAAATCATAGAGAATACTCTGCATTTTCCTAGACTTAACCAAGGTGAAAGGAAATAAGGGGTGCCTGGGTGACTCAGTTCATTAAGCATCTGCCTCTTGATTTCAGCTCAGGTCATGATCACACAGTTGTGGGATCCAGCCCCATATTGGGCTCTAAGCTGACAGCACAGAGCCTCCTTGGGATTCTCTCTCCCTCCCCTTCCCCCACTCATGTGCACGTATCCACACGCTCTCTCACTTTCTCTCTCAAGGTAAAAATAAACTTTACCAAAAAAAAAAAAAAAAGGAAAGGAAATACAAAATTCAATGCAGAAGAAATACCCTGGGTGAATTTACCCTGAATAGACTGATACCAGAAAGACTGTATGTTAAAATGTTTTAAAACTTTCTCTTAAGTGGACAAAACAGGCAGCTATTTGTTTACTAAACTATATCCTTGACTTGATAGGCTTTGTCTAAAGTCCTCAGGGAATCTTTTTGTTTATATTAAAGTCATACCACAAATCTAAAAAAATACAATTCTGGAACGTGTGATGTAACTACCGGTCACACATACCTCTCCATGAATTGATCTACAAGTCTTTTCTGAGACAGAGTTGTGATTGAGTAAAGAGAGGAGACCATCCATTTCTGAATTTCTTATAAGGTCGCAGAGCACTAGGATGAGAGAGAGGGTGGTGAGTTTGCAAACTTTCCTTTTCCCCTGCCCAGACTCTGGCTTTCTTGTGGGGATAAATGGAACATAAAGATGGCAAACTCTACATTATGCTATTGAGGCCAGTGAAACTATGTCATACAGCTGCACTCTCTGTTAAGCATATAATAATCCAACGACAAATTGCCTGGATTATCTGGTACTATCTCTCGCTTTGAACATCCTCTGTCAGGATATGCAATGATGACAGAGATTATCTTTAAAGGATGGAAACAAGAAGATCATTTGGATCTAAAAGATAATGTTCCAGCCATTCCATTTCCTTGTGGATGAATTGATTTTCAGTTACCGAATTACAAGGGAGGAAGACTGATGGGGGTATTAGCTCACTGTCCTTGGAAAACCAAGACACTGGGCAGCGGTTGTTCTCTGTAGACAGTGAGCCATCTGCATGTGCCATGTTTGGGCTGGGGTGCACTCTGAGTGAGATGTTTTCAAATGTTAACACCGAGAAGCAGAGCTCTGCTTCTGTCGCCTGCTCCAACGGGCTTGCCTGGTCCATTCTGAATCGGGTAAACAGGAGCCCATGGACCAGCCTCATGGAACAGAACACTCAGCTCACAATGTGTTTCTGATAAATCTCTTAGTCTTAATCATCAAAAGCTACATTCTACTAATTAACAGTAAAATTATCAATGGGTGAGAAAATCTTCAACAAAACGGATTTATTCATGTGAAAACCATTATTGGCAAAATCAGCGTGGGATGCAAATACAGGCATGAAAGGAAACCACAGGGGACATTAAAGCTTAGCTACCTTTGGCAAAGGTGACAGGCTTGTCTTCTCTGATGGCGATTTAAGCCACCAACATGTATCTTCTGACAGAGTTGCGTCTGGATGCTACCGAGGGTGGGAATAATCGGGGACTCCACAGCAAGACTAGAGAGGGATTGTTACTTATCTTCCTCGCATAACCTTAGTGAAATGCCAAAGGTGTAAGGAACTTTCAAAGCCAGATTAGCCAAGAGAAAATGTTTCCAATGACTCTGCCTATTTCTAAGTAGCCCTGGGAGAAGCAGCCTTCCAATAATAGATCAATGTCCCATGCCACGTGGGACATCTTCCTGGATCTTTCTTAAGATTGGTTCCGTGATTTCAATTATAATGAAATGAACCTCATGGTCCTTTGTAAGGATTAACCTGTAGGCAGAATAAGTATATACAAGGCATTGTACAGAATACCTCTCAGTGTCTTTCCAACGTCTTCAGTGACTTGTACAGATATAGACAAGCATTGATAACCTGCGGTAACGTACCATTATAAATTTAGTAGAATTGGCTCTTGTGGACACTTATATGGATTTTTATCAATGAGATATACCAGAGCACTTTTGGGCAAGTTTCCGGTCCACTTTAGGACACTATGAGTATAGTCTTTCTTCTTGCAGACTGAGAGTGAAGAGGAAGAAAGGTATATTGTAATTGAGAAGTGTGTTATAATTGAAAGGATTTCAGTTCTAGGGTCAAAGACTTGCCTATTGTGTGTTCTTGAATTGATCACTTTACTCTTTTTAAAACCTTAGTTTTTCTCTTGAATGGATAACTTTACTTGCCCAAGGACGTCTGGGACAGGCTAGTTGTGATTCTCTTGGAAAGTACCAGAGACAGTATCTGACACATAATAGTCTTTAATAAATATTGGTTACCCACTTTTTGCCACAACTGATTTTCCTGTTTGCAAATTCCTGTTTTCACTTCTTGAAACACATTAGACTTCTTAAGCACATTCAGATTAGAATACAGAGCTATGGCACATATAGGAGAAGAAAAAGTTACATAAGGGGGAGCTCTCCTTATAAGAATAAGTTATGAAAAAAAATTTCCTCCCTAAAAGATTGCTCATTATCTATAAATGTTAATTGTTCCAGTTTCTAGAATGTCTTTAGAAATTTATTAATACATTCTAATATCAGATTGTTCTAATGGAAGGATGACCCTAGACTTCCAATTTTATCAAGTGATGATTAACCAATTAGTTCCCAAGAGGTTTTTTGCACACACACCCCAGCCATGATGAATGGAAATGGTGTTGTGAAATGGGCAGAAATCTTATGTGCAGCACTGCCCCCAAACCCAGTCTCAGCACTTTGCACCTACCAAATGTCAGCCTCTCGGGTTCTGTTTCTTGAACTGAGTATTCAAATTTTTGAAAATTCAATGATATGCACTTTATATTTCTATAAAAAATGTTTATAAAAAGACCCAGTAGCCACATTGAAGAGGCTCTCGTCAACCAAAATCGTCAGAATCTGAACATCAATAAGTATAAACCATCGTCGACTGAATGCCACAAATGTTTAAAAAGCACAAAAGTAAATGCATAAATAAGTTTTTTGGTCACCTTGTCAAGATACTAGGAAACTTATTCACTGGTTTGGAAACTAATAAAAAGAACTCAAACCCTTATTTTGCCTTCCTTTTATGAGCTTTACCACAGCATGACCAAATGCGACGAAAAGTTTGTCTTCATGGAAGTGTCCCAGCTAATTAATGAAGAATGAATAAATGAATAATGATTAGATTATCACCATTTTATGACACCTAGTGAAACTGTGGACCAAGGTTATAAACATCTTATGAACAGTTCTCATCACAGACGAAAGCTAACCATTCATGTTTCCGGATGGAAAGAAGCAGAAAACACCCTCTAAGAACTATTCTTGTCAAAATCTGATTTCAGATTAAGCCTTAAGATCTCACTACCAACTCACAAAAGATCAGAGAGGGGATTAATGTATCAAAGGGTATCACAGGGATGCAATGAGTGATTTTCTCGCAGAGTCCATTTGCAGAGGACCCGGTTTCATTGACAAATAAAATTGCCAGGAAAACATGACTTGGACATGCCTGTCAATTTCAGAAGCTCAATGACTGACCTTTATTTTGATACCAATTCCAAAAATAACTTTAAAAATGATGAGAAAATCACATATCAACCATACGGCTGTTAGTACTGCCATTTACTTTTATTGTTTTAGGTAAGATCGTAGTATTGTTCTATTCTTTCAGAGTCCTTATCTCTTAGAGGTACACACTAAAATATTTATGGATAAAATATATTGATGCCTTGCCTTTACCTCAAAATAATCTTGAAGATGGAGAAAATGCGTGTTTTTATTGTTTTGTATAGATGAACAAGACTACCCATGAGTTGATGATTTTCGGAACTATGTGATACGTAGTAACTTTGCCCTTCTTCTGTGTTTTTGAAATTTGTCATCATTAAAAACACTACAAAGAGCTGTTAATTCCTTCCAAAAATAAGAAAGAGACCCCTTAGCATCTGCCATGCTCTTTGTGATTTGGCTTTAGGTCGCAACAGTCGCCATTCCTCAGGCAACTTACACATTTACCATTTGCTTTGTTCACAAACATATCTGACTCCATGACTTTGCCCTGGTTCTATTCCAGAGAGGACGCCTGCTCTTTTACAGAGCTCACCTCCAATAATATTTATTTCCAGTAAGCCTCCTCCACACCCTGCAAGTAGTAATTGTTTATGCACTTAATTTGCTTAGCTCTTTATGTTATCCTTGGTTATAGTATTTGCCTCATCGCACTTTAATTTTATAGTCATATATATGCCTGCTTGAGTCTGAGCTCCCTGACAGTGGTGTGATTGCAGACATCACTGATTCAAGCATGTAGAGCAGCCATTCAAAGGTGCAGAATCAGTGTGAGCCATTTCCAGAATCAGTTTCCCTACCCTCAGACACCTGGTGTACCCCCAACAATACTACAGTATCCTGGGAGTTCCTGCCAAGGGTCTTCTGCTCTAAAGAGAGCTGGTCTCCATTATCAAATAAACGATAATACCCCTTTATATGATGGGTTACATGCTTCTGAAAACAGTTCTTGGAATGCATGCCAACAGCCTTTGAATTCTCACAACACTCTCAAAAAATCAATAGGAAAAGTACTAGCCTATTATAAAGATGAACCAGCAAAAAAAAAAAAACAAAAAAACAAAATGTGATACAAACTGGTAGAGTTTTATGGTGCTCGCTCTGTTCTAAAAGCAGCGCAGGTGAAGGAGTCTACCTCCGAGCAAGTGCTGGTATCTCAAAAGTTGGTCTGGAAATATTGTGCACTAGGGTTCCTGAGTTCCAATGTGCTTGTGACAAGACTTCTCTGCCTATGAGTGATACCCCAAATAGTTATTTGAAGCTGGTCCTTTAACTCTAGTGATATGGAGGCGTGCAGTCTTACCTCCAAAGTCTTTTCCTGGAGCCTATATTAAATTAGTCAAGGACTTGAGTCAAGGAGCAAAGTTAGAAAGCTTAGGTGTGGAATTCAAAGCATCTAACCATACATAAAATCAGAGTCGAGACAGAGATGGAGCAGCTCTGTGAGGGAAGCAGTTATCTGTCCTCATCAGCCCCATTATTCCTTCTGGGGAATTTAAGTCTCAATGCCACAGGTGATGTAAGTGACTCTGCTCGATTGAGTGATGGCACAATTGTAATACTGGATCATTTCTAAATACAGCTGCTGATAAATGTGTTCAATTTTATATATGATAGAGCCCCTTACTGATTATCAACGAACAAATATTCGATAAATGGGTTTGGGATAGAGATATCAATACATAATCCACTAAAGCGATCAAGTAAAGAAGTGAAACAATAAACATTTCTGCACTTCAGTGATCTAGTTCTAAATTTATTTTCTAAATAAGGGATATTTTCAGCTATAATTCACAGGCTATAATATCCATTTTGTCAAGTAAACAATGTGGCAGGAAGGGATGACCCATTAGTATGTTCTCACAGGTGTGCGACTGTCAACACTATTTCCTAACATTCCATCATCCCCCAAAGAAGTCCTGTACCTATTAGTTACCACCCCCGTTCTCCTCCCACCTCTAACACTAATCTATGTACTGTTTCTCTGGATATGGTTACTCTGAACATTTCATAGAAGTGGAGTCATACAATATTTGTTCTTTTGGGGCGCCTGGGTGGCTCAGTTGGTTGAGCGCCCTACTCTGGCTCCAGTGATGATCTCATGGTGCCTGGGTTCGAGCCCCACGTCAGGCTCTGTGCTGACAGCTCAGAGCCTGGAGCCTGCTTCAGATCTTGTGTCTCCCTCTCTCTCTGCCCCTCCCCCCCTCACACTCTGTCTCTCTCTCACGGAATAAATAAACATTAAAAATGTTTTTTCTTTTGTTTCTGATTTCTTTCACTTAGCACAATGCTTTTAAGGTTCATCCATGTTGTCGCATGCGCCAGCATTTCATTCACTTTTATGGCTAGATAACATTCCGTCTCATGGATATACCACATTTTATTTATCTATTCATAAGTTGATATACATTGGAGTTGTTTCTCCTTATCTATTATGTATCATGCCGCCATACATTCCTGTGCAGATATTTTGTGTGAATATATATTTTCAACTCTCTGGGGTAAACAGCCAGAGGTGGGACTGCTGGACTCCATGGTAAATGTATGTTTAATATTTTGAGGAACCCCCAAACTGGTTTCCAAAGTGTCTGCCCATTTTTCAATCCCATGAGCGGTGTCCGAGATGTCCGCTTTCTCCACATCCTCCCCAGTGCTTGCTGTTACCGCACATTGCGTTTTGGTTTTCAAAAAATTATAAACTGTTAAACTGAGGTATTTGACCATATTCCTCAGCACAATGAAGGATCTGAAATATAGTATGGGCTGTGACTAAAATGTATGTAGTGGCTGGTTTATAAATTTAAATACTGACTGTTAGAACGATAATTGTCACCTAATTTTTAGGAGGGTAACTATTTCTGATTTATATGATCTAGACATACAACATTTAAGCAAGAAGAAAGTCACTTTCAGAGGAGAAATAAAAATAATCCTGAGAGAAAATTGTGTGTGTGTGTGTGTATATACATATATATGGGTGAAAATTTACACAAATATTTAAAATAACTTTGTGAATCCTAAATCAAGAAATGCATGGCACATCTCCAATTCAATTTTTAAAATATTTGTCCAATACCTACTACTTGCTGAGAACTGGAGAAAAATTGAATCAGAGTACAGTATGCTTGACACAACTCAAACTTGAGTAAATTAATGCTCTCTATCAACACAGATGTATCAGTTGTATGATTTACATATGTGGGAAGTTGATATATAAAGAAATAAATCTGAATGTTAAACATCTAATTCACGATCATGGTTCATTTTAGAAAGTCAGGAGGGGACTACGGCTGATTGTATAATTGGAGCTATGAAGTTTACACAGATGATTTTAGCAGTTCTTTGCATTTATTATTCCTTAATCTGGATGATGGGTTCACTAATGTTCTTTATTTTATTTTTTTTATAACACGTTATACACCTGAATGTTTCCCAATGAAAATAAAATTAATAGGAAAAGTACTAGCCATTATAAAGGTGAACAACAAAAAGGACAAAATATGGTAGAATTTAAAGTATCACTGACTTGAGACTCCAAGACAAAATTTCGATTGCTATCATTCTGTGCAAATAAAGGCAATGCCAGGGAACGTTTACACTTCTTTTACTGGCACAGGTTCTGGAAATAAAAATAGAGCTGGCATGGCTACTTGAAGCAGCGATCTCATATCCTGGGAGTCTTAAGAGTAATAACTGGTCAATGTTGTTGGACCGTCCAAAGGATAATAGTACTAACTTCGGATGGTGTCAACTGGTTGTTTTCATTTTTTTCTAAGTTTTATTTATAAGAATTACATGATACATTTAAAATTGAAAGTCAGGCAAATATTTAATATAAAATTTGATGTGCGAATCTGGGTTAATTTTACCTGCCAGCATGCCTGAATCTCGAAACATCAGTAGTTTAACAAAATATAATTGTATTTGTCACTCATGCAAAGTCCAAATTAGGTAGAGCAGCTGTTTCTCGTGGCTCTGCCGTATGGCACATGCGGCCTCCAAGATCCTTGTGAGCAAGGAAGAGAGTTACAGAGAGGCCCTGGTCTTCACCACCATGGACTCTCACAGTCCACTGGCCAGAGCCACACAGAAGGTCCCTCACAGGAACTTGAAAAAGAAACAAGAGTACACGACTCTTTGGTGAGAATGTACTATCCCTCTCACAATTAGTGACTGGTTATTTTTAAAAATAGGGAGTGAAAGGAAATACTAATGGCAGGTTACTATAAAAAGATTTCCTTTCTCTTTACCTGAGGAATGTTTCCTTAAAGCTTTTTATTATAGAAATAGAAAACTTTCCCATTTTATACGCTAGCAGTTAGCTGATGGATGTGTTTTCCATATGGAACTGTTAAAGCAGTGAAAACAAATTGTATGCAATAGCAATAACTTTCCTCTTCTCAATTTGTATCCATTGAAAATCATTTCAATAGGATTTTTAGAAGTAGGTACATAACATGAAAGACTAAAAAATAAACTCAACAACAAAAACAGAATTAAAATGTGCTTTTTACTTTTATCTTCAGTCTGTGCCCTTTTTTTCAAAATCTATTAAAGGAAGAATGAACTAATGTATTTTGTACCAAGAAGATGATGTTTATTAGATTTTAATGCCTTTTTATACATTAATATTAAAATCTAGAGAAAAATAATGCATATCAGAGGCATTTGATGTAATTCTACTTACCGTATAGCACAAATACCAATGTTGCAAAATTTGACCAATCAGTCCCCCCAAAACCTAGTCTTGCTTCATCTTTTATCTCTACAACTCCTTTATCTATATTCTCTTGGGACACTACACTGATATAATGGATTGAACAGCTTAGTAAACTAAGAAATCAGAGAATAAGTAATATTATATGACTTTATAACAGAAAGAGAGAAAGAGTGAGTAGTCTAGTGACTTCCCTATGATAAAGGATGCTTGGGGAATTGATCCAAGTATAGAGTATGGAAAAAATGGACACTAAATTGTCACTTATATAATAATTAATTCTCCAAGTATTAACCTATGCCTTATCAGATTAAAAATACAAGAACAAGGTGATCATAAGAGAAAGTCAAGTCCAAAACAGTGAAACCTCTCACACAAATGCACGAAAAATATTAATATGCTACACATTTTAACTAAATTTACAATAATGAAAAAAATAGACCATTTAATTTTCAAGTCACACTGGAAAAATCTCTAAACACTGAGCCATGCCTAATTTGTAAGTAGAGTTTTCCTTAAAAAAAGAAATAAAGAAATAATAATAGTGAAGCCAGCTTCTTATCTGACTTTTCTCCAGAGTATGATGAATGGAAAGGAAATAATAAAATCCATTATGAACATGAATTTGAATCCACTTGTTTCTTTAATACTTTTAATAAAACGAACTTTTCTTGCAGACCTTCACAAGTAACTTCTCATATTATTAGTTACTATTCAATAATGATAGGCAATTCTTTAACAATGTAAGCCAAAAACTTGGGCTTCAAGTGCCAGCTGTTTTGTTGCTCTGTCAAAACCAACATTCATTGTCCTCTATTAAGTTAATAGATTTGCTTTTAGGAAACAAGTTAGGTGTCCTGGTCATCCAGCAGTGGGGCTACCACACCAGCCAAGGAATGGAGAATGTGGCACAAATCTGAACAATGAGACATGAAACTCCCCTTGCCCATTGACTTAGTGATAGATACATGGCCTAGTATCTGTCAAAAAATGTGATTTCATCCCTTGTATCCAATTTGGCCATTTGAGAGTAGACTCCAGGATTTTTCTGAAGCAACCAAGTAGAGGCAAAATCTTCTCAGCTATACTTGAACTTCTGGTCACCGAGCTTAAGTGGAGTCAACATAGTTGAAAATAGGCTGAGAAGTAGCAACGAGAGCAGGTTAACATTTGAATCCTTTGGTCAAGCCAGGCCTGAAGCCAGCCCCTTTGGTCATTTGATCTGATAGATTATGTTTTCACTTAAACCAACCTAAATTGATATTTAATCATTTACAACTCTATTTAAAGTATAAAAGATTATGTACTGGCTACAAAGAAGCTGCCATTATTCAAAGTGGTTTTATAATGTTTCTGAGTGAATTAACTTCAGGAAGAGTTCAGAAGACACAAATGAAATAAACTTCATTATTTTATAAGCACATCTCATTTCTGGTCCCAAATAATGTATTATAAGGGGTTGACTGCCAATCACAGTTGATAGACTGTTACCACACAGACACACAGATACACACAAGACAGAAGTCAACTACCACTTAGAATATTCAGACAACTGTGTTCCAGGCTCCAAAACTAATTTTGGAGGTGTCCTAAATATGCCCTCAATAATGGCAAGAAAGTTAGTGGATGCAGATAGCATCCTTTAATAGGAATTCTGTATGTAGAGGTAACAATTATTTTAGTGTATAATTTCTTATATTTATTTAAACATCTCTTTTTTAAAATGAGCTCAAGCAACAGAATATCAGTGCACCTGGGAATTCATTGGCTCTTTCTGGATTAGAAGAATTAGATTTTTAAAGGAATTTTCAGGTTTTACTAAATGATTATGAAAAATAGGTTGCCAATAAAGGTCAGAAGTCAAATTTTTACAAGGAGAAAATTAAGCAAAGATCAAAGAAAAATGTTTCTGGAGAACAGTTCCATAGCTGTTAAATAAAAGTATTCTTTATTATTTTATTTGTTGAATATTTATGAAGAATCATTAAAAACCAAATAAATAGCTACTCAAGGCTCAGATGCGTGAAACTTCATAGCTAAGTATTAAGTCATAGAAAAATGCCACTATCTTTGTTGTAATTCAATTTTTTTAATTGCCAAAGAAAATTCGCAGAGATAATAAAAGAGAAAATTAAAAGAATTCCAGGATAAACACATGCAAGGTTTACAATTATTTATAGGAATGAGGTTTCCAATTAACCATGGTTAAAAGCGGTAAAATTTTTAGAAAATTTCATTCCAAATATGGAACAGAATTCTTTCACTTCAAATGTTCACATACATTAATAAAAGTAGAAACGTGTCTATAAAAACAGATTAGTCCTATTAATACGCATGTTCAATTTGTGAATTTTTACTGAGAATAACCTTTGTAAATTTATCACCTTCAGTTATTGGATTCCTATTGGCTACGGTGCCCGCTTTATTTGAGTTTTGAAAGAAGTTTTCAAATATGTTTAATGTCATGAGAGTGTTTAGTATATTTTAATATTTTACAATTTTATATTTTTAAATGTCTAATGTAAAAAAAAATGGGATGACTCTTTACTCACCAAAAACGAAGGACATAGATAGTGATAAGACATCTACTGACATTATTTTATGGTTAAAAAAACAGGTCCAGACGAAGGGGAAAACACAGCTCAGTAATGGAAGGGACAATCCAAGCCCACTTTCTGTTTCTCTCCCTGAACATAACTGTTTATCATTCACATAACTAGCTGCAGGAGATACACATACACTATCAGGACATCTCACTCAGAGTGAAAGTCCATAAAATGCAAGCAAATCCTAAAGTTCTAAGAATAAAAGTAAAAACTAGGACTAAATACTGTGAAAAGTCAGAAGTCTTGCCTTGTGTGCATACTTAACTATTTACAAATGAAAACAGGCACTGCCACAATGCTAATATGCCTGTACTCATTTATCTATAAGAAACATGATTAAAGAAAACATTCATATGTGATAAATAAAAACCTTCAACAGTAATACAGTAGTGCTATTCCCAGACAAACATAAGGAAAATATACTAGTTTTTCTAGTTGCTCTGGTACCCTGCTCTAGAAAATGCGCCCATGCGATATATCCAAGAACAGGAGAGTCCTACCTCCAAGTCATTAGCATGATAAATCACCCCTCTACAAGTGATGTGAGATACCACTGGGGAACCTGCTCCCACCATGTTGCTTATGGTGCTCCATGAAGACGGGTATGGTCACACCAAGAGCTGAAGTCAAAAGCTCTACACGTTCTTCCTTGAAACCAAACTTTCAATGAAAGGTACACACGAAAAATGAACTGTTCAGATACCCTTGCTACTTACACTTCAAGTACATACTATTCAACAGAGCGGCTGTATGCACAAACCAGATGTAGAGTTTCAATTCTAATTTTAAACTTAAAACAACAACAAAATGCCTCTCTGCCAATTAGTTTACAAATGAAATTTGTACACACTTCGGTGAAACCTGGAATTCCAGAGGCTGATGAAGCATTTATAATGGGTTTATAGACACAGTAAACTTTCTAAAAGAATAGAATAATTGAGGGAGAAAATTAAGCCACTCTGGGATGAATAAAATTTTTTTAAAAAAATTAAGTTTTATTTATTTTGAGAGAGAATCCCAAGCAGGCTTCCTGCTGTCAGCACAGAGCCCCACTCAGGCTGGATCACACCAACCCGGAGATCAAGACCTGAATGAAAACCAAGAGTCTGAGGCTCAACTGAGAGAGCCACCCACGTGCCCCTTTAAAAAATGATTGAAACAAACACTAACACAAACAACACTTGCAAAGGAGAGCAAAGAAGAGCCTTATTGTGAGTCAGTAGGTCCATTTGGTGTGAGCAAAGAAGCAGGCAGGGGAGGTGCCTGGAGGCTCGTCCTTGGTAGTCAGTCGGGGTCCCACAGGTGAAGGAAGCCACCAGGGTCTCCAGGAAGTGACAACCCCTGGGTTATGAGAGATGACGTTTTTCCCCTTGTTGACAGGCAGACAGGCTGGGGTGGGGACAGTGTGAAGAGGCAAGGGCAGTGGCAGAGTGAACAAAGACTTAGGATCATGGTCTGAGCTTCTTTCCTGTCGGGTGTCCCTGGACAGGACCACCTGAGGACCACCTGCAGTCGGAAGGTGTCTCTCCCCACAGAGGCCCAGCAATCTCCCTGTCTCCAAAGTGTCTTTCCAGGACAACGAGGTCCTCTTCCTCCATTCTGTCCCCACATGTATCCATGTATGACATCTATTTTCATTCTTTCCAATGCAATGACCAAATATAAATAAGAGAATACGACATTAAAAAGAACAAATTTGGGGGGAAATGGGCATAAGCGTGTCACGTGCTGCGGTGCCTGGGCAACATGTTGCTCCCAGAGTCTGTCTCCATGCCTGGAACCTCATGGAAGCTCCTTCTGCAGAAGGACGAAGTTTCCAGGCCGTCCCACCAGGAAAGAGTGGAAGAGCAGTTCTTCTGGCTGCACCAGCAGGAGGCGGGACTTCCTGGGCAGGTGCCAGCTGAGCCCCAGGCAGAGAAAGGAAGTGGGACCGGAGAGCCGGCTGCGCAGTGCAGCTTGTGGTTTTCAGAAATAGATTCTCTGGAAGAGTCTCACCCCGAGTTCATTGTAATTCATAGATAGGCTACCCAGTGAAACACAAGCTATTTAGGAAACTTTAATTACCTAACCAAAGTAATAAAATATTTATGAGAAAAAAGAACATCCAGCAAGTCCATAAAGTAAACTGGCTGACAAATTAATTAGTGCTTAATAACAAGAAATTTCTATCAATTGCCAAAAGCACTACAAATTACTTATGGAATAAATAGACTTTTTTTTCCCGTTACCACTCTCAGTAACTAATTTGGGGCCATTATTCATAATTTCTTCTTTGGAGTACACAGCATGATTAGTACCATGTAACATTAATAATCTGGGAAATCGATTTCAGAATGTGATTTTCCTCTTTTCATATAGGCCTAGTAACATGTCTGATGTAGACAGAATGGCCAAGCACTTCCACTGACCTCTTTTTCTTCCCAAATGTTAACTTTAATGGATGAAAAGCAAATACAAGGCAAACACAGGCAGTGTTTATTTAATAATGCCAGGTACAACATGCATGTTAGGGAGTTAAATTATTGTTTGTTGAATTAGCAAGCCTATTTATATAACATTGGTTATTACTAAGGGCAAGCATTGAATTAGTTTTTCAGATGCTAACATTAATGTTTCTAGCTCCCGCAGGACCTAATGGGGGAAACCTGTTTCCTATTGTGGAGTGTGTTAGCCTTCTCAAATATACAATTGAATTCGATGTAAGGTAATCAAAAACACAACAAACTCAGGATTTCAGAAATAAGTCCATGTATTTACTTTACATCAGTAAGTAAATATATAATAAACTCATTAAAATAAAGTTGACACAAAGACTGAGTTAAGAAATATTTTTAACTTTATATATTTAAATATAAATATTTAACAAATATTATTATTTGTTAAACACAAAAGATTGCCAAAAATCCCCAGAAAAAGTGTTCACAAAAAGAAAGCCTAGTGAGTTTTCCACATGCGGAATGTGGGAAATGAGATCAAGTGAAACACTGTATAATAGTGAGGGACACAATGTTCAGTGAGGTTTTCTGCATAAATTAATGTAGCAGAGAGTAGCAATCTAACTCAAAAAATCACATATTTCAGGTAATGTAGCAAATTGCAGTTTTATTCCCTGGGGAAGGAAGAACACAAAAGAAAGAAAACATGTAAGGAATCAAAAGAGTATAATTTATAAGGTTATATTAATAGGCATTTAATAACAAATATCTTAATAAAATATACTTTCAAGTTTTATAAAACACTGAATCAAAATTGAAAACATATATAATCATAAAACGAAGCCAAATAAATTCCAAAATGTAAAAAGAATATAGTGTTTTCTGACGATGGGGAACAAAAATTGTAAAATGATAATAAAAACAGACAAAAGTTGGTTATCTGAAAGTTTCAAAACCTTAGGAAACAATACTTAGACTAAAGATACATCAATTATTATTACTTGATAATGAAAACTTTACACATTAAAGTTTATTGGATATGGCCAAAGCTATACTCATAGGAATAGTCATAGTCTAAAATTATTATACAAATAAATGGGAGTGGGTTTTTTAAGCTGTTCGTGCCATGTAGTGCATAAGTTTTGACGTGTTTCTCTTTTTAAAGAGCAACATTAAAGCACAGAAATCAGAATAATTGGGAAAACCAAAAAAAGCAAGAAAAAACCCTGCAAGAAAGAAATGGATCAACCATGAGCTGAGAATAAATATTTTTGAAAAAGAGAAAGCACAAATACAAAAACACAAATATATTTGTGGCTACAAAGGAATTTTTTTTAAATAAGTGTGTATATTTTATAAAATTTAGTTTAAAATTTCTATGACACAGATAATTTGTAGGAAAATATCAAAATTGCTCCAAGGGATACTAGGAACTCAAAGCAAAACAGAAATAATGTAAAGCATTGAATTAAGGGGGGGCCCCTGGGTGTCTCAGTTAGGCATGAGACTCTTGATTTCAGCTCAGGTCATGATCTGAGTCAGGCTCTGCACTGACAGTGTAGAGCCTGCTTAGGATTCTTTCTCCCCCTCTCTATCTCTGCCCCTCCCCCACTCATGCTGTTCACTCTCTCTCTCTCTCTCTCAAAATTAATAAATAAACATTTTTAAAAAGAATTCAGTTATATATTTTTCTTCAAAAAATACAATCCAGATGGTTTCATATTAAAATCATTTGAGTGAGTACCTGGGTGGCTCTGTCAATTAAGCATCCAACTTCGGCTCAGGTCATGATCTCACAATTTGTGGGTTCCAGCCCTGCATCAGACTCCGTGCTGACAGTGTGGAGCCTGATGTCTGCTTCGGATTCTATGTCTCCCTCTCTCTCTGCCCCTCTCCCACTCATACTCTGTCTCTGTCTCTGTCTCTCTCTTAAAAATGAATACGCTTTAAAAAATTTTTTAAATCATTTGAAATTTCCAACAATGAAATCATTTCAAGGCTAATTTGGCTACTTCATACCATTGGAAAAAGGAAAACTTTTGATAGTTCTTTATTTTTAAAAAAATTTTTTATATTTATTTATTATTGAGACAGAGAGAAACAGAACATGAATGGGGGAGAGGCAGAGAGAGAGAGACACAGAATCCGAAGCAGGCTCTAGGCTCTGAGCTGTCAGCACAGAGCCCGACTTGGGGCTCGAACCCACGAACCACGAGATCGTGACCTGAGCCAAAGTCGGACGCTTAACTGACTTCTTTCTTTCCTCCTTCTTTGTGCCTCAGCGCAGTGGGAGTTCTAGCATCTGTCTTGTGGACCCCGCAGTGACCTGGGGGGCAGGAAGCAAGGGTGTAGCCATCTGGCCCACCAACTATGTCAAGGATCTGCGGCTCACCCGGGGCAACCTGCTTCCAGGCTTCACACCATCTACAGGTCATGGTCATTCCCTTCCCACCAGATCAAACACACACGTTCATATACCTAATACCTTCAGAAATAGCGTGTATATGTGTGTGTGTTTGTGTGCCCAAACTTCTGTGCGCGTGTGCTGCTGTGGATTCTGAGAGAGAAGAGAAGGGATGAGACTCTAAAACATTTATTTTATTTTAGTCATTTACTCCTCAATGTTTCCCAACAGGATAGAAGTTCCTGGTGGAGATACTGGAGAGGAGGAACTAAGGAAATGATGTATTTTGTTTAGGTTTCAAAAAGAAACTGTTGAATTGGTTTGGTGATAGTTGCCAGAGAACTTTGGACACCAGCACGACCTTCTGTGAGAATTCCCTAAGATTGTGCTGATCAGAAAAGCACTGGAGAAAGCACTCACAAACTCAGAATTTTGTACTTTGCCATCTTTGTAAATCACAGCCCCTTTTGCCTTTTTTGCTTTGTAAGCCCACGCGCTAGTGGTGATCTACAATGCAGAGCACCTGCATGTGGACGCCTTACAATTCCAGGGGACAAGTGTCAAGGCCACAGCGCAGAGGCTTTCAGGTAAGTAAGCAAGGCAGACCCAGGGTGGCTCAAAATGCCACCTCACAACTGCATTCCGCCTCATGAAAAGCAATCATCTTAAAGGATACAATCGTTTTGTGTGTAACACAGATGAAAAGCACAATTAAATCACAGGAGGAAGAAAAAGAGAAAAATCCTAGAAGACCGCAGTTCAGTTGAAAATCAAAACCTGCTGCTTCCTGAGTTCCGTAGTGGCACCCCCCGTGGCTTCCATAACCAGCTTTATAAAGTGCCTGTGGGTCATAGCCTCTCTTCCTGGGCACATCTGTGAGCTCACACGTTAACTACTGCAATGGTGCCGAACTGAGACACAGGAGCCCGTAACCATGAAGGACTGGGGATGTGGTGTTTTCCCACAGAGAAATTTGTCCGTAAGTGGTTTATACGCATGTACCTTAAAATCTTTATTTCTTGGATTTGGTGCTAAAGTTTTATAATCAGACACATTGATTCCAAGTGGTAATATCAATCGCTGTACTGAAGTACGCCATCTAAACGGCAATCCACCTCTGACATGGAGAAAATAGAAAAGGGGTTCACACCATAAAAGAAAACAAGAATAATGAAAACTTAGAGAAATTCCTACGAACCACGTAAAGCTCAAGAAGGCTGTCACTGTCAGGGGCCTCAGACACAACAGCGCAGAGGCCATTTAAATGCCAGAGCATGGTTCCATTTTCCTAGTAATTACGGAGTCAGGGAAGATAAAACTTTACCAGTAAAACCAGCCAGATCTATGAATTTGTCCATGTCTTTTAAGCTTTCAAATTTATCGATGTAATTACACATAATATCATCTTAAAGTCTTTCTCATGCCGATGCCATCTGTGGTTACATCCTCTTGCTCATATTGGGATTTTGTGTCTTGTTTATTTTGTGTCGTCATGTCTTTTGCCAGACACTCCATGTGCTTTTAAAAATAATACATGTTCTTTACTTATGTGTAAATGGTGAATTTGTACATTTATTTCTACAGATGATTGATATATGATTGTTCGTCTGTTGGGGTATTCTTTACCTTTGGTTATTTTTAGTCAACTCTTCTATGTCTATTCACATATCTGTCCATTTATACCTTTTATTTGTTTATCTTAAGTAATAAAAGAGTTTATTGAAAACACCAGATATCTTCCAAAATTAACAGGAAACCTGACAAGCTGGGTTCAGTCAGAAACTCTGGCGCCCTCTATGTAAAATCTACTATGTACATGACCAGATGCTTGGAAATGTTGGATTTAGCATAATCCGTAATGAAGGTGAATGACCTCAGTGTAAAAAGTTACCACCAGGATATTTCAGGCTGATACCTGGGAATGTTCTTCTTCATAGCTCACCCCTAAACACTAATCTTCGGTTGCTCACATCAGGATTTAGCACAGTTGGTTTAAGTGTATAATATTTTTGAAGACTTTTCACAAAAACAGATGTTTCCTGGCAATTTAAAATAAATATAGAAGGCCAAACCAGCAAATCTGAGTGCATTCTGGTTTCTTCTAGGACATGGGGTACTGTGACCCCCACCCCCAAGGAAGAAATCTTAGAGAAAAAGGCTCATAGATTTGATGACACAAATAATTTTAGAACCTGTATGGTTATATGAAAGGAAACGAGGGAGGGGTGCCCGGATGGCTCAGACGGTTAAGCATCTGACTCTGTTTCAGCTCAGGTCATGATCTCATAGTTTGAAGGTTCCAGCCCCGCATTGGGCTCTACACTGACAGCACGGAGCCTGCCTGGGCTTCTCTCTCTCCCTCTCTCTCTCTCTCTCTGTCTGCCCCTCCCCAACTCGCACTGTCTCTGTCTCTCTCAAAATGAATAAATGAACTTTAAAGAAAAAAAGCAAACAGAGAAAGGATGAAAAGTTCCATGACAATATGAAAAAAAATATTTGCCACTATGTCACAAGAAGATTTACAATTCTTACCACTTAGAGAAGGTGTTATCAATAGAAAAACAAGTGGAGGCTTAAACAACAAACCACTGAAAAAGAAATACAGAGGCTGAGGAAACACATAGGTGTTGTTAAAAATAAAGTGCGATCTCACTGGTAACCAAAGATATGGAAAATTAACAAAGAGATGATCCTTTACTAAAATTCTTTTCATCAACGGAAACACCTAATGTTCACGAGCGTCAGTGAAAATTAGCACCTAAGCACACTGTTTATGATGTCCCTTGGCCCAAGCTTTGTGGAGGATGCATCTCTTCGGATGGATTTCAAAAAGTAAGACTCCTCCTAGGAAAACAGGAGTTCTGCTTCTAAGGATTTACCCCAAGGAAACACAGACAGATAATTACATTTGGAACTGACTGGCATAGAATGGCCACCACTACATGTATTTATGCATCCCAAGAATAGAGCCCAGGGCCACAAATCGTGTTGAAGTTCAACCTCACAAACCCCTGTTGAGTATTATTCCTGTTTGCACATGAATGAACTAGAGCAGCGCTGAAACACGTCGGAGCTCTCACAGCTGTCTATCTACACAGCCTACAGAGCAGGGCTCTAAACCCAGAGTCTTCTACACCATAGCACCTGCTTCACGGATGTTTCCTGCATTCATATCCGAGTAGAAAAAGGGGGAAGAAGAGGGAGCAGGGGAGGACAAAACAATGCTGAGGGTAACAGTACACTTATTTAAGATTTCACAGTGAATCCATGCAATTTTACAATAGGCGCACTCTGTACCCCGCGGTTGATCTATATTCGTCAATGAGAAACACGGTTCCTAGCGTCATGGCACAATGAACAAAATTCATATACATGACTAAACGTATGCACAGAAATAGTTGAGACTCTGCACGGTACGTAGGGGGGAATTTCAGAAGTTTCTTATCATTCTATATATTATATCTTCCCAAAGAAGATATATTTCATATACAATAAGGAGATGAGTGGAGTTTGAAAGTGGATAAAATTCTGAACTATACAACACAAGTCAAGAAATCAGAGTCCCTGGGATGTGTAAGCCATCTGAAAAACCATTTTAGCTTTTTGTGGCCTCACCTATTCAGGGACTAGAACTCCCATGTCACCAGTGAATTGTCATTGTACTTCCCCCCAAAACTTGGCTGGCAGGTTCAGAAGAAAAACAGCTTCACGGCTTTGAATCTGGCCGTCTAGGAATGCTTCTGCATTTCAATGCCTCCCCAGTTATCTTTTGTTTAGGAGAATATCGCTTGAAATATAAGGAACAGGCACATGTAAGTTGGAAAATATTTAAATTGAAGAGCAAAAATTTACCGGCCACTTCTTGGTGTGTGTCTGTGTCATGGAAGAGGGAAGGCCATTAACTGCAAAAGCCAAACCTAGCTGACTTTTTCCACATTCTCCAGACCATTTCTTACCTTTGCCACCGTGAACTTTTAATGACCACCCCGCGAAACGAAAGAACAGGTCAGAGATGCTTTGTGTGTGTTTGTTCCTTGGGAAAGGAGCCCATGGCGGACAAGTGAAGGTGGTGATTTACTGTCCATTAAAAGGTGCTAATAAGCAGGAAGAAAAAAGCCTCTGCCCGGCGCCTGCCCTGGGCCCTCCGCCCTGGCTGTCTGCATTGTGGGGTGCTGGGAGCTAATGAACCTTCTTATATTGCCAGTCATAAAAAGGGCCAATGGCTCTCCATGCAGTAATGGACTCTGCACTGAAAGTTGCCTAACGGGCTTCATAAGGAATGATGAAAAAATCAATTGCCTCATTGAGGTTAGTCTCACATAGCTCTGCAGCAAAATAACCTAGTACAGGTCAGTCCGCTGCTGTTTCACAAAAATTAAAAAATGGCTTTGGAACTGTGTGTTCCCCTCAGTGCTAAAGAGGAAAAAAAAAAATACATTCTCCAAGCTGTCTGCCCCAGTTGTCTACACCACAGGTCAAGAACAACCAGAAAAAGAATGGGACCAGAGAAATGAATGAGAAACGGAATGGTTGTTTTGCTCCTAACCACATAAAACCGTAATTTATATTTGAGTGGCATGTTCAAGTTCATTGATCATTTTTTAACAGACTTGTGAGGTGGGGATGGCCATCCTTGACTTACACACAAGGCTGCAAATCAGTCAGTCGGGGCAGAACCTAGATTTAAATTCAGATATGTTGCTTCCAACGGGAATGAGTTGTTTGAGTCTTTTCTCCCTATTTTTCACTCCCTCCCATTTCAAGCAGATGGTCAGCCAATATGCTCCTTTGTCTCAGCAAATGTTTACGGCGGGTAGAAAAGACACAGTGCTTGAACTCGAGGCCTGCCTTCCTTCCTTCCTTCCTTTCTTTCTTCCTTCCATCTTTTTCTTTCTTTCTTTTTTTTAGAGGTAAAACCCAGATGCCTTAAAGAGATGATTCTCAATATCCTCACCAGAAGAGGTCAGGAATGGCTTACAAACAGGAGGAGGAGACAGTAAGAGAATTTTCTGAGAGCGGGCGAGCAGAATGTAGGAGAATGCTAATGGTTCTTGGATGACAGTGTTTCCATTAGAGAGATGTATAAAAAGAGAAGTGTCAGCAAAAAGTGTTATGAATGTGGAGAAAACAAGCAAACAAAAACCCAGATGAAAAGGAGCAACTCATTGAAGCAATGGTGTTGAGGCTGAATAATGGTCCCCCCAAAATTGTGAGTGTCCTTGTCCCCAGAACCTGAGACTGGCATTCTCAAATGTGACATGGCAGAGAAGACCCACAGAAGTGACTAAACTAAAGATCTTGAGGTGGGGTCACTACTCTGCATTTTCTGGGTATGCCCTAAACATAACCACATGTATCTTTCCAAGAGGGAGGCAGAGGACAGTTGGGTAGAGACAAGGGGTGGAATGATGGAAAGAAGAGACAAGGGTTATGTGAGGGACAGTCCACAAGCAAGGAATGAAGCTGGAAAAGCTCTGACATCTCCCGAAGGAACACAGCACTGCCCACATCTTGATTCTAGACTCTGAGCTCCAAAACTCTGAGAGAATGAATGTGGTTGGTGTGTTCCAGCAGTAATGTTCTGATTGAGCCTTAATGGTAGGCAGGCACCACAGTTCTGGGTATGCAGGTGTGATTTGGACAAGATGGCGCCTCCAGGTTCAACGGTGGACCAAACAAGTCCATTCCCCATCACTAGATATGGAGCTTTGGTTTGTCTCTTCTCTTTCCCTCCTCATCAGTGAGATTCCCACAAGTGCTCTCAGTCTACAGTTTCATGGTCTTTCCCCTGCAGATTAAAGCTTTTGTTCCTTGGGATGCCTGGGTGGCTCAGTCGGTTGAGCGTCCGGCTTCGGCTCAGGTCATGATCTCACGGTTCGTGGGTTCGAGCCCCGCATCAGGCTCTGTGCTGACAGCTCAGAGCCTGGAGCCTGTCTTCGGATTCTGTGTCTCCGTCTCTCTCAGACCCTCCCCTGCTCACAGTGTCTCTCTCTCTCTCTCTCTCAAAAATAAATAAAAAACATTAAAAAAAAAAAAGCTTTTGTTCCTTGAGAAGAAGGGGAGACAGGTCTGAGCAGAATATCTATGGTGAGCGCCATTCCCTTCCCCAGGAGGCACCATGGGAGAATGTTCTTAGGACTCTCCCTGATGTCCTCTGTGAATGCTTGCCGAGGTTTCTGAGGAAAAGCCCACAATACTGTGAAAACGGTCCCATGTCTGTGACCTGAAGGATTTTCACCTTGTCAGGTGAGCCCATACTCACCTTTTGGCAACTCATTAAGAATTTCTGACCAACTTATTTCAGGGACAGCTGTCCAGGTAACTAAATATTTGGGGTTGGTTTCTCCCTGTAGGCCCTTGTCTCTCTCCAGATTTGAAATTAGTTGTTTTCTCTGTGACTTCAGATTTCTGATGAATTCGAGAAAATTTCTAATTTGCAGTTATCCAGTTTTTTGTTGGTGTTGTATGCGTGAAAACAATGTCTTTGCTAATTGCTCTCAACAGAGAAGGACTCTCCCGCTATCGAAGGTCATTGTCCCCCTGCCACAGCAAATAATGCATATTTGCTGATGGATTTTCTTGTCAATAGCAAATACAGGTCCACTAAAATGTCACCAAACTACTGTCATTAAAAATGTTTAACTCGAATACTAACTGACAATTGCCACCTTATTCTGATCATTGTATGAGAGGAAATTTTTTTTGTTTGGTTTGTTTTTTACTTCGAGTTTATTCCTTCAAGAAATTTGGGCACCATATGTTAAAATAATGCCCCAGTGACCAAATGGTCCCCTGAAGGCCAGGACAAAGGAATTTATCTCAAATAGGAACCAAGAGATTCTTGACACCCAGGAAGAATGAGCCACTGGTTTTCTGCTCTAAATAATTTCTGCCTGTCAATTATTATTAAAAAATACTCAACTTTCCACTGAATTTATAATCACTGCAGTTATTTTAAGCTTAGTAAGAGGTGCTCCATATTAAAAAAATAATCAAAAGACATTTCAGTGACCCAATTTATCAGTCTATAAAATTCTTTATGTGAAATTTCTTGCTTATAAAAATGATATTCTGCAAACCAACACCAATATTATTTTGGTGGCTATTTGTTCCTTTTGAAGAAGACAAAAGCTCATTTTAGAAAATAGGTGGTAATGTTAACATCAATAGGGAAGCAAGTTGATGTTATCTCAAATAATCGCATTAATTACAAAGTAGGAAATGTGTATATGTGTAAAAGTGTATATATGATTGAACGCAGTTATTATTTTGTGAGCCAGGTTATTATGAGAAGTTCAATACATTAGAATTTCAGCAAACAGGGGATCTAATCCTAGACCTGTCACTGCCCTGCCGGGACAGGGAGCTGGACTCTGGGTCCGTTAAGCCTTATTTTGACTCTTCTAAATAGGTAAAATTAACAGTGCTCACACCTCATGCGACTATTGTGCTGAAAATATGGCAGTCGTTGCCAATGATGAGAGCCAAATTTCTGCCAGCTACTAATGGAAAACAATGAGTGTCAATAAGTAAATATAAGACAGTGTGAAAAATATTGAATGAGGTTAAAAATACATAAGAATAAAATTCTCCATTTAATAAATGATGTTACTGAATGCTCAGACAGCAACATTCTCTGAAATAGAATGGAGTGATGCACTTCATAGGGCTGTATCTCAGACAGTTTTTTAAATAAAATTTATATTTTAGAACAATTTTAAATTCACTGAAAATTATGAAAATATAGGGATTTAGGGGGCACCTGGGTGGCTCAGTCAGTCCGACTTCGGCTCAGGTTATGATCTTGCTGTTCGTGGGTTCGAGCCCTGCGTTGGGCTCTCTGCTGACAGCTAGCTCAGAACCTGGAGCCTGTCTTTGGATTCTGTGTCTTCCTCTCTCTCTGACCCTCCCCTGCTCACGCTGTTTCTCTCTCTCTCTCAAATAAAAAAAACATGTAAAAATTAAAAAAAAGAAAATATAGGGATTTTTTTAATGACCCCACACTCAGTTTCCCTTATGAGGAACGTCTTACCCAAATGTACATTTGTCACAATTAATGAGCCAGTATTGGCATATTATTATTAATTAGAAACCATGCTTTATACAGATCTCCTTAGTTTTATCTAAGGTTCTTTCCTGTCCCATGACCCCATCCAGATACCAAATCACATTTAGTCTTTGTGTCTCCTGAAGCTATCCTTGGTTAATGCCAGGTTCTCAGATTTGTTTTTGATCTTCATGACAGTTTTGAGGAGTACTCATCATCTATTTTATATAAGCCCCTCTGGTTGGATTTCTCTGATGCTTTCTCAATATTAGACAGGGTTTTTTTTTTTTTTTTGGAAGAGGAAGATCACAGAGATGAAGGTCATTCTCACCACATCATCTGAAGAGTACACACTCTCAGCATGGCTTCTCGCTGTCCACGTTGACCTTTAATACCTGGTTGAGACCAGGTCATCAGATTTCACCACTTGTAAGTCTGCATTTTCCTTTGTCCTGCCACACATGTTGGAAAGAAATCACTGTGAATATCCCACATTTAAAGAGGGAGGAGTTATGCTTACCTCCTTAGGACATACTCCCAAAATTTTAAATCTAGAGACAGTTGTAAGTTTCAATGACATGGTTTCCAGACTCGATCCTCTGTAATCAGGGTTATTTTCTACTGCTAATATTAAAAGTATCTCATCTCATCAGTAAAATAAATCTTGTTCTCATATTTTATTGCTTCTTCAGGAGGCACTATAAAATCTGTTGACGTTTGAAAGGAGAAACAAGAATCATATGCATGAAGAAATTTATTGCCAGTTGCGAGGTTTGGTGAGAACTGGCTGTAATATCCTCCAGCCCTTAGGTTCTGAAAGTTTGGTCTGTTAATGATGACACACACAGGGTCAGTTTCAATTCCCAAAAGTGAGAGCACTGCAATGATCCCTTCTCTGAGTGTTTCCAAAGCTGTTTCAGTGGACTTTCTAACATTAGTTATTACTTATGTTCTAAAATGAATCGACAGTATATAGTCAGGACAATTCAATATTAATCTGATGTGGGACTGGCCAGGTCCCACCAAGTGGGACTACTCGTGTGTATTTTTAGCATTTGACCCAGTTGTTTTATAAAAGCGAAGATGAGTGAACTCAATTTATAGGTCTTAGAAGCTTACAGTACTCGGGGTGGGGGAGGGAGAGAATGACACACAAAAGAAGACAGAGGAAGAGTTGGCCATGAAAGACCAAAACCCCGCACGTACAACAATGCATTTTTAAAGTGGTTCTGCATCGCCAAGTGTGGTTGATTAACTCAAAGTGCACTTAAAGGATCTAATATGCAGCATTTCATTCTTGAACTGCTACCTAGTTTCTTCATTTCTAAAATGCCATCAATTATAAAACGCATTGATGTAGTAATAGCTTCATGGGGGCAGCAGACAACTAGCACATTAAAGAGATGTATCTGGATTTTACTCATTTTAAAGCAAAAGTAGATTATAGAAGTTGAGAAATATAAAAGTAATTTAAATTGTCACAATATAGGGGCACCTGGGTGGCTCAGTCGATTGAGCGTCCGACTTCGGCTCAGGTCATGATGTCACGGCCTGTGGGTTTGAGCCCCGCGTCAGGCTCTGTGCTGACAGCTCGGAGCCTGGAGCCTGCTTCGGATTCTGTGTCTTCCCTCTCTTTCTGCCCCTCCCCTGCTCACACTCTGTCTCTCTCTGAAAAATAAACAAACATGAAAAAAAATTTAAATTGTCACAATGTTGTCACATTTTTTATTCCTTTATTCATCCCAGTAATAGCATGGGTTCACTAATGGTAAATATCTGACTTCCAGGAAATAGTCAATATTTTATTACTAAATTGTTCCTTTTGAAATTTACATCATTTCCTCGTAAACAGACACAAACAGACAACTCTTGAGTAAATGAAAACCAACATAAAATAAAATGATACTATTTTAATTAACAAAAATGTTTAGTACTTTGGTACTTTGTTTTGTGTATAAGCTTTTGGAATACGATTTTTACGTATACGAGATTTTAAAGTGAGGTTTAATGTAGTATATTTTACTCTTGTTAAATAGTCCCCTTTGAAGATCCTCAGTTTGAAACATATCGGTAAATGCACACAGCTGTGTCACAGCCATGACAATCACCCTGAACACACTCATGTAAAGGTATTTGTGTGGATGTAAGTTTTCATTTCTCCTGGGGAAATACTTAGGAGTAATACTGGTGGACCAGTTATTATTAATAATTATGAATTATTATTAGTGTGATTATTAATATGGTTGCAATAAAATGTAACGTTTTACTGTGTTCTATTTCCCCATCCATTCTTTGTTACTTCTTGTTCTTCACCTATATTTTTAATTATCGATTTGAAAGTTTTATGACTTCATGGTATCTCTAGTGGCTGATCCAGGGTTTATAAGATACCTCGTAACATGCCATTGTCTAACTTCAAATAGTATCCCACATTACACAGAGGATAAGAGCATCCCCACAACTCACTTCCACTTTCTCCTCCTGCCCTTTAACACTATGGTTTGCATACGTTTTCTTTCTATGTAAGTCATAAACTCTACAATCCATTGTTACTATGTTCCTTTAAAGAGTTATCTTTGGAAGTACTTAAAAATAATACAAACTATGTTTTATGTATACTTCCATTTTTACTGTTTCCCATGATCTTCATCGCTGCCAAGATCTGATTTGCCATTTACCATCATGACCCTCTGCCTGACGAATTTTCTTAGCATTTCTTAACATGCAAGTCTACTGTCAATAGATTATTTCAGAGTGGTTTTTTTTCATAAATAGTTTATATTTCACTTTAATTATTTAATCAAGATTTCTCAGTTGACTTTCCCCCCACTTTGAATACTTTTGGGATGCTATTCCATCCTTTTGGCCACCCACCGTCTCTGATTAGGAGACTGCTCTGACTTTTCTTTGCTCCTCTGCCCCTAATGTTCCTCTGTGCTTTGCCTTTTTTATCTTTGGTTTCCTGGAGCTTTCCTCTGGTGTGACTAGTTGTAGGGTCTCACTTTCTGTGGTGTGGGGGTGGGGGGATTCTGAGCTTCCTGCCTCTGTGTTTAACTTCTTTCACTAATTTCACAAACCTTTCACTTGTTAACCCTTCTGTTTTCTTTGCTCTTTCTCTTGCCTCTGTCTGGAATTCCAGTTACAATTATCTTCGACACTGGGATGTCCCACCACCCTCAAAATATACTACTCTGTTTTTTTCATATTATTTTTTCTTTGTGACGCAGTTTGAAAACTTCTGCTAACCCAACTTCAAGTTCACCAATTACCTTTTTATATATCCAGTCGGCTGGTAAGTGCGTGGAATAAGTTCTTCCTCCCCTGACTTTGTGTGTGTGTGTGTGTATGTGTGTGTGTGTGTTGTGGTTGTTGTTATTGTTATTTGTAGCATTTCTATCTGATTCTTTTTTATTTAAAAAAATTAAGTTTATTTATTTTTGAGAGAGAAAGAGAGAGCATGAGTGGGGGAGGGGCACAGAGAGAGGGAGACACAGAATCCCTAGCAGGCTCTGCACTGTCAGCACAGAGCCTGATCCAGGGCTTGAACTCATGAACCATGAGATCATGACCTGAGCTAAAACCAAGAGTCAGACTCTTATCCAACTGAGCCACATAGGCGCCCCTCTATCTGATTATTTTTTATAGTTTCCAACTCTTTGTGAAATTCCCCATTTATCCATACCAGAAATTGTATCCATTTCTTCATGAAATTCCCCATCTATCCGTACAAGTTGAACTGTATACTTTTTCCACTAAGTCTTTTTAACATAAATGTAGTGATTTCATGGTGCCTGTTTGATGCCTCTAACCTTCAAATCTTCTCCAAATCTTGTTCTGTTGATTGCTTTATCTCCTGACACTTGATTTTTTTTTTTACCATCTTTGCTTTTACTGTGTTTCTCATTAATCGAATGCAGGATTTTTTATTGAATGTATAGAATAAAATGATAGAGACTGAGGTCAATTTTATTTATATACAAAAACTGGCACACCTCTTCTGCTCGAAGGCCATTGAGCTGGAAGTTAGATTCAATGTGGTTCGTTGAGTCAGGCCTGGGCTTCGCTGTTGCTTCTGTTGTCTGCAGCTAATTGTCTGCAGCTAATTTCTTCTATTGTCTGCAGGCTCCAAACTTCTGCATCAGCACTTGCTGCAAATTTGTGCTTGGCTTCGGGCCTCGGTTGATAGAGGGTTTGTCTCCGAAGTTCTGCTTTCTGAAGTCCCCTCCGATCCATCTTTGGTCCTAGGCAAGCCCTGTGTGCTCAGGAGTTGGACGCCGAGCCTTCTCCACAGTTTGGAGTTCACCTCTGTGGCAGTTACACTCTGCCTTGTATCTCTGGAGGTTCCTGGACAGCACCAGCACCTGCTTGTATTGGGCATGGTCCTGGGCCTCAGAGAGTTTTCTCCTTCCTTCCCCAGGGATGGAAGCCTTTCAGTTTTGATCTTCTCCCATAAGCAGTGAATCCTCACTTAGGTCCATGGGCAGTTTCATTTGGCTTCTACTCTTTGCTTCTACTCTTCTTCTTCCAGAAGTACTGGAGGGTGGACAGTTACTTGTCCCTCACCTTAACGTTTTGACTCCAGATAGAGAAGGGTGTGAGGAAGTGAGTGAGGTTTCTTAGCTGGGCCTGGAGACAGTCGGTCATCAGGGATGACCTGGGATGTCTGCTCCATCTGGGGAGGGCTCACCCCAGTCTTCAGCCCTGTCCCCACTCTTCCTCATGAGCACCTAGCAGAGGAACATGAGGAAGAATTTGGACTCTTTGAACTTCTCTCCTGTCTGGGGAAAGTTCTCTCCTGGATTCTAGGCTTTTATCTAACCCACACTTAGCCTTTAAGAATGTGTTAAAATTTTATCTGCTTTCTTCTTACCCACTTTGACAAAGGCCACCTCTCTCTCCCACCTGCTGCTAAAGGTATAACTGTTCTCGTGTTCTTTCTCTTCTTGGAAGGCCTGGGTAGTCTTTACAATTCAGAATATTGGCTGCTCTCTGATGGGCTTGAGGAACGTTATCATTTGTAGATTTTCAGACTTTGCTCATTGTCAGGACCGGAGTGGAATTCCTTTGATTCTTTCCGAATATAAAGCTGAATTCCTTATCTGTTCTGTCCTGATTTTTAACTATTGTCATTGAGGAAACACACAAGCCTCACTTCCCATGTGAATATTACTATTTTAAGGTTTCTCTAATTGTAAGGCTTTTAAGCCACAGTCTCCTAGAGAAACGATTGTTTTGAGACTTCAAAGGAGAGCTCCAGAATATTTCTTTCATGGTAGCTCAGCAGAAGAGTAGTCTTCTGATATGTAAAATGTTACTTAATAAGGTGATTTCTAAATCACAAAAATACTAGAACTAGTCTGATTCTATTGCCATGGGAAAACCCCATCAAGTTGTAACCAGTTTAAAAAGATGTATTTAAGATCTAAAAATCTGAAAAGCCTTCCTTTTTTGCTCACCATATTCTTTCACTGAGCACTCCCAACACGTCCCCAGCTTCCTGTCCTTGAAGAAATTCCATCAGATCTGTTATCTTTCACAGCCCTTCTAGGGACCATCATGTTCAATGCTACATAATAGGTCCAAAAATCTAAGTCCATTCATGGTTAAGTTCCTCTGCCTTCCCCAGTGTCTGTGTACTTTGGGCTTCAAAGCCATTTGGGGAGAGTCCCTTCCATTCCCTTTCTTCTTCCTCCATCCTCCCCAACGTACTAGTGGTTTTCCTGGATCCCTTCAAGGCTAGGGTGAAGGAGAAAGGAGCCTAATGCAGCCGTGTGCTGGTCATGTTTAATGACCAGCTCTCCAAAAAATAGAGAAGGCTTTTGATAGTGGTGACTGATGAGCTGACCTCCGTGCAGTAGACACTCCGACGATGTTGATTTGGCACTGCCAATGCAGCATCACCAAATACAAACATGAGAAGAGGCCACACAGCCAGCTCTCCCAAGTGCCAACACCCCCCTGCATTGGAAGATGTGTGGTTTTCTCTGCCCACCACAGACATAATGATTCCATCACAATGGAAATGACACGATGAGGTTACCTCCTTGTGCAGTTTGGACAATGCAGCTTTCCAGCCTAGGACTCCCCTCTCCTGGACCTTCATTTTTCTACCTTCTTGCCCTCTCATGCGGTGCAAATAAGCAAGATTTTTCCATGGAGTCCACCAAACATGCATCTTTGGTGGAAGTGCGGCTTATTCCTGGGCTACCCTCTTCATTCCATGTTCCCACGCCAGCTGGCAGGTTCAGTCCTGTTAGGCATGAACCAAACACCAGTCCATAAATAAAGAGAAAGTATCAAAGAGCACACCACAAGCTCTCTCAAGGAAATGTTCACCATCATCTCATCCACATAACCTTTCCGTAGGCTGGGCGTGAATAATGGGCGAATCCTGGTGGAACCAGAATGACCATCTCTCAGGGTGTCTCAGTAGAAAGATGGTCCATCCTCTTTACTAAGGACCCCCGGGGCACCTGGTAGGTCTCCTGGCGCTTTTTCATGTAGGCTGCTTCATACAAACCAAGACAGAAAGAGCCCTGCTGTGACACTCAAAGCCTGTCACTGTAGGACGTCAGGAAAATGTATACAGAATAAGACTCGACTGAAATACCATAAAGAAGAAAATGTAAGCAATCTTAGTAAAGACATAACCCAGGAAATATTTTGAAAGCAGCAGCTGTGGCACGTGAGGCAGACGACCGTCCTGTTCCTTGATGACAGAGCATCTTCCACAGACACTAAATGGGCAACACCTGCCTTCTTTTATTTATTTATTTATTTATTTTTAAAATTTCAGTTAAAGACACAGTGGTAAAATGTGAGGCTAGGTGAACTCACACTGCCGCCTGCCTTTCCTTCCGTCCCGACCATGACACACAGCCCAGCACCTTCCTGGCTCCCATCCTCCCCATCCCCCTTGTTCTGGGCCGCCTGCCTGCACACATAGTGAATCCCTCCTTCCCCCTCCAGTTTTCTTCTCGGCTTCTGCATCATCGTCCCCTTCATGACTTTCCCTCCACTGCCTCATTGGCTGGATTCTTGTGTCTCCCTTTGATCATGTGCAAAATAAAAGTACTGATAGTACCTTACCTTACTCAGAGAACGTTGTGCTGCTATTTGAAAACAACTGAGAACACGTCCTTCATTCAGCAAAAGCTGTACACCTGTTACCTGTTCATGTATTAATCACAATAAGAGTTGGGGGGGGAAGTTACGTACTCATAGCTGAATACTAACTGAATGCTTATTATACACCAGACACTGTTATCATTTATTCAAGAACAATTTATAAACAATATAAGCTACATATTTAATTCTTATCGTTGTTGTGAGAAGCACCCAAGTATCCTGGTTTTGCGGCGAAGGGCTCGGGTCCTCCGGAGGAACAAGAAAGCCTGGTTCTGCAGCAAAGCTCACCCGACTTCAAATTCCATGCTCTTCCATGAAGCACAAGTGCTGGTTCTCACTGTGATGCTCATAGTCCCGCACTTTTCTCTCCCTCTAAATATTTCATGTTCCCTTCGGTGTTTGGTGTCCGGGTTTCTGACATCGCTGACCACATGGTTACAATGTCTAGAATTATCCGTGCCTATCTAGTCTCCCTGTACACTCACATTCAACTAATAAGTGAAGTTCGATCATTTTTTGTCTGCAATGTTCCCTCACTCCACCCTCCCCTGTCTGGATCTCAGCTGGCTCCTGTCAGACCCTCCTCACCTCCTCCGCTCTAACTTTTGTAAAATACGGATCTGATGGTCATGAGGTTCTTTCTAACTCTGTATAAAGATCGAAACTGGTTCCTTACTGTCCCTAGAATAACAATTACAAGTCTGTGTGTACCCTTCACGAACAGCCTGAACATGCATAGACAGGTTGATGAATTGAGAGATGATATGGAGATGGTGTTATGGACAGAGTTTTGTGTCCCCTTAAAACTCCCACCTGGATTGGGCGCCTGGGTTGGTCGGTCAGTTGAGTGACCAACATCAGCTCAGGTCATGATCTCACAGTTCATGAGTTTGAGCCTCACATCAGGCTCTCTGCTATCAGTGCAGAGCCCACTTTGGATCCTGTGTCCCTGCCTAGCTCTGCACCTTCCCCTCTCATGGTCTCTCTCCCTCAAAGATAGACAAGCATTTAAAAAAACGTCCCCTTGGAAACCCTGCTTCCCATTGTGACACTCTTTGGGGGCAGCACCTTTGGGAGGGACTTGGGATTAGATGAGGTCATGAGGGTGAGGTCCCCATGGCACATTAGCTGAGGAGAAGTGAAATGAAGACCAGAACCTGCTTTCCATCCCTCTCCCCCACCCCACGTGTAACACGGTGAGAAGGTCTGTCTCTCTTGAAGAACCCAATCTACTGGTACTTTGATTGTGGACTTCCCAGCCTCCAGAGCTGTGAGAAACCAATTTCTATTGTTGAAGCCACCAGGTGTGTGGCATTTTTTTAGGGCAGCCCGAGAAGACAGAGAGAGAGCACGAGAGATTCAGACAATTTCTTGGTGACACGTATGTACCAGAAATAAGCCAATGACAAGTCAATTCCTTCCTTGCTGCCACACAGCGCCTCACGATCTTTCTGGTCTCAAATTCCTACGTAGACTCATTTCTCCTCAGGGAAAAGCTCAATCATGTCTCAAAATCGAAGTCCCTCAGAAGCTACCTTGGCATCTCCCCGGGCTCCATCCATACCAGCAACAGCCCTTTCCCACCCCGTGTGTTTCAGTTGTGACCCTGTGCATCCCCAAGGGTGCTTCAGGCTGTGTCCCCATTGGGACCCCAGGCCTTAGCACAGTGACTGACACGCAGTGACAAGAAAAAAACCGGGCTAACTTCAAGTGTCTGTTTTGGGCCAGAGGAGGACAAAGTAGAGAGAGAAGAAACCATGAGAAAGGGGTCTTGCTCTCACACAGCTTACCTGGGGCCACACGACTAGTAAATATGGGGCAGACACAAGGCCACCTGGGAAGCAGTGTGATGTCATTACCGTCCCTGTTCAGGGAAGCAGAGTGGACAGAAAGGTAAGAAGCTTCTTCAACAATGACCCGTCTGACCCCTTCCAGCCTCAGCGATGATCAAGGAAAACGATCACAGGAAGTAAAAGCTCTTTCACACAGAAGCCATTTTCAGTAAACTCACTGCCTCTTCATCCTTCCTGGTCTTTGTCTCCACATGTGTTCTTACAAAGCATTTGACTTTAGTAGGATGGGTTCCTTCCTCTGGAGAAGCTCTATAGTATCACACACACACACACACACTCTCACACAAGTAGTGTGTGCGTGCACAGGTATGTGCATACATTTGCACACACACAGTTACACACAAACACCATCATACTCTCTCTTGTGTGTGCACAGTCCCTCACATGCACACATAAATGCTCACACATGCACATGTTAACAAAAGTGTGTACATGCACAAGGCACACACACTTGCACACATGCATTTGCACGCACACACTCACACTCTCACATGTGTGCAACACTCCCTCACATGCACGCACACACACACATTCACACACATGCACACCTGGCTACTGAATCCTTGTGGAATTGAATTCCCCGTCTCTGGACACACTGAAAACAGCACTACCTCTTCCCTTAACTGGCAAAAGGCAAACCCCCGTTTAGAAAGTAGACTGAAGAAATGCGTGGTACATTTTCTTGATTTTTGAGCATTTCTCTCTCAGAGAGGTGAAATGCTTCCATGCCCACGCAAACTGTTATTTTCAGGAGAAATGTCTGTTTTCACACAGAGGCAGTGACTCATTTTCTTCAGGTGGGAGTTCATGTTTTATGAGAAACTTTCCAGAGGCAGCTGGGCTATGTGAATTTTTCTGTTTCTCAGTAGTATCATCAGCATCTGTGAGTGATTAAAATGGCCTATACCGTAAACACTAAGGGGTTCGATGCTAGATTGTTCAAGTATTTTAAAGCAGTCTTGGTATTCACCTCTGTTGAAGATGGCCTCCGTCTGTGCATGTCTGAGAAAGCTTGCTTGTATCCCATGTTGTCTTAGAAATGCTCCAAGGGCTTATGTGTCTGAAGAAGTTTCAGAATTACTGTGAGGTAGAGTCAAAAATTGTCAGAGACGTGGGCTCTGCATCAACGAACCTCTGTGCGTTAAGTCAACAGTACCAGGCCCACAGGCCCATTGCTTGTCTATGTAGACCTTCAAGCATATCAGGAAAAGGCTCACTTCCCTGTGGAGCACAGCGGTCAGATATCTCCTCATGGTGAGGGTGAGGATTGGTGGGTTCTGTCCTGGGGGCTGCACAATGTCAGGAACAACCTTGGCTTCTACCCACTAAATGCCGGTAGTTGCCTTCTGCAATTATAAAAACCAAATGTTGTCTCTTTTTCTCTCAGTGTAAATAAAAGAAGTAAATACATTTTCAGAAAAAGACATAGGGTGATGACCACAGAAGGAACTCATTGGATTCTATGCTAAACATCACCTACATTCCTTTTTTACCCCACAATGCTTACCGCGTTTTCTCATAGTGAGTCCATAATGATGTCCTATTTTATTTTCACCACAAAGTGGATATCCTTTATGGTGTAGCCTCAAGGGAGGAAGTTTGTAACATGATAGCAAGAGGAGTGCTGTGACTTTTCTATATGTAATTACTCTTAGAGAAATCCTAAATTCCTTCCCAAAGTCTTAAAATACATAAAGTCTCAAATACAAAGTCCTAAAATACAAAACACCTCTTATTCCTCAACCAGAACAAAGTCTTTCAATAAAATGCATATTTCTAACAATAAATTCTCCCGAACTGTCTAAAGTCAGAGCCTGCCAGCCACAGCTTCTGAATGTAATTTATTTTTGTTAAAAATTGACCAATATGTGAGTATTTTTCAATTCCCTCGGTAGATCTCTAAAAAACTCTTTCTTATGCCATAATTAAGAGTCTCTGGCTGAAGGTCTGACATCAGTTCTGTTTCAGCTTGCAAAGGAGCCACTCACACAATGTAAGTCAATTATAATAAACATTTTTTTAATGTTTATTCATTTTTGAGAGAAAGAGAGAGAGAGAGAGAGCACAAGGAGGGGAGGGGCAGAGAGAGGAGACACAGAATCCGAAGCAGGCTCCAGGCTCTGAGCTGTTCAGCACAGAGCCCGACGTGGGGCTTGAACTCACAAACCATGAGATCATGAATCTGAGCTGAAGTCGGATGCTTAACCGACTGAGCCACCCAGGAGCCCCTGTTTAAGTCAATTATAGAATATCCATCAGATGTGAACGGCTGAAAACTGTTTTATGAGTCAATGACACAGGAAGATGCAGACAAAAACCCACAACATAATTTAGTTATCTCTGGCTATCTATATCAGCGTCATCTCTCTCTGTCTCTGTCTCTACATTGTTCATATGCTTAGGGAAAGACTGGGGCTAAATGAACCCAGGTATTACCCTTGACACTCAATAGCTCTCCTATCACACCCTCTTCCCCTTCCATCTGGTTTTCCAACATCCAGCCACTGGGTCACCATCATCTGTATGTGGTCCAGGGAGTGGGCTCTGTTTCCAAGGTCCTTCTCCTCTCCCTCCTCACCCTTTTATTCCTTCTATTAGGTGCAATCTCCACAGCACATGCTATTGATAGGTTGCTGCCATTGAAACAGAAAAAAAATAAAAACAAAATCACTAACATTTTTTATAGTATTTGCAATTCTCTCTTGACAACATGTTTATATCATCAGCTATAATTTTATAGGCATATATAATTCCACCCCATATTTCATACGCATAATATATAATATCAATAGTGAGGCATACATTATTTAGAGATACCAGTGAAGTCTTGTTTTGCCATAGGATATAATACTATTTAGACATACACACAGAAAGTCAATAGAAGTCTGTGAGAGATTTCTTTTTAATTAATTTTAATTAAATATTCAGTGAAACCCATTTATATTTCCCAATGTACAACATTTAATGAGTCTTTCTAATGCTCATATGATTTCCTCCGTTGAGTTCTTTCCCTATAGCATTCTCTTTTCTCAGTATGTTAGAAAAAATGTTATAGAGAAGAAGGGTTTATTGTATTTTAAATTTATATTCATTGCCAACTGGATGCCCAAGGGGCATTTGGGAAATGCCTTTTCATAAATCAAAAAATAAATAGGTGAATAAAGATTGCTCAGTAACCTACGAGACTCATGTGACCATCATTGATCCATGCCCATAATCTGCACAATTCTTTGACACTGTAAGATGTGGTTGAAGGATCCATGTAGTGTTTATTTACAGTATCTGTTTTGTTCTCCAGTTATGTCAGAAGACGTTCACTGGGAATATTTAAAGATGGGGTCCATGAAAGAATGTTATGTCTGCATGAGCGGATTTACGACAGGTTGAATATCATGCATTCATTGGTATCACAGAAGGTCTTTCTGTTTGCTCAGATTTTATCAATGATGTAAGAAGAGGGCAAATCTGTTTCTTGTGCATAAAATGTAAAAATAGCTATTTGACAAACCAAAGATTCAATATTCATAGTTGTTTTAAAGATGGTTTCAAAATCAGAAATATTTCTGTCCAACCTACCTCAAATTCACAACTTTATTACCTGTGTGTCTTGGTCATGTTACATAATCTCTCCCTTCCATAGAATATTTGTCTAGAAAACTGAAATATTTGTTTTTACGTAGCAGGGCTCCTGGGTGAGAAAAACAAAATGCAAAGTGTTTTGGTAGAGGTGAAACCACTCTGGCCAAACCTCATGACATTTATATTTCTAATACACAAACATATTACTTCTGGAATTTTTTTTTTAATTTTTAACATTTATTTACTTCTGAGAGACAGAGAGAGCGCAAGCGGGGGAGGGGCAGAGAGAGAGGGAGACATAGAATCCGAAGCAGGATCCAGGCTCCGAGCTGTCAGCACGGAGCCCGATGTAGGGCTCGAACCCACAAACTGTGAGATCATGACCTGAGCCGAAATCGGACACTCAACCGACTGAGCCACCCAGGCAACTCTAGAATATTTTAATCATGAACATACGCATATTGGAAAGGACAAAAATAAACGGGACTTCATTCACAAATAATGTGTTTGTAAAAGTAGAAAATCCAAAGGAATTTACCCCCCCAAAAAATTAAACCTTATAAGTGAATTTTGCAAGGTAACAGGATTCAAGGTCAGTGTACAAAACGCAGGTGTAATTTTTATGTGTAAGCAATGAACAATCGGAAATTACACTTAAAATAAACTCTATTTACAGTGATATCAAACATTTAAATGATCCAGAATAAATACACCGAAAGTTGTTCAAGATCTCTTCCAAAAAAATGACAAAACTTTTTTCAGCACAAGGAAAGAAATCCTACATAAAGTGAAATACACACTATTATTATAGGTTAGAAAAGTCAATATGATGAGCAGTTTGTGCAAACTGATTTCAAGACATTATAATGCGACAGATATCATGACAATGTGGGGTTTGAATGAAGATAGACATATACGTTATGAAACAGAATAGAGTCCAGAATTACACTGAGATTTAAATGGAAAATCAAATTTCAACAAAAACACCAAATATTTAAATACGAAAAGGAAAGTTCCTTCAACAAATGGTGTTAAAACAACTTAGTTTCCAAAGTGAGGAGGCATGGGGGTTGCCTCAAACGCTAATGAACACGATTTTTTCTCTCAGGATAACTGAAAAAATAAGCACATTTTCAGAAAGAGACAGTGTGTTAATCCTACATGATTCTCCAGCACACATCAACTGCATTCTTTTTTTTGGTACCACTTACAGAAATTTCACGAGGCTTCCATTGACATTTTCTTACTTTATCTGCAATTATCCTTTATTTTTTTTAACATCAAGGGATTAATTTAGTAAACACGATGTGTAGAGAAGTGTTCTCATTTTCATGTATAATTACGTGGTATTCTCTGCAATCTTAGATCAACTTAAAGTTCCTATTAGAAGGATGCAAAACTGAAAAGTCTTCAAATACAAATGAAATCTTATCAATGAGATCCACACCTTGAACTAAAATATAAATTTCTAACAATGGATTCCCCCATACCTTCCAACATTGGAAGCCACAATCATTTCCTCTAAATGTACTTTTTTATTATGAATTGACCAATGAATGATAATTTTGATCTATGACAAATTAAATTGATCATGGATCAATGTTTAAACTATAAGTGTAAAAGTTAAAACTATAAATGTAAATGCTAACAAAATTTATCATGCTGGCTCCCGTCTGAACATTTATAGAATATGTTCACACTATAAATATATATACACTGAAGTGTTTTTATTTGTATATTATTAACTACTTAAACTTAACAAGATTATTAAAATTAACTATTTAAAACTGCACTATGCACTATTTCTCACTAAAAAGGAACACAAGGTTGATACACGCAGCAGCATAGATTTTTTTCAAGATTATTCATCATCATTTTATTCATAATAGCTAACCCTGGAAACAACCTAAATATCCAAAAACAGAAAAAGGGAAAATATCATGTGCTACATTAGTACGATGAAATGCAACAATGAAAATGAATGAATGATCACTACTCATCAAAATGGAATAAATCTCCTAAACATACCCTTGAGTGAAAGAAGCCAGACACAGAAAGAACCCATTTCTATGAAGGTTTAAAACAGATAAAATGAACCTATGGCAACAGAACTCCATATAGAGTTTACCTGGACAGTAATATTTGAGAACTTCTGCATCATGAGAACTTCTGCGGTATTGGTTATAAGATCGCCTTCATCATGTGATAATTTATTGAGCTTTATACTTACAATTTGTGCACGTTTATTTGTGTATGTTAACTTTCAATAGAAAATGTCTTTGAAAAAGTGTGAATGAAGTGAGGGGCACCTGAGCGGCTCAGTCGGTTCAGTGTCTGACTCTTGATCTCAGCTCAGGTCTTGATCTCAGGGTCATGAATTGATGCCCTGAATTGAGCTCCATGCTGGGCATGAGCCTACTTAAAAAAAAAAAAAAAAAAAAAAAGTAAAAAGTGAGAATAAAATGAAAGAGAAGACAAGTATGAGACTAGGGAAAAAAATCAGACACAGCTGATAAGAGACTGTCCTATGAAGAATACACAAAGAACTTTTAAAACTCAAAAGTGAAAAAATAAATAACTAGATGAAAATGTGGGCAAAATAGGTCAACACACTTCACCAAAATATACAGATGGCAAATAAACATATGAAAAGCTGTTCCATGACATAGGTCATCAGGGAAATGCAAATTAAAACAACAATGTGATACAACGACATGCCCATTAAATAAAATGGCCAAAATCTCAAACACTGCCAACACCCAATGCTGGTGAGGATGTGGAATGATAAGAACTTTCATTTATTGCTGGTGGGAAAGCAAAATGGTTCAGTCGCTTTGGAAGATAGTCCAGCAGTTTCTTACAAAACTACATCAACTATTTCCATACAATCCAGTAATTGGTGTTGGTATTTGTATTGAAAAATGTATTGAAATGTATTGAAACCTGATATCCACACCAAAACCTGCACATAAATGTTTATAGCAGCTTTATTTATAATTGCCAAAATTTGGAAGCAACCAAGGTGTTCTTAAGTAGGTGAATAAATAAAATGTGTTACATCCAGAGAATGGAATATTGTTGAACACAAAAAAGAAAGGAGCCATCTATGGGCGCTGGGTGGCTCGGTTGGTTAAGTATCTGACACCTGATTTCAGCTCAGATCATGGTCTCAAGGTCGAGAGATCAAGCCCTGTGTGGGGCTCCACCACAGTGGGTATGGAACCTGCTGAAGGTTCTCTTCCTCCCTCTCCCTCTGCCCCTCCACCACCCCCACTCTAAAAAAATTTTTTTTGAGAAAAAAAAAAAGAAAAGAGCAAGGAGGGAACTAAAGCAATAACATGATAACATGAAAAGTGTTGCCAATCACCAGAAGTAGACCATTTGAGCATTTTCCAAATGACTGTAATAAACTAAAACACAAAGAATATATGGGAAACCTGGATGGCTCAGTTGGTTAAGTGCCTGACTTTGGCCTAGGTCATGATCTCACAGTTCCCAAGTTTGAGGCCCGTGTTGGGCTTTGTGCTGACAGCTTGGAGTCTGGAGCCTTTTTCAGATTCTGTGTCTCCCTCTCTCTCTGCCCCTCCCCTGCTCATACTCTGTCTCTCTCTCTCTCTCTCTCTCTCTCTCTAAAAAATAAATAAATCATTAAAAAAAATTTTTTTAACCCATAAATAGAATGTTTTTGCTTAAAGGAGAGTGAGAGAGAAAGAGCTGGACTAAAGAAAAACAGTAAGGGGAGAACCAAAAAGCACTCTTACTGTTGACACTAATTGGGGTCCCCCACAAAACAAATCTTGGGACAAGGACTTGTGTGTAAGCAGTTTATTTGGGAAATAATCCCTGGAAGCACCAGCCAAAGCGTGGGTTGGGGTGAGATGGAGAGAAGAGGAAAGCTTGAGGAAGTTTACAGAGTGTGCATTATTCAGCTACTCGTCACAGTGGTCAGCCAGAGTTTAATCCTCATGGAGAATTCTGGAAACCAGTGTACAACAAACACCTCAAAGCTTTCTCACCTGGTAGTGAAGGATCTTGGGTCTTTATCCAGCCATACCTGTCATGTGTCAGAGCAGCAATGAGGAAGGGATTTGATGGCATCAAATCCCTTGCACTCTGGCCCCTCACACCAGGCAGAGGGAGGTCTGGTCGCCTGAGAAATCTGTCAGGCAATGGCTGTAGTTTCTGTCAGTGGGAAGTAAAAGAAGCTTGTGCAGAAATGCTAGAACCTAAGGGACTAGGGCAAGCCATCACAGTGTCTGCTAGAGGCACGACTTCTCACTCTGAGAGCTGTCAAATGAAGAAAAGAATTAAACATATTCCTGTCATTCTTGTATGAAATGTACTTCAAGGTGATCAAAAAGCTGAGTCCTCGGTAAGACACATAGCTTTAAAAGGCAAACCCAATGACAAAGTGGCACTAGAATTATATCAAGTAAGCATTCATCTAGAAGGTGCTGCTGACATCATCAAGGCACGTCTGGATGAAATGCTTCCCCAACCTGCTGGGATCTACCCTGGCCCTTCATCTTCAAAGGAAAGAGGAGGCTTTTGCAGACAAAGAGCCTGTCTCTTATAGGCATCTGTAATAAAAGATGATGTCGTTCTGTTGCTCTCAGACTCTCAACGTGTACTTTGTTACTGTTAGATCTCCTCCTCCCACTCCTCCTCTCTCTTCTCCTCCTCCTCCTCCTTCTTCTTCTTTTTGTATTTATCCAATTTATCCATTATCCATTTATTGGCTCCCTTTATCTGGTTAACCATTCCTCCTTCATTTTTTTTTTACACGGAGCCAAATCCGCATCTGATGTAAGACCATCAGATTTAGAAAGAGGACTGACTCATAAAACTGGCAGCCATGAGACTGACCATTGTCCCCTTCTGTCCATTCCCAATCACATAGAGTAGGGCTGGACAAGAACAGACTTTTAGGACAGTATTGTACCTTGGGTAGGAAAGAAATAGAAACCGTTAGTTTCGCACCCCCATAGGTTTTCATCTCCCTGTATCTATATAATCTCTTGGTAATCTGCATAAGCAACGACCACATTCTAATCCAAAGAAATATCTGTTAAACTCCCCTTTTGTGTCATGTCCCTCATTTCCTACTCGGTGGACCTGGCAGCCTGGGTCCCTTACTCAGTTACATTTTTGCTAAAGTTGCGAAAAAGCAGCCGAGGCACTGAATCCTTGGATGAATTCCCATCTGTCTGAATTTGTCTTGAAATCTATTTATACATTGCCCCTGTCTCTGGATCTATTAGCCTCGAGCTCCATGATAAATACTATTATGCAATACATATGCTAATTAATTTGAACAGCAGTTTGCTGAGGAAATCTTTATTTCAGAAATGATCAAAATAGATTATAAATTTTAAAAGAAAATGTACCTCAATCAATTGATCAAGGTCAACATCAATAGTGATAAATCATTTTGGAATGTTGTGAGAAAAACGGCTCTTCACCTCTGTGGTCTTCCTCCCAAAGACACATAACCACAGTCCAGTCATGAGAAAAACATGAGACCAATCCTAATTAATAGGTGTTCTATAAAATTCTTGACCAGCACTATATAAAATTCTCAAGGTCATCAAAAGCAAAGAAAAGCTAAGAAACAATCATAGCCAAGAGCCTCTTAAGGAGACAGGACAACTATACTGGGTTGAATGGTGCCCTTTCCTGCAAACTCATGTCCATCCCAGAATCCAGAAATAAGGGTTTGGCAGATGTAATTAGTTAAGAGGAGCTCATGGTGGCCTTTAGTTCAATATGATTGATGTTCTTATAAAAAGAGGAAAATTGGCACAGAGACAGACATGTGCAAAGGAAAGACCATGTGATGAGACACACAGAAAAAGTGAAGTGATGAAGGCAAAGATTGCACTGATGCATCTACAGGCCAAGAAAAGGCAAGAATGTCCTGTAACAGCAGAATCTAGGGAGATGTGAGGGAGGATTCTGTCTGAAAGTCTTCAGAGGAAATATGTTTCTGTCAACACCTTGATAGAACTTCTGTTGTATTAAGCCACTCCAGGGGTGGTAGTTAGTTATGGCAGCTCTCAAAAATTATAGGTTAAATTAAATTACTAAATAGAATGTAGAATCCCAGATGGAACGCTGAGAAATAAGGACAGTAGGTTAAAACTAAGGAAATCAGAATAAGATATGGACTTAGTTAATAATAGTATACCACTATTGTCTACTCATTATAGCAAATATAGCATACTAATATAAAATGTTAATAGGAAAAATTGGATGTGGGATATATGGGAACTCTATGGTATCCTCATAACTTCTAATGTTCTAACTTGGGGCACCTGGAGGGGTCAGTTGGTTAAGTGTATGACCCTTGATTTCAGCTCAGGTCATGTTCTTGTGGTTTGTGAGATCAAGCCCCACATGGGACTCCACACTGAATGTGAAGCCTACTTGGGATTCTCTCCCTGCCTCTCTCTCTGCCCTTCCCAGCTCATATTCACTCTCTCTCTTTCTCAAAATAAATAAGCATTTAAAGAATACATAAACAAAATGAAAAAGTCAATAATCATGAAACATATATTTAATAGTATAAAATAATTATCTTATATTTTTAAGTTCAAAGAGTTTTACCAACAATTTTTTAACAATTTTTCTTGAGCTTTAAAAGTAATGACTTCAAAATGCATAAAATTTGATCCAGATTATCTCAAAAGACTAAAAGTTTCAAAACCTTCTTTTACTCAATGAAAACACTTTTAGTAAAACCTGACTAAAAATAGCACATTAAAAAAAAGCTATCTTCCAAACTCTTAGTAATGTTGGAGCAATTTTTTCAAGTAAAACATTAAAAAGCAAAATGCTATCATTTTTCAATATAGCAGTATCAAAGCTGAGTAGGGGGAATGAAAAATTGTAAAAATAGGTTAAACTTAATAATCAATTACTATCCTAGAACATATGAACACTCTAATAAATGCAATAAAATCTAATATTTATTCCTGATTAAAATGATAATTATATATAAAAATAGAAATACTATGATGTTTCCTAAAAACAATGAAAACGAATAAACCAATACTCAACATCCTTCTTAAAAGTTAAACAAGGGCACCTGAATAGCTTAGTTGGTTAAGCATCAGACTTCAGCTCAGGTCATAATCTAATGGTTCATGAGTTCAAGCACTGCATTGGGGCTTTCTGCTGTCAGTTTGGAACCTGTTTCAGATCCTCTGTCCCCCTCTCTACCCCTCCCCTGCTCTCTTTCTCTCTCAAAAATAAACATTAAAAAAAGTTAAACAGTACACAGTATTAATGAAACAGTACACAGACACACCCAAACTAAGTGTACCCCAGCTCATTGCCATTTGTCATAATTCTATTGTATATAACCAATGTAGTAATCAAGTATAAAATTAAAAAATAAATATAAGTAATATAAAAAATATAGGAGCTTCATCGTGGACCCTATTGTATTTAAAACTAAGAAAAGTGGTGAAGAAACATAATATAAGGCAACAATAGTACATAGAAGAGGAGTTATTTTCATAGAGGTTAAAAGCAGAGATTGATAAATCCATACCCATGGTGGGAGAATTAACCACAATTCTCTCAGTAACTGATAGAATAACCATGTATAAAATTACTAAAGGTGTACGGGATTTGAACAACATGATCATTCAACTTACATGTACGAACCAACAACTATGCAATTAGTATTCATAAGCAGGAGACATTTACCAAAACAGATGTTACCTGGATCATTAAAAAAAAAAAAAAGCTTAACAAATGAATAAATAAATAGAAAGCAGAAGTTGACCCATAAATGCAGACAACAAACTAGTGGTGGCCATAGGGGACGGGGAGGGGGGATGGCAAAATGGGTGACAGGGAGAGGGAGACACAGGCTTCCAGTTAGGGGATGAATAAGTCACAGGAGTAAAAGGAACAGCATAAGTAATATAGTCAATGATATTGTAATAGTGTTGTGTGGTGACAGATGGTAGCTATACTTGCAGCGAGCGTAGCATAATGTTTAAAATTGTCCAATCACTATGTGTACATGTGAAGCCAATGAAACATTGTCTGTCAATTATCCTCTAATAAAAATATTTAAATTTAAAAATTTAAATAAAGAGATAGATTGTCTGACCACTTTGAATCAAATTGGAACACAATAACAGAAAGATAACCAAAACATCCAAAAATGTTTGGGAAGTAACACATTTCTAAACGGTCCACATGTCATTGAAGAAATTATAGTGGTAATTAGAAAAGAGTTTAAGGTGAATAATAATAAGAATATAATATATAGGGTGTGTTGCACGACTAAGACTAAGAGTGGACTGGCCTGTGTGCCTGTGAAGATAACGCTAGGTCGATCAAAATCGAGTCCTCGGATGTGATGTGTCTTATCATGCAGTACCTGAAGGAGAACAGTTTACATGGGGTGTTAGCCACGTTACAGGAAGAGACTATGGTGTCTCTGAATACCGTGGATAGCATTGAGAGTTTTGTGGCTGACATTAACAGTGGCCACTGGGATACTGTTTTTACAGGCTATACAGTCTCTGAAACTGCCAGACAAAACCCTCATTGACTTCTATGAAGAGGTTGGTTAGGAATTGATTGTTGGGAAATAGGACGAACTGTCCCTATCGGACCTCTGTTCTCAGCACTGTCCTTGTGTATGTATTGTCCTTATCAGACTTCTGTTCTCAGAACGCTGGGAATGTGTGACTTGATGAAGTCTCAGGAGGACATGCAGGACAGAGCCTTCCTGCTCATCAGCCAAGCGCGTCAAGAAACCACGGCACTGGAGATATACCCATGCACAGTTGCGGGATGTTCCTGATCTGTCCTTCCTTTATCTGTAGCTATTGTTCTGAGTAAAACATTCACTGTAACATTTACTGTGCTCTCCAAGCTTGCAAGGAGGGTATAAAATAAGATGCTGTTCCTAATAAAGTTTGCCATTAGCCCTCAGCTCTTGGTCCGTCTCCATTGCTTTCGGGGACATCCACGGTGCTCTTGCTTTCTGGGACTGTTCACGTTTCCTTTGAGAAATGTCCCTTGTTCACGTTCCTATTTGCTGTGTTTGGGAACGTCCCTGTTTCCATTGACCACCAGCCTTTGGAAACTGTTGTTGCGTCCTGCTCCTCGTCTCCCCAGGACCCTGCCTCACGAAGGAGAACCTACCACAATTGATGGAGCTGCGTGAATTGGGGGCTGCCAGGTCACTCCTGAGACAGACTGATCCCATGATCATGTTAAAATAAACACAGCCAGAGCAGTATATTCATTTGGAGAACCTCTTGGCCAGGTCTTATTTTGATCCTCGTGAGGCATACCCAGATGGAAGTAGCAAAGAGAAGAGCAGCAATTGCCCAGGCCTTAGCTGGGGAAGTCAATGTGGTGCCTCCATCTCGTCTCATGGCATTGCTGGGACAGGCACTGCAATGATGGCAGCACCAGGGGTTGTTTCCTCCTGGCATGACCACAGATCTGTTCCGAGGCAAAGCAGATGTCAAAGATGTGGAAGAAGAAAAGTTTCCCTCACAACTGAGCAGGCATATTAAGTTTGGTCAGAATTCACACGTGGAGTGTGCTAGATTTTCTCCAGATGGTCAGTATTTGGTCCCTGGGTCTGTTGATGGATTCATGGAAGTCTGGAACTTTACGACTGGAAAAATCAGAAAGGATCTTAAGTACCAGGCCCAGGATAACTTTATGATGGTGAATGATGCTGTCCTCTGCATGTGTTTCAGCAGAGATACAGAATGTTAGCAGCTGGGGCCCAATGGAAAAATCAAGGTATGAAAGATTCAGAGTGGATGGTGTTTAAGGAGATTTGAAAGGGCACACGGTAAAGGTGTCACCTGTCTAAGCTTTTCTACAGATAGCAGTCACAATCCTTAGTGCCTCTTTTGACCAGCCAATTAGAATTCATGGTTTAAAATCTGGGAAAACCCTGAAAGAATTTCATGGCCATTCCTCCTTTGTTAATGAAGCAACTTTTACACGAGATGGGCATTATATTATTAGTGTATCCTCTGATGGCCCTGTAAAGGTCTGGAATATGAAGACCACAGAATGTTCAAATACCTTTAAATCTTTGGGCAGCACTGCAGGGACAGATATCACAGTGTGATCCTGCTTCCTAAAAATCCAGGGCACTTTGTGGTGTGCCACATATCAAATACAGTGGTCATCATGAACGTGCAGGGGCAGATTGTCAGAAGCTTCAGCTCTGGTAAGAGAGAAGGTGGTGATTTTGTTTGCTGTGCCCTGTCTCCCCGAGGTGAATGGATCTACTGTGTAGGGGAGGACTTTGTCCTCTACTGTTTAAGCACAGTCACTGGCAAACTGGAGAGAACTTTGACAGTTCATGAGAAAGATGTGATCGGCATGGCACATCACCCTCATCAGAACCTGATTGCAACCTACAATGAAGATGGACTTCTAAACCTCTGGAAACCCTAATTCCACTTTTCTTTTACAACTCGCTCGAGAGCATGTACTTAAGTGAAGACATATTCATGTATTGCTTTTTTCTTTCTAGGCTACCTTTTCTAAGCAATTGTCTTAATTAGGCACAAGAATAATTTTGTGAAAATTCATGTTTAAGTAGCAGTTACCATTTTTCTATTTTTTAAGATATTCGTTCATCTGTTTCTAATTGGGGCAGTCACTTAAAGCTTTCAGTAGTCTCCTACGTGGAGAGTGAAATACTACTGTTTCTAGGAGAGAATTCTACTCCTTTGATTATTTGAAATGGTGATTAAAACGTATTTCCTGCAGTAAAATTGTAAATAAGTAACTATTCCATATTCAGTAGCTCTTTGCTGGTCCATTCTTTTTAGATGTTAATAAACTTTACACCTTTTTGGAGGCTTTGTTTTTAAATGTAAATAAGTGCTCATCTAGTTAACATATTTACTTAGAATCAAGTACAGAGGAGGGTGGGACACACCATTATTATTCTAGTCAGCAGGAAGTCAGTTCCTGTTTAGAGGTATAGACTGAATGTAAAAAGGCCAGGTATTGATAGGATCTCATTTCATTGCCCTCATTGTCCACTCATGTTAGCTGTGCCTTCTCACGTGTTCTGGCCAATTCCAGAGAACACCATCTTCATCTTCTGGATAGAACTTAGTTGTAGGATCCACTATGAGAACTCCACTTTGGCATCTCTGAGGGTTTGGCATTGAAAATATGATATTGTTCTGAAGAAAATTAGAAAAGGACCTGAGATTTAGAGAAGTCTTTTTAGCTATATGCATCCTTGCCAGTCAAAGAAAAAGTTAAAGGCCAACAAAACTCTTGAAAATACTTTGCAAATGGGGTGTCTTTTATGTTTGAACCAAAGACATATCGAGTGTGCTTATGTTGATGTTTTAGGGGCTGTGCCAGGTATTATTTCAAGAAAGTGACCTTATTTGTGGAGACCTTTTATGCCTCCTTTTAAGTTTAGCACTCATTAGGTACAAATGAGTGGGGAAAGTTTTTTAAATGATTTATAGTGTTGGGACACCTGGGTGGCTCAGTCGGTTAAGTGTCTGACTCTTGGTTTCAGATCAGGTCATGATCTTGTGGTTCCTGAGTGTGAGCCCCACGTCGGACTCTGTGCTGACAGCGTGGAGCCTACTTGGGATTCTCTCTCTCCCTCTCTTCCCCTCTCCTGCTCACTTGCTCTCTTTCTCAAAACAAACAAACAAACAAAAACATATAATATAATATAATATATAAAAATAAGTGGGCTAAATCTAAAATAATAATTTAAGGGAAATCCATAGTGTTAGATTAATATATTCGAGAGAAAAAACAAAGGTCAAAAACCAGTGACCTAAAATTTCAACTCAAGAAACTGGATAAGGGAACAACAAATTAAACCCAAGCTAAACAGAGGTAAGGGAAAAAAAATTTAAAGACCAAATATTAATGAAAGAAAAAAAATGGACAAAAGAGAAAATCAACATGGTTGAAAGTGATTTCTTTGAAAGCACTGATAAAATTTATATACACCTTGCAAGACTGATTACAAAACAGAAAATATCACCAATATCAGGAATATAAGGAGACATCACTACAGACACTAGAGATATTAAAATATTAACAAGAGGTTATTTTGAAACTTACACCAATAAATTTTAAGAGATTAAACTTAGTCATTCTTTGAAAAATCACAATTTGGTAAAACATTCATAACAATAAAATAAAAGCTGAATTTTCTGATATCTATTGAAGAAAGAATACTCTAGGTCTAAATAACTTCACTGGTGAATTTTTTTCCACATATTCAATGAAGAAATAACATCAATTCTTACACAATCTTTTCCAAAGAATACAAAAATGAGGAACACTTTCCAACTCATTCTATGAAGCCAGCATAATTTTGATGCCAAAATGTTATGAGGATTTACAGAAGAAAATTACAGGATAGTTTATCTCACTAACACAAACAAATATCTTAAACAATATATTAGCAACTCAAATTCAGCAATATATAAAAAAGATATCATGACTTCCTGGTATTTATTCCAGGGACACAATTCCACCAATCAAAAACAAGTCACTACTAAATCACACAACAACATGGATGGATCTCACAGTCAAAATGCTTAGTGAAAGAAGTTAGAGGGGACAGGCTACATTCTTTATGGTCCCATTTATATGTAATTTTTTCTTTTTCTTTTTTCTTCTTTTTGAGAGAGGGCATACAATCACAAGTGGGGGGCAGAGAGGGAGAGAGAGAGGAAGAGAGAGGATCCCAAACAGGCTCTACACTCAGTGCAGAGCCCCAGGCGGGACTCAATCTCATGACCTGAGCCGAAATCAAGAGTTGAATGCTTAACCACCTGAGCCACTCAAATACCTCTTTATGGTATTTGTCTTAATACCATAATGCCCATTTATGGTAAAATTGGTTTCAGGTGTAGAATTTAGTGATTCATCACTTGCATACAACACCCAGTGCTCATCACAAGTGCCCTCCTTAATACCCATCACCTATTTAGCCCATCCCCCTCCTCCCTCCACCAACCCTCAGTTTGTTCTCTATAGTTAAGAGTCCTTTTATATGTAATTTAAAAGCAGGAAAAACTTATCTTTGATGTTAGAATCAGAATAGTGGTTACCTTTGGCAGGAACATTGCCTGAGATGCTGCATTAAGGAGCATTTTGGCTGTTAGATATATTCTGTTTCAGTCTGTGAGTATATACATGAGTAAATATCCTTTGAGATTTTACACTTTGAGATTTAAGTGAGATTTACACTTAAGATTTCCACATTTACTGTATGAAAATATATCTCACTTTTTCAAATAATGGGTAGAGTATCCTTTCTCTAGTACATGTGATTTTTAAGTCATTCTTCATTCTTTCACTTAGTTGGTTGTATGCCTTTACACCAGAATAATTATCCAGAAAAATGACTGGAAATGGTAGAATTCAAAATTGGCATCACGAAACAAAGTGGAATAAACTTAAGAAGACTTTTGTGAGAATTATACGAATACCGCTATAAAACTTTACTGAGAAATCAAAGACGTTAATGAGATGAGGTGTATCCATGTTACGGATCAGATGATTATACATTGGAAATGCATTAACTGTACCCAAGATGGAATAATGCTTTAATACAATTCCAACAGAATTTTAACATATAAATTTATCACAAAGTTTTATAATATTTTAAACATGAATAAAATCTAAATTTCCAAAAAGAGTAGTTAGTTTACTGTATTATGGTAAAACTACAAATAACTATAAATTTTCTCCATTGGACAACTATCAAAAGCTATTTTTCAAATTATCATGGATTTTAGATTGTGAAGAATATGGTGCTGAAGACTTAGTCTTTACTGCATTCTCTGTCCTTCACACAGCTCAGCACTCACCTGGAGCACTCAATTTGATGCTAAAAGGAACATTTTTCAGCCCAAATAAGGTTGACCAAGATAGAGAAAATTGATGTCAGAAATGTTTGACTTGGGATCAATAAAGAAAGAGTATTTTGATGGTGCTATTCTTCATGAGAATAGGCTATCTGCACATGGGTAGATGCTAAAATTAGGAATATCGTTGGAGTGGACAGTCATCCTCAAGGTGTGGGGACTTTGTGTGGTGAATTCCTCAGGGCTCTCAGTCCCAGCAATTAGGTACATCTTACATACACACTAACCATCTTTGGATGGATGGAAAAATGAAGGCATGCATATATGATAAATAAATACTTTTTGAACACTAAGTTTCTGCGACTCAAAAAAATTTGTGTCATTTAATTTTATAATCATTTTCAGGATTAGTCAGGATCAAAACCAGTCTTTTGTTTTAATATAATTTGTTGTCAAGTTGGCTAACATACAGTGTATACAGCGTGCTCTTGGTTTGGGGGGTAGTTTCCTATGAATCATCGCTTCCATACAACACCCAGTGCTCATCCCAACAATTGTCCTCCTCAGTGCCCATCACCTGTTTCCCCTTCTCCCACACCCCCCTCCCCCATCAACCCTCAGTTTGTTCTCTGTACTTAAGAGTCTCTTATGGTTTGCCTCCCTCTCTGTTTGAAACTACCTTTTCCCCTTTCCTCCCCCCATGGTCTTCTGTTAAGCTCAATTTCCACATATGAGTGAAAGCATATGATATCTGTCTTTCTCTGACTGACTTATTTCACTTAGCCTGATACCCTCCAGTTATATCCATGTTGTTGCAAATGGAAAGATTTCATTCTTTCTCATTGCCAAGTAGTATTCCATTGTATATATAAACCACGTCTTCTTTATCCATTCATCAATCGATGGACATTTGGGCTCTCTCCATACTTTGGTTATTGTGAAAGTGCTGCTATAAACATTGGGGTACATGTGCCCCTATGAATCGGCACTCCTGTATCCTTTGGGTAAATTCCTGGTACTGCTATTGCTGGGCCATAGGGTAGTTCTAGTTTTTTTTTTTTTTTGAGGAAAAAAATTAAAAATGTTTTCCTGTTTTCCAGAGCACACTGCACCAGTTTGCATTCCCCCCAACAGTGCAAGAGGGTTCCAGCAAAACCAGGTCTAATATGGTATTAGTATTTTCCAGAGAAAAGGAAGCAATTAAGATATATATGAACATATTCCAGAGAGCCAATTGGAGATTCACAGATAAATAAATTTACAAATAAATAAATAGGTATCTATATCCATATATTAATATATATCTACCTATCTATCTCTATGCAGAGAGATATGGTGAGAGTTATTATCAGGAATTGATTCACATGACTATGGAGGCTGGCAAGTCCAAAAGCACGCAGTGTGGACCTGCAGGCTCAAGACCCAGGAGAGCCAGTGAGGTAGATGAAGTCTAAGGAAAGTCTGTTGTAGAATCTACTCTTGCTCGGGAGGGCTGGTTGTTTTGTTTTATTCAGACCTTCAACTGTTTGGATATGACCCACCCATGTTACAAAAGGCAATCTACTAATTCAAAATTCACCTACTTAAATTTAATCTTATCCAAACACACTCTTCAAGTTGAGACATAAAATTAAGCATTACAAACACACATTGGCATGTCATATCATACTCACATTTTCTCAAATTTTTATTTAAAAAAGCTCTGTTGAATCCAATCTCTAATTTTAACTCAACATCTTCCTTTTCTTCTTCTGATCCTCTCTTTCTGTTCTTTCTTCTGTTCTTTCACCCCTCCATTCTCTCCCAACCAGAATCTCCTTATTTTTTGGTAGAAATTAACTGCTATTTTTAAGAAAAAAATCTAATACTTGGAAACTAATTGTACTCTAGCCCATTTCAGATGAGACATAAAGTTATCAAAAAACTAGATTTCTGTGACGGCTGGGTAGTTCAGTCGGTTAAGCTTCCCGACTCTTGATTTTGGCTCAGAGCATGATCTCATGGTCGTGGGATCAAGCTGCATGTAGGGCTTAGCTCAGAATGCAGAGCTTGCATGGGATTCTCTCTCTCCCTCTCTCTATGCCCCTCTCCCCAGCTCTCTCTCTCACTCTCTTCCCCTCTCCACAGCTCACTCTCTCTCTCTGTCTGAAAAAAAAGCACAAAACAAAACCCTAGAATTCCTATATTGAATTTTTTTTTCATTTTAGTTTGATTATTTGTGCATCACAAATCAAGCAGCAAATATTTCTAAGTTAGTATCTTCAAAGACATCTGAAATTTGAATGGGGGTAAACATGAACCCCTGTATGTATCAACTAGAACTGTTCAGTTTTTCTACCTTCTTATATGAGAAATATTTCATTCTAGGGGCCCCTGGGTGGCTCAGTCAGTTAAGCACTGGACTCTTGGTTTCAGCTCAGGTCATGATCTCATGGTTCATGGGTTCCAGCCCTGAGTCGGGCTGACAGTGTGGAGCCTGCTTGGGATTCTCTCTCGCTCCCTCTCTCTCTGCTTCTCCTCTAATCTCTCTAAATAAATAAATAAATAAATAAATAATAAAAAATTAACCATAAACTTAGAAGTATTTCATTAGAGATTATTTATGCCCTCTAGACACTCAGCATCATTTTTCTCAATTTTGTTTTCAATTAGTTTGATTCACATTAATTATTACAGTGAATGACTGTGTAATATTTCGATTGGATGTTTAGCTATTTATCCTGCAAAAAAGAAAAAACACCAGAAAAACTTTCAGTTCAGACAAAACAGTTTGTCAGGTAACCATGTAAATAAAGCTTAATTGTTAGATGTTCAGGAAAATATATTTTTCATATTTCCCATCAAAATTTATTGTGAGAAGTTTGAGGAAGATGACAATTCACTGTTACTAAAAGAAATACATAATGAAAATTTCAAGAGATTACCAAGACAACTACCTTAAAGAACCATTTGGCTGAAATCTGACATTCGTAGTGTAGTAAAGATAAAAGCAAGGAGATCTCATCAGAATTTAATATTTTTTTTTACCTTTTGTGAAGTCATTATAGATAATGGTTGGGGCTTTAAAACACAGGACATCCAGTTAAATTTGATTTTCAGATAAATAATGAATAATTCTATGGTATAAGTATATGTTGAGTATTATTATTTTTCACATAAGTATATCCCAATACTCCATTGGGATATACTTGCACTATACAATTATTTACTAATTGTCTGAAATTCAAAGTTATCTAGGTGCCCTGTATTTTGACTTGTTAAATATGGCAACCTTAATAACAATATCACACAACAAGTCCCTGTAATCTAGACTCTGATACCTCACTGATTTGTACCGCGCTCCATGTCCAGTCACATATCAACTATGCCCTTTTGATAAACTCAGTGTTCTCAGATGATTGACTATGAGATATTTCTCACCTTTAATGCCAAATACAGCAACAAAATGTTGCAGGGGTGGGGAAGGGATGTTTAAAATAAAGATGTTGTGTGGAAGTGTTGAATCACTATATTGTACACTTTAAACTGTATGTTAACTAGCAGGAATTTAAATTAAAACTTAAAAAAATACTTTTAAAAAGTGAAGATGGATGTCAGGGGAAAAAATAGAAAGCATCATGACTTTCTCCATCGTAAGTAACTAGCAAATTTTATCTTAAAACTCCCATTAAACTCTGCTTTCTGGCATTAAAAGCAAAAAATAATAAAACTAATCTTTTTTTAATGTTTTATTTATTTTTGAGAGACACAGAGAGACAGCATGAGCAGGGGAGAGTGAGAGAGAGGGAGACATAGCATCCGAAGACAGGCTAGCTGTCAGCACAGAGCCCAATGCGGGGCTCGAACCCACGAACCATGAGATCATGACCTGAGCCAAAGTCGGATGCTTAACCGACTGACCCAGCCAGGAGCCCCCTAAAACTAATCTTTAAAAAGGTACCAGGAAGAGTACAGAATAAGGAGAATAAAGAAACAATTAATATAAATGAATCAACTATAAATAAAACTTAAGGAAGATACTAATAATGAAGGGGATGGCAGATTTTTGAAACAATAAGATATTCCCAAATATCAGACATTCAGATGAATCACTGATATATACAAGGGGAAAAGACAGTCTCTTCAATAAATGTCACTGGGGAAACTGAACAGCTACATGCAAAAAAAAAAAAAATTGACACTGGACCACCAAAATAAACTCAAAATGGATTAAAGACCTAAGTATGAGACCTAAAACCATACAAATCCTAGAAGAGACCACAAGCAGTAATTTCTCTGACATGGGCGGCAGCAACGTTTTTCTAGATATGTCTCCTAAAGCAAGGGAAACAAAAGCAAACGTAAACTATTGGGAATACATCAAAACAAAGAGCTTTTGCACAGTGAAGGAAACCGTGAAGAAAACAAAAAAGGCAACCTAATGAATGGGAGAATATATTTGCAAATGGTATATCTGTTATGGGATTAATACCCAAAAAATATAAAGAATGTATACAATTCAACATCAAAAACAAAACAAAACAAAAACTCACAAATAATCCAGTTAAAAGATGAGCAGACAGGGTCGTCCGGGGGGCTCAGTCGGTTCAGCCAGTGTGGAAAGCAGCATGGAGGATCCTCAAAAAATTAAAAATACGAACACTATATGACCCAATAATTCCAATACTGGGTATTTACGCAAAGAAAACAGAAACGCTAATTTGAAAAGATACATGCACCCCTATGTTTATTGCAACAGAATTTACAATAGCCAAGATACAGAAGCAACCTAAGTGTTCGCCGATAGATAAATGGATAAGGAGATGTGGGTGTGTATTATATATTACGCAGCCATAAAAAAAAAAAAGTGGGATCTTACCATTCGTGACAACATGGATAGACCTGGAGGGTGTTGTGCAGAGTGAAATAAGTCACACTGAGAAAGACAAATACTATATAATTTTACTCATACGTGGAACGTGAAACAACAAATGAATAAAAGAACAGAAAGCAGAAGCGGATCTGTAAATATAGAGAGCAAACTGATGGTGGCCAGGGGGAAGGGGAAGCGAGGGCTGGGTAAAATGGGACAAGGACTGAGGGCGGTACAGACTTCCAGTTATGGAGTGAGCAAGTCATGGGGGTAAAAGCACAGCATAGGGAGTATGGTCACTTATGTTGGAACCGTGTTGTGTGGTGGCCGTGGTAGCCATACTTGTGAGCACAGCACATCATAGTACAGAGAGGTTGACTCACCGGAGACGAATGGAACACTGTGTGTCAATAACACTGAAAAATTTTGTTAAGAAAGAGGGGGGTCTAAGTATAGGAATGTAAGTATGGTGTGTTTGTGCAAGATTACCTGTAATGCTATTTGAATTGCTCTCCCGTCTTTATGTTTAGTGATCATTTTTGTTGGCCTCCTCAGGAATTCAGCTGGGGAAAGGACTCATCTGAGGATTTCGTTTCTCTTAAACCTTCCAACCAATCTGACGCAGTTTCCCTGTCATCTTACGGAAGGAGCATGACTGCTGGGTTTCACTCTACCCTCAGCCTTGCTGTGTGGCAGACCGACGTCTCGGCTAAATGGGAAACTTCGTACAAATGAACAGGAAGACAAGACGAAATCAGGAAAGAACGTTTTTCTCTGCAACCGCCTGAGGCTGCTCCCTTACATCTGTAAAATATGCATCAGCTGTTAATGAAAACGTAGGGTCCTCCTGAAGAAAAATCAGAATTCAAGTGTGGGAGAAGCTGTCAGCTCCGCGGCCCGAGAGCCCTATAAAATTAACCTCTATGCAAGTTTAAATTGTGCCTCTGGTATTGAGATTATGGAAATATGTCCCACGGCAGAAGCATCAGAGAGAGGCTGAGAGTTCCCGCATTCTGAACACTCTCAAATAGGTTAATACATAAGGAACTGAAAATTTTCGTCTTGCAAAAAATATTAAGTTCCATATAATACTTAGGGTAGAGTCCAAATTTAGAAATACGTACTATAGATGACAAGATTATCAATGAAGTTACCTTAACAAGTTTGAAAATCAAGTCAGATACAAACATTGAGCAAATAAGCTATGCTTATTTAAAATGGAGACTTTAGGGGCGTCTGGGTGGCTCAGTTGGTTAAGCATCTGACTTTGTCATAATCTCCTGGTTCATGGGTTCGAGTCCTGTGTCGGGGCTTTGGGCTGACAGCTCAGAGGCTGGAGGCTGCTTCAGATTCTGTGTCTCCCTCTCCCCGCCCCGCCCCCAATCGCTCACTCGCGCTCTCTCTCTCTGTCTCAAAAATAAATAAACATTGAAAAAATAAAAAACTAAAATTGGAGAATTTAAAACTATCACCAGTAAGAGCAGTGTTATAATTTGTAGAATTATAGAGGCATCGTTTTGGACAGAACAGAGAGGAGAAAACCTCTCACTAAAAGTAGATTGAAAATTATGATCTCTGTTCAATGAAAGAAAGTCCCCACTGCCCGTTTAAGATTTAAAAACATGAAATTTTATTCATAGGAAAGCCTGCCATTCCCAGTGCTCTTAAATTAAACTTTAAACTTTATGAACTTGTGATGAAGTCATATTCAAATATTCAAGTATAAGATTATGCATGCATATGATCTATATAAGGAGCTACATGGCTTTAAAATCAAAGTCAATTTTAGTGAGTCAGAATAAATCAGAATATTGCCGGAATATTACCTGCACTTTCTTCCCTTGCTCTCTGTCTCACACATACACACATTGTGCTCAAATAGATCATGTAAGTATAATGATTAATATAGAACTTAAGCACTTGATTTGAATGATAAACTTTCTCAAGAGAATTGCAACCTAAACCCAGATTTACCCAACCTTGGTACTATCTTTTTTTCTTTACAAAGTTTTACTGTTCCTCTACTACGTGCAGAGTTAAAACTACAAAGTCTGGCCCCTGATCATTCGGGGAACGAGTCGGTGGGCATTCAAGACCAGTGCTACAGTCCAGGGCATGATGTAAATGCACAAAAGTGGCTTCATTAACGACGTTGATGAGAACGAGGAGAAAAAAATACCAGAAATCACTGGCGGAAACTAAACACGAAGCTTCTGCTTTATAACAGTGGATGGAACACACCTGCATGCCCCCTCTCCTTCCAAAACTTTCCAAATATCATGGCAACAAAATGAAAGAGGCGTGAAACCCACCAGAAGATGAAACTAGACAGGGAACAACACGTTGGAGTGACTCCCTGGATTGGAAGAGGTGCTCAGGAGGTGAAAGGCTGGAAAGCGGTTGAGAGTTCCAGAAACATCTGAAAAGGGCATGAGGGAGCTGGGGACGGAGGGTAGGCTGCATGCCAGAGGAGGACCACGGTCTCCACACAGAGGGGATGGATTTCTAGCTCCCCTTCCCACACAGACTACCACCAACCAACTCCAATCCACAGAACTGGATGCTTATTTTCTGGAAAGCCTCAACACGGGGCATAGGGATTTGAGAAAGGAGATATAGCAGAGGCCTGGGGTGAGGAAAGAGGTTGAAGATAGGGAGATTAATTCTATAATTGAACTACGGAGACTTCAAAACCTCTCCCTGATGAGCTCCCCAAATGCCAGCTGTCGTTTTCTACCCACCACAGACAGGCTGGTGTAGGATCTCTCTCTGGAGAAAGCCACTGGCTGGACCCTTTTGTCCTCATGAGGGAATAGCTGCTTCATCCCTCAGCTCCTCCAGACGCAAGCCAGCCCCTCAGCAATCCTGGCCTGTGCACACGGGCCTTAAATATGCTTTTTAGGGACTACTCTGAAACCCAAGCAGAGAAAGCCATATACCAAAAGCAAAGAGAAAACACAACAAATGCAATGATTTGAGCACCACTGAATGAGTTTCTTCATTCCTTCCGAAAGATAGGATAACATTTATTCACTGACACAAGGAATGACACAAGGCATAGGAAGCAGGAATTGAGAGAGGGCGGGTGGTGGGAGGTTTACCGGGGAAAGTTTGTGGGTGGGCAGAAGGGAGAGACCCAGACAGGTGGCCGGCCTTCCGATCACAGTGCAGGATGTATTCCAGAAAGAGGAGGGAAGGACTGGGTAAGAAAAGCCTGAAATGGGGAATTCCTGATCCTACAGCAGGGGAGCCCAGAGCGACCGCTAATAATTAGAGGAGCCCCCGTCAGGTGAGAATGTTGGGGTCCAGCTCTCTCCCTCCATGTTGGATGGGAAGATCTTAGTTCTGGCACTTTTGCCGTGCCCACTCATGGCTCAGACAGCTGGCAGGGGAGTGTGGACCACTGTGAATGATGCAGTGTCCCACAGGTGACAGCTGGACACCTCAGTGAGGGAACTGTGTGGCCGAGAGCACACAGTGGTGGCTCCCGAGAACACAAATATGTTGCATGAGCAGGTAGCTCATCCTCTGATGACACTTTTTCCTGCTCATTGCCAACTGTCACTTCACCCTCCACTCAGGGACCCACAGAGCTTCCCGATGGCCAGTCAACGCAGGAAGTAAAGCCCTGAGTGTGGTCCTCCGGTGATTCTTCCATTACGCTGCTGTAGTTCTATTGCCCCACATAGGGATGGCACTGAGAGATGGCGGTTAACAAAAGTCCCCCAGGTCGGAAGAGCTTCAAATAGCACATCAGGTTTCCTATTTGCCTGTACCGAAAAATGGCCCAATGTGTGGATCTATACTGAGTCATAGAGAACGATCAACATTTTGGCCGAATGGACAGGAACATGGAATAAAAGATGGAGATACAGATGGGCAAGACATCTGTAGATGGACCCTCAGAACGGCCATGACATGTGAAGGCTTTGTGTGGACACTCACCCAAGTGCACCCACTAAAGAGGAGGCCCTCAGATATCAGGGGGACGGGGGGTGGTCTGCGCATGCCACTCGTTTCCTTATCCGCCCTGGTGTTTGCTGAAGCTCATGGAGAAAATGGCCAGGGTGGCAGGAACGGACAGCCTGGACTTCCCTTCACCAAAGCTTGTCTGGTCAGAGACTCAAGTGATTGCCCAACCTGCCCAAAGTGGAGGCCACCTGAGCCCCAGCATGGCATCATCCCTGGGTGGGGCAGACAGCCACCACGTCCAGCTTGGTTATGTTGAACCTTCCTTCAGGTCTTGTCCTTATCAGAGTACACACTTTATCTGGATATGGAGCTACCTTCCCCACCCGCAGTGCTTCTGCCAGAGCCACCCCCCTGGGCTTGCTGGATGCCCTCTTCACTGCCGTGGTATTGCATGATGTGCTGCATCTACCAAGAACCCATTGTCTTTTCAGCAGGAGTGTCGCATGGGGCTCCTGCCCACAGAATTCACTGTGGTTGCCACACCCAGACGCTGTTTGTCTTGCAGAAATTTAGAGTGGTCTACTGAAGACTCACAGCAGCAACTGGAAAACATGCCGCACAAGCTTAGAAGGTTAAGCTCAAAGATGGCATGAATTCCTTGAACCAGCAACCAACCCATGATGGCGCCATGTTAGTTTTCTACTGTTGCCCAGCAGATTGCTACAAACTTAGTGGCTTTAAGGGACAGTCATCTGTTATATCACAGTTTCTGGGGGTCAGAGGTCTGGACACAGCTTAGCTGGATCTTCTACTCAGGTCTCACAGGGCTGCAATCAAGATGTGGGCTGGGGCTGTGTTCTCTTTTGAAACTCATGTCCCTGCTCTTCCAAGCTCATGTCATTTATTGGCGGTATTTATTTCCTTGCATCTGTAAGACTCATGGTGACTTGCCTTTTCAAGGCCAACAAGAGAAAGCAGCTCTGACTCCCAAACTCTTTGTGAAGAACTCAACTAATAAGGTCAGGCCCATCACAGGCTTATTGATGACCTCAAAGTCTGTTGATTAGGGACTTTATGTACGTAAGCAAAAGTCCCTTCACTTTTGTCATATAATGTGACCTATTAATGGGGTGGTGTTCTTCATGTTCACAGATGCATCCACAATGAAAAAGAGGGTCTCCTACAGGGTGGGCACCACCCTCAGAGTTCTCACTAGTACAGGTGCCATCCACTGGGCCAGAATACAGAGCCTTGCTGATTAAGAAGTATTAATTCCCTGGGAGGCGTGTGGCATCAGCAGGACTGTGCCAAGGGGGTTTCTGCTCAGTGGCAGAAATGTGGCTCCTACAGCAGCCACGGGGGAACCAGATCTCCAGGTCATGGGCAGTAACTTCATTCATACATGGGAACCACTTGTCCCTCCACTCTCTGCTTCTCCAGATCTTCTAACCTTTTGAGATTGATTTCTTACATGAAATCTCCCTCTGTTTAATATATCTAACATGGCTTCTATTATTCTGCTTGGATATTGATTGAAAACAATCATAATTTGCCCATAATATGGGCTCAGAAAATTTTAGCCTCTGCCTGCTCAAGCAATGGGGATTTATTGCCTTTTTTTTAAGGAATACGTTTCTTCATATTATACACGTGTATTCCCATGTGCATGGATATGTAACTACCATTAGGGCAGAAGACTACTGAATTCTACTAAAAATGAATGTAGGCTCCTCAGGTCTTCAGAATTGTACCAAACACCTGACCCAACATAGATCTTTATGTAAGACTAGAATATTTTTTTACTAGTAACAAACTACAAAAGAATCAAAACTGGAACCCAAGAGCATAAAAATCTAGAATCCAACAGAAGGAGATTTGAACACTTGAAAGCATAATTACCTGGCAAATTCCTTAGTTTTCACATCAAAAGATAGAATTAGTGGGGCACCTGGGTAGCTCAGTTGGTTGGGTGTCTGACGTCAGCTCAGGTCATGATCTCACAGTCCGTGGGTTCGAGCCCCGCATCGGGCTCTGTGCTGACACCCCAGAGCCTGGAACCTGCTTCGGGTTCTGTGTTTCCCTCTCTCTCTGCCCCTCTCCTACTCACATTCTGTCTCTCAAAAATGAATAAATGTTAAAAAAAATTTTTTAAAAAGATAGAATTAGTGCTAGATATTTGTGCATATATGTCTCCATTCATCCCTTTATATGTCTCTATTCCTGTTAGATGATCTGGGGTATCCTTGCACAAATTACACACAGGAAGATGTTTTCCAAGATAGCATGTATTCTGAGCTGTGTTGGGTACAACACGCTTACCCCAGCAACGTCCTTACACGGCAGCTTGGGCAGGTTTCCATGGCAGTCCTAGCTACGGGAAGCTGTCATAGTTCACACACTCTACTAGGAGCATTTATTTCTACTATGAAGGAACATCTTGACACATGAGCTTCTGTTCAATCTGAAAACAATTGTTCAAAAATCCAGAGTTAGTGGAGTTCATGCCGCTGTTACCAAAGTCTTAAATATATTGGTATTCATTTAAACAAAAGACATTTTTCTTAAGGACGCTTTTGCTTTCAAATTGATATATCATATTTCTCTGGGAGTAAACCAAGGGAGAACTGGAACCTGGTGACAGAGTTAAACCAACACACACCTGTCTCAGGTGGCTTTGAGTGTCCTGCATTCTGTATAACACCACCCATTCCTTCGGGTGAGCTCACTACTGCCCCCTCCCACTATGAGACATCTACTTCTCCAGTTTTCTCCCAACAAAGCAAATACCCCACGGTCAATAAAGGATTTCTCTTTTTTTAGTTCTCCTCTGTGAAGGATCTCAGGTCACTGTTAGGAGAGCAACACATTTTGAGACCATCTCAAAAACAATGAACTCAGCCTTGAAAATATGTTGTACGTTGGGAGGAAAAACTGGGAAAATCAAGCGATGTAGGTCTGGGTAAATCAGCTCAAGAAATAAGGAAATAGGAGATTTTTGATATGATAGGCAGGACCTACCAAGTCTCCAGTTTGGTCATTTTCTCCTCTTCCTTAAAGATTCCATTCTCAGCACGTGGGGGGGCTCAGTGGTTAAGCGTCTGACTTAGGCTCAGGTCATGATCTCACAGTTTGTGAGTTGGAGTCCCACATCCGGTGAGCTTGAGCCCCGCTTCGGGTGAACAGGAGCCCTGCTTCAGATAAAACATGAGCCCCAGGTGAGCCCTACTTCTCTTTCTCTCTCTCTCTGCCCTTCGCACTCACTTGCACCTTCTCTCTCAATAAAAATAATAAAATAAAATAAAAATAAAATCCCATTCACATCTTCTATTGGATTTCCTTGTATAGACATGTCAAAGAAATAACATGTGCTCTCCCAATACATTGTCTTCTGATGTGAGCCCCTCTCAACAGGCACCCAAAGGCAACATTTGGTATCAGACATGACCATTTTTATCAACCATAAAGCCTGAGTCACTAGCAGGTCCAGAAACTGTGCCTTCATCTTCAGGCGACTATTATTTTCCGAGACAGAAACCAGTTTTGTGAGGCAAATCCATACATGCAACCTCTTCTCAAGGATACTTTTTGTGAATGAAATAATCATGTTGTTCCTTGAGAGGTTTACATTTCCTATAAAAAGCCCAAATCTCCCCCTATATCATTAAAAGGCTTCCAGGTTATTGAAAATGACCAACACCAACACAGAGCCCCTCCTTGAGTCTCTGTTCAGATATCTGTACACCAAAACAGGGTCTGACGATTGCACTTTTATTCTTAACCAGCTCTGGGGGGGTCTCTGAGGTCATCATGGACCTGTCGGCTTACACACTAACCATCTAAGTGTTCGAATCTGCCACTTGGACCACCATAGCTGCTGGCATGTGGGCAGGGTTAAAATGGCTCAAATCTCTTCCAGGACTTGGAGGCATTCAGGCCGCCAGAGCTCCATAAATTAAAGACTGATAACACTCATTCTTTCTGGACCTTCTCCAACACTGCATTCTGCTCTGCCCCATCTCCAGTTGGTTTGACTTGGTACATTTCCTACAGCCAAGGGCCAGGAGTCCAGCACTGCCAAGCTGAGAGTCATTTCCATTTTGGATGGAAATAAACAATTCCAATTTAATTCCACTTTAAATCTTTCAAAATAATTTGTAAATATAACCTGATTTTCAGCAAAGCCGGATGATTCTGGCAATAGGTCCCTGCTTTTTGTAGAAATTCAATAAGTGTTGATTGATTTTTTAAAAATTCATCAGTTCTTTCTACTAATGATGATTGGATGATCAATTTTAAACCTAACCAGAGAATACACCAATTTTATTAGGCTGAGTAAAATATTACCAAGATGATTCAAGTAAAGGAATCAATTACCATAAGGCACCATTGCTCAAAACCCAAATTGTATCAGACTAGACACACTTGTTTCATAGAGTGGATGGCAAATGCTGGTGTGTGTTCGTAATCACATGCACAGATTGATCTTCTAACATTATCTTCTGAAGTCCATGAAGGGAAAGCTCAGGGTTTTTGAAATTGCTTAGCCACTGTAATCTTTAATTCAAAAGGAGAACCCGGGTCTCCACTATCTCTAGGAATTTTTGAATCTAAATGAGCTAAAGTACCAAACCAACGTATTGACCATTCTTGTTCCAAGACTCCAAATCAATAAACTCTCCAAATCTAATAGTTTCAGTAATAGAACTGTTCAATCATTCACTCCCAGAAATAAGGATGCATGCAGTTATAGTCTGGAGCAGCTTAAAAGATAATTAAATCAACACCATTCATCTTCCTGAGGATGGCCCGGAAAAGATGAGAGAAATAAATAAAAGATGGAAGACGAACTCCAAACTTATTTAGTGAAACATTCTTTTCGTAGGATTCCAATGCACACAAAGAGAACACAATCCACAATGATTTTCCAACACTTTCTCTTCCTTTTTGCCCCCACAACGCTGACTGTGGTTAAGGGGAAGACAAAATTAATGGAACAACTTTTCAGTGCATACACACATTCCTTCCCATGCAAGGCTGCCATGTTACATAAATCTGCGACACGCCGTGCACCTCATAGTCTCTTTGAATGGCACCGCTTACAGTTGCAGAGCACACCACCCACTTACTATTTAATCCAGGATTTCAAAAAGAAGGAAATCACCCTAAAATCAAACTTTGCCTAGTTCACGTAATAACATTCCAAGATTTGCCTGAATTATCTGAATGTTTATTTAGAAAACAAATGGGTCTCCTGGGAATTTTTAATAAGTTTAAACATTTTAGTTAATTCAAGGGAAAACATCAATGGGCCTTTATTCACATTTACCAGTACTTTGTGGTTAAAAACCAACTGTCAGCCTCTCTCTCTCTACCCCTCCCCCATTCATACTCTGTCTCTCTCTCTCTCTTTCTCTCTCTCTCTCTCTGTCTCTCTCTCTCCCTCTCAACAATAAATAAACATGAAAAAGAAGGAAAAGGGCAAAGAATGTAAAACGGTAACAAAAATGATAGATATCATTTCAACCATATCAATAATCACTTTATTTTTCTAATGTTTATTTATTTATTTTAAGAGAGAGAAAGAGTGAGCAGAGAAGGGGTGGAGTGAGTGAGAGAGAAAGAATCTGATGCAGACTCCATGCTGTCAATGCAGTGCCCATTGTGGGGCTCCAACTCACAAACCCATGAGATCATGACCTGAGCTGAAATCAAGAGTTGGACACTTAGCCAACTGAGCCACCTAGCCACCCCTATCAATAATCACTTTAAGGGCGCCTGCGTGGCTCAGTCGGGTAAGCATCCAACTTCGGGTCAGGTCATGGTCTCATGGTCCATGGGTTCTGTGTCTCCCTCTCTCTCTGCCTCTCCCCCACTCATTGTCTGTCTCTCTCTCTCAAGATAAAATAAAAACATAAAAAAACTTAAAAAAATAATCACTTTAAACATCAATGGTCTAACTATACCAACTAAAATACAGAGGTCATCAGACTGGATCAAAAAAAAAAGACCCAACTATATGTTGTCTACAGGAAACCCACTTTATTTATTTTTATTTATTTAAAAACATTTTTTAAATCTTTATTTATTTTTGAGAGAGACAGAGCATGAGAAGGGGAGGGGCAGAGAGAGAGAGGGAGACACAGAATCTGAAGCAGGCTCCAGGCTCTGAACTGTCAGCACAGAGCCCAACATGGGGCTCTGACCCACAAAACAGGAGATCATGACCTGAGCCAAAGTCGGACACTTAACTGACGGAGCCACCCAGGCACCCCTACAAGAAACCCACTTTAAATGTAAACACACAGATTAAAAATAACAGTTGGAGAAAAATATACCACGATGACATGAATCAAAAGAAAGCAGGAGTAGGTATATTAATTTCACACAGAGCTGACTTCAAAACATGGAAAGTTATCACGGATAAAGAGGGACATTACATAGTGATAAATGAGTCAATTCTCCAGAAATATATAATAATTCTTAACGTGTGTGTACCTCTCAACAAAACATAAAAATATGTGAGGCAAAAATTGATAGAACTGCAAGGAGAAATAGATGACTGAACTATTATAAGTGAGACTTGAACTCTGCTCTATCAAGCATGAACTGACCCAGTAGCAGGAAGTCAGTAAGACTGCTTCAACCAACAACATGAGCATACACATTCTACTTGATCTCACTGGGACATTCACTAAGAAAGACCACATTCTGGGCCATAAAATGTACCTTAAAATTTTGTAAAGGATAAAAATTAAGGACATCTGAGTGGCTCAGTTGGTTAAGCATCCAACTCTTGATTTCGACTCAGGTCATGATCTCACGTTTTGTGAGATTGAGTCCCACATGGAGCTCTGCGCTGCAGCACAGCTCTTAAGATTCTCTCTCTCCCTCTCTCTGTCTCTTCTCCCCGCAAAATAAATAAATAAAGTTAAAAAAATAATAAAAATCACGCCACGTCTGCTATCGGACCGCATTAGAATTAAACTAGAAATCAATTGGAGAAAGAAAGTCCCCAAATATGAGGAGATTAAACAGCACAATTCAGCATAGCACACGGGTTAAAGAAGAAATCACAGCGAGATTAAAGAATTTTTTAACTAAATGAAAGCAAAAATACAACTTTTCAAAATTTGTAGAATACAGCAAAAGCAATAGAGGGAAGCCTGAATTATTGAATGAATATATTTGAAAAGGAGGAAGATCTATAATCAAATACCTAAGCTTTCACCTTAAGCAACCTGAGAAAAAGAGCAAATCAAATCCAATGTAAGTCTAAAAATAATAAAAAATAGAGCAGAAATCAATGAAATTGGAAACAGGAAACCAACAGAGAAAACAAACAAAACCCAAAACTCATTTTTTAAAAGATCAGTAAAATTGTTAAGCCATAGCTAAGAAAACATATATACACAGTTACTAATATCATGATATGATATTTAATATGATATGATATTTCATGATATGATATAATGAAATGAAAGAAAATGTGTCAACACAAACCATATGGACATAAAAATGATAGCAAAGGAATGTTATAAACACCTTATGCCCACAAATTTGATAATGCAGATGAAATAGACCAACTGCTTGCAAGAAAAAAATCTGCCAAAAAACACACAAGAAGAAATAGACCATTTTAACAAGTATTACACAAAAACCCTAAAGTACTGTGCCATGTGGATTAACTAGTGAATCCTATTCACATTTAAGAAAGAAATTATACCAATTCTCCACAGTATTTTCTAGAAGATAGAGACAGAGAGATATCCTTAACTCAGTCTATGAGTTAATAAGAAGTCTCTGAGTTTTCTTAATAAGAAAACCATACAAAAACATTACTGGAAAATAAAGCTACAGACTACCACCTCTCATGAACCTACATGCAAAATCCTCAAACAAATATAGCAAAACAAATCCTACAATGTATAAAAAGAATTATACACCACAACCAAATGTGATTTATCCCAAGTATGCAAGTTTATTTTCACATTTGAAAATTAATTAATGTAGTTCATCACATCAACCAGCTAAAAAAAGAAAAAAAATCACATGATCAAATATATAGATGCGGGAAAAGCATTTGAGAAAATCCAAAACCCATTCATAAAAACAAAACAAACAAACAAAGAAAATACAAACGTCTTAGCAAACTAGAGATGGAGGGGAACTTCCTAAAATAGATGAATAACACGAAAAAGCTACAGCCAATGTCATACTTAATGGTGAGAAGCTTGAAGCTTTCCCACTAAGATCATGTATGAGGCTAGGGTGCCCCCTCTTACTACTCCCTCTCAACATCATACCAGAAGTCCTAGCTGATGCAAGAAGACAAGAAAATGAAATAAAAGGTATGCAGAATGAAAAGGAACAAATAAAAATGTCTTTGTTCTTAGATGATATAATTACCTATGTAAAAAATCCAAAAGAATCAACCAAAAAAAGATTTAAAAAAAACTTCTAGAACTGATAAGTAAGTATACCAATGTTAATGCACAAAAGATGTTTAAGTCCTAGGTCATTCAGAAATTTCAAATTTAAAACAGGAATGAGAAACCATTGCATACCTACTAGAATGACCATACTCAAAACACTTAAAACACCAAATGCTGGTGATATTGGAGCAATGGGAACTGTCATTCATTGTTAGTAAAAATAGCAGTCTGCCAGTTTCTTACTGAGCAAAGAATACTCTTACTGAGACCCAGTAATCATGTTCTTGATATCTCCCCAAGTGAGTTAAAAACATATATGCACACAAAAACCTACCTGAGGATGTTTCTAACAGCTTTGTGCTTCCACCAGGTGGAAGCAACCAAGATGTCCCTCGGTAGGTAAATTGATAAACAAACTGTGGTCCATCAGGTGGTGAAATATTTTTAAGTAATAAAAAGACATGAGCCATCAAGACATGAAAAGACAAGGAGGAGCCATGAATGGGTATTACTGAGAGAAGCCAACCTGAAGAATTTGTGTGCCCTGGGACTCCATGTGACACTACGGAAAAGGCAAAACTATGGGGACAATAAAAAGCTCTGTGGCTGCCAGAGGTTGGGAGAGAAGGAGAGGAATGAACAGTCAGAACGCAGATGCGTTTTAGGGCAGTGAAAACGTTCTGTATGCTATTGTTATGGTGGATACATGTCATTATATATTTGTCCAAACCCACAGAATGTACTACACCAAAAGTGAACCGCAATGTAAACCATGGACTTTGGGGGATAATGATGTGTCCATGTGGGTTTATCCTTGTTAACAAGGGTAGCACTCTGGTATGGAATGTCGATGGTGGGAGATGTGCCTGTTTGGGGGGGCAGGGGTTACATGGGGATTCCCTCTCTCCGCCACTCAATGTTTGCAGTGATTTAAAACTGCTCTAAAAAAGTGACAATGTAGGGGTGGCTGGGTGGTTCAGTTGGTTGAGCGTCTGACTCTCGGTTTCGGCTCAGGTCATGATGTCGCGTTTTCATGAGTTAGAGCCCCACATCAGGCTCTGTGCTGACAGTGTGGAGCCTGCTAGGGATTCTTTCTCTCCCTCTCTCTCTGCCCCACCCCTGTTCTTGCTCTCTCGCTCTCTCTTAAAATAAATAAATAAACTATAAAAAATAAAAGTGATGATGATGATGTGGATGGAGCTAGAGAGTATAAAAGTAAGCAAAATAAGTCAGTCAGAGAAAGACAAATACCATATGATTTCACTCATAGGTGGAAAATAATAAACAGATGAACATGGGGGGGCAAAAAAGAAAAAGAGGGAGACAAACCATAAGACACTTAAGGATAGAAAACAAACTGAAGGTTGATGGAGGGACGTGGATGGGGAATGGGCATGGGGGAGGACACTTGTTAGGATGAGCACTGGGTGTTATATGTAAAGGATGAATCACTCAATTCTACTCCTGAAACCAATACTACATTCTATGTTAACTAACCAGATTTCTTTTAAAAAACTTGATACATTAAAAAAACCTGCTCTAATAAAAAGTCTATATTAAAAAAAAAACCAAACACATATGTGGATCTTAAAACAGAAGTTTAAAATAAATGAAGCAAAAGTATATAAAGTGGAAAGAAAAACAGACAAATCCACAAGTTACACATGGCATTGTTCCGTTTATATGACATTCTTCCCCAAGCAAACTATAGAGACAGAAAACAGATCAGCGATCGCCCAGGACTATGGGCCAGCGAAGGGTTCACTACAAGAAAGCAGAAGGAAATGTTGTAGGGTGTACAAAATCTTTATTGTGGTCATAGTTGCACACCTGTATACATTTGACAAAACTCACTGAACCTTACACTAAAAGAGGGGATTTCATTATATGTAAATTAATTATTTTTTAACTTTTAAACTGGGAAAAATGAAGAAACATAAAAAAGTGACAGCAAATATTCATTGCAATCTCTATCTGCAATCTCTGTTCTTACTTCCAGCAATTCGATTGACTCTTTTTCCTTTTTAACATGGACCAATTAGGAAAATCAGTTCTAAGATGAGCACTCACACTTCTTAGCTATGCCGACATCAAAACCACCCTGGGGTTCAAACTTCTCGTGTGAAAAATGAAATGAGTGCATTCAATAAACAAAGTAAATGATACCTAAGGCCTCTTTCAGAAGGCATGGCATTTCGCTGATTCGGTGCACGTCTGTTTAAGCAATTCTTTCAGTTTTTTGTTGGCTAGCCGTCTTCATAAACCAGTCTGCAAAAGGGAAAAAATAATATGAATATCTGTAAACCCAAAGATGTAGTTATTCACTGAAATGTAGAATTGGAAAGCAACGTCTGATCAAATATTCCACATCCTTCTTTAAAGCATGGTGGGTGCAGACGGGCTGGTGAGCAGCCTTGACCCTGGCAGCTCACCTCCTCTGCTTTTGTTTCTGCCTCTCCTCTCAGACTATTACCCAGTGCGGTGCAACAAGGGTGGACATGTCCTTTTTACACTTCAAACTCCCCAGTGCATTCCCGTCTCACTCAGACTCAAATCCACAGTCCACATGGTAGAAAGCATGGCCTCACATGATAGGCCTCCTTCTCGTTTGTATGACTTCTCTTCTTATGACTCTTTGTCCCCCCTCCTTCCAATCCAAGGACACAGGACTCATTGCTATACCTCCACTGCCAAAAAGCCGACTCCTCTTCAATAATGTTCTTCCCTGGCATCACTTTGGCTCTGGTTCTATCTCTCTCATTTCCTCTGGGTCTCTATTCAAATGCTACCGGAAACCATCAAGCCATCCTATCTAAAGGTACAAAACCCCATCCCCATTGACTGCGTTCTTCTGAGCACCGATTAGTACATAATATGTTGTAGATTTTTAAATATTGTTTGCTGAGTTCTATCCAAATAGGGTGGAAAATGGATAAAAGAGTTTCTCCTAGGTAAGGAGCAGAATTAGAGCTAATCAAAAATCTATCCACTGCCACAAAGCCGACCGAGCATTCATTCTGAAATGGTATGGGCAGTGGATGCTATCATCTGTCTCCCATTAGTTAATGCTTTTCTGCACTGGACAGTGGGTTGCAGAGATTGGTGCCTGTTTCTCGCCATTGCTGGTAGGAGGGAGGCACTCATGACTTGTCTATTGCGCCATAGCTTTCTAAACACTGAGAAGCCACATTCCGGTCTGCAGACAGTAATGAGGTCTGAACTTTGTGCTACGTGTACTCACTGGGTGGGACACTGGGTCGTCTCCCATTGGCACAGGCAAGAATAGTCCCCTTGGGGAGGTGCCTGGATGGCTCAATCAGTCGAGCATCTGACTCTTGATTTCGGCTCAGGTCATGATCTCAGGGTCATGAGACCAAGCCCAGAATCAGGCTCCACCCTGGGCCTGGAGCCTGCTTAAGATTCTCTCTCTCTCTCTCTCTCTCTCTCTCCCTCTACCCCTCCCCACACTGCTCAGGCTCTGTCTTTCTAAGGAAAAAATTCCCCGTGGGAGGAAGAGTGCAAACAGATATTGGGTGCAACTACTAGACAGCTCATTACTGAACACACTAGCAAATGAGGTGGGTTGTTTTCTCTTAATTCTACATGCCTCCCCTCATTAGGTTCTCTCGTCACCTCCAAAGCAGCCCCGCCCTGCCAACACACACCGGCCTTGAAAATTCCTATTTGGGAATGAGAAAAATACTTCTGTTTCTATAACGCCGTTCAGACATGATATGAACATATGAATCTAAAAAGCATTTATCCTTCTTCGAATCCCTTTTCTGAGCTAAGGTGTGTGTTTAGTAAATGGCGAATTGCTTAAGGAATTGGAGTACGGGGCGCCTGGGTGGCTCCGTGGGTTAAACGTCTGACTTCGGCTCAGGTCATGATCTCACAGTTCACGGGTTCGAGCTCCGCGTCGGGCTCTGTGCTGACAGCTCACAGCCTGGAGCCTGCTTCAGATTTCATGTCTCCCTCTCTCTGCCCCTCCCCCACTCACGCTCTGTCTCTCTCTCTCTATCTCTCAGAAATAAACATTAAAAGAAAGGTTTTTTTTAAAGGGGGAATTGGAGAAGAATAAATCCCAGACACTAGTGAGAGAAATAAGGAAAAGCAAAATAACAGGTCTTCTTCCCAAGAGCATTTGATTGTGTTAAACCCACGTCTCTCCCTGCAGGTAAAATTTATATCTAGTTCTTAACCGTATAAACAAAGCCCCTTAAAGGACAACGTGAAAAGGGTGCCTGGGTGGCTTAGTCGGTTAAGACTCTTGATCTCGGTTCAGGTCATGAGCTCATGGCTCATGGGAATGAGCCCCACGTGAGTGTGGATGGAGCCTGCTTGGAGTCCTCTCTCTCTCTCTCCCTCTCTCTTTCAGCCCCCTTCCATGCTTTCTCTCTCTCTCTCAAATAAATAAACTTAAAATAAAAGGAAAGGACAACCTAAAATACGTCACGCTTTGGTGTGTCTCTGCTAAAAAAAGGAAACTCTCATGGGCATCTGTTGCTAAAAACCCTGAAAGTTTACGGAGAACCGGACGCCACAGTCCCCACTAGCAGTCCCACCAGGGACTGAATGGCTGGAACTACTGTGTAGATTTCACTGCCTAGGAGCCCTTGCCTGTGGCCTCAGTATGACTGTAATGCAGTGCAATAGCTCTGGTTTTTATCTGCTTATTCACAGGTGATCAAGTTCAGGAAAAATGATTCATTATAACCAAACTCCTGAGAGATTGATTTATGAACCCGAATGCCAATACTGTCCGTTGATAACCTGAGCTACACCTGAGGAAGTGGTGGGTATCTTTTGTACAATCAATAGAATCCTTTCCTAGAAGTCAGTTTTCTTTAACAAATTTATTTTCAGGCCACACACTTAGTTCATCTATTATAATAAGCTCTTGGGTGGTTTTCCCAGGAATTAAAGGTGCTGAAATTATCTGGCATATTTCTGTGATATGAAGCTGCTATTCGCGAGATCAAAGACAGTGTTAATTAAGCACAGGGTTTACCAATCCCCATAAAGTTACTAGCCTCCTAGTTGAAAATGCATGCAAGTCTAGACTGTCAAATAAAAACAATAATCAGTTTATAGTTGATATAAAGTCACAACAAATGCTCTGGTCAATAGAGAGGTTTATTCTTTCCCATGGAAAAAAATCATCTCTATGTCTGATTCATGAATATAATTTTACAATAATGGTTTCTTTTTAATAATTTATGTTCATGTGAATTAATCTACTGCCTTTCACACTAAATGCATGCCATTCTACTAGTTATGTCCCATGTATGGAGAAATTACTCAAGAAAATGGAGCACATTTATTTGAAAAGCTCTGAGTCATTACCTTCAGATGCTGTTATTAATTAAAAGTGTGAGGCTGATGGGCACGAATCTCCTGATGTTCGTACTACATTGATCTACCTCGTGATACGAAACCTGGTTTTGCTTAATTCTAAGCATGTAAGTACTGGTTTCGCCTCCTGAGTGTTATGTCCTCACTTTGAAGTCTAAAGTTGAATTTTCAATGCAGACCAAATTAAGATGTTATAAGCACCAAGTACAATTGATATGTCTGAAATCATAACAAAGGATTCTTTTAAAAGAGGGCTCCATGTATACCTGAAATGGCATATCTGAATACTGTCTCCCTGTATATCTCATTGGGACTATATATTGAATTACTGGAGATTTTTCAAAAGAAAAAATGTTTGAGTTGTAATAGAATAAAAGTACTGATAATAAACATTAGCTGAAATTCTTAATGCTAGTTATCATTATATGCCACTAATACATGCTAAGTGTTTAATATATAAGATTTTACTGTAGAGTAGATATTATTAGACAATAGCAGATTTTAAATCACGTGTATTGCTATTGTCCCTACGATTTACATAGTGAGGCTCAGGGGTGTATATAACTTCTTTAGTTCATGACATCGGTAAGACACAGAATCGGAATTTGCTCTACTCTTTTGAGTGTTAACTGAACATACACTACTCTTTTTATGCTAACACCCTCCGAACCCTCCCAGAATTACTGAAAGAATGAATGTAACAAAATTGATCATACTAAATGAGATAGAAATTACTGTGGGGGTTAGGAGTAAACGTTCCAACCTATTCTTGATAATACAAAACCTTCACAGCCAGGCTAAGGTAAATGACTGACTATCAAGTGACCAAGTTGGCTTCTGAGATTTCAGGTGGTCCAGTTTCATGAGACACCATACCATGAAGGGGGGACACCCATAAATTGTTATACAGTTACTGCACCTTCCCTAGAGATTGCTGGGCAACTTTGCATATTGTCCATATAAACCATAAAAAACAGTAAAGTATCTGGAAACAGACTCACAGGTCTATGGACAATCGATTTTCGACAAAACATAACATAAATTGACCAAAGCATAAGGGCTAAAACTAAAAACCATGTAGAAGAAACCATGTGAAAATGTACTCAACTTTGAATACATGAAAATTTCTTTCTTTAATGTTTATTTTTGAGGGAGAGAGAGAGTGAGCAGGGGAGGGGCAGAGAAAGGGGGACAGAGGATCTGTAGCAGGCTCTGCGCTAATAGCAGCAAGCCCAATGCCGGGCTTGAACTCACAAACCATGAGATCATGACCTGAGCCAAAGTTGGACACTCAACCGACTGAGCCGCCTAAGCACCCTCATACATGAAGATTTCTTTGGTATGACACCAATAATAACAAGAACTATGCAACAAAATTGATACATTGGACTTGCATCAAATATAAAACTTCTGTTCTTCAAAGACAGTGTTAGGAAAATGAAAATGCAAGCTACAGACATAGAGAAAGGTTTACAGTACATCTACCAGACAAAATAATGGTATTCAGAATACATATAGAATTCCTACAACGTAATAATAAGAAAACAACTAATGAAAATCAGTAAAATATTTACAATCTCTTAAGAACACATAAAAATGGTCAATAATCCTATGAAAAATGTTTGACGTCTTTACTCATTAAAGAAATGCAAATTAAATCCTCAGTGATATAATGTACTTACTGGAATGGCTAAAATTCAGAAGACAGACAATACAACGCAGAGGTAAAGCAACCAGAAGCTTTTGCATTGTGTGTGGAGTGTAAAATGGTTCAATTGGTTTAGAAAACAGTTTAACAACATCAACATACCCAATGATCCAGCCAGTACATCCCTAGATATCTACTCAAGAGTGTTGAAAACATATGCTCATGCAAAGACTTTAAAATAAACACTCCTAGCTGATTTATTCGCATATCCCAAACCTGAAAACAACTCAAATGCCCATCATCAAGTTAAGAGATAAACAATTTGTGGTATACCCGTATCTGTACTGCTTCTCAGCAATTAGAAGGAATAAACTATTTATATATTAAGTATCATGGATGAAAGTCAAAACCGTGCTGAGCAACAGAAGTGAAATAAAGAGTACTTATTTCTCTTATTTCACTCTACTTATGTGAAATTGTGGAACAGGCAAAACCAGTCTACAGTAACAAAAAGCATGCCAGACGTACTCTAGTCATCAAGAGTAGAAAGGAAGAATTATTTCAGAGGCATAAACAAGCTTTGGGGGAAAAAATGTTCTAGAACTTGATTGTGCTGGTGTTTACACTGATGTATACATTTGTCAAAAGTCATCAAACTATGTGATCGAGATAGATATATTTTTAAATATAAATTATAACCACAATAAATTATATAAGAATGACTAGACTGTTATCATATCACCTTTTTGTTAAGGCTTTGGGGAAATAGGTGCTTTCACACATGGCTGGCTGACATGCAAACTGGTTCATGAAATATTTAGCAAACCTACTTAGCATTTGTCTTTTGACTTACGGATCCTACTTTTAGTAATTTGCCCTAAAGATACATCTTAATGATACAACTATACATGTGCATAAGGTTATTCATGGCAACATTGTTTATGAATGCCAATTGTTAGGAACGACCAAATCCCCATACACATGAGTTGAAAAAACTAATACATCTATGCAAAAGAATATTACGCAGCTTTGAGGAATAAGGAACATCTCTGTGAATTGATGTCATGTGATTTCCAAGATATAATTGCTAAGTGGAAGTAGAGTGTAAATATGTATATTTTGTGACCTTTTATATTTGAAGGAAAATGAAGAAAATAAATATCCATCTACTCACTAGTGCACAGAGAAGTACAGATGTGTAAACAAAAACCAAATAGGAGGTAGGGTCAGAAAAGCACAGAAGAGATGGAAAGTGACACCTGTCTGAGTATACTATGTTTCACAGTCTGACTTTTAAATGATTTCTATGTATCATATACACAAAAAAGTAAATAATAAAGTCAATAAGAATACGAAAATAGGAGGCAAATAGCAAGCAACCTAACAATATTTCAAATGAGAAACATAACCACACCCAAAAGGGTGAGAAGAACTGACCCAAGTGACTTTTAGCCGGTTTATTTTTTCTTAAATATCTTGAGGAGGAACAGAAAAAATGAAACATAAACAAATTTTAAACTCTAGTTATAAGAGATCTGTTTCTGTCCAGTAGGTGTGACTTAACAATTCTAATACTACTTTCTCCAAATTCTAGGATTGAGCAAAGAAGTCAATATATCACAGCCAGATGAAGTCAGGGCTTTCACGTGAAGCATAGAGGAGGAGTTGAGAGCTTTAAATTGCATTGGAAATGGACGTGCCAGTATGAACCCATGATCTGATAGACGGGTGTAGATTTGATGTACATATTGACATATACATGTATAATTTATATATTGAGAGATAAACAGGTGTGTGTATGTGTGTGTGTGCACGCACACATATGCACGTTTCCTGGCTCTGTCTGTTAAGAGGAATTAAAAGCAGCAATATTCAGTAACAGTGAGTATACCTCATCCTATTATGAGATACCATAATCTTGGTTTCCAAATAACATTCTCCACAAAAATATATCAAGGCTCATAAGAGAGGATACCAAGTCCAGGACTGAGACTGGGAAGGTACAAGACGAGACAGAGCATATTGTTAGACCGAAAATTAAAACAAAAAAACATACTGGAGCCAAGACACAAGAACATGAACAAGTCCGAAGGGGCTCCCACTGGTTAAAACGCATTGAGTAAGGACGCATGATTCCATATCAGAGTGAATAAATTAATAGTAGAAACTTCAAAGTGCTTCCTTATACTATACCTCCAAAGAGTACATTTCGAAGGAATGAGCAAATTAGAAAAACACCATTTGATTATCATTACAATAATAATTTATTCAGGCAAGAATCATAAATGGATACTAAAAATAATGGATGAAATATTTAAGGAGAAACAAGGTATTGACCTAATCACAAAGCATTTCCTCAAAAGACACTTTTCCGTAACAAAGCTAAAGTAGTAACATGGTGGAGAAACCTGGAAGACAGAACTTTAGTAAAATGACTGAAATTAACATCACTGGTAAAGGGACAAGTCAGTACTATGTGCCACCCGGTATAATGTACTAAAAACATCCATCTGTGTTGTTCCGGTGACAAATGCACACCGTGAATCAATTTGTTAGGAAACCTCCAGCAATCACAGATTAAAGGGTGTTGAACACAACAACTAGTCTGTGCTTTTCAAAATGTCACAGTTAAAGAAGACAAAAGGAAGTGAGAACTAAAAGTAATGAGTATTTTTGGATTGGATCTCTGATCAATTTCTTTTTTCTTCTGCTAACACAGATATGATTGGGGCAAGTGCTTACATTTGAGTAATGACGGGTGACTAGCAAATAGCATAATACAATTGATACTTGCACTGCAGGTATATAAGAGAATGTCCTCAGTTCGAGGAAGCACACGTTGAATTATTTACCTGTAGGAAAAATATGTCTGCAGCTTTAATAGATTCAGAAAAAAATGATAAAATATATGTACAATTACATCAGTGCATTAATGTACATTCATATGTAAAATAAATCTGGTATTAACATTTGAGGAATCGAAGTAAAGGGCATATGAGAATTGTTCATACTATTTTTGCAAATTCTCTGTAAGTCTGAAATTATTTCACAATACAATGTGCTTTTGAAAATTACCATAATTAGGCACATCATTGTCAAACAGATAAACATAAAAGATGAGGAAACAATATTGAGAAAAGACCAAAGAAAAAGAAAGAAAAAGACAGAAAAATAACGATACAACAAATGATAGCTGACTTACCAGCAAAAAAGGAGGCCAGAACAATGGAATGCCATCTTATAAAGTATGAAAAGAAGGGGAAAAAAGGAATGTCAGCCTCAAATTCTACAGCCAGTGATAATATACTCAAAAACATAGAAGATAAAAAGACATTGAAAAGAAAGAAAACCTCAGTGAACTTATCACTAGCAGACATGCACCACAAGGAAAGGAAAAGTTATCAGAGGAAAACTGCAATCTTCTGGAAGAGATAAGGACCACCCAAACCAACATAGGTATGAAAATATAAAAACACCATATTTTAAACCCTTCTCCATTTCCTTTATAACACATGTGATTAATGTGGGGCTAATGGTCTATGTAAAAGTAAATTAGCAGATGGTATGTATGACAAAACACTTCAATAGAAAGGCTGAAATTATTGCAATGCATAAAAATGTAAAATCCAGCTAGATGCTATCTATAAGAAATGTCCTTTCGAGACAGTTTGAAAGAAAAATGATACAAAATGCAAACAGGAGGCATAAAGAAGCTTATATTAATATCAGACAAACGGACTTCAAGGCAAGGTGTATGACCTGAGGTAATGAGGGACATTTCAGAATGATAAAAAGTTCAATTCGTCATGAACACTTCAGAATCATAAATGAGTTTGAACCTGACTGTATCCATCAGAGTTCCACCAGAGAAACGGAATCAGTAGGATTTATATATTAAAAGATTTCTTGAATGGGATCGGCTTCCGTGGCTGTGGGGGTTGGCTGGGCAAGCCAGCATAAAGAAGGGCATCAGAAAGGCCACAGGGATGCTCTCAAGCACGAACTGAAACTAGTCCACAGCTAGAATTTCTTCCTCGGAGACTCCTCCTCCGCTCTGCTCCTAAAGCCTTTCCACTGATTTCTTTCCACGGATTGAAGCAGGCCCACCCAGAGAGTAATCTTCCTTACTTAAAATAAACTGATTATAGAGATCAGTCCAATCTACTAAATACATTCATAGCACACCCTAGATTAGTGTTAACTATACAACTGGGGACAACAGGCTAGACAAGTTGACAAAGAAAACTGAATATCACACTGAGCATAGAACTTCAAAAGAGACCAAACAAAACCTCATGAAAATTCAGGAAGATATAGAAAAACCCACAATCACAGTAGGAGATTTTCATACTTCTCTCTGGTAACAGAGAAAAGAATAAAACAAAGAATGGATAATCCTAAGGACTATCTGAACAGCATTATCAACTCTCTTGATTAATGCACCCTTAAAAATAAAATACTGTAATGTGAGGCAATCATTGGGTATGCTATATACCACGTTACCACAAATTTAGTGGCTTAACACAGCACACATTTATCATTTCAGTTTCTGTGGGTTAGGCATCTGGACATGGTTTAGCTGGGTCTTTTGTTTTATCTTCTCATCAGGATGCAATGTAGGTGTTGATAAGGGTTGCATTTTTATCAGAGGCCAGACTGGGAAAGGACGAACCTCCAAGCTTTTCCCAGTTATTGGAGAATTCATTCCCTGGCAGTGAAGGAGTCATGAAGCTTGCTTTACTAAGTCCAGCAAGTAAGACAGACAGAGACAGAGACACAGCCCAAAGACAGAGAGAGAGACTCCAAGCCAAGTCTGCTAACAAGACAAAATCTTGTATCATACAATCAGAATTATCAGAACATAATTACAGAAGTAATAAAATACCCCTCCTCTTTGTCCTATTCTATTCTAAGCAAGGTACAGGTCCCAAAAAGGATCGCATAAAAGCGTAAGTACCAGGAGACAGGATCTTGGAGGCCAGCTCCAAGTCTTTCTATGACCATCCTCAAACCCAACAAATGAAGAAATCAAACTTTTTTTCAAATTCACATGAAAGGAAAGATAAAACATCTAAATATATATATATATATATATACACATATATATACATATATATCAGAAAACAAGAAAAGTTTAGAATCCAGACGCTAAGCTGTCACTTAAAGAAGCTAAAAAAAGATGCACATATTAAACCCAAAGTAATAAGTAGAAGGGAAACTCTAAATATATAATCAGAATGAATAAAATGGAAAATAGACAAGTGGAAAAAATAACAAGCCACAGTGTTTGAGAGAGTAAAGGTGAAAAAGGTTTTTTTAAAAAAAAAAAAAAACTCTCAGACTACCAAAATCATAATGAAAATGAGATATCAATACAGACCCTACAAGCATTAAAAGATAAATGAGGAAACAAAATGCAAAACATTTTGCCAATAAATTTAACAGCATAGTTACAGTCACGCTTTCTGAAAAATGCAACTTTAAAAATTGACTGAAGGTGAATAGAAAATCTGAATATCCCTTTATCTCTTAAGGAAATTGCATTCACTACTGAGAACCTTTCGACAATCAGAATTCTAGACCCAGATGGTTTTACCAATCAATTAATTTGAAGACTAAAGAATAAATACTACCATCATTTCAGAAATTAGAAGAGGGAAAAAAACACCAATTCATTTTATTTAACCAAAGCAAACCAGATAAAGACATTATAAGGAATGAAAACTATAAACTAATAACCCTCATGAAACTTGACAAAAATATACTTCACAAACAAGAATAAATCAAATTCAGAAATACATAAAAAGGACATCATGACTAAGAGTGTTTTATCTCAGAAATGAAAGGATAATTGAATAATTAAATATCAATAATTCACCATATTAACAGAATAGTGACATTAACTACATAATTGATCAAATAAAATGTAGACAAAATTTGATATATTCAACCCCTATTTTAATAAAAGTTCTCAGCAAATAAAAGAAAACTTTCTCAAATTAATAAAAGTCATTTAAAAATATATAGTTAACATTATACTTAATAGGAAAAGTAATGCTTTTTCCCTAAAATTAGGGAACAAGGGAAGGATGTCTTCTCTCACAGTTTTTATTCAGCATTGTTCTGGAGGTTCTAACCAGTGAAGGCAAATGATAACATCGATTTACACACACACACACACACACACACACACACACACACACTCCAGAATGTTCACAGCAGCTTTATTCATGATAGCCAAAATCTGGACATATTCCAAATGTTCATCCACAGCAGAATGGATTAAACAATAAAAAGGAGCAAGCTACTGACATATATGAATGAATTTCAAAATATTGAATAGAGCAGAGAAACTGGACACTAGGAAGTACCTATTATATGTTCCCATTTATATGAAGTTCTTGAACAGGAAAAAGTATAGTGGTCAAGAGCACAACACTGATTGCCCCTTGGGACAGGATTGAAAGAAAGGGCACAGATGAACCTCATGGAAGGAACAAAATATTATGTATCTTGATAAGGATATTGGTTACACCAGTGCATGTGCTCACCAAGAATCATTTAACTGTACACTTAAGATGCGTGCATTTCATTTTGTGGAAATTTATCCCTAGTATTTTTTTTTAATTTTTTAAAATGCTTTTATTTATTTTTGAGAGAGAGAGAGAGACAGTGTGAGCAGGGGAGGGTCAGAGAGAGGGGGAGACACAGAATCCAAAGACAGGCTCCAGGCTCTGAGCCAGCTGTCAGCACAGAGCCTGTTGCGGGGCTCGAACCCACGAACCTCGAGATCATGACCTGAGCCGAAGATGGACGCTTAACCTACTGAGCCACCTAGGCGCCCCAATCCCTAGTATTTTTTAAAGAGCTGTAGGAAAATCCTGGAATTTAACTAATAGAATGAGTTATGAGCATGGGGTCTGAAAAAAAACTTTTTAAGCATGTAGGGCTTAAAAAGGAATAATGATGTCGAGAATTTTTAAAAAGATGAAAGCACAGAGTCACAGTGGCAGAGCAAACTCATGAGCCCCCAGCACTGCATACTGACTTAGGTTAGCTGCCCACCGCACGATTTCGGTTGCCCTGTTGTTCTAGCAAGGAGTAAAGTTGTGTCCCTGACTTCCCACTTGCACCATCAGAAACCGTCCATCTTGTAAACACTCTCTGAACCTCTGATTCTACTCGGCAGGTCTCATAACACGGAAAGCCTCTCCACTTCTGAGCATTTGCTCTCTGGTTGATATTCATGATCAAGACAGAACCAAGAAAAGGATAAAGACCGATTTTTATGGGTTCGATTGCCTCCCAAAGGTCAAAAGGCATTCAACTATTGATAGGAGAATTCCCCTGAAGCCATCATTGCCTGTCATAGCTGGATTCTGATGAGATGGGGTCGGTGGGGAGAGACAGGAGCCGCCGTGAGCTTTATCACGGAATGAGGAATGGAGGGAAGGGCGGAGACCACTGGAATCCTGATAACAGGCTGTTGGACAACTAAGGTTTAAAGCACAGTGATTCATAATTAAAAGATGATAAATCACTCCTGAGCTGGTTTATTTCAATGTAACAAATACATCAGGGAAAGTCAAATGCACCAGTCCAATAAAACATAGACACGGTGCAGATGGAAGTAAAGTTGACGGGGTTATTTTGACAAAAAATTAAGATCTATGAGACCTGAGATTTTGTTTTGGCTTCATCAGTGTACTTTTTAATTTTAGTCGCTTGACCTTTTTTTTTTTTCTTTTCATTTCCCCAGTTGAAAAATGAAATGTTCTTTCAGCCTTTTCAATAATACAGATAAATTGTGGGGGTAAATTCAATCAATACAAAATTACCCACGTTTAGCATTTGGCCAGAAAAACACTAATTCACAGATATAAATAATCTCAAATTTGCTTTTTATTACATGAGAAGTGAATCATAGAATGAAAATATATCTTCAGGGAAAACATCAAGAGTTAGACAGAAATATGTGTGTAACACACCTCAAAACAAAGGCAAGAGAAAAGCCCTCTTATCTCAGATATTTATTTGAATATACCTCGTTTTTCACTAAAAATAATTAAGTGAATTTAACGTTAACTGATGTTAGGTCACCTGAATGCTTTACTTTAGAATGAATTCATGCCGTTCCATCAAGAGCATTTGAAAGTGTAAATAATGGCAAGACTGTGTCCCTTCCTCTAATTTTTCCTTTTTATCTCACTCATGCTCATTATCTCCATGGATTGGTTGTTTTATCTCTGGTTCTTACTAACTTAGTTTTTCTGTTTTGCCTCATAAACAAGTGAAAAAAAATCTTCTGGCTCTGTTCTCAAGAAAGAAGGTAGATCTGAACTAGCTCATAAAATAGACTCACCAGTGTTCAAAGTGTTGAGTCCTTTGTGTGATCCTGGACTCCGTCGTCAGAAATGTTCGTATTCTGAGAATTACTGGAGATCATAAAGTGCAATTAGTAAATGCAGAGCACTGACTGGAAATTATTGCACTGTATATTTTCCAAGTCACATTTTATGAAATTATACAGATTATTATATTGGAAACTCATTGTCCAATTTCCCAGTAGCCAAGTTCCTTCACACAAAGTTGGCTAGGTTAAAAATATCAATTCTACCTATTCAGACATCTACCCGAGCTCACAAATGGTATGGGGAAATGGCATAGCAGCATAGCGGAAGGAAGAGGCATATCTGCTTCTCTTACACATTCCCTAGGTCATCAGTGATATACTGTTCACTTCTTCATTTTGCAGGAGCACTAATTTATGTGAGGGCTTGAATCCTGTCTCAATCCCCAAACCCCAGGCAGCCATTGCATCAGTTCGCAACTGCTGGATACTAAGTTATTAAACACTGCTCACTATGAACTATCAGGACCCAAATGGAGATAACAAGAATCCTACGAAAATAACAATAGATTATTTGTTGTAGATCAAAAATACGTTAACTAGTTGGGTATGACTTTTGACACAGGTGAAGCAATTACTGAATGGTTCATTAAATAGCTATTTTCCCAGAAAAGGCGCATTCAATGTGCATAAAATGAGGAGGCTGGTAGAAAGGGGCCAGAAGCAAAAAGAAGGTATGAACTTTTTAGCCTTTGTAAAGCATGTTTTCCCAAAATGTTTAACATGTCCTGTGAATTACCTTAAATATTAGGAGGATCAAACTCAGGGGAAATTTTCACGTAACTCCTTATAATTGAAGACAAAAAAGAAGCGCAAGGACATGAATTAGTGATTTTGGTTTCCTTTCTTCTCAGTTGGTGGCTGAGAGAGTGAACCATAATGATGAAAAACAGACAGTAAAAGAGAAATAGAAACCATCCAAGTGGCCATTATAATATTCTCATGATTCTGCATTTTGGTGATGACATCATTACATCAACCTAATATTTCATGGCTTTATTATCACGTTAAAATTACACTGTCTTGGGCCAGGTATGCTGAGCGTGTCAAGGGCTAATGCCAGTAATTAAATTAACTGTCAACTGTTCCATAAGTATGTGATGCCAAGGGCCTTGAGGGGTCCAAGCCCCCAAATGGCCAATTCTATAAACTGGCTAATATCTAACATTCAGAATGGGATTTAATTTCCTTTAACTGCATACCCTTGGTCCCTGTTAAAATTCAAACGCCCCCAGGGTAGACGTATGCCACGTGTGAGGCGTCTGTCCTGTTGTGTGAACAAAGGATCTCAGGGCAGGTGTTTTGGAAACCGTTAGATGCCACCATATCTACCCACCCCCCCTCTTTGTTAAAGGGGTACATTTCCCAAACCCTTGCTGCACGCCTGTTGGATCTGAGTGGAAATTACTCAGATTTCTTTCAGGGGCTTCTGGAAGTGCAGCAACCATATTTCGTGGATGGCTAAGGAGAAAAACAGAAAGGGCTGGGTGCTTGGTGGCAGGACTCCAGGGACTCCGTTCCAACCTGGAGGACAACTTCCAGGCTTCTTGATATGTGACAAAGAGATTGTCTAATATGCATTCATCTTTTTTAAGCTATTATGGTATAGCTTAAATAGCTTATATTTTAAGCTATTTAAATATAATAGCCTATAATTCTAAGCTATTAAAATTGGGGATTTTTATTATTTGCAAATGAACACAATCTCTAACTAAAGCAACAGGAACTACAAATATCGGAAATGCTTTCCGAGACTGAAATCAAAACGAATGTGCGATCTAAGTTAACCACAGCAGAGTATTTGATGTTCATTCTTGGGGATGATCTGAGCCGAATCCATCACTTGTACAGGGAAGGGAGAGAGAGTCGTGGGGCCGGAAACCAGCCCAGAATGACGATGCCAATGTTCCAGAGACAAGGGCGACGTGCCTCACCCCCAAGTTCTCTCTCAAGCGGGTGCAAATGATGCCTGGAGCATCTCTATCTTCCTTAGCACACGCACGCGTGTGTCCACACATCTTGGGGCCTGAGATTGTCGACACATAGCACCCTGTTCCTTGCCTCAGGCCCAGTGAAAACCAGAGCAGTGAGACAGCCTGAGGTCAGCAGGCGGCCACCAGTAGGCGTGCAGATGGCGTGCAGATGGCAGGTGACTTTGCCACACCCCTGGCACAGAGGACAGCCGCAAGCACCCCCGCAGCACGTGCTCCCCAGGCTCGCAAGCCCTCCAGGGAGTCCGCGCCGGGAGAGTGAGTGCGGCCACGAGTCACGGCCTCCTCCACACGGAGGCATGAAATAGGGAAGGTGGACACACACACCCACACCACACCACACACACACACACACACACACACACCATGCTGAGATGCACTTCACCTGTCTCAGCTCTAGCAACACATCAGCTAGGAAGCGATTATTTTCACGGTGACTGACACAGTACACTTTTCTTCCCTGGGATTTTTCCATTGTCTCTTTGAGCTAATGATGGATTTCATTTTGAATCCAAGGATCCTAAAGATTAACTTTATGTCCTAATAAAACTTCAAGATTCTCTAGAAAAAAATAAAAATAAATAGATAAAGTTATTTTTGCAACCTTAATGTAAAGTTTCTAGATTTCATACCCAGTGGGTGCTACAGAAGACTTTGGCAATGATCAAACCCAACCCTTTTGCTTTATAGGTGAGCAACCCGCATCAAAAAGGGAAGTGGGTTTCTCAGGATCATCCCTGGTTACTAGCAGATTTAGGACTTTAACCAGGTTTTGGGATTCATAGAGGAGTCATCTCCTGGTTCCCTAGCATCACAGAGCCTGATTTCTCCCTCTCTATAAAGAGCACCTTCAAGAGCCTAGACTCGCAGCGCAGATGAATGCTTCATGCTCCCACAGAGCTACAAAGGCCAACAACATATAGTCTGAAGTCTTAGGAAATATCGTCAAAAAACTCATTCCCAAAGCCTGATCACAGAGCTTCTAAAATTTCCAGAGATTGGCGGAGGCTCTTACTTGCCATGATGATGAATGATAACAAGACACATCCTGCTAAATAGGAGAACAGAATCATCTTCAAAAGCAGGTAATTCTCACTCTCATTTAGTGGATTTCTTTTTGCCTAATGATTCTGTCTCTCTAAAGTCATTCTAACCCTAAAGGTTTTTTGAGGACTTAATTTTACACCCTTTCTTAGAACGTTATCTTCTGTAATAACTGTCATTTGCTTAAGTGCTATAAAATCAAGATGACATAACCTTCTCCCTTGACAGAGCAAAATGGTCAAATTACTACTAAAAAAAGTTTTTAAAAAAAGACATCAGCTTGCACTTGGTTATGTGCCAATTGAGAGGACCAATAAGAGACAATAAAAGCATTGTCCATAGAGAATTAAAAAAATTAAAGAGTCTGCTTTTAATTTTCACCACACCCCTGTAATTCTAAACAATATCCATGATAAACTATTTTTCCCCACTGTGGCATTGCCTCAACTCACCTTGATCCATCACCGCCTATGCTGTTGATTCTCAGCTTTGTACGGTCAGAGCCAACATTAGACTAATCTAATGGTCAATAGTAATTGCAGTATACAACGTCTGGGCACATGGTCTGAGAAAGTTAAGTCAGAGTCCCTTTTAGAGATTTATATGGAGGCTCTGAGCAAAAGCATCTCTGACTTAGATCCTGTGGTGCTGGAACTATGTTAGCCAGGAGCTGCTAAAAACTATCTCCTAGAGCTAGGAGAACTTCCCCAGAGATGAGGGTATTTTAGATGGAAGTGGAGCCAAGACACGGAGAGACAGATTCCTGATGATGTGTCTGAAGCTACAGATATGGCCAGTTCTGATATTGAGCCAACATCTTTTTTTATATATGTTCATTTGAACTTTTGAATTCTGTCATTTGCTACTGAAAGTATCTTAACTGACAAAACATCACATATACAGTCTGTATTTCCCATTATGTTGTCAAATGCCCAACTCCTTCATATGCTTCTAGTCTTCAATGTCAGTTCAATTTTCCATGCTCTACAAAGTCCCAATTCTTCTGATGGACTTCATTGGCCATTTTCTGAATTCCCATTGAACTGTGTCTGTTGGCTTTACTCACAATACCAAAACCTGGTTTCTATCATCACCTCCTACTTAATCCACTCTAGAAGATAGGTATTAAGGGTTATAATACCTATAAAATATACTTATAACTAAGCAATAGTCATTGATCATACAACTACTTAGTTATAAATACAGCAGATACTTTCAGTCTTATCTCGCATATGAGTAACACCTACTTTTCCCTGAAATTATCCCCTCCCTTGGCCACCAATGATACCTCTTATCTTTGTCAAACTACAATATGATCCATCTATTCTCTTTCTAACATGCTTTCCATTGCTCCCCAAGCTGCTGTCAAGGGTAAAAGAAACCCCCCTTTCTGGCGCAGGTCACAATGTAAAATCATGTTTGTTTATGGACTGTCGCTCTGATTCTATCTTCTCCACCAGTTAGAATCTAAGCGTCCTGACTCTTCAATACTCTTATACCCACTGTTTACTACTGTGTCACAGTCACTTAGTGTCCTTTCCCTCAAGTAGTAGGCATTCGGTAGTTATTTGTGGGATAAATGAGTGGGTGAAGCAAAATTAAGCATTCCACACTCTTTGGGGCACACCTTTCTGCCTCTGCTGTTCTGGGGTGCCCTCCGCGCCCACCTCAGCACAGTGTGCCACAGTCCTGCCCACCTCACTGACCTCACTCCTCTTCTCCCCTCAATCTGGAGAGCTCCTACCATTATTTTTACCTAACTCCTCTCTTTTGAGATTTGTCTACCAGTCTTTCCTGACCTCTCCCCTCCTCTACCATCTGGAGTAGGTGCTATTCATCTGCTCTGATATTACCTTCTGGAACGTTTTGTTCCAGTAGTTACCACAGTGCCTTGTGGTATTCTGAGCACTTGTCTGCCTCTCCTTTTGAGTGCAAAAATGCTGTCATTTTTATCGGTATCTCCAACACAACAACATATCTTTTATTTATTTTTTAAAATTTTTAATGTTTATTTATTTTTGAGAGAGAGAGACAGTATAAGTGGGGGAGGGGCAGAGAGAGAGAGAGAGAGAAAGAGAGGGAGAATCTGAAATAGGTTTCAGGCTCTGAGCTGTCAGCACAGAGCCCAACACAGGGCTGAATGGCGAGATCATGACCTGAGCTGATGTCAGATATTTAACTGACTGAGCCACCCAGGTGCCTCCATAACATATCTTTTAATGCCAGGATCTACTTTTAAGAATAAATAGTTTATTTAGTTGGTTAAGCGTCTGACTTCAGCTCAGGTCATGATCTCACGGTTCGTGGGTTCGAGCCCCACATCAGGCTCTGTGCTGACAGCTAGCTCAGAGCCTGGAGCCTGCCTTCGGATTCTATGTCTCCCTGTCTCTCTGACCCTCCCCTGCTCACGCTATCTCTCTCTCTCTCTCTCTCTCTCTCAAAAATAAATAAAAAACACTAAAAAATATTTACAAAAAAAAAAAGAATAAATAGCTTATTGACGGGGCGCCCGGGTAGCTCAATCAGTTAAGCATCTGACTTTGGCTCAGGTCATGATCTCATGGCTCATGAGTTCAAGCCCCACGTTGGGCTCTGTGCTGACAGCTCGGAGCCTGGAGCCTACTTCGAATTCTGTGACTCCTTCTCTCTCTGCCCCTCCCATGCTCACCTCTGTCTCTGTGTCTCTCTGTCTCTCAAAAAAAAAAAAAAAACATTAAAAAGATAATTTATTGACAACGAGAAACTTGGATTCCAGGTTTACACAAGAACCTTGTAGTTAATTTCTGCTCCATGTCAGTTTCAGCACCTTGGCATTAGCATCATTCCACAAAGATGTTTTAATAATAGCAACTGCACTATAATTCTGTCACTGAACTACAGAAAAAAAAAATTTTTATTTTCTATCCAGAAAATAAAAGGAAAAAATTGCTACACAGTAAATAATTTAGCCATAAAGTGGACGTGTCAACATCACTATGAATCATCTTTTTTTAATTTCACTACTTTACCATATGTCACTGTAGTGGGTTGTTTGCAAAACGTCTGCAGTAATTACCTCCCTGTGTCCACACACTTGCATAATCCACTCCCACATGGAGTCTGAGATTGCCAGTGTCACTTGTTTTTGGTAGAACAATGCATGTTCTTTGGGTCCTACTGTCTCGAGCTGCCCGGGATCTTTCTGTCACCATGTGAAGCACCCTGCACTCACCTGACAATGTAGGTAAGAGCCTTCACGGAGCAGAAACGAGCCAACTGGCTAAGCATCCCACACCCTAGACCCCCAGCCAGCCTGCCAATGGTCAGACATGAGTGAGACCTTCCAGATCATCCAATCCTGACTGTGCCCATGCAGAACAGAAGACCCCCAGCTTACCCACAGCATCCTGGGAAATAATTCATGTTTATTGTTTCTAACCACTAAGTTTGGGGATGGCTCGCTATTTAGTGAAAGCTAACTAATAAGGTCACAGAATTTGAATAATTGAGCTACCCCTATAAAATATATAATCAAAACAGAAAATTACATTAGTTGAGGTAACTAAACTGAATAGATTTTTCATTTAGTACCGAAATAGTCATAGCTTTGAAATCTGTCTTATCTTCCAAATCCATTCATTGACTCAACCAATATTATTCAGCACCTACTCACATATGTACATAATTCATTTATGTAAATTAAACAGTGAATTATTTGAGACTCATCATCCAGTTCAGGACGTCCTTTTGCTCAGATGGGACGTCAGTACAGAGGCACGAGGACCAGGAAAACTTCTGAAGGAAGCCATGACATTGACTGAAAGTGCAGTGCAATTTTTCTACAATCTCAGAAGGAAAAGGAGAGAAAGAAAGAGAAGCAGTTTTGTATTTTCCTCTGAGTCAAGAAGAAAGCCGGAAATAAATATTTGCTCTCAGTTGGTAGGGACTTGAGAGAAAATGAAATAATGTTGGCATGCCAGAGGAAGATACACATAAATGATGGTTATTTTCTGGCCCACACCAGATGTGATGTGACATCTGGAGGAAAGGGGGACTTAGAGGAGCCAGGTTACATGCTCTCCCCTCAGTGCTGGTCCTGGAGAATGTCAAGTCAGGGGGTACATGTGGCAAACCAGTTTGAAATATTATCCGCCATCACCCTTTCATCCTCTAAGTCCATCTGAAAGCAAAGTGGCTCCTTCTCTTCTTCAAGGGTATCATCACTCCAGTGTTGAGGAAGGCTTGTGCTCACATTAATTATGAGTCTCAACCCATACTTGAGACTCATAAAACATAGGAAACGACTTGCTTTATCTGGGGGAAAGACAGAGTAATAAAGTGGCAGAGAGAGGGAGAGATAAAAGTCATAAAAGGGCAGCAGCAATGCCAAAGTATGTAATTGAAGAGAATCTGTCCCAAGGGAGGTGTGTTCCAAGGAAAGGATGAGCTAGTGCCACACGGGCTTGTGGTTTTAAATGAAAAGACTTATTAGACAATTGAATCGATGAGGCAGCCCTGAGACGCAGTGGGGGGCCCCACCCTGGAACCCTCCTTCAAGCAGGAAGATCACTACAGTTTGACTTACATAGAACCAAGCATCCCAGGGACTGGCTAGAGCAAGTGGGGACCCCGCTGTGGGCTGTGGGTGCCCATGCTTGCATGTACCTGTGCATGCCCACAGTTATGCCTGAAGATATGTAACACGTTGTATGTACATTATATATAGTACACACATAAATGGGTTGGGATTTTATATCGTGGGCTACTACTGGCCGTGTTTATGTAGACTGAATACGGTTCGGGATAGGTCCCCTTGAGAAGGAGTTTATGGCAACTCATTAGGTAGCCTTTCCAAAAACCAATTGTTTAGTTAATTCAGCAAACAAACAATGTGTTAAATACTCCCAAGGGACAAGCACCATACTGGGCCTAAGACATAGAGTGAGATGGAAAAAACAGAAACGGTGTCTGCGCTCATTAGGCTATCATCTGGGGGGAAGCAGAGAATGATCCACCAATCACAACAATAGATGCATAATTACCACAGTTATAAGTGCTAAAATAAAAAAAAGTACCACCAACGTGCATAACAGAAGTATGTGACCTAATTGGGGAGGCCAACAAAAACCTCCTCAAACAAATCACTTTTGAGGTATAATCTGTAGGATGAGAAGAAACTGCCTAGGTGATGCTGGGTAGGACGGGGAGGAAGAGGGGCTCAGCATGGGGTTTTCAAGGTCTTGTGAAGCTTAATACAGACCATAAGACAGAGGGAAATGTAGGATGAGAACACAGAATTGGGGAGAGCCAGGCTGGCCCAAGCCTTCAACGCTGTATGGAAGATTCTAGATGGTAGCCAAAGAAAACTTTAAGCAAAAGTTAACGTAGCCAGATTTGCTTTTTATTTTTTTTCCCTTTTAAGAGAGAGAGAGAGAGAGAGTGAGCACAAGTGGGGGAGAGGGGCAGAGGGAGAGAGACAGAGAGATTGAGAATGTTACGCAGGCTCCATGCTCAGCATGGAGCCCAACATGGACCTCAATCCCACAATGATTAGATCATAACCTGAGTGGAAATCAAAGGTCTCATGCTCAACGGACTGAGCCCCAGGAGCCCCCCAAATTTGTTTCTTGCAAACAATGAGGCTGTCTCACAGGGAAGAAAGCAAGAATATTAGAGGATGCTGCAGTATTCCAGGTGAGAGGCGAACATAATTGGTGCCACTGAGCAGGTAAAGAAAATGGTAAGAAGGAATCAGATTAGAATTCATTCGGAATTCAGGGGCACCTGGGTGGCTCAGTCGGTTAAGCGTCCGACTTTGGCTCAGGTCACGATCTCATGGTTAGTGAGTTTGAGCCCCGCATCGGGCTCTGTGCTGACAGCTCAGAGCCTGGACCCTGCTTCTGATTCTGTGTCTCCCTCTCTTTCTGCCCCCTCCAACACTGGCGCTCTGTCTCTCTCTCAAAAATAAACATTAAAATTTTTTTTTAAAAAAAGAATTCATTTGGAATTCATTGTGATTTAATCAGTTTCTTTCTCATATCATATTATTTTTCTTTGAGCACTGGATCAATTGACAGACAAATATCCAAACCAGGAGGCTCCATAATATTCCTTGGATTTTTAATCATTATTGATAGGATTTATGCAACAATCTTGATTGGTGCAGAGACAAAGGCACCAATGGTTATAGACTGGATGTTTGTGTTTCCCCAAAGTTCATATACTGAAACCCTATCCCCCCACCCCAGTGTGATGATGGTACCAGGTGGAGCCTTTGGGAGATAATTAGGGTTAGATGAGGCCATGCAGATGAGGTCCTCATGATGGGATTAGTGTCCTTAAAGAGTCACCAAAGAGCTTACTTCCTGGCTCTGCTGTCTGCCCTGTGAGGATACAAGAAGTGGGGAGTCTGCGACCCAAAAGAGGGCTCTCACTCGAGCCTGACCATGCTGACACTCTGATCTTGGACTTTCAGCCTCCAGAATTTTGAGAAATAAGTTTCTGTTGTTGATAAGCCCCCAGTCTATGGTAGTCGGCCTTACAGCCCAAACCACTGACCTAATACCAAACTCTGAGTTTTACCACCATTTTCCAGACTATGTTCCATCAAACAGTTGTGTACTACAGAACATATGCTCCATCAAAACAGCTCAGCTTCTGAAAACATTTGGAACCTGCGAACTGACCCCCTTTTGTGTATTAATGTCTCGGAGTAGTCTTTTAGAAGAGACACCCGATCGACATCATTTGACCCAACGTCTACAACATGTATTTGACCCAGAAACACATACTGGTTTTTTGTTTTGGAATCCTATTCTTCTTCTTCTGGAATGCCCATTCATGTGCTCTTTAAAATAGCATCATAATTTTTCACACACTGAGAGATTGTGATGTAAACCCTTGATTGCCACCCACACTTTTTTAGAACTTCATTAATAACACAAAAGGTTTCCAAATGACTCAAAAATATGAGAATTAAAGATTCACAGCTTCCCTTTAAGGTGAATGGATAATGACTAGCTCGATGCTTTATATTCTTTTTCCAAAGACAACAATGAATTTCCTTTTTCTGAGCAAGAACCACACGTAACCTTTTCAGTAATTTCTTCTGACCCATAACACTTACTCTCTTACTGAACCCAGCACTTGTTAAGCACAAAGATGTGAACTAACCTACTTCACCGTGAATATTCCATTAACAATATCATAAGAAACCAAATTCTTGCCGACTTTTTAAACTGTATAAAAAGGACTGGAAAGGAGTAAGAAAAAGGAAACAATACAACTTTTTAAAATATGTTTCTCACCTTAAAAAGATTTTTTAATCACCTATTTTTTAATTAAAGTATAAGTCACATATAATGTTCTAGTAATTTCTGGTGTACAAGATAACGCAATGTTTATATACACTGCGAACTGATCACCACATTATGTCTAGTCATATCAGTCACTGTATGCTGTTATAATTTTTTATGAGAACTTTGAAGATCTGTTGTTTTAGCAACTGTCCAACATGTAGCACAGCATTATTACTATCATCACCATGCTTTACCTCCACCACCAGGACTTATTTATTTTATAACTGGGGTTTCTCCACTTGATCCCCTTCATTCATTTCACCCGCCTCTTGCCCCATCCCGTCTGCATCCACCAATCTTCTCTCTGTATCTATGAGTTTTGTAAAAACAATACAAACAAAAAACCACCTATTTTTAAGCAGTTGCTTCCAAGCATCACAAATAGCAAATAGATCCGCAAACATTATCCCTTTAAGTTTCACAGGCTTCACTAGAAAAAAGACTTTTCCCCAGTGGAGATACATGAATACAGTTCTTTTTTAAAAGACAGTTTACAAAAAGTGCTCACAAAAAAATATCTTTTTTTTCCATCCCAGCAGTATCATCTACTGACTATTTTTCTCTTGAAAATAGAATTATTTTCTTCATCCCATTCAGAAAGAGCTAGCATCACGAAGAACTAAGTACATGCATTGCTTTTCTACACCTGTCTCACCCCTTGCATCTAATTGTCTGCCCACAATTCTTGATGGGAAGCAATCTTTTTAGAAACACTTAGCAGTAAAGTAATAATGGCAGGAACAACAAGAACCACCGTGGACTGAGTATCTTTAATGATGTGGGCGTCACACATACATTATTTCATCTTTGCTACTGAGCTTTAAAGTGGGTAGTTTTTCCATTGTATAGATGACAACTATAAAGAAACTATAAAGTTAAAAAAAATAAAAAAGAAAAAGAAAAAAAATAAAAATAAATAAAGTGGGTAGTTTTTGTTATCCTCATGTGTCAGTCCATTCGGGCTGCAGTAACAAAAATACCACAGATCAAGGGCTTGTAAACAACAGACATTTATTTCTCACGAGTCTGGAGACTGGAAGTCCAAGACTAGAGACTGGTAGATCCGGAGTCTGATGAGAACCAGCTTTCTGGTTCCCAGACAGCTGTCTGTCTTCTGCCTATTTCCTCACTCACTGGAAGGGCAAAGGGGTTCTCTGGGGTCTCTCTAGTAGGACACTAATCCTTCTCATGAAAACACCACCCTTACCACCTAATTACCTGCCAAAGGCCCTTTGCTAACACCATGACATTGCGGTTTAGGTCTCAACATATGAATTTTGGGAGGGCACAAACATTCGGTTTATAGAACTCCATTTTACAGATGTGCAAACTTAGACCAAGACCAACTCCAGTATTATTTCTCATTTGTATGTTCAGAAAATGCTCAGATCTGTCTGTCTGGAAGAAGACTCTCTTCATCCCACCCCCGTCCTTCCTCAACCCCCATCAAATATCAGTAAAAGCCCAAAACTGTGTTCATACAAGTGTATGTCTTTGGGTAATTAGTTTGCTTATGTTTGCTCAGTGGTCTTGCGATCCCATCACCAAGCTTCTCACAAAGTGATTCTATGACTTTGACCTTATTTACACAATTGAGAGCGCTGCTGTATTTCCAGTGTGTTCAGCATGTGCCCCCCGCCGCTCTGAGTCACCACTTTGCAGAACCATCAACTCTGTCTCCACATAATGGTAAATTTCAACCACTCCCCCAGTGTCTTCTCTTTCTCAACGAAGATATTTAATGAAATCTACTTAAAAATAAAAGCCTACAGGAAATTGAGTCATCACAATATAATGACAGGGAAGTATTAATGCATTTAAGAAATATTTGACAAGTATCCATCCTGCCCAGCCACTGTACTGGGACTGTACATAAAACAGAAAACAAGCCACACTTTTTGACCTCAAGGAAATTGCAGGATGGTAGGAGATTCAGACAAAGAAAGAGAATTCATAATGTGAAAAGCACTACCTTAGAGGTAAGTACATCTGGGAATAATAACTCTGTTTGAAGGTTCTGAAACAACCTCCTGAAGAAAGTGATGTCTCAGCTAAGAAAATGAGTAGAACTGAACCAAATTAAGAGAACAGTGCAAGTGTTACACACACACACACACACACACACATACACTCCATATATAGGCCTTTATACATAAGAGAGACTTGTAACTGGAAGGCACAGTGTATGTCCTCAGAGTTACAGAAAACTACTTTTTAAGCAGAGAGCGATATAACCAGATTTGTATAGAGCCAGCGCTCTGTTTTCAAGGTGAGGAATAAATTGGAGATGATGAAATCTGAGGCTGAAGTTTGAATTAGAGGCTGCTACTGCAAGAAGTGATGTGTGGCTGTTGAGTCTTGCATGTACAGAGTTCTCTAACCCTTATCCGTGCATCATGCAAGTGGGAAGTTCAGTAAACCAAGATCCATATGGGGTCTGGAAAATCAGTTTGAGCCATAAATAGAGAGATGAGAGAAACAAGCTTAGTAAAAGCCATAGAAGGGGCGTCTGGGTGGCTCAGTCTGTTGAGTATCCACCTTCAGCTCAGGTCATGATCTCACGGTTCATGGGTTCGAACCCCACATCAGTTCTGTGCTTATAGCTCAGAGCCTGGAGACTGCTTCGAGTTCTGTGTCTCCCTCTCTCTCTCTCTGCCTCTTCCCTGCTTGCACTCTTTCTCTCTCTCTCTCTCTCTCTCTCTCTCTCTCTCTCTCTCTTTCTCTGTCTCTCAAAAATAAATAAACATTTAAAAACTTTAAAAAGTCATAGAAGATACTGATATGAAAGAGACTGACAAGGACCACATGTGTAGTGGGGAGAGAAGAGCCTAGAAGACAAGCACGGGGTCGCCAATATTTATAGGCAGACAGAGAAAGTAATTGCTGTCAGGAAGACTTGGAAGGATGAGCAAGAGAAGAAGGAAAACCAAGACACTATAGTCATGAAAGTCAGAGTAAAAGGTGGACTTAGGTGGGGAGAAGTTTGTGAGGTGGCCTCCAAAACCTTCAGTAAATGGCAGGGTGTAGATTTCTGAAGATCTGTGATGAGCAAGAGTAAAAATTATACAGCACATATTTTGGAAAAGCTGAGCTGTGTGTGCGTGTGTGTGTGTGTGTGTGTGTGTGTGTGTGGTCCTGTTTGATTTCTTTTGTTTATTTAATACAAGGTGGAGGAGTAATAGTCTAGAAGTAGAAGTTGGACTGAAGAAAAATGTCACCCTCTCCTTCTGAACATGACGGAGGTGAAAGTAAGGAAAATGAGCACTGGCCATCCATGTGACGGACACCACGGCACAGCTGAGGCCGGTAATTGAAGGGAACATTGAAGGAGGAAGTCAAGATGTAGTTTTCTCAGCATGGGGATGCGGTTTGTTTGGGCACAGAGGGTTATTTGGGGAGGAGCAGGGCAACTGCACACAGAAGGGAGAGTTAAGTAGGTGGAACAGGCAGGAAGGGACCCACAGGAGAGGCACAGTGGTGCTGGGTAACTGATGGTGGTTTGGTGTAAGCAAGGTGGGGCTGGCAGACAGCAAGTCTTCCAGTGTTGCACCAGTAATCTCCAGGTCAGTTTGTGAGGGTGTGAGAAAGGATGTCCAGGACCTAAGAGATCTGGACAAACCACGTCCCTCACAAGTCCTAGTCCAAGAAAGCAAGCCTGCGTTCCAGTACCTGGTTTTTAGGACCTTCCCAGTGGTGGCCTCCAAGGACGTCAGCTAAGGCATCTCTGCCATAGCTGGCAACCTTTGCCAAGGTTGATGCTTCTTTTGATTTCTGGCCTCTGAAAATTATTCCAATCTCCCTTCTAAATAAGAGGAAAGCCTCTTTCTTAGCAATGCCCTTGCAAACACAGGTCAGCACATCAAAGAAAGCCTGCAAACAAAGAGAAGTTATTGAGAAGTCATGATGACCAAATGGAAATAATCCACTGTGTGGTGAACTAGCTGTGAGTTGAACAGGACAGGGAAATGAAGTAGTTCCTTTTAGGAAGAGTGGTTGGTCTGGGGGATTCGATTATTAGTTCAATGGAATAAGCATCAAGGAATGGAAGTGAGGACGACAGAAAATAAATTCAATAAGCCCTTGAGAATTGACGGAAAGTAGAAAATTCAAAAGTGATCACCGTGCTCCATTTTCTTGTTTTTATTTCCAACCCTACTCCACTGTTAGCATTCAGTTGTCTTCTTTCAGTCCACCATCTTTCTATTCCCCCTTACTTTCTTTCCAAAACAAGCTATTTGTATCACTGACCAAAAAACTGGAAGAATTTCAGAGATCATCTGGCCGAACTTCACATTTTATAGGTGAGAAAACTCACTTCGGAAGAGACAATATAAATTGCCAGTGTCATACAGCTAAGACACAGTGAAAACTAAACCTGTGTGTGGCAACTTCCAGCACAGGGCTCCTTCCAAAAGCAGGGTAAATAGTCTATCAATTTTTAAATATGAAATTTTTCAGCCAACCAGTCAACAGCCCCACTTGTCCATAACTTTAGAAAATAAAATGTTACACCCATTTAATGCAAAGAAACGTTGTCAATTATTGTTTTCCAGTCTTTGGTCAGTAAGCAAGTCTTGAAAGATCATTTTCTAAACACAAGGTGCTGTATGTGTGCTTGAATGCATGTGTGTGTGTGTGTGTGTGTGTGTGTGTGTGTGTGTGTGTGTTGGAAAGAAGGGGAAGAAGGAAATAATTCAGAGAAGGAAAACGTAGGTTATAAATACAAAAAAAAAAAAAAATAGAGGACAAAGTCCCTAACCTCAAAGAACTTAAAATATTTTCAGGGAGATGCAACGTGAAATGACAGAACAATTACCAAGCAATTTATCAAAATTACATAGAGCATAGTGAATACATAAGCCTGAAGATGAAGTAAGGTCAAGGAGTGATTCTAAATAATGCTGTCCCCAAAAGCAATATAAAAATCATGGCTGAGAAACCATGCATCCAGTTGATGGCAGCCACATATAAATTACTCATAGCAAAACTTCAATGGAATTCATTCAATCCTACACCTTCTGGCATCACGCATCATTCTCTCCGGCTTTGGGTCGGATTTGGACAGGAGAGCAATATAGAGCCTTTATTGTTTTCAAAGTCACATAGTCTCTGTCCTTACATTTCATGGGCTTAATGTTATTACCATTATTTGACCCCATCATTCTCTCTGCTCTGGCTCTTATTTTTCATTCTCACAGGTAAAGCATGTGAGTGGTATGACTCTCCCTGACCTCAACTTTGTTCTCTGTGTATATGTCATTCTTCCTGGATTGTTCTGAAGTTGCATCCATTCTTTTCTTACACACTTTCTTTGACTTTTCACTGCCCTCAGGGCATTGAAACGGCATTATGAAGCCGTTTATTTCTACTTCCTACATTCTCGAATCTGCCTTTGCTCTTTCATTTATACTCATTAATTCCCTTTTACCCCTGCGCTCCTTTGTTGGGCATCTGCCATAACCCCACTCACCTGCGCCATTTTTAATTTTGCTCCCTACTCTACATTGCCTCTCCCTTCCCTTGGTCCAGGTGTCAGACCTCGACTTCTAAGGAATGACATTTTATCTATGAGTGTCACTTCCAGAAAACCTTGAATACACTCCTCTTGTGTTTCCCCTCTAGAAAACTGAAATATAGACATTTCTTAACCATGTTTACTAGAGAGAAAATATTGGTATGACAAAGACATTTTCAAGCCTGAAACATTCCACTATGAGAAGTTAACTACTGAAATGTTCCATCGTGTGTGTGCATGTATGTCTTGGCTATTGTGAATATATATGTATATATTATATATTCACCATATATGTGTGGGGATGTGAACAATATAGACATATATGCATATATGCATTATATATATACACCTGTGCAGATATGTACACAATGATAGAAGGACCTTAGGGCTTACTGCCCCAAATCCACGTCTAAGTCCTTGTGCATTCCTTCATCAAACCATACCCTCTGCTCCCCCCAACCTCATTCTTTAGATAAAACATGAGCACTAATAACAGCAAAGTTAAGGGAAAACATATAATTCTGTAGATGTCAAGTGACTATTGCCTGCGATCTCCCTGATGATGTGTTGACATGCAGTATCGTTCTCTGTACCAGTGCTAATCTTCTCCCCTTGCTTACTGGCAAATACTAGAGTAACAATTTTGCATGATCGTTTCTGACCTCCCCCAACTCCTACAGCTGTACCCACTCACCTTAGTTCTTTGCTCTTGAATTCTACACCTTCAGCACCAGGTTTGCTTTCCTTTCCTTACACATCCACCATCTCACCTGTTTATATTTTTGTTGGTGTTGTGTTGGGGAAAACTTCTAACTTCTACTCTCTTAGTGAATTTCAGTTACATAATACAGTGTTATCAACTGTAGTCACCATGGTTTACCATAGGTCCTCAGATCTTACTCGTGTTATAACTGAAATTTTACACCCTTTTACCAACCTCTCCCTCTTCCCTCCACCCCCAGCCCCTGGCAATCACTTTTCTACTCTCATTTTCTATGAGGTTTACTTTTTTTTTTTTTTTACTATTTCACATATAAGTGATATCATACAATATCTCTTTCACTGTCTGACTTATTTCACTTAGCATAATGTAGTCAAGACTCACCCATCTTGTTTTAAATGAGAAGATTTCTTTATTTCTTGTAGCAGAATAATACTTCACCATATATATGCACCACATCTTTATCCATTCATCTGTTGACACTTTGTGTCCATCTCCTGGCTACTGAGAATAATATCAGAATAAACAGGGGCTGCAAATATCTCTTTGAGATCCCATTTTGGATATATGCCTTTGGATACATGCCCAGAAGTAGAATTGTTGGATCATAATATAATTCTATTTTTAATTTTCTGAGGACCCTCCAAACTTTTTTTATAGTGACCACACCATGTATATTCTCACCAATAGTGCACTGGAGTTTCCTTTTCTCTACAACCTCGCCAGCATTTGTTATCTTTGTCTTTCATTTCCTTTAAATATTTTTTAACATTTATTAATTTTTGGGAGACAAAGACTGAGCATCAGCAGGGGAGGTGCAGAGAGAGGGAGGAGACACAGAATCCAAAGAAGGCTCCAAGCTCTGAGCTGCCAGCACAGAGCCCAAGGCGAAACTCAAACTCATGAACTGTGAGATCATGACCTGAGCGGAAGTCAGATGTTTAACCACCCAGGTGCCCCTGTTTTCTTTGTCTTTCTAATGATAGTCATTCTAACAAGTATGAGTTGATATCTCATTGTGTTTTTGATTTGCATTTCCCTGGTGATAAGCGATGTTGAGCACCAGGCTTTATTCATCCCCTGATTTCTCTTTTGTTGCTGTAACAGTATCTTACTTCTTTTAACCATTGGACATTAATACTTTAATATGTTCCATAATCTCTCTTTTCTTCTCAGTTACTTTTGGTAGTTTTTGCAGACTCTGCCTCAATCTTTTCCTCTGAAAGAAATAGGTCTTTATGCAATGACCTATTCGCATGCTATAGGAAACAGTAACTTAGTTGTGTTAGGTGACATAACTAACCAGTATAACGTTGATCATCAGCAGAGATGCTGACAGCCCACATGTCTTCAGTCAAACCAAACTGTTAGGTGGGAGAATTGCCCCTTAACTTCCTCAGCTAAAACATTTCCAAAGCCTTTGAGTGAAGAATGATGTTGGGTTGAGTTGAAAACATCAGAATTCCCAAGTCCCATGACTTACACATCACTTAACCTCCTCAAGGATCCCATGGCTCTTTAAAACAGAAAGAAACTTGAATCTAATCGATATTGGTAGTTCATACAACTGCAACAAGAAATTGGGAAAACTCATTAGCTAGTAAAATGTATTTTGAAAATGTGTTACAATTTATAACGTTTTAAAATATTAAATATAAAAAAAGCTGATTTTAGAGATGAGGTTTGTGATAGGGATGTAAATATTTCTGTTCCTCCTCATTTTTAAAGTTCCCATCATAGAAGGATGTAATTGGGGAAACAAATCTAAAATGAAATCCGCCAGTGGAGATGAGACCAAGTCATTCATGCTTGTGTTTTTCTAATAAGTGTGCAATTATCACAAACTAGATGAGATCCTAAAAAGTTGCAGGGAAACAAAATCTTTGGAAATAGAATCCTGTTTCCCCTTTGACTTTATAATCAATTCCAGCAAGTCTCTGAATGTTTGCCAGACCCAATCTCATCATTCTTCTTGGGTAAAATAGACCTCGTGAACTTGAGTGAGCAGACTGACTGAATTTTGGAGACCAGCAGGGGACATTGATTCTGGGGACTTGGTGCCTCATCAGGCACAAACGTGATGGGGCCAATTTTAGGTCTAAGGTGGACCCACAGAACTCCACACACCGCAGGATCAAAGGAGGCCACTGTTGTCCGCGGCATAAAACATACTCATCACTCTTCCATTGGAAAGTAAATCCCTGGGTTTTTTTTTTATTTTAAAGTAAAATTTGAAGTGAAATATATCAACTACCAAATAAACGAAAGAGCTAAAAACATGCAAATTTATTGCATGTGCTGCAATAAAACAGAAACTTCACAAAAGCCCACGTGGGCACACTCACATTGTTGATGAAATACCACAGAGGATCACGTCATCCTTGACATGTGTACTGGGAAAGTCTGAGTATAGAGGAAGGGTGGATTGCTTGACAACACAAGGAGAGAAGCCCAGGGACAAGGAGCCCTGAGGCTCACACCTATTAAAGGAACCAGATTAGTCCCAAAATGGAGTCACTCATGCTAAGCCCCACACCAGTAAACCAAATGGCAGTGACATTCCTGGGCTTCCTCTTCTAGAAGAGGAAGGCCGATGTCCACCAACCCACCTGTGTGTTCTTGCCACACATTACCTGACCCAGCCAGCTCCAAGCCTTCTCTCTGCTGCACTTACAGAAAATAACCCTGTTTTAACCAATCAGCAAATGTCCTGGATAACTTGTTTATTCCTGCTCCATTCGGTCTATAAAAATCTCGCTTTGTACAGCTCTTCTAGAGCGCCTTTCTCCCTGCTAGACTGGACACTGCCCGGCTCATGAATCACAGGATAAAAGCCTTGTAGATGAGTAAATTGTCTGTGGAAATTTTTCTTTTAACACATCAGAGGAAGGAGCACTGAAGCACATCACAAGAATCTCCATTTGTTTCCTGGGACTTGGAGAAATGGGGCCGGCCATGTGTCAGGTGTAACAGGAGCATTATTGGTTTCCCTCCACAGAGCAACAACAAGACCCCACGAAAACATAAAGCAGGAAGCCTCCACCAAGGGCGTGAGAGGCTCTGGTGGCCAGACAGTTTCTGAGGGACTCCTTCATGTGGTAGAACCCTTCCAGAGACCTCATTTTCCACTAGGACATCTGCCCCCATGTGCCATGTGCCCTGAAACTAAAGTCATGTGTCCCTGGCACCCCCTGCTAGCCAGGTCAGCTGATTCTAAGTAACTTTGCAAGCTAGCTGATTTCTTACACTGACAGCACAGTGGTGCAAATTATTTTGAAAACCAAAAACATTGGACTATTACGTGTCTAGGAAATCTCTAAAACATCGACTTTGCCCATTTAGAATTACATGTGTGTCTGCATTTCAACCTCACCCTTTGTCCAAAATTACACATTTGCTTTTCAGCTTTGATTGCCAGAGTTAAATATTTAGTCTTTAACATAGTACATGTCCGTGGTAAACTCCTAAAGAAGGCATGAATATAAAATGAAAGTAACCCCCACTGGACCCCAGTGATACCTAGTTTCATTTCTAGAGGTAGTACTTTTTTTAAAGTATTTATTTATTTTTATTTTATTTTTGAGAGAAAGAGAATGAGCAGGGGACGGGCAGAGAGAGGGAGAGAGAGAATGCCAAGCAGGCTCCACTGTGTTGGTGCAGAGCCTGATGCAGGGCTTGATCCCAAGAACTGTGAGATCAAGACCTGAGCCGACATTAAGAGTCAGGCCTTCAACTGACTGGGCCATCCAGGTGCGCAATCTAGAGGCAGTACTTTTTAAACACACACATGAATGTGCACATCATTTCCCACAACGTGTCCTGGTAATTTTTCACAGCAGCGCACAGGAATCTACCTGTCCTTTTTACACTACGCGGCCTTCTCTTCATGGACCCTCCACAGCGTATTGAGCCAATGTCCCACCAGTGCATGGTTGCTTCTACATTCTTGTAAAAATGTTAGCGTAAGCATCCCCGAACATGCGTCTCCACATTCTTTTTTTTTTAATTTTTTTTAATGTTTATTTATTTTTGAGAGAGAGAGACAGAGTGCAAGCGGGGGAGGGGCAGAGAGAGAAGGAGACACAGAATCCGAAGCAGGCTCCAGGCTCAGAGCTCGTCGAGGGGCTCGAACCCACGAACCTCGAGATCATGACCTGAGCCAAGTCGGCCGCTGAACCAACTGAGCCACCCAGGCGCCCCGCGTCTACACATTCTTATATACACAACACGCCTAGCGGTGGAAATCTGCATTTATTGTTTTTATTTTTAAGTCATTTTCAGAGTTTGATTCATCGCTGAATTGATTTCTTGCTTAACTCACTTAAAGTGTTGGAAAAGATATAATAGTTCTGATATATTTTAAAAGTACACCACGTCTGCAGGTCTACATTGTGAACACCAGAAAAAATTGATGAAATACACTTCTAAGATTCAAAAAGCTTTACCCTTCCAAGAAGAAGCCATTGGTATCCCTGATAAATGAATGAAGTTTCCAAATATTTTGCTGTTTCACTGTTTCCTTCTTAATGAAAACGGAAATATTAACCATTTAAAAATAGACAAAAGGGACAGATTTACATTTCACCAAAGAAGCTATGGGGTTGCAAATAAACACATGAAAATTGCTCAAAATCACGAGTCATTAAAGAAATACCAGTTAAAACCACAATACACATCTACTAGAAAGGGAACAATTAAAAACCCCCACCATGGAAATTTTAAGTGAGGATGTTAAAAATCCATAACCACTTCACACTGCTGTCAGAAACATACATTTTAAAACACAATTTGGCAGTCTCTTAAAAAGTTAAACATTCATGTGCTCTCCGACACAGGTATTAACTCAGGAGAAATGAAAGCATATGTTCATATAGAGGCTTATATGTTCATGATCCTAGCAGATTCATTTGTAAAAGCTAAAAATCCATATGTCAATTAACAAGAGGAGATTAACTGTGGTACCTTCATTGTATGAGTGAACTATTCATATGCACAGGAGGGAGAATCACAGGCAATCATGCTGTACTGAAGAAATCAGACAAAAAGAAGTGAAGACTTCATGATTCTAGAAGAGACAGAAAATTCAATAATGAAAAGAAAGTAAAGCATCGGTTTCCTGAAGATGTGATGCTGGAGACGGCAGGGAGGGAGCGATTATAAGGATAAACTTGGTGGTGACGGATATGCTCACTACAATGATGGCTTCCCCCATGAATACATATTTCAAAACTTACAAAATGGCATACACCAGGTATTTAGAGTTTATTAGACATCAATTATACCTCAATAAAACGTTTAAATGAATCATTGCGCATGAAAATGTGGATTTACCTCTTATTTTAGAAAACCAGAAGATTTCACAAGCCTGTATTCACTCCACCATCT
>CM053577.1:3753044-3816502 GCA_028646485.1 Cryptoprocta ferox | reverse complement strand
GGCCCTCGGAAGGTGGGAGCCCGAGCTGGAGGCTTCCCCGCAGTCACTGCACTTAGAAGCCCCTTTCCCAGGCTGAACTCTGACATTTCATGAGCTGTTTAAAGAACCTCTCACATCTGCTGCACTCAAGGCTTTTGTCCCGTGTGAACTCTCTGTTGTTGAAGGAGATAAAGAACTTCCCACGTTCGCCACACCAGGGTGGGGCTCGGTGGGAACACGTGAAGGCAGGCCCATGGTCACTGCACCCGTAAGGCCTTTGTACAGCATGGAAGACCCCCCCCCTCCACGCACGCGCACACGCACGGGGGTCCAGGGTGGCTCCCGCCGCTTCTCTGATAGGGGGTCTCTGCAGCTCTTCACAAATGAGACCCCGCCAGCCCTTGTCACTTCCCATGGGTTTCCCTTCATTCTGCCGCATCTCGGCCTGGTGAGGGTTTGGCCAGGGGGAGATCCAGGCTCCCAGGTATGGAGTGAACAAGTCACAGGAGTAAAAGGTACGGTGTAGTGAATATTGTGAAAGGTATTGCAATGGCGTTGTGTGGTGACAGGTGGTGGCCACAGGTGCAGTGAGCCCAGAATGACATGCACAGGGGTCGAATCCCTATTGGTACACTTGAAACTAAGGTCAAGTTGTGTTTTGTGTTAGCTGTCCATCAACTTTTTTTTGTATTTGAATTCTTTTTTTCAATGTAGTTTCTGGTCAAGTTGATTTCCATACAACACCCAGTGCTCATCCCAACAAGTGCCCTCCTCCATGCCCATCACCTCTTTCCCCTTTCCTCCTCCCCCATCAGCCCTCAGTTTGTTCTCAGTATTTAAGAGTCTCTTATGGTTTGCCTCCCTCCCTCTCCTTAACTATTTTTTCCCCTTCCCCACCCCCATGGTCCTCTGTTAAGTTTCTCCTTTTAGACCTATGAGTGCAAACATATGGTGTCTGTCCTTCTCTGCCTGACTTATTTCACTTAGAATGACACCCTTGAGGTCCATCCACGTTGCTACGAATGGCCAGATTTCATTCTTTCTCATATACTTCAATTTTTTTAAATAAAAAAGAGTAGGCCACACACTGTCACAGGGGTAGGCCTGTCCCAGCCTTGTGCCCCCCACAATGTCACATATAGACAGCTTCTGGAAACTTCCAGAGTCCCGGAAGTCCTGCCCCCATGGAGCCTCAGGAAATGCCCTTTCGGGTCCCACACTTTTTATTTTAAAGTCTTTGGCTGGTTGCCGCAACTTCATGATCACAGAAAAGATGAGGCGCAATTAAGTTCCAAGTCAGCTGGCCCATCTTCACTTCCAGAGACCTGTCCACAGTTCCCGGTGTCGATCTGTCTCAACCTGATTCCTACCGCCTGTTCACGTCAATCATTACTTCAACATAGCCTACGTAATAATCTAATCTTTGTTCACATGGAAATTCTCCAAGGTGCCTCAGTGTTTTTCTCTTTTCTGTGCCCCTACTCTGTGCCACTTATACATTACAATTATTTTTCCTTTTCCTTTCATAAGGGTTAAAAAAAAGGGAAGGAATTCAAAAAACAATTGACCCTTGAACAACAAAGGTCTGAACGATGTGGTTCCACTTACACATGAATAAATACAGTATGGTTCTGTAAATATATTTCTTCTTCCTGGTGATTTTCTTAGTAACATTTTCTTTCCTCTAGCCTACTTTATTTTAATAATGCAGCATGTAATACATATACAAAAATTGTGTTAAGTGATTGTTTTGTTATTGATAAGGCTTTCGGTTCACGGTAAGATCCTAGTAGTTAAGTTTTGGGGGGAGTCAAAAGTCCTACACAGGGGGCACCTGGGTGACTCAGTTGGTTGAGCATCAGACTCTTGATTTTGGCTCAGGTAATGATTTCAAGGTCATGAGATCGAGCCCTGTCCCGGGCTCTGTGCTGAGCATTGAACCTGTTTAAGATTCTCTCCTTCTCTCTCTCTCTCTCTCTCTCTCAAAAAGAAAAAGTCATATGCAGATTTTCGACTGCATGGGGAGTCAGCACCACAACACCCACATGTTCAAGGGTGAACTGTAGTGTTATGTACTCAGGATGCATCAATAATTGACCAATATTAAGATTTATTTTATTTCATCAAGTTTCTATGGTCAATCAATGTCCATAAATCATGAAGAGGTTGCTTACTGCAGTGGCTTTCATGAAACAGTACTCTTCGCGAAGCAGTTTCATCGCTGAGCTATCCGGCCAGCAATCCTCAACGCTCTTCCCTTCTACAACGTGCCCTAGGGGTACACTCTCCTCCGAAGCTGCAGAGACTTGGTCACTAGTGGTTCTCCTACACTGGACGGGGGACGTGGAGAATCAGCAGCTCCGGGACACACGTCCAGCTTGAACCTTCTCACCCAGAACTGACTTTTGAGGGCTCCCTGCCTGAGGCCACCCTCCGTCCACCAGCTCAGTTTCCCCACTTGGAAGTGGCAGGATGGTTTGTTTTTTTTTTCCAACTGAGAGGTTGTGTACACTGGTAAGTGAGAGAACACGAGGCTTTGAAATTTGTGAAAAAATGACCGCTATCCTAATGACCGCCGTTGTTATGAAATGGCATTCTTGATACCCCCAGACATATCTTTTATTTATTAAATGTACTGAATAATATGATGGAGGGAGCATAAACAGTAAAACGTGACTATTTAGCTGCCCTTAAATCTATGTAACTATCAGTATTTGCTTAGAATTCTTACTTTCTTATAGAACCTGATAGATGCTCAAGATAATCACTGGTAAAGGTGAGGGGTTCTGTACTTCAATTTCTCCCAAATAGAGATTTTGTGTTATCCACAGTAAACTATACACTATAATAGAGGGAGAAGAATCTATGTCTTACTTTATTTTTACCTTACCCTCAATATTGCCTTCTACGTTGTAATGGCCGAATTTTTTAAATAAACTAGTTCAGATAGCTGAGAACAAAAGATCAAGCACACAGGTGAGAAATGAGGTTTTCTGAGAACTGCATTCTTAGGCACTATTTCAAGTCTTGTCCACACCCGTTCACCGCACTGGCCTGCACACCCCACCCAACCTCACTCCCACGCTTTCATTGGTGTAGTTGAGTAGAGCCAGAAAATAAAGTCACAAAGGTTCAGTTTGTTCATACTAGTTATCAGGTAGGGTTAGGGCTTGCATTTTTCTATGAGCCTCAGCATTTTGTGAACCTCTAACACAGCCTCGTCATATCACATTTAAACTGCCCATGTACTTTTCTTTTTTTTTAATGTTTATTTATTTATTTTGAGAGAGAGAGAGAGAGAGAGAGAGAGAGAGTATGCATGAAAGTTGGGGTAGGGCAGAGATAGAGAAGGAGAGAGAGAATCCCAAGCAGGCTCTGCGCTTTCAGCGGGGCTCAATCCCACGAACTGTGAGATCATGACCTGAGCCGAAATCAAGTCAAATGCCTTAACTGACTGAGCCCCCTAGGTGTCCCTAAACTATTCATGTATTTTGCCGACTCCCTCAGTGTAAGTTCCCCAGGACTTTGGAACTGAGTTTGGTTTACACTTTTATCCTTAGCAACCACACTGCCAGCCTATCAGAGGTATGAAATAAAAGGCAAATGAGTAGATGAACAAACGTACGAATGATTGCTTAGTGAAGCTGGGAAGTGCGCTCTAAAGTTTTAGATCCAAGAAACATGGGCCAACAGGTGTTCGGATAGACTCCACAGCGATCGCCACGTCTCCCGAAGGCTGGTAGCCCCCAGCGCAAACAGCGTCATCAGCTTCTCAATGGACTATGTTTAATGGTAGAAATGCACACTATCGTCTGTTGAGCCCTGAGAAGTTGACTCTAAAATGAACTTTTTGGCTGATTCAACTCTGTCCAGTGGGAAGACTGAGAAGGACAGCCTCCGGCATCAATTCCTTTAACACTAATTATCCAACCTATTCCAGATTAAATTCAGAATAGAGTGGCCAGGTCAGGCAATCTCCTTAAACTTTAATAGAAGTTAATTATTCATTGATCAAACTCATTTATACCTAATTAAAGTTTCCTTGCAGTAGAAAATACAAGATAACTGGGTATGTTTCTCACTTTGGGAGTGTACCTGATATAAAAACAAGTTGGAAAAAGAAGTATGACATTTGTGTTCCATGAATACAGCTTTGAAAACTGAATTGTCAACTTAAGGCATAATTCGTTTAGGTGACTTTCCTAGGGGAATGCAGCTTCCACAAGACTTCCAAATTTTGGTAATTTTGGTAACCAGAAGAACATAGCCTTACTCTAGACCAGCAATACTTATGAACACTTAAACAAAATCACAGAGACTGACTTTATGGAGGTGACTATTACTGTTTTATGAAGCATAAACAATGGGCTTCACCATAGATATTTATAACAAAACAGCTAATGAATTGAGTCTTGGAATGGAACTGTCATTTCATAATTTATTTTTATACCTCCCTCTCCAAAGTCCTCTGTGATGGCAGAATTGTCGAGAAAGTGGTAGCGATCAGACATTTTTCCCTAGAAAAATAGCATATGTTTGTTCTAAAAACTTTCCTTGTGCCTTTCACTTTTAATACCCCTTGGTTATAATATGCGGCTTGAAGTATATTGCTTTCTTTTGTAGAGTGTTTTCTAATATTGAACATATTTCAAAGGTTTATATTTTTGCTTCAGGGACATAATTTCTTTTCTCTAGGCATATCTTTGAATGTCTCGTTCTCCCATGATGGCCAGATTGACAGTTTTATTTCCTGACACTGTGCATTCTCAATTAAAACCACTGTCTGAACGTGCCAATTACCATAAAGACATTTCATACAAAGTCTGAAGTTCTAAGGTTAAATGTTAAGCCTCTTTCTAGATCCACAGTACTTTATAATTTTGTTATTATTTTCATTCGTAATAATAGTGATCTAAAACTTAAATTGAAGTCCTCAATTCGCTGCAGTCTTCATGTTTAGTGCATGCAAAATGTCCCCAGCCCCTAGATCTATAAATATAATAAGTAGATAGGCCCTAACAGGCATACTTAATTTTTCCTTGGGGGAACAAAAGATCATTTCTTTCCAGTATAGGCAGAGTAAGGCCCTCTCAAGTTCCCACGTTGCTGATTTGGGTACTTCCCATAATTTCCTATAATTAGGCCACATCATAATCGTCTGTTTATATGTTAGTCTTCCCACCAAACTGCAAGAGTTGTGTTTTATCTTTCTTTGTGCCCAGAAACTGACAAAAAGTTCTGCACATGACGTGTGGCAGGAGGACAGCCAGAAGAAGTATTCAACTCAGTCCTGGAGAGTTAATACCAAGTTTGGTTTACTGTTTGCAAGTTAAAAAAAAATCTGTGCATACGAATCTTTCAATAAATATTTGGTGTAAACGTAAAGTAAACAGATGGATGGTGTTGGAGGAAATCACTGAGAAGGTGTGACCACTGGTTGGCCCATGAGGTGGACCCCAACAATCTGAGGCTCCCCACCCCCTCCCTGGTCCTCGGAATGTGCCTTCTGCTTGCCTTCCCCGCTCCCAGAAGCTGCCCCAAGGATACAGGCTTGAGACTGTGCCGCGGTGTTGGGACCATCTGGGTGGTAGAGGTGGCTAAACTCGATGCAGGCCTCCATATAATCTTTAAGATTTGGTGTGTGGGCAGAGATCTACTCATCATGTGACTGCCCAATGCAAGCCTCATGTGTAAGCTCCTTTGCTTATTAAACCTGCTACCTGTCCTCTGGGGTGGCCTGCCCCTTTCTCTGGTCCCTCCCTGAGCTCCACATAAAGGGTCTGGTTTCAGATCACAGCCGGGCTGCTCCCAGGGAGGCTGCGAACCAGCAGATGGAAGGACGCATGCGTGAAATCACCACCATATAGTGCCTGATACGTTGTTACGTTGAGTGTCAGCTCTTGAGCCACGCAGCCCTATTCCTTTTTCAAAAGTAAATAATGGCCTAAAATAAATTTCTAAAGGATGACACTGTATGTGCTAACTTAACGATTTTGAGAGATCTTTGGAAATTTTCATTGAACCATACAAAATATTTTCATTGGAAAAGGCAAACAGCTATTGCTGTTTCTCCTGATGAAATGTCATACCCTTGAACTTATTTACATGTTTTGGTATATAAGCACTAATTTCGATGCTAGAGAATCACCAGTATTATATAGATATGGATCTAAATACTGAACTCGCTAGATGAGGTAAGTAACTACTTGAGGTTAAGAAAATAGCATGTTAAAAAAAAAAAAAGAAAATAGCATGTTGGGGTCCTTCAAATACGTGTGAGCCACACAAGAGATAAGTCATCAGAAACATACTGGAGGGAGATGGGGGACACAGGAACAGGTTTCAGGTCGCTAAGATGTCGGTCTGAAATCGCTCTGCTCATGGAATGGCCTGCGTTATCTTAATGCCTTTCCTATACAATTATTTTTTTCTCCACTAGCCTCCAGATAAAGAAGGGTTTCCAAATTGATAGTAACGCGTCCCAGCCCTGCCTTATTTTATCACGAGTTAATTTTAAATCTGTTTTTACCAGGAAACTCAGAACACAACACACCCCAGAACCCAGCCTAAGCTGTGTCCCTTGATAAGCCAAGCAGAAACAATGTATTTTTCTCCTTCTGAGAGACAATCAACATTATTTTTGAAATAGTTGAAGCTTTATACCGCCAGCGTTATAGAACGTATTTCATTTTCAGGACTTTTTTTTAAAAAAATAATAATAGTATTAATTCTTATTGAGCTGGTAAAGAAAAGGAAAAGGATTTTCTTTTCTAGAAAAGGATGAGATATTTAGGTTTTTAACGAAGAGACGCAAGTGGATAATGGCACTAAAGCACGGCACTATCTTGAGAATTGGCAATCAGTGCCCAGTTTTGAAAGAAGTAAACGCACAATAATGGGCAGCTATTGGGGACATTTTTCTTTGCCAGCCAGCATCTCATATATCTCATGTTAATTGGATTAAAGCCAGCTGCTGTGCCTCCAAAACCGGAACTTGGTCACACAGGGGAGCAGAATGGGAACAGCGATGCTTACTCTCCAGTAGGGAAAGGAGTCCAACTCAACTTAGGAAATGGCATTTCTTTGTTATTTAAATCGACTGAGAGTTACCTTCCAGAAATTTCCAAAGAATTAAAACCTAGGCTTATGTACTCTAATATGAGGTCCCCTCTTGGGGCCCCTGGGCCAGATGCTCAGAGATGGATCCAGTGTACCCCGCCTCCCGCTCCCCCTCCCCCGCAGAGGCGCTGGATGTGGGCCCTGCCTCCCCGTGGCCCCTGGCTGCTCCCAAGTAACATGTAGGGGGCTCAGAGCCTGTCGCTCCCTCCCAAAGGTCTCTGAAGGCCTTTCTGGATCTTGCAGGACATGCAAGTGATCGCTGAAAATGGGAACATCCCCAGTTTAGAGAGTGGGGGAGTAGATTACATTCTCCCTAATCCTGAAAACTTCCTGATTGTTTTTTAAATAAGTTCTTTTCTTTTGTTGGCTTGTTTCCTGGGCTTGAATACAAGGGCCGTATACACTCCCTGTGAATTCCCCCCTCTGCCTGTCAAGACCCCAACGCCAGAATATCCACCTGTGATATTCTCTGCTGAGAAACACTTGAAACAGGGGGGCACTTGTGGAATAGTTCCTGAAGGGTGGGGGGTTCACCCACATCACGGCTGGTGCTGAAGGAGCTGAGGTGGAATTGCTACGTGCGCCCAGACCGGAGAGCAATAAATCATCATCGCTGAAATTATCTGCTCGAACTTGCATTTCAGGTCATCCCCTATGGGGAGGAAGAGAACCAAAGCAGAAAATAGCCCCCTTATGTCTTAACTATGTCTTTGAAAAAAGCCATGTAGTTGGAACCATCCACTTCATGTAAATACAGCCCAAAGCCATTCAAAATGTCATCAAAGAAATGATCTCATAAGCTCAATTGTCACTCATAATTAGATAAAATAATACTGGTGCCTTGTGATAAAGACCAAAATTGTTTTCATTGTTATCATGTCTCGCCTTACACTCCCACCACCCATGCTTCCCCGCTCTCCCCCGTTCCCCCAGGACCCCTCAGGCCTGTAGAGGAATCCAGAAGCAGGTGCCCAGTGCCGACAATCCCTCACTTACCAGAATGCCTCTCGGACCTGCGTCACTCGGTCAGCTCCTCACAGCCCCACGCACAGCTCTGTCGCCCTCCTGATCATCTCACCTTAATCACTTCTATGGTCCCTGATCGATTTCCTGTGGCCGCTCCTGCCTTCCACGTCTTCTCCTTTTGGCAGCGACAGAGATTATCTAAAGCAAGTTTGACAACATCATCTGCTGACATCCTGTTGTACTTTCCATGTCAAAGCCCTGAATGTTCTGGTGCCTGTCTACCCTTGGCAAGGTCATTTCATGTCACCGTCCATGATGCTTTTAAGCCCCTGACACACTTATCTTCTTTTGTTCCCAAATGTACCAAGATTCTCTACAAGTGCTAGTGTCCTCCACATACAATACTACTCCATCCTTCTTTCTTCTTTAGATGTTTTAAGTTTATTTCTTTCTTTCAAGAGATAAAGAGACAGAACGGGTGGTGGAGAAGCAGAGAGAGAGGGAGAGAGACAGAATTTCAAGCAGGCTCCCCACCATCAGCACAGAGCGCAACATGGGACTCAAACCCACGAACCCGTGAGATCATGACCTGAGCCAAAATCAGGAATCGGTCGCTTAACCCACTGAGCCACCCAGGCGCCCCTCCATCCTTCTTTCTTCTGGTGAAGTCCTGCTCCTCCTTCAAGTATCAGGAATGCTTCCTTATGAGAGCTCGCTTCAAACTTCCAAGACCCTCCTCCCTCACACACTCTGCTTTCTTCTACTACGTTTGCCACCATTGTGCTGATTGGCAAAATTGTTGGTAAACTGCATGAGGGCAGAGTCCATGTCTCCCTTGTCCTTTGTTTCTCTAGACCTAAGCACACAATAATCCCGGTGGATGCAATGAATTAGTTAATGAATAAGGAAATAAGCACCCTTCCTAGGAAAAGAGCAGAGGAATAGACAATTACGCTCTGGGTTTCTGATATTCCGAATTAATGGAAGCTGTAATTGAATTATATCAACCTCGAGAAACATGGAGAAATAAAAAGGAGTTGTGATATCTAATTTGGCATAGATGTAAATGCTTCACTCAAAACTGGAGGTATTTTTCTTTTTAATTTTATTTATTTAATTTGAAAGACAGAGAGTACAAGTGGGTGGGAGAGGGGCAGAGAGAGGGAGACAGAGAATCCCAAGAAAACAAGAGCTGAAGGCTCAACTGACTGAGCCACTCAGGCACCCCTCAAAACTAGCGTCTTTAAAGCTAGCACGAAGTGTAGACATCGTAAAAATAATGTATTATTTACTCCTAAAATAGTTCAAGAATATTTCTAGTGCCCATTTCTTCAGAGATATGAAAATGTATACACTATTAGCTAATGCTAATTAATATAAAGAACTAACAATGTTAGATCTTACCTCTTTTTCTGTTTGGTCTACAGTCTAGACACACTAAGACAAAAATTACATAGGAGCATTTTTACCATTTTGACTACGTGACTGAAACACTCATATGTATTATTTATGAGAGGGGGAAAAGGAATAAAGAATGCAGTATGGTGTTGTAAACAGGTGGCACCCCCTTGCCCTAGAAATCCATGCTGCAAATTCTATTTCTGGTACATGCACGGCAGTAGAACGTCTCATCCAATGCGATCACTGGGTCAACCCAAGTGTCTACGCCGCCTACTGGGCTCTCTGCAGCAGGGACAGCAGGGACATCTTTTCAAGGGCAGGGTCAGTTGCACAAAGAAATGGATGGACCTTGAACATCTTTAACTTACCTTCATAACCATCAGCAATGACCGTATCCCTCTTTACACGCACCACTCTTCACCTGCGCTTCACAAACGAGTTCTCTGAAAGAAGACTCAGCACTCGCTGCCTCCCTCTCTCCGTCCCTGTGGACACCTCACCTCGCTGCAAGCTGGGTCTTAGCTTAGGTCCAACCCCCAGTGACACAACCTTACTACCAGCACCAGATCCAATGGACTGTGTACTTCTCAACCTCGGGGGCCTCTCTGGAACATTTTAAAGGTCTTCTCAAAACTCTCTGTTTAAGCAACACTGGTTTCTGATTCCTTTTAATTGTCTGCTCAGTTCTCAGTGCGTTTTAAGGAACTCTCTTCTCGTGTTCTCTAAGATTCTATCCTTCGTCCTTTCTCTTCTCTCAGCACACTTCCCAGACTACCTTATTTATTCCTGATGTTTAAATACCACCTGTTAACTGCCTATGCCCCACAGGGCATTCCTCCCTAGAGTACACCCTGCACTTTAGGTGTACTCTAAAGATAATAGTATCTATTAGGTTCCAATATTTCCTCGGCCGACGTCTTCGTCTTTCCCCTCAAAACTTCACTCTTGTTTATGTTTCCTATGCTAAAGGATGATTCCATTGTTAGGCAGGCTACTCCAGCCTCACCTTGGGTGGCTGCCTTAAACCCAGGGTCCTTAACTGAAATTACATTTAAGTGAACCTGAGGGCTGGAGCAAGAGCACAGTTGGGTGGGGGATAGATCTTTGAACTCCTTCTCAAATCTCTCAGCAAAACGTTGTGTGTTGTGAGCTGATAACGTTTTCTAAGTCGACATTTTATGGGATTCTCAAAAGTCCATGAACTCTAAACAGCCAAGAACTACCTCAGACCCTGATCTCTCCTTCAAATCTCACACCTAATATATTACAAAGTTTTGTCCATGTACTTTAATATCTATCCACACTGCCCTTTCTATTGCTATTACCCATGCATGTCCTAAAGTTCTTAAAACCTTTGCTTCCTAAAAGGTTGTCTGCCTCCAATCTAACCCCTTTCTCTGTATTACCACAACAATCATCGTTCAACATGGCTGAATTCTTCCCTGCCCCAGACCCCCCAAATGCCCACCATCACTTACAGAAAAAACTCTGTGGCATGGCAAACTCGCTCTCTGTGATCGCATTCTGCCTGACTCACCAGCCATGCCCTGCCTGACCCTTCCTCGCTGGTCACCCCACCCTTATCTTTACTGTCTCAGACAGCTCTTTCCTGAGGCTGCCTTCTGCCTCCTGCCCCAACATGCAGCTCCCGCCACCCCCATTCCAAGCCATAGCCATTACTTCTGGTTGACCAACACAGTGATACCCCAAATCTGTAAGAAAGATGTGAGTAGTCTAGAGGCATATGGCCAGGCAGTGTTTATAGAAGTGAGTCTCGGGGATAAGGAGGATTTTGCCAGGAAGGGAGGAGTGAAGTGTACGTGTAACTGGATATGATTATTGAGCCTTCCCCACACACTATGCATTCCTGTTTTAGCTTCTGTCACGCACACCAGCTTGTCTACTCTTTCAAGAAATAATTGTTTACTGTTTTAACTTCTCTACCACCTTTTAAGGCCCCTTACTTTCTTACCTCTCACCATGTTTTGGAACTTTTATTTTTCTGAAATATTTTAACTTGCTAGCAACTGCATTCATTCATTCAAGAGATTGCTGAATAAGCATGAACATTCTCATAAGCACAGCACCAGCGCTAAGGATATGCCCATACAGGAGAGAGACAGTTCCATTCCTACGTGGTTTATAATCTGTTCACGTCACAGCCAGTACACAAATAACTATAGAAACACTTACTCAATTGTAAACTTGGTAGGTAACAGGAGGGGAAAATAACAAGTGACTCTGAGACCATATTTTTGAAAATCTACTTTAACCAAAAGTCAGACATATTTTAGTTTCACCTTGTTCAGTTTCCCAAGGTTAGGAATATATTAATAACACCACGTGTAGCCACTCTCATGTTCTCCCTTCTTGAATGGGCACATGGTTGTGAAGTCACATGTATTAAGGTATTTGCAATGATCCTCATATACTCACCTTCAAAATGCAAAGACACGCCCCTCCCACTAACATCTTCCTCACACACATGCACACATCCCCTTGCTTACTGTTGTTTATCTCTACAGCTTCCTAGGGCCTCTCCGCCCTCCCCTTATTTTCAATTTTATTTTGACTCATATGTTAATTCGTTCATTCACTGTCCTATATGGAACCTAATCTATTTCCTTCAAAAAAGAGAGCATAAGAGCAGCTCCTTGAAACGTTTGGCTGCCTGACATCCTTTGCGCTGAACTGGCCACGTTGCTCATCAGTGTTGTCCACATGAGAATGAGATTTCCTGGAAACTAGGAGTCACATCTCGATTGCAGTGGTCATGGTGTGAAGGAGCATGTGTCATCCAACATGTCCCTCCAGGTCACTAGTTGAGTCTTGTTGGTTTCAGGAAGCGGACTGCAGCTTTTCCAGCACCGTGGCGATGTGCGCAGTACAGCTAGCTGTTGCTACCATTCTTAGAACAGGGCTACTGGGGCACCTGGGTGGCTCAGTCAGTTAAACGTTGGGCCCAGGTCATGATCTCATGATTCGTGGGATTGAGCACCACGTCGGGTTCTGTGCTGCCAGTGCACAGCCCGCTTGGGATTCTCTTTCTCCCTCTCTCTGCCCCTCTTCTCTCTCTCTTTCTCTCTCTCAAAATAAATTAACTTAAAAAAAACAGTGTTATTGAGTGATAACTGCCAATTATGCATCATAATATAAAACAAACATTAAATCAATAGAATGCATCTGGGAATGAAAACTTCCTAAACCACCAAGATCTCACAGCTTTCCTTTTCTCTTACCTCACTCACGATGGATGGAGAAGTCAACCAGCTTGCATCTTCCCCATGGTTACTTATGCACCTTCTGGTCTGTGGCTCCAGAATCTTGTTTTACTCTGGGAGATTGGTTTTTGTCTTTGGTCCATTTGATGGCTTTGCTTTCATGTAAAAGGACTATATCATTTTACAGGCAACTTTCCCTTTCCCTGGTATAAACAATAATGATGTACCTTACAACCAGTGGAGTATTAGATACAATGAAATACTGTAAATGTCCAGGCTTTTTAAATTATTATTACCTGCTACCTGAGTAGTTCCACATCCTCTGTTAAGAATAAGGATAGTCTCTCATAGATACAAGGTATAATTATCACATCTATGAAAATTAAAAACACCCCTATGATGCCATCTAATACCCACTCCATATTCAAGTGTCTTCAGGGGTCCCAAGAATGTCTGGTACCACTGGTTTTCTTTTTTCACCAGAATTCACCCAAGAGGTATATATTGCATTTGGTTATAAGTGATATTATTATCAGCACTGTGCACCAATTCGGTAGGAACAATATTTTTAAATAAAATCTTCTGTTTTCAGCAAAGTCATTTATTTTATTTCATCTTGTTTTTATCTTTTATGCCCCTTTTTTAAAAAATTTCATCAAAGTATATTTTACATATCATAAAATTCACCCATTTCAAACATACAATTCAATGATTTTTATTAACTTTACTGAGTGACACAACAATCACCATAAATCAGTTTGAGAATATTTTCATCCCTCCAGTAGGATCTCTGATGCCTGGGCTGCCTTGGTGGCTCAGTCAGTTAAGCATCTGAATCGTGATTTCGGCTCAGGTCATGATCTCACGGTTCATGGGTTCGACCCTCACATCAGGCTCTGAGCTGAGCATGGAGCCTGCTTAATATTCTCTCCCTCCCTCTCCCTCAGCCCCTCCCCCATATCTTTCTTTAAGAAAAAAAAAGTTCTCTGATGCTCACTTAAAACTAATCCCCACCCCACATCCAGCACCAGGCAATCGCTAGTCTACTTTCTGTCTCTATAAATCTGCCTTATCAGGACACATGATATAAATGGAATCACACAATATGAAGTCCTTCATTTAGCATAATGCTTTTGAGGAGGGCCTTGTTATAAGATCTTACTTCAAAGGCTCTTGAGTTCCACTGCTAGCTGGGCCCTGTCAGTCCTAATCCCAGAGATGAACCCAACCCTCTGGGTTACTATGGACCAGCTCATCCTACACCCACTGTTTTGCCCCAAGGACAGCAGACAGGCATCGGCTCCACTTTTCGCTACCTTCACATCTTTTTCCTCTGCCAGACGGTGACATTTTGACTCTACTACAACTTCAATTGTTATGATTTTGGAAGATTCTCTCTTCAATCCACTATCTACACCCTGCTCCCCACCCCACTTGAGAACACACTGTACTCATTGGAATTCTTTACTTTGAAAAGATCAAATCCTGACCTAAACTGGGTTCTCAAGGTGCAAGGGTGGGGAGGTCCCGCACAGCCAGATTCCAGGCAGCAAACCAAGTTATCAGGATGTGGTTGATAGATAGACATGTATACATCCAGATATACAGGTGTCATCTATTTCTGTCTCCATCCCTTCCTCTTCAGGGATGACTCACCTTTCCTTTGGTTAGCTGGCTCTCTCAACATGGCAATTTGAGTGATATCTCCTATAAACTTAGCAAACCAGCAAGCAAAAGACCTCTTGTCTAACAAAAATACTTCTATCAAAGTTCCAGAATTGGACCGAAGCCAATGAAGTGCCCATCCCTGAACAGCCATGTTGACCTCGATCGCCCATGGTGTCCACTCCCAGGACTGGAGCAGGACTGGACCCATCAAAGGGCCGGAATCAAGAGCGTAGGAGGTTGGTTCCTTAAAGAAAAATCATGAGCTATTTTACCAGAAAAAGGAAAACGGGATACTGGCCAGGGGACACAGAATTTCCCCCCATACATCCTCTAAGTCAGAGTCGACAAACTCTCTGTAAAGGCTCAGGTAGTAAAAGGCTTTGTGGACTCTGAGGTTCTTGTCGCAACTACTCAATTCTGCCACTGCAGTGCGAAAGCGGCCACAGACAACAGACACATAGTGAGCATCGCTTTGTTCCAGAGCAGCTTCATTTACAGAAGTCCGCAGCCCCGCGGTGTGGCCTGCAGGTTCTCTGTTGTCCATGAAGCCACACCCAAGGACAATAGGCACAACTGTCACTGTGCTTTAAGTCACTGTGTCACTCCTGGGTGGCGCAGTAGGTTAGGGGTCCGACTCTTGATTTGGGCTCAGTTCATGATCTTACAGTTTGTGAGTTCGAGCCCCACATTGGGCTCCATGCTGACAGCACTGAGCCTGCTTGGGATCTCTCCCTCCTCCACCCATCCCCCACTCACACTGTCTCTGTGTCTCTCAAAATAAGTAAATACACTTAAAATATATATATAGTACTGTATCGTCCATATGTCATCTTAAAGAACAATTCAAAGTTCTTCTCCAAACATTATCAATGAGCAAGATTCCCACTAATGAGCAGTGGGTACGCAAATAGTAGCAGTGAGAAATCCCAAATTGAAAGGACTATCCGAAACTAAGAGGAATTCCTTCAACAAATCTTTATGTTTGTACGGACTCAAAAAGGAATGGCAAAATGTTAAAAGATATTGAGAGTACCTATACAAGGAATAATGCAACGTGAAATAAATAAGTCAGAGATAGACAAAACCATATGATTTCACTCAAATGTGGAATTTAAAAATGAAAAGAAACAAGCACGAAAAAAAAGAGGGGAGGAAGGAGAGGGAGAGAGGCAAACCAAGAAACAGACTCTTAACTACAGAGAACAAACTGATAGTCACCAGAGGAGAGGTGAGTGGGAGGAAGGGGGAAACAGGATATGAGGATGAAAGTGTGCACTTGTCCTGATGGGCACCGGCTGACGTATGGGAGTGTTGAATCGCTGCATTGTACACCTGACACTAATATCACACTGCATGTTAACTAACTGCAATTAAATTTTTTAATTTAAATAAATAAATAGACAGATAAATGATACTTTATTTCATATGCTCATGCTTCCCTATTTCTAGTTAGAACCTTGACCCTTGCTGTGATTTTTTTAAATTTTTTTAATGTTTTATTTATTTTTGAGAGAGAGAGAGCATGAGCAGGGGAGGATCAGAGAGAGAGGGAGACACAGAATCGGAAGCAGGCTCCAGGCTCTGAGCTGTCAGCACAGAGCCCGACGCGGGGCTCGAACCCACGAACCATGATATCATGACCTGAGCCGAAGTTGGATGCTTAACTGACTGAGCCACCCAGGTGCCCCGACCCTTGCTACAATTTTAAAGCACTGATATTTCTTTCATCCAGGATGACTACACTATTCTGCGTTACTAGTTAAGAGAGCTAATAACTTTTAGAAAATATGGACACTTTTATACCTCCCACTTAAAATTTAAATATATATATGACTAATATTTCTAAGACTTTTATAATGAAATATAAAGTAGAAAAAAGTGAGCTCCGAAAGTTTATAAAATCCTGCAAGTCAAAATACGTATACTTATTACAATAACTACAACATTTTTCATAGCTTGTTACTTGTTTGTTACATACAGCCTTAATTCATTTGTAAGTATAATCCTTTCTTTATCATGAATTTGTAGACTGCCACTATTTAATCGTCATGTTTCCAGTATTCATGTTGCCACCCATCCCTATATGTCTGAATTCAGTTTTTATTGGATTTTTATCATGACTGCCAGGCATGCACAATGGGTACCAGTCCCAACAGGTTCATTCCCCTCCGTAATTTCAGAAATTATGAAATTGACAAATTAAGAAGTCAGCATTTCTTTTTTTTTTAATTTATAGTTTATTGTCAAGCTGGTTTCCATATAACACCCAGTGCTCTTCCCCACAAGTGTCCTCCACCATGTCCATCACCCCCCTTCCCTTTTCCCCCTCCCCCTCCGCCCTCAGTTTGTTTTCAGTATTCAAGAGTCTCTCATGCTTTGTCTCCCTCCCTCTCCCTAACTCTTTTCCCCCCTTCCCCTCCCCATGGTCTTCTGTTAAGTTTCTCCTGTTAGACCTATGAGTGAAAACATATGGTATCTGTCCTTCTCTGCCTGACTTATTTCGCTTAGCATGACACCCTCGAGGTCCATCCACTTTGCTACGAATGGCCAGATTTCATTCTTTCTCGTTGCCACGTAGTATTCCATTGTATAGATGAACCACATCTTCCTGATCCATTCATCAGTTGATGGACATTTAGGCTCTTTCCATGATTTGGCGATTGTTGAAAGTGCCGCTATGAACATTGGGGTACATGTGCCCCTATGCATCAGCACTCCTGTGTCCCTTGGGTAAATCCCCAACAGTGCTTAATTTCTTTCTAGAATAGAAAACTTGGCTCTTCTCTAGTATAAAGACATTCCTTACCTGGGTGTCTTTAAAAGACAAAAATGAAAGTAGTGATTCTGGTAAAATGTGGCCATATTTTCATGGCAACAGGGATGAAATGACCCCTTGATTTGCATACGGGCTGATGGATTCTACCTGATGCGTGGAGGCCCAGTAAAGTTAGATAACTGGCCCCAAAGCACAAAGCTTATCGTTGGCATGGGTGTCTTCCTCTGTGAAACCCAAGAACTGCTCATCCCACCACCTGGCTTAATTAACCTGTTAGTCATGCAAAGATGTGCGAGGTCCTTTTGCAACACTGTTACCCTGGAGCAAATGATCCACCCACCCCACCCCCCCAGCACCCATCAACATGGTAGTTGATGCATGATGTGTATTTGGGCAACTTCCTGCACCCTCAGAGTGAACACTCAGGTGGGATTCCGTTCCTGCTGGGCAAAGCCACATCTCATGCCTCCTCTGGTCCTTACTGGGCAAACAACCTTTGAGGTTAGCAAACTTGACTGGAACCCAGTTCACTTATTTGTTGAGGGGGTAGAGTGACACTTATTGCTGCAAAACTCAATGAAAACCCTGTATTTAAAAGTATGAGGTAAATTCTAGGGGCACCTGGGTGGCTCACTGCTTAAGCGTCCAACTCATGATCAGCTCAGGTCATGATCTCACGGTTCATGGAATCGAGTCCCATATCAGGCTCTGTGCTGACAGCCCTCTTGGGATCCTCTCTCTCCCTTGCTCTGTTCCTCCCCCATTGTCTCTCTTTATCTCTCAAAATAAATAAATAAACATTTTTTAAAGTATGAGGCAAATTCTAAAGTATCATATAAGCATAATGGTAATTATTGAAGAAGCTTTGTGTTCCCTGCAAAGTTCTGCTCAGCCCCTTGTAGATAAGGTGTTGATACATAGTAGTTTGGTTTTTATTTGAAATTGCACCTCATGTATGGTGGAGAAGGCAGTGTGCCCTGCTTTGTGAGCGTCAAAGAACCATAAGCCACGGTCCTCAAAAAGAAGGAGAATGCTAATTGAAGAAATGAGACATGTGAACATAACAGGAACAATCAGTGAGTGATACAGTACGTAATCAGAACAGCACTGGGCAGGGCGTATGCTACGCCATTTGTCCTCCTGTGAAATCATGTATTTTCTCAGAGATATAAATGTAAACCATAACTCTCCCTCCCCCACCAGAAGACTTAAAGATTTGGATGTTGAAAGCTCTGAGAAATTTTGGAAGAAACCCAGTTACAGGAACACCTTGGTTTGAGAGTTTAATTCATTCCAGAAACATGCCTGCCATCCAAAGCACTCGTATATGGAAGCAAATTTCAAGAACCATTGGCTCAGTTGTGATCACGTGACTTTCGGCGTCACGTACGACTCGTGTTGCAAGACGTCGCTCCTTTATCAAGTTAAAATTTATTAAAAATGCTTGCTCATCTTGCAGAACACTCGTAGAACAAGTTACTGACAATCTAAGGTTTAGTGTCACCTCATTTAAACCAACAACTCCCAAATGTATTTGAGGCTGTAACACTGTTTCAATGAAAGCAAAAATTATCAATGTTCTAAAGAAATCCTTCGGGCCATGTTCAGGAAGGGCTGCTCTGGAAGTCCTGCATGAGCACAGGCCATGTGAGGGAGAGCTGGGGATGTTTCATGGAGCCAAAATGATGGAGGAAAGGCCAGAGTCAGAGAAGAGGAGAGGAAAGATGTTCCAAGACCGGATCAGAGGAGGTTGTGGGTTGAAGGCAGAGACTGGGCTCTTGAAAGGCGCAGGTGAGCTATGTGGATACTCTTGTCCATCACAATTCCCAGCCCGATGTCCACCCTACAGCGGATATTCAGTACATTTCCGATTGATGAAATTCACAGATTAAGACATTGGCATTCATATTTGGAGGGTAGTGAGTAGAATAAACTGAGTACTTCAGAGAAGTAGAATGTAAGGCTTGGAAGGAGCAGGAAGGGAGGAAATGTAGAGCTGGGAAGGAGCAGAAGTGAGGAAAGTTAACACTTACCTAGGTATCATGTGCCAGGCTCGGCGTGACAGGGATTTCGTACCTGGTCTCACTTAAAAGTCTGACAGCCATCCTGGTGCACACTAGTGGATGATTTCACAAAAGCAGCAGAAGGTGGGAGGGAAAGGGGAATCCAATGTGGGCAAAGAAGTTCAACTCGATAAGAAAGAAGAGAAAATTCTCTAGATGAATTGCAACCAACCTTTTAAACCTGATGACTTTTATTTTTGACAGTGTCAGTACAGGGGCACCTGTGCGGCTCAGGAGATGGAGTACTGACTCTTGATTTCGGCTCAAGTCGTGATCCCAGGGTCCTGGGTTCGAGCCCCACATCCGGTTCTGTGCTGATAGCTCAGAACCTACTTGGGATTCTCTCTTTCCCTCTCTCTGCCCTTCTCCTGCTTGTGGGCTCAGTCTTTCTCTCTCTCTCTCTCTCTCTCTCTCTCTCTCTCTCAAAATAAACATAAAAAAAAGATTCTCTCTCCTTCTGCCCCTCTCCCCTGCTCACTCTCTCTTTCTAAAAAAATAGTGTTGGGGCACCTGGGTGGCTCAGTCAGTTGAGCGTCCAACTTTGGCTCATGTCATGATCTCGCAGTTTGTGGGTTTGAGCCCCGCATCGGGCTCTGTGCTGACCGCTAGCTCAGAGCCTGGACCCTGCTTCAGATTCTGTGTCTCTTTCTCTCTCTGCCCCTCCCCTACTCATGCCCTGTCTCTCTCTGTCTCTCAAAAATAAATAAATGTAAAATAAATAAATATATAAATAAATAAAATAGTGTCAGTAGAATCCAGATTCCTGAGCTATTTCATCTCACCATTTCTTATAAAATGAACAAGAATTATACATTTAGGGTAATTACCAATGTTATTTGTTCTTTTTTAAAACAATGTATCCTACTTCCTAGTTTCTGATCTCCTGATAGCTTCCCAGGTCTCTAATTTTGTACTCTAAAAATAATCCTCAGTAGTTGAATGTCTTGTCGCTAATTCAGCGGCACCCCTGCATTTAACACCATCTGGAACCAGTAATTTTATTTTGTTTGAATTATCCAAGTGTGCTTTTACCTGAATTTCAACAGCAGCTATTTTTATAAAGTCCTCATTATTTTCTAATTTTCCAGAACGCACTTCTTCCTTTTCCAGTATTTTAAAAGAAATGATTAAGATACTAAAAGAGTTGAAGCTCAGTGAAAAGCGCTGCTTTCAGATGTCTCCATTTTAACTACACATGTCAGTAAGATTCGGTTGAAACAATAGAATTTCCCTTGTTAATTGTCTTTCACGTGCTTAATTAAAAGCCTCTGACTTTTAAGATTCAATTAAAAGATTATTTTAAAAACCTTCATTTTCAAATCAACAGGATACTGATTTAATCTGCTTTGAAAGATATTTAATGAAACTGCATCACAAACAATTATTTCAATAACTAATGGAGCACAGGTGAACTGATAAGCCTGGAAGGGGAAATAACAAGTGACATCATTGATCCTGGAGCGGGCGCTTTCTAGGAAATCTACACTAGTCAACGTACCCCGGTGCTCCCAGGTACTGGCCACGACCACTCTATTTCATATTCTAGAGTGGACCCACAGAGAAGGACCAATCCGGCCCAGTCTCTACACACCCATGACTTAGAAATGTAAGGAGTCTGACAGACCAGCTCAAAGATCACAGCGCTCTTCTGACACCTCCCTGGCATCAGGACCCTGGCCAGAGCCCTGAGATGGAGCTCTAGTGTTTGAGGAGCCCTGCTGATGCCGACCGCCTGCCTACCCAAACCTGCACCTGTCTCGTCACTTAAATTCCCCACTGCCCCCCCCACACACACACACACATCTCACATCAGACCACCACACTGGCTTTTTGGTTGAATTTTCACTCGTCATTTGTCAGATCCTTTGACTGACGTGCCTTGGTTTTGGAGTGGACTTCCACCGTGCCCTCAGATGGCCATTTGTAGGGATTGAATTCCCTTTAGCCCTGCTCTTTCTCAGTCTAGTTTATCTTAGAAGCTATCACACCAGGTTTGATGCAATCTAAGCTTTAAAAGAAATTCTGATATCTAGGGGCACCTGGGTGGCTCATTCTGTTCAGCATCTGACCCTTCGGTTCAGCTGAGGTCATGATCTCATGGTTCATGAGTCCAAGCCCCGCATCAGGCTCTGCACTGACAATGCGGAGCCTTCTTGGGATTCTCTCTCTCTCTCTCTCTGTCTCTCTCTCTCTCTGCCCCTCCCCAACTTGTGCTCTTTCTCTAAATAAATAAATAAACTTCAAAACAAATAAAAGCAACTCTGACATCTGAAAAACCATTCAACCGGCAAATACCAGCAAATGACAGCAAGTATATAATCACTCAAACTGCAATTGTGTTTTTAAAATTAATATAATGGGTAATAAGGTGCGTGCAGAGGAGTCTGTGTAAGGTAGCAAAGAGGTTGTTCCAGGCCAAGATTATAACACATTCCAGGGCCCAGAGCAGGTCTGCTGGTGTGAAAGGTGCTGAAGGCCATGAGGATGGGGACGCAGCTGGCCAACCACAGAAACGTGGTCAAGGGCCTATGTACTAGGGTAGGGCGTGTAAATTTCCTGCTGAGAAAAATACTGAGGGGGGGGGTAATAGAATCAGACTTGCAAGCGATGAAGACTTTCCGGCAGGGTTGTGGAAGAGAGGAGACTGGAGGCAGAGAAACCCGTAAGGAGCTATGCCCTTACCAAGGAAAAGAAAAATGAGAACCTGAGACCAGATGAATAGAGACGAGAAACACTTCAGAACCATCACAGATAGTAGGGAGTGACAGCTGATTGAGGGAAGGAATGAGAGAGAAGGATGAATGTCCAGACTTCCCAGTTGGATGGATTTCTGGAGAAGTTGATGAGCCCATGGTCCAGGAACACGTGTTCACTCATTAATCCATACATTTACCAAACGTTTAGTAACTCCTACGTGCCTGTGTTAGGAAGAACTATCTGGAATGCACAGTTAGTCGGGAGAGACGTGTGGGCTGGGCTCTTGTGGGCACTGCAGACAGGACTTGAGTGCCCTGAAAGTCAACTGAAAAAGCAAAAGACAGTTTGTAAAATTAGAGGGTAAAACAGCGGGATTAGGCAAAATTTTAAAGATTAGACCTTTCAAAAATGCTTAGTTCAAATTGAAAAATTCCTCAGGCAATACAACTGGAAAACGTTAGTGAGACAATTGGCCATATTTCCATCTGACCCATAAATTATTTAGTAGTATGGCATCAATGATACTATCCTGATTTTAATAATTGTACTATGATTATTTGAAAGAATGTCTTTTTTTCTTTAGGAGATACATTCTGAAGTATTTAAGAATGGGGAGTTACTGTCTGCCACTTAATGTCTAATAGTTTAGGAAAATAATAGATATTAAACACATAATTATAATTTAATTTATAAATATATAAATTTATCTAATATATAAGTATGATTTCACTTATATGTTATGTATATGTCTAGAGAGAACACACTAAAGCAGGATTGCACTCAGTAATTGTATCTAAAAAGAAATTCTGTGAGTTGTAAGTTAAGTGGAACCTCTGATGAGGACAGAGGTGTGACAAGGAAACCCAGTGCAGGAACAGGACTGCATCTCAGAGAGACTGGAAATGGAAACTGATAAGGGGCAGGGACTCTCCATCTCTCCCAGCTCTTTCTTTGGTAGTTTTGCTTCAATCTCCTCTCACAACACACTAGCTTCCTCTTTACGATCCATAATTAAGACATCATTTACTCTGAGCATCTGCTTTCATGAAAATGAAAAATAAAAAATAGCCATAATTTGAATGTATTAAAAATGTACAATTTTCCTGCCTATTGATTTTCCACAAAGATGCCAAGACTGTTCAATGGGAGATGTACAGACTTTTTAACAGGTGGTGCTAGAACAACTGGATTTCCACATTCAGAAGAATGAGATCAGACTCCTACCTCACACCATATACAATAATTAACTCAAAACACATCAACAACCTAAATATAATAACTGAAACCATAAAACTCTTAGAAGCAAACATAGTAGTAAACCAGTATGACTTTGCATTTCACACTGAATTCTTTGATATGACATCAAAAGCATGAGAAACTAAAGTAAATATAAATAAATTGGACTTCATCAAAGTTAAAAACTTTCGTGCATCAAAGGACATTAATCAAAAAAATAAAAGATGACTTACAAAATAGGAGAGAATATTTGCCAATCATATATTTGGTAAGAGTCTAGAGTCCAAAATATATAAAAAACTCTTACATCTAAAGAACAATGAGATATCACCTGATGCCTGTTAGAATGGCTAAAATCAAGAAGACAAGAAACAAGTGTTGGCAAGGACATGAACAAAAAGGAACCCTCGTGCACTGTTGGTGGGAATGTAAATTGGTGCAGCCACTGTGGAAAACAGTACGGAGGTTCCTCAAAAAATTAAAAATAGAAATGTCATATGATCCAATAATTCCACTACCGGGCATGTAGCCAAGGAAAGTGAAAACACTAACTCGAAAAGATCTATGATGTAACCTCTATGTTTATTGCATCATTATTCCAATAGCCAAGACATGAAAGCAACCTAAGTGTCCATCAATAGATGAATGGGTAAAGAAAATGTGCATACACATATATACACAATGGAATATTACGCAGCCATAAAAAAGATGAGATCGTGCCATTAGAGACAACTGAATGGACCTAGAGAGTATTATGCTAAGTAAAATCAGTCAGACTGAGAAAGACAAATATCATATGATTCCACTCATAAATGGGATCTTAAAAAATGAACAAACAAAAAGCAGAACCAGAACTATAAATACAGAGAACAAACTGATGGTTGCCAGAGGAGAGGGAAATTAGCGTGGGGAGGCAAATTGGGTGAAGGGGAGTGGACTCCAGTTATGGAAGGAATAAGTCACAGGAATAAAAAGTAGAGCATAAAAAATGCAGTCAATGATACTGTAACAGCAATGCACTGGGACAGATGATACTTATGCTTGTGGTGAACACAGCATAATCTGTAAACTTGGCAAATCACTAAGTCATACACTTGAAACTAATGTAACACTGTGTGCCAACTATGCTCAAATAAAATACGTAAATGCAAAAAAAAAGAATAAGAAGATAAACAACTCCATTTAAACATGGGCAAAGGACTTGAATAGAAATCTCATCAAACAAAAGATGCAAATGGCCAACATGCACGCAAGAAGATGCTCAACATTAACCATTAAGGAAATGTAAATCAAAACCACAATGGGGTACAACTTGGGTACCATTTTACACCCACTAAACTGACTATACTTTTTAAAAATGAAAAAAATAGGGGTGCCTGGGTAGCTCAGTAGGTTAGGTATCCAACTCATGATCTCACGGTTGGTGGGTTCACACCCCATGTCAGGCTCCATGCTGATGGTGCAGAACTCACTGGGATTCTCTCTCTCCTTCTCTCTCTGCCCCTCCTCTGTTCACTCTCTTTCTCTCTCAGAATAAATAAATAAACTTAAAAAAATAAAAGAAAAATAACAAGTGTTAGTGAGAATATAGAGAAAGTCAAACCCTCATATATTGCTTCTGGGAATATGAAATGGTTCAGCCATGTGGAAAACAGCTCCGTGATTCCTCAAAATGTTAAACAGACTTACCAATAACCAGGAATTCCACTCCTAGGTAAAGGCCCCTCAAAATTGAAAACAGGTACTTAAACTACTAGGTGTATGTGCACACATATAGGGTAACTGCCTGGCTTTCATGTCCTGAGGACTGTACTCAAGTCTCCTCCTAAGCTGAAAGAACCAGGAAGATAAGAGGTCACGGTCAATGGGATATGCTGATTCTTGCTGCTCCTTTAAAGAATCACTCAGAGGGGGCGCTTGAATGGCTCAGTTGGTTAAGCGTCCAACTTCAGCTCAGGTCATGATCTCGCAGTTTGTGGGTTTGAGCCCCATGTCAGACTCTGTGCTGACAGCTCAGAACCTGGAGCCTGCTTCAGATTCTCTCTCTGCCCCTCCCCTGCTCATGCTCTGTCTCTCTCTGTCTCAAAAATAAATAAACATTAAAAAAATACTTTTAAAAAATCACTCCTAGAGGGGTGCCTGGGTGGCTCAGTAAGTTGAGCATCAGACTTCATTTCGCTCATGTCATGATCTCATGGTTTGTGAATTCAAGCCCCTCGTCGGGCTCTGCACTGACAGCATGGAGGCATGGAGCCTGCTTGGGATTATTTCTTTCCCTCTCTCTCTCTCAAAATAAATTTAAAAACTTAAAACAAAGAGGAGGTTAGAGAGGAGGTCCTGCTCATGGCTTTATTCCCAACTCTCTATTCAAGTGTTTGGTGACTACCATATAGGCATAAATTGCCTCTTGAGTTAATGAAAGAAAGAGGGAAGGATTTCATGGCCTTTTCTCCTTAAAATAGCTTTTTAGCTAGAATAACTAGATGTTGTAGAACTTCTAGAGAATCCTTATTTTAAATAACCTCACTCAGTATTCTCACTTAAGTACACTTACTTTGGACAGACCAAATGCTCTGATTTTCAGTTCCAAACACAGTCACTGTAGCTACTGAGACCTGGCTTTCACATGCCAAAAATATAAGCACTGAGGGCAAAAATGGCCACTGAAAGCTTGCAGAGTTCATGTACTGTAGTTATCAATATCCTTGCTCACCAGCACATTGTAATACGCCAGCGCTGAAACCAATTTTGTGTGTTCAAAGGAAAGTACAAAAATCAATTACCAAAGAAGGATTACTTTTGTATTGCAACCTCTTGCCTCCCAGCGTAATCCAAAAATCATTAGACACCATCACGTTCATAGAAACACACTCTTCACCTCTTGCCTGATAGATTTTTCTTTACAAAAAAACGGAGAAGAAGATGACAACCTGTTTATTGAAAGGTAAGAAATGTCTTTGTTTTACCGATATTTCAGTTTGAATCTGCGGCACCTCTTTATTGCAATTTTTACAAACTAAGTTGTCAAATTTAGTCAGTTTAAAAGATAAGTGAACAAGAACCCAGGATAATCACACGGCCTGCTATAAAACCATTTTTCTGTTTTATTAGTCACATTAGCATTCTATTGCCCTTTAAATGTCACAAGTTCAAGATCACAGCTGTACGCATCCCAGAAATATTTCTCCTCGTAATAAAACATGAGGATACAATTTCCGAGGACATAGATAAGAAGACAGAAAAACAACAAAATAAGAAACAAAACACGCTGGATACAGTTACATGTAAGAAGCTTGGTTATTTTCAGTCAATATTTTGTCATTGTTAGAACCTTGAGCTTATCCAGAAATGGTTTCATTTGCTTATTGATACAAGCTATTGTTTCTTCTTTTATTATCTAAAACATGATTAGAAAAATAAAACGTGTTTAGTCTGCGATGTGTAGGAATAGAAGAGGTGCCACATTTAAAAGGAAGGAAAATCACACCATGACACAGAGTAATCTGGCGGAAGTGCTTGCTACCAGCCAACAATCATTTCCAATGTTACGTCGCCGTAGTTACAGATAAGCATGGCTATAACCTCCCTGATATCTGAGAAGCTACAGTGAGCTGAAGCCATCCCAGGATATAGATCAAAGAGCGAGAATAGGGAGACAACAAAGAAGAGATGAATTCCTATTGTTTCCAAGTCTCGAGTCCATGATCAGACCGTGTGACAACAGGGTAACGTGTGGTTTTCACCAGTATTTTCAAGGACTAATGCCCAGGAACACACACAAGGTTTCTTCCTTGATCCTACCCTCCCCTATCACAATTCTTGGCAACTTCTGAAATTACGAATTCTTATTTCATTTTTTTTTCTCGTCCATATCCAAGTCTTGTCAGTCCTCCTTCCAAAATATCTCTCATGCCAATTTTCTCTCATTTGCCTATCTTTTACAACTTTCCTGGTTTCTTATTTATCTAATTTACACTGAGCTTTTCGATTCTTGTCTCTGACTTCGGATTCTTCCCTCTCTATTTCCTGTGCTGCATTGTGATCAAAATTGGCTTTTTGAGAAAAATCCAGGCATAGGTTTCTCTTGATAAGTAATATTCTATTTCTCACTAATGCCTAAAGCAATGATCCCCAGACCGTGGACAGAAAAGCAATATACATATATATTTTCTTCATCAATGTGTGAAAGCACAACAGTCACCATGTGGTCTACAGATCCAAACTCATTGCTTAGGACAAAAATATGAACTAGCTCAAGCAATAAGACAAATGTATTGGTTTAACTATACAGGAAAGAGGGTATGTATTTAGTGAAGAATAAAAATGAGAGATTTCTATGGTTCTGGGGCTTCTTTCATTCCATTTCTCCTCTCTGTACAGCAACTTCATATTTTCCTTTTACAAGCTACTTTTCCAACTCTGGAAGAGTACCTTCTGGAAGCTTCTGGACCCACATTCTCCAGAGTTGCACAGGAGAGGAAAAGATGTTCTTCTCTGGTTACAGGGCTTCCAACCTATAAGATTGAAAGATTCTGGTTGGCTCGCCTGGGATTGGAAGATTCTTATTGGCTTGCCTGGGATTGAAAGATTATGATTGGCTCGCCAGGGGCTGGGAGTCCTGTGATCGGCAGCTCCCACCCAGATCCCATGGTTGGAATGGAGGTCCCAGTAGTTTTGGAAACACGCCCATATCTTGCAAGGAGGGAGGCAGTGCCCGGATGTGTCAACACGAAGGACATCTGCCATTGGGAGTCTTGAGATTCTCCATTTGAAAAGCAGTCATTACAGAGGGGTGTTCAGTACTTGTCATGGAGAATTGGGTTGTTATTATCTCTCCAACAGGAAACATAAAATCTGGAAAAATGAAGGAAACAATGGTTAAAAAAAAAAAACTTTGGAGCATAGCCAATGCAAGAAGGAAAGAAGAGGCTCTGTCCTCCAAAGGGAAGCAGAATGAGGTGAGACTCCACATTCAGCCTAGCATCTTTGCCGTTTTCAACACAGAGGGGCTGAGTGTCACAGAAAGCTACCAGAGATTGGAGTATGGGTCAAGGTGGAGCAGTTCTAACAAAAATACCAGAAGGACCACTTCCTCAGACTAAGGGCGAGGCTAAAATAAGCCAGCCTGAACAAGGCTTAAAAACAATCCTCACCAGAATTTAAGTGAGTACCCGTACTCCATATATGTTATCAAAAAGAACTGAGGAAGGAAGACAACATGATCCAAAGACTCTAAATTTTTCCATTTTTATTTTTTTAAATGTTTATTTATTTATTTTGAGAGAGTATATGTGCATGTGTGAGAGTCGGGGAGAGGGGCAGAGAGAGAGAAAGGGAGAGAGAGAATCCCAAGCATGCTCAGCACAGAGCCCGACTCAGGGCTGGATCCCATGACGGTGAAATCATGACCTGTGGTGAAATCAAGATTCAGATGCTTAACCGACTGAGCCACCCAGCGGCCCCTAAATTTTTCAGTGTTTAAACATCTTTACTGAGATATATTACACATATCATAAAGTTCACCCATTTAAAATGTACATTTCAGTGGCTTTTGTTTTTCAATACATTCACATCATTGTACAACCATTACCGCTGGGACAATTTCATCATCCCATCCGCAAAACACCTGTCCTCATTAGCAGTCATTCTCCAATCCCTCCTCCACCCCCAGTCCCTAAAAAACACCAGTCTACTTTCTATATGTGTTGTTTGGACATTTTACGTAAGTGAAATCATATCATACGTGGTCTTCTGTACCTGCCTTTCTTCTCTAAACCTATGAGAGTAACTTCTGGGCCATCTGGTGACTCCATGATTAACCTTTCAACAACTATCAGTTTGCCAAAGTTCTGCATCATTTTACATCCCCACCAGTAATGTAGGAGGATTTCATTTTCTCCCCAGCCTAGCTGATGGCTGCCATTGTCTGTCTTTCTTATTACAGCCATCCGCCCTTGCAGGAAGTGGTATCACACAGTTGTGATTCTAACTTACGTTTCCCCGTTCACTTTGCTTTTTAGCCATTTGGAGAAATACTAGCCATTTCTTTAGAGAAATATCTATTCCAATCATTCGCCTGTTTTTACTTTGCATATTGCTGAACTTATTATTTCTAATAGTTTTATAGTGGAATTCTTAGATTTCTCTATAAACAAGATCATATCATGGGCAGATAGAGATCTTCTGTCTGTATATCTTCCTTTCCAATCTTGTTGTCTTTTACTTCTTTCTCTTGCCTAATTTCACTGCCTGGAACCTTCAATGCCATTTAAATAGAAGTGTCTTGTTCTTGATCTTAGGGAGAAAACACTTAGTTTTATCCCAGGAAGTATGATATTGGCTGTGGGACTTTCCCAGATGATCTCTATTGGACTCAGGAGGTTCCCTCTATTTGTAGTTTGTTGAGTGTTTTTATAATAAAAAAACATGTTGGATTTTTGTCAAATGATTTTGCTGTATCTAATGACATGTTTATCTCATTTTTCCATTATTCTATGAATATGATGCACTACCCTGATTGATTTTCAGATGTCAAACCATCTTTCCTATCCGGCGATAATTCCAACTTGGTCATGGTATGCTGCTCAATTTACTTTGTAGGTATACTGTTCAGAAATGCTGTGTCTATATTCATAAGTGATATTAGTCTATTGTCACTTTTTTCTTAGGACAGCTGTCTGGATTTGACATCAGGGTAATACTAGTCTCACAGAACGAGTTAAGAAGTGTTTCTCCTTTTTCTGCTTTTTTGATAAATTTTGTGAAAGTTTGGTATTAAATCTTTAATTATCTGGTAGAATTCCCTAGTGAAGCAGATCTTGGCCTACACTTTGCTTTGTTGCAAGTGGGTTTTTCTTTCTTGTTTTTAAGTTTATTTATTTATTTTCGGGGAGGGGAGGCACAGGGGAAGACCAGAGAGAGAGAGGGAGAGAGAATCCCAAGCAGGCTCTGCTTGGCCTAAACTCACAACCATGAGATCATGACCTGAGCCGAAATCAAGAGTTAGATGCTGAACAAACTGAGCCACCCAGGTGCCCCGTTGTTGAAGGGTTTTATTCACTAACTCAATCTCTTTACTTGGGATAGTTCTCTTCCAATGATTTATTTCCTCTTGAGCCAGTTTCAGTAGTTGTTTGTTTGTTTGTCTGGTTGGTTTTTGTCTTTCTAAGAATCTCTGCACTTCATCTAAATTATCTGCTTTGTTGGTGTGCTTTGATCGTAGTGTTCCTTTATAATCCTTTTTATGTCTGTAAGGTATGTAATGGCGTTCAAGCTTTCATTCCTGATTTTCATAATTTGAGTTTTTTATTTTATTTTCTTGATCATTATAGTTAAAGGTTGTCAGCCTTATAGGAGAACGAATAGACAAGAACAAAAAAGTCGTTTATACGGTCTTTCGTGTACATTTACCGTTCCCGGTGCTCTTTTTCTCATGTGGACTTCAACTGATGTCTAGTGTCCTTGTGTCTGTTGCTGATTTTAATTTTCTTCGTGTAGCTCACTTGTTTAGCAACTTTCCTAAACTAACCTGTAGATTCTGTGTATTGAAATATGCAGTATATTATACAGTATATAAATATATAGTATATTATACATAAAATTATGTATAGGATATATAAAGCAACTGAATTCTCTGTTCACTTTTTTTTAAATCCTCGTTTTGATTTTTTAAAACTGGCTTCATATGGGTCAGACCTGGATCAGTATAATTTAGTGGCCAACCAATGATTACTCAGCTGGAAGACATTCTTCTACGCCTTCTTTATATGTCTTCTACTTTTGCCAAGTGGATCAGTACAGGGATGTGTGTCTTCAAACATAGGCACTTAACAAGGCAGCTTTAACTTTCACTTCCTGCTGTGCCTACAGCCAAGGTCAGCCTCAGGTGAATGCGTGGTACTCCCTCCTTCCCAAAGTCTTTCCTGGTCCTGCACACAGCCGTGCATATATGCACGCCACCCTTTAGGTCACAAGGAATAGATGGGAGCTTTTCAAATTCCTTCTCATTCTCTAGGTGACCTTTTAAATTCTGCCCTGGCTTGTGTTTGCCTTCGCTAAAATCACAGCCCGAGGCGGGTGAGATGTTGCCAGCTGTCAGCAGTTTGCCATGATTTCTGTAATGACCAATACATTTAAAACCTTAGATGAAATTAGAAAATGCCCCAAAAAGCAAAACTTTTCAGGATATATTGACATAAGATAGAATATCTGAATAGCACTCTTATGATTAAAGTAAGTAAACTTATCATTAAAAATTCCCAGAATAAGCATTCTAGTTCCAGGAAGCTTTGCCGATAAATTCTTCCCATTCTTAAGGAGGAAATGACAATCTTATACTAACTGTTTTAGAGAACAGCAAACGGGGCAAAAACCTTGATGACCAAACTAAAAACATTACAAAAAAGAAGACTCTGACCCATCTCTCATGAACAGAGATACGAAAATCCTGAACAACAGCAGACTGAATCAAGCAGCAAATAAAAAGGATAATATACTAAGATACATGAAAGTGACTTCAAAAACAAGGTCTTAGTGATAATACCAACAGTCAATGTAATTCTCCAAATCAATAGAGTAGGTGGGGAAGTTCATATTTGATTCATCAAATTGATGAACACAGAAAACATTTTTACAATGTATCTATTAATGACGGGGCGCCTGGATGACTCAGTCAGTTAAGCGTCCAATTCTTGATTTCAGCTCAGGTCATGTTCTCTTGGTTCATGAGTTCGAGCCCCGTGTCAGGCTCCACACTATCAGTGCAGAGTTTGCTTGGGCTTCTCTTTCTCTCTCTCTCTCTCTGCCCCTCCCCTGTTCTCTCTTTCTTTCAAAATAAGTTTTTTTTAAATGATAAAAAAATCTTTCCGAAAACTAGGAATAGAAGGTAAACATTAATCTGATAAAGGACATCTGTGAAATACATAGGCAAAGCATCCCCAGTATGCTTTCAAAGCCTTCCTCTATGGCAGGTTGTGTTAAAATCTTACTTGCAGCCATTATTATACACCCAGCCTAACCGACGCAGGAGGGGAGAAATAGAAAGGAAAGTATATGGATGGGAAAGTGAAATTAAACCTGCAATGTTTTGGTGAGAACTTATAAGACACCTCTAAAATGTATACAGAAGTGGGGCACCTGAGTGGCTCAGTCAGTCAAGCGTCTGACTTTGGCTCTCGGATCATGATCTCACGAGTTGTGAGTTCGAGCCCTGCATTGGGCTCTGTGCTGACAGTACAGAGCCTGGAGCCTGCTTCAGATTCTGTGTCTTCCTCTCTCTCTGCCCTTTCCCTGCTTGTGCTTGGTCTTCCCTCAAAAATAAAAAAACTTTAAAAAATTTAATTTATACAGAAGCAAAAAGCCAAGATTATTTCAAGATAAGCTATTGGATAGCAAGAATTATATAAAGCCACAGTAATTAAGAGATGTGTTATTGATACAAGAATACACAAATAGAAATATAATAGTAACAGTCTATAAACAAAACCTCCCTTAAATGAACACTTTATTTTTTTAAGTGTTTATTCATTTTTGAGACAGAGAGCAAGTGGGAGTGGGGGAGGGGGAGGGGCAGAGAGAGGGACAGAGGATCTGAAGCAGGCTCTGCGCTGACAGCAGAGATCCTGACTCGGGGCTCAAGCTCACAAACCGTGAGATCATGACCTGAGCCCTAGTCGGAAGCTTAAACAACTGAGCCACCCGGGTGCCCCCTAAATGGACACTTTATTATGACAGTTTGTATCACAGAGCAGTGGAGGTTTTTTCAAAAGACTGTGCTGGGTCAACTGGGCATCAATGTGGAGTACATGTAAAATGACCTGTACCTCACACCGTAACAAAGCACCCCGCCTTATGGAAAGGTGAGAAAGTTCCCTGCAGAATGCTACCCAACAGAACTTTCTTCAGTGATAGAAATGCCTAGTATCTGCACCGTTCCACGTGGTGGCCACTACCGCTTTTCAGCACTGGCATGTGACTAGCGTAACTCAATCACTTAATTCTTATTTTTACTTAGTGTGACTTAGTTAGTCTGAAATACCCACATGTGACTACTGGCTACTGTATTGGACTTCTCTGTTTTAGCTGATAATGCAAGAGAATATCTTTCCAATATTAGGGTAAGCAGATATTTAAGAGAACACCAGAAGTGTTCTCCATGAAGAAAAATACTGATGAATGAGTCTACATTTAAATTAAGAATTTATATTCATCAAAGGACATCACTGAGAGGGTAAGAAGGCGACCCGAGGGTTCGGAGAGGCTGCCACACCACATATAGTTAAAATGTACCCAAACCCAGGGTCTGCAAAAACTTCCCATAAAGCAATGAGAAAATTGCACACAAAAAGGAAATAGTGGACAAATGGCTTAAACAATGACGTCACAAAAAAGATATTCGAGGAAGTAGCACCTTACATCATGAGTCATCAAGGAACTTTAATTAAAACCACACACCAGAAGAGCTAAAATTCAAAAGACTCACAGGACAAGTGGCAAGGGCTTGGACCAGTAGCAACCTTCTGCGGGTGGTAAACTTGAACCCACTTTGGAAAACAGATAGGCCTTCCCTTCTAAATGTAAATGCATGTGAATCTTAGATACAGAATCCCTTTTAATGGATATACTCAACATAAATGCATGCAAATGTGTGCCAGAGGTCTTGGACAGTACAGGTTAAATGTTCCTCATCGATTTGAGTTTATGTGATATTTTCTCGTGACAGACACGCTGTGGTATGAGACAATAGATTGTGGAATATACTGGAGAGCTACCAAGTGATGAACAAACTTCGCTACACACAAGAGATGAAACTTACAAGCATCATAATGAGCGAATGGAACAAGATACAAAGAATACGTATATATGATTCATTCTGCATAAGAAAGGTGTTAGAAGTCAGCAGGACGGTTATCTATGGGCAGGAAAGGCAGGGGAAGAGGTGAGAGGGCTTCGTCCACCCTCTCCAGTATCACCCCATCCTGGATCGAGGAATCTTAGGTTTGTGCCCACGTGATCGGCCATTCAGCTGTAAGCTTATGGTGTGTCACTATTTTTCCCATTGGCTATCTGGCAAAAACAACACAGAGCAAAACAAAAGAACTCTACAAGATTGTTACTATGAATTCATAATCAGAAATGTATCAAATTAACTGAGTATATCATTTCTTCCCATAGTTCAGTAAATCCAAGCCTGGTTTATGGAAATTGCTACTCCCGCCAATGGTTTCAAGAGCATGCTTAGGCATTTCAAAGATCCTCAAAATGAAATTAAATTACTATCTTTGAAATTCAAAAAATAAACACAAGTATGGTTTTAAGAAACAATGAGAATGTCACAAAATTCCACAAAGAATTTGACTTTGCCGCCCCTGGAACAGTGGCACGCACTACTTTGAATCAGTGGAATTCTTCTTCTAGCAAATGTTGATGGAGTCTAACTTTCCAAGGAGAATTTTATGGTACGAACAACTCTCGTAAATGATTTTTGGACTAAAATATTGAATTAGTATTATTATCCTTCGGTGTGTCATTAGATGTTTAATGAATGTTTTTCACACAGATAACAATGGACACTGTTATCCTGGTAGACATATAAAAGAAACGATTATCTTACCGTTTTAATATGCTTCTTTGCTTTAGTTCTCTTAAAATCCTTCCAGAAGAAAAATGCCTATTCCTCCTCTCCTTCTTTATGCCTCTCCAGAGCTTACGTTAGTTGCTAATTGCAGTTTGCTGTTTTATCTACTCGGGTCCATAGAGATCAAAGACCTTTTTGTGACTTTCCTTCCATAATACCAAGCATAAATTGCTATTTATTATCAACATATATAATGTGCCAACATTGTCAAGGGGAAATTTCTCATAGATGAGAAAATTTGCATAAAAATAGATGCTTGCATTTTAATTGTAGGGGATATGGCTACTCTCACCCCTGCCAGAGTTAAAAAATAAAAACAGCAAAACACGAATGTGACAGGAAAAGTGTAACCCATCAGCGAATACACATTCTACTCTGCCCTGACCCACGATCGACTACCTCAGTGTCAGAAATTAGCAGTTAGATGAAAATAATATTCTTCTAACATCAATAGGCCAGACTAACCTTCACGTCGAATCCAAAGACTTGAGGGTTTTCTGAATTACAAGATTCTGGAAAATTTTGCCTTAAATTTCATTTTGCAACGTTTTGAAATATAGTCCGATGACACCCGGGGAAGACTTACATTTTCCACGTGTGTTTGTGCCTTCCAGTCATTCTTGCTTCCTCTCACCCTGCAACCTCCCTTTCCATCGTAAAATGAAATATTTCCTTAAAATTTGAGGTCTCTCTGGTCTGTCAGAATAACTGACAGAAAGGCTGAAAGGTATTTCCACTAAACAGTGTGTGACAAGCTGTTCTAATGAAGTATGGCAGTTTTTGTCAGACCTCAGTGACCCTACAAAAGAGTTACCCATTCCTCTTATAGAAACAAATTACATTCCTCTTAGTTTCTACTTTCAGAAAAAGCAACAAAACCCACAAATCACTCACTGGCAGAGTCGCTCCCACTTCGTGCCATCTGATACAATCCACTAATGCCATGGGACAGCCGTCACAACCTACAGTTGTGTGGTGACGTCTGTGTGTGTGTGCGTCTGTCTTATTGGTATTTTAGAGGAGGAAGAGGAAAAGGAATGTCCACTCTTCTAGTTTGGAAAAAATGAAATGTACATATTTGTGATATAGCCTTAATACCTCGTTCTACCCATGGAACCAAAGAGAAGTGTAGGATATTTTTTGTAGCATTTTCTGAGGGAGAGTCGTCGGAATTTCTGTGACCCGCTGATCCATGTTTGTGAGCTCACCACTTTAAATAGAAACTTTGTATTTTTGCTTTTCTTCTCTGCCGCCTCTTTACATCTGTAAATTTCCACAGTTGGTAAAGTTATAAAAGGAAAGGAAAATTGCACCTGAAACTAGTGTAGCTCTTTGCAGAATTTCCTTCATTATTATTCCAGCTATTTGTGCTTTGAATAAGAATTTCCCATCCACGTGACATGGCTTGTCCATCTGCTTGATCTTCTGGAGATAAAACATGAATGCCTTGCTGTAGAGTGATGATCAGAACTTCAGTGTGAGGTCCATATGGTCATGTGTGTCCTAGGCTGGGAAATAATGAGGCTGCTTTGGTTTTTGTTATTGCTGGTTTAGCACAATTGGATCCAAACAGAAAATGGAGGCAAAAAAGAAAAAAAAAAAGAAAAGAAAATGCAGGTCAAAAGTAATTGGAACCTTATTTTATGAGATGACATATGTTTAAGCCCTTTTCCCAGGCTGGTATTAGTGTTGGGTTTTTTGTCTGTCTGTTTAGTTAAAAAGCAAAAAAAAAAAAAAAGGTGAAATAACAAAAATAAGGTGGGATTGATTTAAATCATGTGACTTTTAGTGGAAACTTTGGAAAGAGTCCTCAGGACTCTTTATTTCCTAAAGATTTTTAAAATTCCAATACGTTGCCCATGAATACAAGTTATATCATGAATTAATCTTTCTAGAACATGACACTTCTTAGCCATGCCAGATTTTTCAGGCTACCACTAAAGAAATAAAACAAGGGTCAGAACAGAGTAAGCAGAAAAGAAGAAATCTTATGCGTCAACATAAAGAATATCCCAAAGCCAAAGGGCCTGTTTTCCAGCTGGGACTTAGTTTTGCAATCCGAATTTTATCAACATGCTCAGCAATTTTCAGGCTGCCAACAGAGATACTCTGAAAGCAGAAGGAGACCAAAGTCTGCCGGGGAAGAAACCCCAACTCCAAAGTAAAATAGTAAACTACATCAAGACACTTCAGCCTCTTGGCTGGTTCTTTCAAGTTTGAGTAAGGGTCAGACAAGCAGGACCGTGTAGTTTCTCCTTAAGGGCATGAAATCTGCCACCGTTGACCTCAGTGGGTGGCTACTGTGCGCTTCTTACCAGACAACTGCATGTTGCGGGCACTGGCAGGCGAGAGGCTGTCATTATCTGGTAGATGACCAAGATGAGAAGCCAGACCACTGTGCCAACGCTTAGGCAATTGTAACCCACACCTGCTTCTCAGCTTTCAAGCTCTATTCCTGTTACCAGGTTTAAAGTGAAAAAAGGCCAGAGAGACAAAGGGACAGAGACAGAGGGAGACACAATCATCTCATTGGCATTTAGTCCGTAGGAAACTTAAAGCTTTAGACGTTACTTCCTACAGCATCAACTGGGGAAGGCTGTTAAAAAAAAAAAGGTCTTAAATAGATATTAACCATAAATGTTTGTTTACAAGCACTTCATATATTGGCCATCAATCAGTACAATGATCCCAATTCTTCATAATAATAGATTTTTTAGGGTACTCAAAAGAAATTTCTATGGTTACTCATGCTACCTTTTTACTATGCCTATTAAATTTTGAATGAGAGCTACTATCTAAATGTATTCCATGTGCCTACTGGTAAAAATGAAATTATATGAGAAATTTCTAAGTCAAAATTATTCAGCAAAAAAACAAAAAAATCCTAGGGAAGTTATCCAAATTATTTGGGGTAGAAAACAATACATGCAAAAAAATGTTTAATGTAGAACATTTCACAAGAGCAAAAAAAAAATAATGCTATGAACCTGACGTTCTAATCTGTAGTTAATTCCTGTATTTGTTGAGAATTCACTTTGTGTAAGATCCCGTGAAAAATGTAATGGATATAAAAGATGAAGAAAACTTGCTTTCTGCCCTCAAGTAACTCTCATTTTAATAGTTAAGATAAGGGGCATGTCGGGGGCTCAGTCGGTTAAGCGTCCGACTTTGGCTCAGGTCATGATCTCGTGGTCCATGAATTCAAGCCCCATGTAGGGCTCTGTGCTGACAGCTCAGAGCCTGGTGTCTGCTTTGGATTCTCTCTCTCTCTCTGCCCCTCTCCCGCTTGCACTCTGTCTCTCAAAAATAAATATTTAAAAATTTTTAATAAAGAAACAGTAATAATAGTTAAGATAAAAGAAATACATTAATCACTGCAACACACGGTGGTATACAGTAAAAGCAAAGGGTGGGGTGAGCATGTGATGGATGCAAAGGGGAAACTGAGTCAGAAATGGTCTGAAGAATATTTTAAATCAGGACTTTAAAGACCATGGTCAGAGCTGATACAGGTGATGCAAACAGAAAACCCAAGAGTAGGTTACTCTCCCAAAGGAACTCCCAGGCAGGATAGACACAGTAGGATTGTGGCCAGCTGAGTAACAAAAAATCTAACGCTTGTTCTTTCAACATGCAAAGAACTGGTTCTCTTCATGGAACAATGTGAACATCATTTTAATTTATTTTTAATTACTATTTTAAAGGACATTTTTTAAATATAAAAAATTAGAAAAAGTAGTACAATGAATCTTCAATCACCAGTTTCAAACACGTCTGAAGTTTTGCCTTTATTCTTTTAACAATATACTTCCGCTTTTGTTGTGGGGAAGAGCACCTCTAGTCTATGTTGAAATAAATTCCAGGCATGGGGAGCCTGGGTGGCTCAGTCGGTTAAGCGTCCGACTTTGGCTCAGGTCATGATCTCACAGTGTGTGAGTTCGAACCCTGTGTTGGGATCTGTACTGACAGCTCAGAGCCTGGAGCCTGCTTCGGATTCTGTGTCTCCCTCTCTCTCTGCCCCTCCCCTGCTTGCACTCTGTTTCTCTCTGTCTCTCAAAAATGAAAAAACATTAAAAAAATGTTTCAAATAAATAACTAAATCCCAGGCATCAGTATATGCTCAGTACCTATTCCCATATAAGAACATTTTTATAAAAATGAAACCACCATTAATGCATGTAACCAAATTAAAATGTATTTCTTGACATAATACCCAGTCTGAATTTGGATTTCTTGATTTATTAAAAAATATCTTTTTATTGTTGATTTGCTTGAATTAGGATCCAGAAAGGCCCATAACTTACACTTGGTTGATGTTTTTTAATCTATAGTAGGTTCCCCTCCCCACTCCCTTTTTTGGACTAGGATTAAATTGTGTTCCCTCAAAACTTATATTTGGAGCTCTAATCCTCTCTACCTCTTAGAACATGACTGTGTTTGGAGATAGAGCCTTTAAAGAGCTAGTTAAATTACAATGAGGTCATTGGGGTGGACCTTAACTCAATCTGACTAGTGTCTTTACAGGAGGAGGAAATTAGCACACAGGCACACAGACGAAAGACACAGTGAGAAGGTGGCCTTCACAAGCCAAGGAGACAGGTCTTAGGAGAAACCAAGCCCGCCCAAACCTTGATCTCTGACTCCCGGCTTCCAGAACTGTAAGGAAATAAAGTTCTCTTACTTAAACCATCCTGTGGTCTTGTGTTATGTCCCACGCAGCAAATCAACACACCCACATCCTGGACTTAGCATGCTTCTCTATGCCCCGTAACTTCAGTTAGGTCCTTGTAGATGGTGCTGTGATGACTGCCTGGTTACCCCTACTGGTCCACCAAACCCACCCCCCAGGATCTGTGAGTGAGGCTGCCGAAGGCTCAGAGCTGTTCCCCTTGCTGCCTCGGAGTAGGGACAACACTGGTTTGGTTTATGCTGCAGAGCTCTCCCTCTGTGGCAAGGCCTCATGAAGTAGATCTTACCTGAGACAGGCTTGCTCAGTGCTTTCCCTGCCCTCCTGGACTTCACAACCTACAGCTTTTTCGGGGGGCGCGTTCTCTCAATAAATCACATCCACGGAACACTGCAAGGGCAGCTGCTTCTAGGAAACTCAGGGTAATGTGGTCAGTGACAGTCGAGGTCCTAAGAATGGATTCTGGATAGGATGGGCGTCTGGACTTGCACGCGTGGCGGCCCTGAGGCAGTGAGGTTGCTAAGATTGGAGGCAGGAGGTGTATTCAGAGGATCCATCAGGTACATAGAAGTATGAGTGCTAAGGCCTCTGCCTGCGTAAACTGGAACAGGACAAACATAGAAGGAAATACACCAGCTCCTGCAGTATCTCCAGAATTTGGCGGGGAGGGGGAAGGAGAGGGGATGGTGGGAATTATAAGGACTGTAGATTTGGGTGGATATTCCCAAGTGCCATAGATTCCTTAAAGAGAGAAAATGACAGGCTCAGATCCATGAATCACAATTTAGAGCATAATGTGGAGGTCAGTAAACTTTGACAATATGTAAATGGATATTAATATCCCGCAGCCAGGGGCAAACAGAGCTAAAGATTAAGCACAAGACCTAATTTTAACAAGGAAAAACTTCAAAGAAGGCTACCCCTGTCGTCTCTGATAGCTTCCTTACTTTCCAGCACAACAAAATGTCTAAAGCTTATACGGCCAGAGACTCAGAACTTCCATTTCTCTAAGTAGGTGTTATTCCTTTCAGTGGAAAATGATATTTAGTCCCTTACTCAATGTAAGGGGGTTCTGAATGTGCATGGAAGTGTCAAATGCAATAAAGTCAGTCTAAAATCAGGGTTTTTTTTTTAAAATCCATGTTGATGTGGAATCAAGTTTGAGGATTTCCAGTTTCAATATTTTACTTTTTTCCAAAACACAATTTTCAGTATCAAGTAGTTTAATATGATATCAAGTGACTTCCATAACCAGGTAAATTTAAAAGCATAATTATGGGTGGGATGATGGGTGTTAAGGAGGGCACTTGTTGGGATGAGCACTGGGTGTTATATGTAAGTGATGAATCAATAAATCCTACTCCCAAAACCATTTTATACTATATTAACTAACTATAATTTAACAAAACTTTGAAAAAAATAATACAGGCATAATAAAACTGGAAAACCCAAAGAAATCTATCCTTTATTAATCCTTCATAAAAAAACATAAAACTCTATGTATCCATGGAGAATGAATTTCAAGAATTGAATAATAAAAGGTATAAGGGATACCATGTTATAAACTAAAGTAACAGGAAAGATGACCCAGGGAATCCCATTTACAGTTGATATAAGGTAAAATATAATTCTTCATTCACTCTTTCTTCATTAACCAATTACTGTGTCTAGTATTTTCTTTAGAAATATATACAGAAAAATTCATCACGTCCAATACAGTAGGACTCAACCTCAGTAGGAAAGAGAAAGTCTAAACATAAGTCTCAGCATTGAAAGAAAGCGTAGATAAAACTACCACATTGGTCGTTGTCCATGGTCCTAATTGCACATGGCAGGGAGCAGGGAGGAGGGGAAACAAAGAGGGTACACAACATAGACCCCACCCCAACTGTGCACTGTAACAACTTAAAATCCCAAAACTTAAAAAAAGAGTATGTACATTTACTGAAAATATGACAGAACATAAAATATGATAGCATATGAAATCTGCTCTGTAAGTTGTGTAAGGCAAGTGACTATTCCATTTGTTCTACAAAAGTATAAACTTTATAAATATTACCATCAAGATAAAAAAATCAATAAAGATAAATTAAAAGTGCAAACTTATGGACTAAAGTCCCACTCCCAGATCAGACTGTGTCCCCAGTGCCACCTCATAAATCCACTATCTAGTCAAAAGCACATCCTATGTAACAATGCCTTTCATAGTGTCTTCCAATGGTCACCCCTCCATAACTTCAATATTTGTAGAATAGTTTAATAGTATAGGAGCTTTTTTCCCTTAACAAATTTATTTTTCTAGTTAAACATTCAAAGTTTGCTCAGGTCTTAATTTGTCCCCTTTTTGTGAGAAAGTAACTGTGCTACATCATGTGAGCTTTCTGTAATAAACTGTATCATTCCTTGGGTACAGCTCTATTAGGCACCACCTTCTCCTTGTTTCTTATAGCTATAGGTTACTCATATCTCTCCACGTGCTCATGAGCCATGAGGAGGCAAGATAATTCCTGGACTTTTAATTAATTCATGAAAGCTAAAAGACAGGTGCCAAAATCCAAATCCTAACTTAGAGTCTAAGAACATAAGACATGAGGGAAGCCTCGAGAAACTAACTCTACAGTTTAAAAAAAAAATTCAGTGCCTTAAAATGAAAGCAATGACCCTCAATTTAAAATTTTTAATGTTTATTTGTTTGAGAGAGACAGAGACAGTGTGAGTGGGTGAGGAACACACACACACAGAGAGAGAGAGAGAGAGAGAGAGAATCCTAAGCAAGCTTCATGCTGACAGCATAAAGCCCAACATGGGGCTTGAACTCATGAAACCATGAGATCATGACCTAAGCCAAAACCCAAAGTCAGTCAGTTAACCAACTGAGCCACCCAGGTGCCCCATGGTCACATTCGATTTAAAGGCATAACATTAATTCACTTGGGTGAACTGGCTCTGTGTCCATGTGTATGCACGTGTGTATGGCTGTGCATGTGTGTGAGTGTGCATGATTGTGTGAGTGTGCGTGTGTGCACATATGTGCATGCTTGATTGTGAGTGTGCTTATGGATGCATGTGTGTACACTTGCACGTGCACATGTACGTGTGCATGCACATACACTCATGCTTGTGTGTGTGTATGCATGCTTGTGTGTGTGACGTGTGTATGTATGTGTATGTACACATAACTATAAGACCAAAATAATGTACTCTACATGTACAAGAATATTTATGTATACAAATTTGTGTTGTTGCAGATAACCACCAAATGTTAGTAGGAAAGCCCTAGTAAGAAATTCTTCATTTATGTAATTAAGTTTATAGTTTGTGTGTTTATCTCAAGGCGAACTCCCTTAAGATTCATTTCCTAATTTGAGGCATTAGCACATTCAAACAGTGGTTGAGTTTCACACTTAACAAGAAACGTAGCCTGTGTAAAATGTGTCTAGAAATATGCTCTTTCTACGGGGAGAGGCTAATGAGAGAAACCAGGATAGGACCCATTGTTTAAACCATTTGCATTCGTAACTGACACTCTCTGAACCAACTAGTCAATCAGTGGATGACAGGACAGTAACAGGACAGGACAGTAACATGAATATTCACATGACTTTTATTACTCTTGGCTTCATCACTCTGTGTATTTTGAAGTCTTGATGCTTTTTGTATTCTGGCTTAAGTGTATTCAACGAAGACATGACAAGGACCACTATATGTTTTAGTACACTAAGTGTTTTGAGGAAAAATCCTATAAAAATTAGGTCCCTTTCCTCTGGAAGATTTTTACAAATTACTCTCGAGCAACACAAATATAAGATGTGCTAGAGTGGAGGTACATAGACAATCGTAAGAGAATAAATGCAGAGAGAGTTCTAGCACAGACGTCCTGGGAGGATCAGTACAGGCAGGGTCACTGTAGCACAGGCAGAATGGAAGGCTTCTGGTAGATTCTACCTGTGAACTAGATCTTCAAGCTGGGAAGGATTGGAGAAAAGGATACTACAGATAAAAACCAGAAAGAATAAAATCGTAGGTCGCATTTAGGGAATGACAGATGTTCCAGTATGATGGGCTTGTCCTGTGTCATCAATTCTCCATATTTTTTAAATAATCTCTACACCCAGTGTGGGGCTCGAACTCAAGACCTGAGATCAGGAGTCCTACGCTCCACCAACTGAGCCAGCGAGGCCTCCCTTCTCCATATTTTATGACATAAAATACTTCACTTTCTGAAAGTGTTCAGAAACTAAGGTCTTTGAATAAGTGTTTTAATTAGAAACAAAACAGCAAATGCCATATTGTGAAAATAATTTTAAAAATTCAGATAAGACTATTTAATTTTATCATTTATATTTAAAATGAGGAGTCATTAGATCAAGTCGGCTCAGAGGCAGGAAGAAAGGATTGGAGCAGTGCAAGCAGTCAGGTGCCACAACAGAAGACCGATGTTGCTAAAATACGTCAGACACAGAACCCCAGGCCAGACACTGTATTAAAGCTGCCCCCCAACACCAAGCAGGGTGCTTATGGAGAGAGGAAAGTGAATATGGCCCCCATGTATTATCAGCATTCTGATCTAGCTGAGACTTTGGCCTTATTATCTCGGGTTCCTCTGGCTTCCCTCTCACCATATGTCCATTGGCAGCACCACCAGCATCCAGCTAGGTCTTCTCACAGTATAAGTGATCTCAACTTCTCAGAGCTGTGTTGTTCTCCCTCCAAACTCCCCAGAGTGAGGGGGCCCCCACCACATTGTATTTGGGCCCTAGAACCCTCACCCCCTCAGTCTTTTCCCCATGCTCCAGCCCAGTGCCCTTCCTCTGCCCCCTCTGAACATGAACCTTCCGCTCTTTATGGAGGTCTGTAGTCATCCTCAATCTCCTATCATCACTCAGTAAGTCGCTGACTCAGTACCAACTGAATGCCGCAAACTGTGCTTACATGATAAAAAAGAGAAGAAGAGACAAAAACATAGGTCCTGGCCTTCTAATCATTTTTGATCTATCCAGAAAGGAAAGATTGATATGCTTGACAAATGGGTCCGAGATAAGAAGTAAGTAAGTCTCAGAACGTGCACCTTCCTCCATAAATACCTTTTAAGGTACTGAGCCCATCCTCTTCACTGGTGAGCATCTATCTAAACATTAATAGGGTGGATATAGTAGACAAACGTATATTATGAATCCTTAAATAAAAGACTGTCAGCAGATAAAGTAAATTCCAGATAAATAGATCCTATCTATCCAAACTTAGGGCCAAAATTACTAGGTGTTATAAAATGTTATAGGGAGGACAGGGGCTGGTAGATTTGAATTGTTTCCATACAAGATGGAACACACGGAATAATCTAGAGGTTAGAGAAGCCAAGAGATGGGTGCTTCATATGTTTTCTGATGACAAAGAAGACATTGAAAGCGGTTGCAAGGGTATATCCTCTGCAAAAAAATCATAATTTCGTGCTTATTTTGGCCAGTTAATTTTAGCCTAAAATTTCACCTCTCCCAAAGGGTTGCCAAAGTTTTTTTCTCGGGTAACTAATGAGATTAAGAATGTGAACAACTCTAAAGTTGTTTTTCTAAGCTTTTACATGGATTTAACGATCTTAATGATTTCAAACCCCACTGCAGAAAGCAAATGCAGATTTCCTCTGATTCAACCTCACCTTACACTGCAAACAAAAGTCAAATCTACATGTAAGAGTTAGGCCTATATTTTGAGGTGAAAATAATTTGTGACTGTGGGTTAAGAACAGATTTCAAGGGCAGTACTCAAAAAGCACAAACCATAAAACAAAAATAGAAAATTGGACTTCCTCAAATCAAGAATTTTGCTGTTTAAAGGCATTTAAAAATGATAAAGGCAATCCACATATTAGAAGCCAACATTTAAAAAATGCATATCCAATTTAGACACCTTGGATCCATTGGGGACCATGGTAGCTCGATCGGTTGAGCTTCCAGCTCTTGAATTTGGCTCAGGTCATGGTCCCATGGTCATGGGATGGAGCCCTGTGTCAGGCTCTGTGCTCAGCATGGAGCCTGCTTAAGATTCTCTCTCTGTCTTCCCTCCCCTCCCCTCTCTTCCACTCGCATGTGCTCTCTCTTTTTCTCTAATAAAAAAAAGAAAGAAACTTTGGGTACAGAAAATGTAAAGAACTCTTAGAGTTAAATAAAAAGACAAAAAAAATCATCTGAAAAAAATGGGGAAATTATTCAGACATTTTCTCAAAGAAAATATATCAATGGCTAATAAGCACAAGAAAATATGCTCCATGTAAGTAGTTATTAGGTAAATACAAATGAAAACCACGGTGAGATAGCATGACAAGTGCCCTGGAATGGTTAAAAATTAAAACACTGATCTTTCTACTTATCGGCAAATATAGGAAGCAGCTAGAGCTCTCCTACGTGCCCTGCAAGAGTGCAAAATGGGCAGGTGCTTCGGAAGACAGTTTTGGCAGTTTCTTACATGTTAACCACGCATTCATTTATCATACAACCCAGCAATCGCTCTCCAACATACTGAAAATAAATTTTAAAAATTATTTTCACTCAGACTCATTCATAACAAAAGAAAGTGAACCATCCAAATGTCCCTGAATAGGTAAAAGGATAGACAAACTGGGGCAGATCCATGTGACGGCATATTGTTCAACAGAAAAAGAACAAGCTACTGATACAAAACACAAACACGAGTAAACCCAAAAACATTACAGAGAGATGATGTCGGACCAAAAGGAACAGTGAGGTCTTAACAACAGGAAGGATGTCAGCAGTGACCACGGGCTGGGGTGAGGGACTGGGGTGACTGTAAAGGTGTGCAAGGGAACTTTCTGGAGAGAAGAAAATGTCCCATGTCATGATTGTGGTGGTGGTGGTTACACACTGTAAATACTTATCAAAACTCATTGAATTGTAACTAAAAATTAGTATATTTTATTGTATGTAAATTAGACCTCACTAAATCTTAGTTTAGAAAACTAAAACAAAGACATGAGAACACACACACACACACACACACACACAGATCTTTATCTGAAGCTCAAAAGGAAGTATGCATTCAAACATAAATTAATAAAGTTTTCCTTGGCATGCTAAATCTAATTATTATGATTTGAACTACACACTGAGTTTATCTATAATCACACTGTTCAATATAGTATTCACTGTATTAAATAGATCTTGGGTCTATTTAAATGGAAATTAATTAACAACAGAAAAATGTAACATTTCCTCAGTCACACCAACAACACGTCAAGTGCTCAGTGGCCACTGCAGAAAGTTCTATTGGACGCACTATAAAATGATGCACAAAGTGGGGGATCTGAGGCGCTCAGTTGGTTAAGTGTCCAACTCTTGGTCTCAGGTCATGATCTCATGGTTTGTGAGTTCAAGCCCTGTGTCAGGCTCTATGCGGTCAGCACAGACTCTGCTTTGGATCCACTGTTTCCCTCTCTCTCTGCCCCTCCCCTGCTCATTCTCTCTCTCTCTCTCTCTCTCTCTCTCTCTCTCTCTCTCTCAAAAAGAAAAAATTATGATAAAATGACACACAGGAAAGCACATTATTTTTAGATCCAAATGGAAAAAGATATTAATTCTCCATTTTGTCCAGCCCTACTGATATAGTACAAATACTTATGGAGGCTATCTAATGGAAAGTTAAAGCTTTTATTGTTTTATATTTTGTGCAAAAGAAGGATTATTTCAGACAGTTCTTTGTTAGAACACAAAGCAGGTAATCATGGGAGGTAACGGTCTCTCTCATGCAATCTAGTGAGAGCCTGTAAATAAAGCCCTGCAAAGTTTTGAGTTGATTAAATATTGAGAGAGACACGGGAAAGCGAACGAGGGACAGATTTTGATGGACTCTTGCACCACCCACAAACACCGACCTTTACTGGCCACATAGGCAAGAGATTAATTCCTCTCAACCTACTTTCTTGCTTTTTCTTCTTTAAATATATCCCTGAGAGGGATGATATGCTCTCACCAGAAAGAATGTGCTTCTACTGATTCTCATTTGCAGTACATTCATGGACAGGAATATTAATAACATGAAAATAACATTTCATACATACCTTCCATGGATTAAACATAAACCTGGGCTGCAGTAACTCCCTGTTTTATTTTGAGGGGGAAGCTGCATCTAATAGCTACTGTTGCATCCAGTTCAAGTAAACTTCAAATGTGTTCATGATTTGTACGTTAGCCATCTTTCCATAGGAACTGTTTTCCCCATGTCTCAGGGTATAAAAACTAGCCATTCCCGTATTTGCCCTTTCTACGTGGTAGAGCTTTTACTAAAAATTGGTAAACAGTAGTAATGCAGTTGTTTTGCTTTAAAGAGGCATGTAAAGATTACCGTTGTGGAGCAATTCGCTGAAACAATAATGTATTGTTGGGAAGAATTTAAATTCAATCTTTTATGCATTTTATTTGCCATCGATTCACTCTGGCGGAGTGGCCCTCCTCATTAGGCCTCCCATCATGTAAAAGATGAATCTGGCCCCGGGAAAACGGGCACTTCTCGAGAGGTATTTATCAAGCCGTAGGATGAGTTTTCCATTTTTATTGCTGGTCATGCTCTAATGTGTTTGTAGAGGAGATAGCGAAATTGAAATTGGGCCCGTCCTATCTCTCCATGCCAGCTGAGAGCTAGCAGGCTGGAAAAATTGTGGTGTGTGGCTCTCGCTCTTTTAAAGCAAAGGTTAAGGTATCTTTAAGGAGATTTTTCTTAACTTCTGGGAAAAGATAGACTCCACCACCAATCTGCATATGTTAGAAGAGCCAAACTCCCTAACATACCACTGAAGACGCTCTGAAGTCTGATGGAAAGGTGACCTTCTCAATGCAAATCCCAGCATGGAACCCCATTTTCTCAGCATCCCCTTTTGTACCCCACCCTTCTCTGCTTCCTCGCCATTCTCCATGCTGTGCTCCCAACACTTTCCTCCTCTCGCCCTGCTCTGCCCATTGAACTCCTTCAAGGTAAGTTTCCAGTGGGGTTTTCTGTAGTAAATCCATTCGTTAAATTATCACAAATTGTCATAAAAGAAGCATTTCTTAATGAACCTCTACTAAGTTTCATATCATTGAGATTATCAACTCATGCTTTTCAAAAATAATTTATTAAACGAGTGTTCTCTGCCACACGCCATGTTGTGCTTGTGTGCAGTTTCAAGTAACAACAACAAAAATCAAACAATGAGTTTTAAAAATAAGGGTTTGATTCTCTTCCACAAATAGGAATCCCAGTGCAGAATGGATATAATGGTCCGACGATATAAAGGATTTAAGCTCTATTTATCTTCCTGTTCTGTTGTTTTACTTGTGTGACTGTCAGGTTCATGGTAACGAGATTCTGTTCCAACTCCAAACATACCTTCCACATTCCCAGTAAGAAGAGTGGGGAGAAAGAGAGATAACATTCGGAATGGTGGAGTAAGGAGCAACTAGGTTAATAAGAACCAATTACAGGGCCGCCTGGGTGGCTTGGTCAGTTAAGCATCCGACTTCAGCTCAGGTCATGATCTCACAGTTCATGAGTTCAAGCCCCACATCAGGCTCTATGCTGTCAGTGCAGAGCCTGCTTGAGATTCTCCCTCCCCTTCTCTCTCTGCTCCTCCCCTGCTTGTTCTCTCTCTCTCTCTCTCTCTCTCTCTCTCAAAATAAATAAATAAATAAACTTTAGATTTTTTCTTAAAAAAAAGAACCAATTATATGAAACTCTGCTCCTCCACAAAAGTAATCACAACACCAGCAAAAATGGCAATTCAACATTTTTAGAACTCTGGAAACTAAACAAAGGCTTGTAACAATCCAAGAAGAGCTTATTCAAAAGAAACCACATCCTTTCAGTGAGGTGTTGGTGTTTTAACTTGGCTTGTTGCTGTGTTCCTCACCTCACCTCTGTGAGAGCCTTGAAAACCAGCAGCCTCACCACTGCAGATCTGAAGACCAGCAGCCTCTCTGCCACGGGACAGAAGGAACTGGATTAGAGCCCCACACGCTCTGTCCTCAGTGAACTGTCAGTATTTGACCTGTCTGTGAACTCTCTGGAAACCCCTACTTTCAGAGCTTTTCTTTACTTGATCTTACTCAGAAGTAACATGCTCTGAACTTTTTTCCTCCAGATGGCTATTAAAAATAATCGGTGGTGATTGTTTAACATTACAGCCACCTGAGAATGGGTTAACCGTTGGATAAAACAAGAGGCTTGCAAAAAAAAAAAAAAAAAGTTAAAAAGAAAACCTGAGGAATGAGACATCCATAGAAAGCTTGAAACATTCCAACATACTTCTGGAAATCTGGAAGCCCACATGTCCACACAAGGCTACATGCATTCCCAGCAAGCGCCTTAGAAGTTCCTAAATGCTCTCATCTCATGAACCTTGAGGCTTTGTGCAAGCGTGAGGAGAGGACAATGCAGAGATGGAAAGTACAGAATCCCTGAAGGTAAATTCCCAACACGCACACACAACACCAGAGACTTAGTGATTCAAAGTATTGAAAAGACATTTCTGTCCAATCATAGCTGACCACCAAGACAAATGGGGCAGGGAGTTCAGTGGTCTTACAGGATAGACTTTACAGAATCTGTTCAATCAAGTCGTTAAAGAAAATCACCAGTAACAACAGCAAAAAGAAAAGCAACAATAACAAACTCTGAAGAGCTAGGTAAAGAATCTGATTTCCAGAATTGTCACACTGTATTATGTAAAAGTCTGCTTTTCAGTAAAGAAACCACATGACGTTCAAAGAAGCAATAAGATATGGCCCACGTGCAGGGAAAAAACAGTCAATAGAAATGACCCCTGAGGTAGCCCACATGTTGGACTTTACCAGACAAAGATGTTAGGTCAACTCTTATAAATATGTTCATAATAAAAAAAAAAAAACACATCTAAAGACCTAGAGGAAAATATGGGGGTGGGGGAGGCGATGCCTCACCAAATAGGAAATATCAAAAATAGAAAGTTTTGAAATGTACTGAATAGAAATTCTGGAGTCAGAAAGTTCTGTAATTTGACTGAAACGTTCACTAGAGTGGCTTAATGTAGATTTGAGCTGGCAGAAGAAAACGTCAGTAAACTTTAAAACCAGTCAGTTGATACTCTCTAGTCTGAAAGCACAGAAATAAAAAGGGAGGAATAAAAATTAACAGAGCCTCAGAGACCTATGGGACCATCAACTGGGCCAACAGAGACATAATGGAAGTCCCAGAAAGAGAAGGGAGAAAGAAATGGGCACACAGAATATTTAAATAGTGTTCGAAAACTCCAAATTTGACTTTTTGTGAATGTTTATTTATTTGTTTTTGAGAAAGGAGAGCACAAGCTGGGGAGGGGTGTAGAGAGAGAAGACACAGAATCCAAAGCAGGCTCCAGGCTCTGAGCTATCAGCACAGAGCCCGATGCAGGGCTCGAACTCACAAACTGTAAGATAATGACCTGAGCAAAAGTTGGATGCTTAACTGACTGAGCCACCCAGGTCTCCACTCCCCCAAATTTGACTATTTAAAAATGTTAAACTACACACGCAGGAAGCTCATAAACTCCAAATAGGAAAAATTCAAAGAGGTCGAGACCAAGACACATCATAAACTGTCAAAGAGAGAAACTTAAAGCATCAAGAAAGAAGCCAATTGTCACCTATCCTCAAAAATATTAACAGCTAGTTTCTCACGGTGACTAGAAAGCAACGGAATAACACATTCAAAGTGCTGGAAGGAAAAGAATGCCAAACAAGAATTCTATACGGAACAAAACTACCCTTCAAAAATGAACGAGAAATGAAGATTTCCCCCAGAAAAACAAAAACTGAGAACGTTTGTCAGTAACAGGGGTCCCCAAGAAGAGGCATGTCAGGCAGAAATACAAGGACAACAGATAGCAACTCAATCCATATGAAAAAGACAGAGCGTTGGTCGGGGAACTATGTAGGTAAATATAAAAAAGAGCATACACAGTCCTCGTTTGTGACGGTTTCATCCCTCTAGCTAAAGGAAAACTGTACTATGTAAAGTAAAACCGTGTTGGTGGATTGAATGTGTGTAAAATTGTGATTTGTGCAATAACAGCACAATGGAGGGGAAAGTGTAAACCTGAATAGCAGCAAAATTTTTGTGTACTGCTGACATTAAATTGATAAAAACTAAATGGTTATATATTATAATATTAATTATAATTCCAGGGGAACTAATAAAGTTAGTTCAAGAATTATAGCAAAGGAAATAAGGGAACTAAAATGGTACACTAGAAAAGATTTAATTAACGTCAAAAAGACATTAATAACATAAAAAGACATTAATAAGGAATAAAGATGATAGACATCAAACATGCAGAAAACAAATAGTAATTATCATAATAAATCTTCCATACATTAGTAATTATATTAAAATAAATTAACTAAACACTACAATCTAGGGGCAGAGATTGGCAAAGACACAAATAAGTTGAAACAAAGTATAGAAAACTCATTCCAGGCATAAGGTAAAGAAAATACAGCTGGGGTAGCGAACCTCTTATCTGACAAAACAGACTGTAATACAAGGATTCTTAGTAGAGACAAAGAAGGACATTGTACATTAATAACAAGAGTCAATCCGTCAAAGAGATATAACAATTATAAACTTACATGCACTGAATAATAGGTCCAAAAAAATACATGAGCACAAAACCCAATCAAATTGAAGGCATACACAGATTACTCAGCAAGAATAGTGGGAGATTTTGATTTCCCCACTTTCATTAACAGATGGAACAATTAAGCAAAAGATAACACAGGAATAAAAGACTGGAAAACCAGCCAGACTGAACAGACATCGATAGAACACCCACCCACAACAGACTGTACTCTCTCCTCAAATACTCCTCAAACAGAGAGAATTCCGCAGCTCCAAGTGCTCATATTTAAAAGGAAGAAAGATCTCAAATCAATAACCTAGTCTTCTACCCAGGACACTAAAAGAAATATGAGAAAAGTAAGCCCAAAGCAAGCAGTAGGAAGACTATGATAAAGATTCGTGTGGAAATGATGAACTAAGGAACAGAAAGCAGTAGAGAAACATCAACTAGACCCAAAAGTCTGTTCTTTGACAAACATTTAGCTAGACTGACCAAGAAAAAAAGAGAGACAATACTCACATTACTAAAATCAGGAATGAAAGAGGGGACATCACAACCGACTCTACAGAAATAAAAAGGATGATAGAGAATACTACAGACAATTGTGTGCCAAGAAATTATATAACCTACATGAAAGGGTCAAATTCCTAGAAGCTCACAAACTATCAAAAGGGGCTCAGGAAGAAGGATAAAACATGAGTCCATACATAACATGTGAAGAGACTCTGTTACTAATTGAAATGTTCCCACAAAGGAAAGTCTAGACCCAGATGACTTCACGGGTGAATTCCACCAAATATTTAAGGAATTAACACCACAAAATGGGGCAAATTTATACGATGAAATATTTTTGGCAATAGAAAGGAGGAAGTACTGTCACAGCTACAACATGGATCAACCCATAAAACACGCTCCGTGACAGAAGCCAGACACAAAAGGTCACATACTGCTTGGTTCTATCTGTGTGAAGTGTCCAGAATCAGCAAGCAAAAAGCCAGTTAGTGGTTGTCAGTCCCTCCATGGAAGGGAGGATGAGGGACTGATTGCTGGCAGGTGCAGGGTTTCCTAATTGGACACGGGGGGGCGGTTGGGAGGGGCGATGAAACACACCTGAAACCAGACAGGGCTGATGAGCACCCAGCTTTGTGAATATACTGAAACCCATGATTCCTATGACTTAAAAGGATACATTTATGGTATGTGGATTGTATCTCAGTTAGGCTGTATTTTTTCCTCAAGTAAATGGAGGAAATATGCAAACGTTGGAGAGCAAAGGAGCTACAAGAACATGCCCACTGAGTCTGTGTTTAAAAGAAAGCCTTCTATTCCATTCCATTGGTCTATGTGTCTGTTTTTGTGCCAATACCATACTGTCTTGATGATTATAGTTCACACTGGTCAGAGTGGCTAAAATGAACAAATAAGGAGACTATAGATGCTAACAAAGATGTGGAGAAATGGGCAACTTCCTGCACTGTTGGTGGGAATGTAAACTGGTGCAGCCACTCTGGAAAACAGTGTGGAGGTTCCTCAGAAAATTAACCATAGAACTCCCCTATGGCCCAGCAATAGCACTGCTGGGGATTTACCCCAGGGATACAGGAGTGCTGATGCATAGGGGCACATGTACCCCAATGTTCATAGTGGCACTTTCAACAAAAGCCAAATCATGGAAAGAGCCTAAATGTCCATCAGCTGACGAATGGATCAAGAAGATGTGGTTTATATGTACAATGGAAAACTACATGGCAATGAGAAAGAATGAAATCTGGCCATTTGTGGCAAGGTGGACGGAACTCGAGGGTGTTGTGTTAAGTGAAGTAAGTCAGGCAGAGAAGGACAGATACCATATGTTTTCACTCATATGTGGAACAAGAGAAACTTAACAGAGGACCATGGGGGTGGGGAAGGGGAAAAATAGTTAAGGAGAGGGAGGGAGGCAAACTATAGGAGACTCTTAAATACTGAGAATAAACTGAGGGTTGATGGGGGGTGGAGAGAGGAAAGTGGGTGATGGGCATGGAGGAGGGCACTTGTTGGGATGAGCACGGGGTGTTATATGGAAACCAACTTGACAAACTTTTTAAAAAAGGAAAGGAAAGGAAAGGAAAGGAAAAAAAGAAAAGAACAGGAAAGGAAAGGAAAGGAAAGGAAAGGAAAGGAAAGGAAAGGAAAGGAAAGGAAAGGAAACAAAGAAAAGAACAGGAAAGGGAAGGAAAGGAAAGGAAAGGAAAGGAAAGGAAAAAGAAGAAAGCCTTCTTGATAACCCCACCCAGCACATTCTATGGGCCAGCACCAGTTCATCTGCCCCTGCACCACCACCCCACCCTCGCCCACCCTCCCTCACTACCCCCACCCCCCCATCCCCCCCGCAGCCACCTGCAGCTGGCCTGAACCAGTGGGGTCAGATTCTAATGACAAAAAGAACAGAAAGCAGTATTAGAAATTTTAATTGATGTTTACAAAAACCATGTATTAAATGACTATTTTGCACACTACTCTGAATGAAAGGTAAAAAGATGACTCCCTAGCACTGAGCACCCCGCTTTGCAATATTTACCACTATGGCCATTTATTTGCATGAGTCTGTGGATTGTTTGATTAATGCTTGTGTTTCCTATTACGGTTTAAATTTCCCAAAGATAGGGATCGTGTTTGTTTTTTACCATAATTTTATCCCAGTGCCCAGCCCAGTAACTTGGCATAAAATCATCAGTCAATAAATACATGTTGAAAGAATCCTAAATTAATGAACCTTGAGAATATTTTGATTGTCAGTAAAGGAGAGCTTTTAAATAACCCCAGGGACTAAATTAAGGGAATGGAGAATCTATAATAGAAATAGCATCGTACACTTGAAAATAGATTTTGTTGTTGACTTTTTAATTCTCTAGTCTCAGAGTCCAAACAAGGGACCTGTTTTAACAAAATTAAGTTTTAATAGAGAAATATAGCAACCGTATTAAGTGCATGTGAAGCTGAGCAGGAAGTTCTGTTTCTGTTGGGGGCCTGGCTGGGAGAGGGGGCTCCGGGTGAGAAAAACAATCAGGTATGGGACCACCTAGGGAAGCTTGGGTCCACCCTGCAGAGCAGGCCAGGGCCCACAGTGCCCCTGGATACCGGGATCTGGAGTGAAAACCAGGAAGGGAAGCCTCATTAGCCCTTTGAATCCATGAATATTTTGCTCTTAAAGTCATAGCTTCAATACATCTTGGTAGTTTTCAAAGTATTCTTTTTTCTCTAAGAAGAGCAAATTTGCAGTATATTTTCCCAGTGCTTCTATATCTAAACATGCTTTAAATGCCTTTGTCCATAAAAGACTTCTCTGGGCACACATTTCTTGGGTAACAGGCATTTATCTCAAAAATTGTTGACGATAGCACAATTGTCTTTTGAAGCTGGGGCCAGAGGAGGAAATGATGGAGGACAAGTTAAGTTTTTGCACCTTTGAATGTAAACAATTCATACATTTCAGATAACTTCCAGAATCTTTCCAAGCTCTTGTAACTAAAAAGAAAAGTAGCACAGTGGGAGACTGTGCACGTGTGGGGGCAGAGGACATATGGGACCCCTCTGTACTTTCGGCTCAATTTTGCTATAAACCTAAAACTCCTCTAAAAATATAGTCAATTTTTTTAAAAAAAATAAAGAAAAATGCCTATGTGGCTGGAGGAATGAACCTCTTCTCACTTCTAACTCCAAAATACAGTCATTATTTTGTAGACAAATCTTTCACATTGACTTAGGTGTGCTATTATGTTTTTAAAATTTCACTGCAGCCATTTCTTGCCTTGTGCACCTCTATATTTATTCTACCCTGGTGAGTTTTTCTCTTCTCTTATACATTTCTTGGATTTTATTCTAACCTACAACCTATTAAGAATGTTAAGTAGTTTTCTACATTTTTCTTCTTATTTGTGTAATAAAGCAATTAAAAATTATGTTAAATTCTCTCTATGACTCAAGACGTTAGTCACTTGCCCTTTTGGCATCCTATAAAACCTTTGTTTGTTTGTTGTTAAAGTAAGTCAACCGCTAAGGGGCACCTGGGTGGCTCAGTCGATTAAGCGTAGGACTTTGGCTCAGGTCATGATCTCATGGTTCATGAATCGAGCCCTGTGTTGGCCTGTCTGTTATCAGCACAGAGCCTGCTTTGGATCCTCGGTCTCTCTCTCTCTCTCTTTGCACCCCCACTCAAAAAAACAAAACAAAACCTTTTTTAAATAAAAATAAAATAAGTCAAGCTCTAAGCATAAACATTTTTTTTACCAATAGGAGAGGTATGTGATTTGCTTTTGACCCATTCCCCATCCACTTGGATGACAATCAAAATCCCTTCTTGGATATTCTGGTGCAGGACAAGGTGATGGACATAATTTCTATCCCACTGTCAAAGTGTTCAGTAGACATTCATCCAGTTGGGCTCTGTTGGGTCTTCTGTGATGGGCCCTCCTAATAGTCCCAACCAATGAAGCAAAGACCAACCACAAATCCCAGCATGCACTGCTGCAGAGTGGTCCTGATTCCCTCTCCCTGTGGCCCTTGACCTGCGAAGTTAGTGTGCTGCTACCATCTCTCCTTCTCCCCACCTACCTACTGCCTTGTTTTCTTCCCCCTAGGAGTGGAAAAATACAAATGTCTGGTAAAATACGGGAAAATTCCATCTCATTAGAAATGACAGAACTACAATTTGAAAAAAATGATACATTCCAGTGTATCTCTCTCTAATCTTAGTCAAGATTTTAAAGCAGTCATTTTGTGAATATGCATTATTAGTGAGAAAGCAAATCAGGGCAGATTTATAAAAAAGATTGTACCCTTTAAATCAGTCATTCTATTTACAGAAATTTATTTGAAAGAAACTATAATAATAATTATAATAATAAATATGTTAATAAGTATTCACAGCATTATTTACAACAGAAAATCAAACTACCAATATTGGAAGAATATTAAGATGCAAATCTATACTGAGATCTTATGCAGTGCTTTTAGGTTATTTTTAAAAATATATTTAATAACATCTAAAAATGCTCATTATATCTATCATATTAAGTCAAAAACATTTTATAACGTTTAAGTCACACAAAATATATCACGTACAGGGTTACCCCAATTTTGTTCTCTACATCCATATTTGTATAAGCAAATTCTTTCACCACATAAGTATGGGTTTATATATTTCTTTGCAAAAAACTACTAGAAATTAATATAAAATGTATTAGTAATGATTTTTATGTAATAATTTATAAATCTTTCTTCAATTTTTCCTATTTCTAATAGACTCTGCTATGAGATTCAATTTCTTTTAAAATTAGAATAGAAACAAATAACATCATAAAAATATTTTTATTACTGAGGCAGAAAGAGATGAGTTCATGCTCTGATACAAAATTAGTATTTTTGGCTTGCTTTTAATTGTAATTCAGACCTCAAAACATTATTGAGTACATAGCACAGAATGAAACAAAACCATGTTACCACAGCAACATAATCACAGCCCAAAAAGTGGTAAGATGTTCAACAGTTGATTTACTCCACCAGTGAATCCTTTTTGGAAGCTGCTCTAAGCAAACTATACTGGATATGATGGGAATAAACTTACAGAAGACATTCTGGAAGCATTTATAGTACTGAAAGAAGTACTCTACCAAGAAGTACCCATGTGTAGGTTAGAAATGATTAGTGCTTCTAGGGGTGCCTGGTGGCTTAGTAGGTTGAGTGCCCGACTTTGGCGCAGCATGATCTTGTGGTTCGTGAACTCGAGCCCCCTGTCAGGCTCTGTGCCCGCTTCAAATTCTGTGTGTGTCTCTCTCTGCCCTTTCCCCACTCATGCTCTGTCTCTCTCTCAAAAATAAACATTAGAAAAATGTAAAAAAAGATAAAAATAAAAATAAATGATTACTGCTTCCCAACATTTACTAAAATAAAAGTTGATAGATGATTGATTGAGAGAGAAGGAGAGAGAAACAATACAAACTAGAAAGGGAATGAAATTGAATTCCAGGTGGAAGTCTTACTTACTAATTTGATTTGTCCTCCTATCACTATTATGTTCTCTCTTCTGGGGAGAGAACCAAAGAATCAGAATTTCTGAAAATTCATTCCCTGCTAGTTTCCTCTGGGTGCATATCATGAAAGGCACACCAGAAAAAACACAGCACATTAGTGATTCCTAGAAGTTCAAATCTCAAATCTCCATAAACAGTCCTAGTGTGCTCTCAGTGTCAGCACGAAGTGTTGGGTTTTCCTCCAGGAAAAACCAGACAACAGGAGAGCTTATATGGCTTATCCCAGGCTTACTCTGTCCTGGATCCCATGGGTTGAAACTAGGTGGCTTTATAACTCGGCGTTAGGAGAAGAGGGCCAGGATTTTCCCCCACATTGAAGGAATTCTGGCCCATGTTTCATCATCACCCTCATGGAAGTGGAATACGATAAGAGATGATTCTAAGTGGTAAAGAAATCAGAAAAGAACATGGAACAGATCTTCTCTAACCACTCAGCTTTTCCATCCAAAAGCCTCACTTACTTTACTTTACTTTACTTTACTTACAAAAGTATACAAGACTTGTCAGAGGGAAGGCCACTCTCCCCATATTCATTGGCTTGGCCCATCCTTATGGGTGGAGGGGATTGGGAAACTACACACCCCCTACAGGTATTCTCTAGTCACAACCACAAGCTGCTTGGACCCTTTCTTTAAAAATGAATAAAGCAGCTATTGCTGTATATTTTGTTATGTTCTAGGCACTGTGCTTAGAATTTCCATTTATTGTTTTAACTAATCTTATCGACCTGTACAAAATAAGTACTGTGATTGCTACATTTTAAAGATGGGGAGCTTGAGACTCGAAGATGGTCTCACTGCTGGACAGGCAGATCTGGGACCCTCACCCAAATGTGTCTGAAGCCAGAGCCTTTGTTCTTTACATCTCTACCACGCTGCCTGGAGAAGTGACCAACTTAACGAAATCAACTTGTTTTATAACCAGTGCAGAGATAACTTTAATCTGCTCATGCTTTACTTCATGCCGCATGTTTGGTGTAGATTTTAAGATAGGAGATATTGTAGGTAATTAGATGTCATTTGCTCTCTGCTGCTTAAACCCAATGTGTAACCTATCCCTTCTAGACACACACACGTGTGTAGCATATTTCTGTGAACATGTAAGTGGTGAGAGGAGAGATATATACACAACCGAAACACAAATATGACATTCCATCTTTAGAACTATCATTTTTTTTGTTTTGCTTTGTTTTGGTCAACAAATTCTGCTGGTTCTCACTCTACCTGAACAGCTTCTCTTCTATTGTATTTTTTCTCTCTTCTTATAATTATTCTGTAAGGGATGGTATTTCTCAAGATTCAATATCGGTGTCCAAGACTGCTAACTGACCATCAATCCTATTTCCTTGTATTTTAGGCCACAGCCAGGCTGCATTTTCCAACTTCCCACGTGTGGCTGCTGGGAATGATTTGCATACCTGCCAAATCATACCTGTAAAAACATTCTATGCATAATCTACCATATTCTTATATATCTGCTGGCCAGTGATATAAAGATGGTAATATTTTGGCATCCTGGGTCCCAAAATAAAACACAAGGAACAGAATCCCCCCACATCTACCAACTCTGAACTGGAACCATAAGATCTTGTTAGATGCACAGGATATAAATGTTCTCTGTGTTAAAGCCATGGAACTTGGGAACTTGTTTTTTATAGCAATCAGCCTACAGTCACCAATACAGAAACTGTTAGCTTGAAGTGAAGTGCTTCCCTAATGACACCCTAAATATGTGACATTGTTTTAGCAGGAAGGCAGCAGGCAACAAGGCACACTTGGCAAGTCTTGTCATGCCACGGTAAAATATTTGGTGAAACTGTGTCCTGAGTAACGTGGTCGGCAGAGCATTGTGGGTCGGGACAGAGTCGAGCACCACTGTGTTTGGGCTGCTTTGGTCTGCCCTTAGCAAGGTATAAAAGAAGTTTAGGCGAAACACTGATGGTTTTCAAAAAGAAATTAAAGGAAACACAGAACATCTGAAACTGAGGAAGTTTGGTTAGAAAAGCCAAGTGCTTCTGGCCCCAGATGGAAGAGAATAAGACCAATCAGAGCTTTGTGCAACAAAGGCTAATGAGATTCTTCAGTTGACCAGTGACCTGGATGTCTGTTCAATACCAGACTCCACCCCTGAGCCTGTTGTTTAAGGTTCAAAATGGCAACCAGGAAGCATGGCCAGAGGGAGCAAAGATAAAAGGCATGTCCAGGAATGAACTGGGGGATGGTCCTTCCCACATGCAGCCAACCAGAAATAAACAGGACAGAAGCCCACAGTTTCTAAAGAAGGGGTGCAGCCTGAGAAACCATGATTCTCATCTAAAAAGCTCCATGATCATTGGGTAGGTCTTGAAAAAAGGCTTCAGGAGCTAAACTCTGCATAAGCAGGAAGTAAAACGCAAGTTATTCAATCATTAAAGAGCATACTCCATACAACCTACTTCAAAGGCAGCCAAGGAAAAGAAAGAAAGTTCCCAAATGTGAATCCACTCGGTATTAGCACATAACAAGTTACCCCCAAAATTTAGCAGCTCAAAAAAGTAAACTTAGTATCTCACACAATTTTTGTGGGACAGGAATTGAGGGCAGCTCAGCTGGGAGGTTCAGGGTTAGGGTCCCTCAGGAGGTTGCAGCCAAGAGGGTGCTGGGGCTGCAATCATCTGGGCTTGACTGGGGCTGGAAGGTCAGCTTCAGTGTGGCCTGTTCTCAGACCCAGCAAGTCCGTGCTGGTGGTCACTGAGTCTCCTCACTCCCCAAGCCTCCCCGGGCTGTGTATATTTGTCCTCAGAGGCAGCAGACAGCTGCCCCCAGAGAGTGCCAAGCACAGGAGAGCAAGATGGAAGCCATGTGTTGTCTCTCTGGCAATATCCCATTGGTCGTGCAGGCCAGCCCTATCTAACACGAGAAGACTGCATAGCATAGGACCTTGTCCTAGTTTCCTGTAACAAGGTACCACAAGTCAGGTGGCTTAAAACAACATTCTATCTCGGCTCTGGAGGCAGGAAGTCCAAATTCAAGGCATCTTTAGGGTTCCTTCCTTATGGAAGGCAGAATTTCTTCCTTGCCTCTCTCCTAGCTTTTGGTGGTTGCTGTTCATTCTTGGCCATTCTTGGTGTGTAGATGCATCGTCTGATCTCTGTACTCACCTTCACGTGGTCTTCTATGCTTTGTCTGTGTCTTATACAGAGACACCAGTCATTGGATATAGAGATCCACCCAATCTAGTATGAGCTCATCTGAACACAATCACATCTGCAAAAACCCTATTTCCAAAAATTATCACATTCTGTGATTCTGGTGGACATGATTGGAGGAGAAGGTGGGAACACTATTCAACCCAGTATAGACAGGAACACCAGGGGCTGAGAATTGTTCAGGGCCATGTTGCAAGCTCCCTACCATAGCCATTGACAGTGGGATGTTGTTGTTATTGTTGTTGTTGTTGTTGTTGTTGCCATTGACATCGTTAGAGCTGTCACTTACCTTAATACTCATTCTCTTCCCTTTTCACTCCATAAATCATCCTTTGGCAACAAGTTCTGCCCTCGAAATTTCAGGAGCTAATTTTCGGGTGACATACAAACCCCTCCCTACAGCCTTGATCTATCTTATGTGTTTCAAAAGCACATTTTGCTTTGCCTGATTAACATCTCGATGTTAGACTTTCCAAACCCTTGAAAACATTCTCTAAATAGAATTTACCACATAATCCCCCACAGACATGTAACAAAGCACTCTTATTCAGATATGCCATTAATGCCTCTCCAATGTCACTCTAAACAATAACTAAGTCCACTTCCTTGCATCCATTCCTGTCATTCTCCTGCCACTGCCCAAGTTCATAGCCAGAACCGATAGCCCCTCCCCGACTGTCTTGTCTTTTCCAAATCAGTGCTATTGATAGTCAGTACCATGTTTTCATAAGTATGGGGCAAAGAATGGCACGCCTTTGTTATAAAATAGTCGGTAGCTTTCTATTGCCAACTTTTCACCCTGGCCCTTAGAAGCCCCATAAGATGATAAGATAATGAGTCCTTCATCTTTCTTCATTGAAGTTGTTTCTTCTACATGAATTATGCTTCTTAATTCCACACATCTTTCAAATGATCTCTCCAGTTCTGGTTTCTTCAAGAAGCTATTCTGCTGACTATATATATATATATATATATATATATGTATATAGCCACAGATAAAGCAGCCTTCTCCCTTTCTCTGCCCTCAGTATTTATTGTGTCTTACTCATCAGATATCTGCATTAGAATAAAATCATTTACAAATGAGCCTGGCTCCCTGACTGAATGTTGAAATTCTAGAGAAGAGGGCCAGATTCTTGGTCATCTTGTTTATCCCAGGGCCCGACTGAGGGGACCTCCCCTGTTATAGGAGTTTGGTAAGTGCTGGCTGAATGCATGTTGAATAAACTACTACTGAATTATTTTAGTTCCTAAAGTTACATGCATGGAAAACAAGTATTCAATTAGACATGGTTTTTGCCACCAAAATCTAATTTAGCCATATTTATTTTTTTCCCTTTCTTTATAAAGGATTTGAATGAGTTTAAAGTTTAAATGTCAATGCTCTATTCCACAATGTCAGAAAGAGAAATATAGAGAGAAAGAGAGAGGCAGGAGAGAGACAGAGAGATAAACAGCTGAACTGTCCTGTAAGCAGAGGAAGACATTGATTCCAAATATTGTTTTTAAAGTATGCTACACCTCTGGACAGCCGGGCAGGGGGTGGGGGTGGGGGGCTCAGTCGGTTACGCATTCGACTCTTGGTTTAGACTCAGGTCATGATCTCACGGTTCATGAGTTTGAGCCCTGTGTTGGGCTCTGTGCTGATAGTGTGAAGTCTGCTTGGGGTTCTCGCTCCCTCTCTCTCTGCCCCTCCCCAGCTCTCTTTCTCTCTCCAAAATAAATAAATAAACTGAAAATAGATAGATAGACAGATAGATAGATAAACGTTACAGCTCAAAAGAAGTTCAGAACAGTTGAGCACAGGTACAGTCTTAGCCAGTCTGATTACTTTTCTTCCCAAAATAACAGTTGGTAGGAGATGTTTTGGCAGTGACGGAAGTGTTTTCATCAAGTCTCTCTCGGAGACGTTCCCCGTTTCAGTACTCCTTGTATTGCACATAGTAGGATGTATTCTTTCATTCGGCCAACAATGGCTTCATAGAAAACCCAGCTGGAATGTGTGTCAGGGACTTTTCCTGAGCAGATCACAGAGACTTTATCCAGTTTCCTGTTATAAGTTCCCAGAAACATATGTTTTTGCCAGAGCTAAAAATCACCAGACTACGTTTGAACTATTGATTAGAAAGATTCTGT